>JAWMRA010000161.1:11574884-11582384 GCA_035584735.1 Pseudotriccus pelzelni | reverse complement strand
TACTTTCAGTCTCTCTTAATTAAGGACTTGGTTAATGTTTCAGTGTTGGGAATTATAAAGCTTCATCAGGGAGGTTAATATGTTTTTTATTTTATCTTTCAGCTGACAGGATTAAAAAAAAAAATCAAAACAAGAGTGAAGGTGATTAAGTCACGTGCCAGTCAGAATCCCACAGCGAAGCAGCACCAGGCCATACCAAAGACTATTCTGCACATGGTGAATTTAGCAGTTATTTTCAAAATCAGATTTCTCTGATGAGACTTTTGTCTGCCAGTTTACACACATGGGTTTTATTTCTTGAATTCACATAAATAACCAAGACAATTTACACAGCTCTATACTAAATTAGCTACAAAACATCTCTGTGTTATTACCCATTTCAGAATCACTTGCACCTACCTTGCTAATGTCAGAAGAGAGTGACCATGGGCCTGACCTTATACCACAATTCAGCAGTCCTGTAAAGAAGGAAAATCACAAGTGCTCTGAAAAGTTATGTTCACACAGAACACGGGCGGCAGTTCAAAAGACCACTTAAATACATACCTGAGATCTACAGACCTCAATTATTTCTAAACTCTGGCTTGATCTACTTAACTTCTCTGCCTATACGTTGTGAAAATAAATCATTCAATTCTGTTACTATGTTTTGCGTGAAATTAATTTTAAATATTGTCATAAATACAGGCTACTATTTAAAAAAGAAAATCATGTTAAAATGCAGCATTTCCTCTGATAAAAGAAAAATGGCAAAGCTTCAAAAATGCTACCTCTAGAGAATGAGTTCTTTACTACTGTGATATAATGCTGACACTTTAAGCCATTAGGCTTTACAGTCTGTAATGACCTTTTAGAGACATTTACGGTGGATAAATTAGTTATTCAGAAGTTTTGCTGCTGCTTTCCATAGCATAAAGTTAATTTTCTCTTTTTTTTTTTTTTTTTTTTTTTTAATAACAGTGGCAAGACCCAAATTCCTGGTCTGCTTTGTGTTTCATAAAAAGTTTAATGGGCAGATTCTGTGCCCTGCTCTGAACAGCTCAGCTTCAATGAACTCCATGAATTTTTTTTCTACAGGAGAAACCAGCATCAGAAAGGTTTTGTGAATGGGCATAAGCTACTGGAAGGTCAGGTTGGGCCTGATACACTGCAGATCCATCAGCCTCTCCCCAGTACTGACACAGCTGGGCTGTAGGGATCTGTGACCCAAGTGAATGGCTTTAGAGGAGGTCCAGACTAAGAGCTGGGAGGGGCTGGATTCCCCTGGGCTCCAGGGAAAGCAGTACACAGAGGAGATACATCTTTTGCAGCAGAAGCCTCCTTTGTCCTTCTGCCTCTCAAAACTTTCCCAGGCTCAAGTGGGATGTGTTCTTCCAGTCATATAGTCAATTAGTTCTCAACAGTGATGCAAAATTTCAATTCATATCGAACTGAAGCTGAGCTAAAGTTCAGGAATGTATCTTTAGCCCAATCTTCCTAAGCAAGCCAACACACAGACTCTGACTCTGCCACCTCTTCACCCAGCAGTACCTCTGCAGAGTTTCTTGCATGTAAGTGCAAAAGAATCCTTAGCATGCACACCCCAACAAAAAACCACCCCAAACCTTATGAGTGAATTCTGGTGACACTGTTTCTATAATGTTCCTCACTTTCATCTGGACCAATAACTGACTTTTCTGTGTATCCTTCTCTACTTCAAAGTTCATTGCTACAGCAATGTTTTCCTGCAGGTACTCCTGCCCTTTATTCCTTACCTTGGTGGGCGTAGTAAGTGGACCCAAAAGACAAATCTGGCATCTGTACATCTGCCTCAGTTGTTTTATGGAGGAATCCAGTGAGACAGTTCTGGTTCTGGAGTGACACATGGAGCTCTCGGGCTTGTTGCCACATACTCTGTTATGATCAGAGCTTATTGCTCCCAGCCTGATGTCAAGCAGAGACTAATCAAATGTGAGATGGGTGAACAGAGGCAGAGCCATGGAGCTGTCTCTTCATGATCTGTTACTGTTGTCTCTTCTTTATACTGCAGCAGTGCACAGGGGTCCCAGTCCTGGAGCTAGAGCACAACGTACTGTCCAAAAATCCCAGCGCCTTTCTTCAATAAGATAGTTTCTTTCACCATCTTGCAGCTAAGGAGACCAGGCAAAACTGACACAGAATAGTCGGAGATAGAAACACATGAACTGAAAAGACAAAATGTGATGTCAGGCTCTCCTTGCTTTGTGATAATGCTATCCTAAGACACTGCCAGTCCCCCATGTTTTGTGGCTCCCTCTGCCTCTACTTGGCAGGGATGACATTTGCCAGGTCTTCGCAGCATCATTCTAACAACATATCATCCAAAAACGTTGATTCCATAGGAAAATGGCTGCTGGCACAATAGCAGTAGGTGCACACAAAGGATATGGTATGGCAGCTGAACACGCAACAGAGGAATTCCAGCTATTCCCATGTCAGTGAGGGTCTGTTGCACTGGGCTACATTTTGCACATGATTTCATCAGCATCCAGTTCAGTCTGATCTAATGGTGATAATCTTCTTGATCCATTAAACTCGTGAGACAAGAAAACTTATACACAAACCAAAGAGATGAATATTTTAGTGGGGATTCCTTTTTTTTTTTAATAATATAAATCCATCCTTTCAAATTACAAGATTTTTCTCTTAATTCAAAGACAGAAACAGTTATGGAAGATGAAAGTTAAGGAAGATTTTCTGATAAAAGCAGGCAGGTGGAGGCCATAATGAAGGCATACACTATAGTGCACATCTTACCAATATTTCTTAATGAATAATATGTGCACTCAGATGAGAATAATATTGATTGAGGTCTGCAGGGAAAGTTCTCTAGGAAAAATTTTTATTCTAGGAGCAGAGTCCTTTTTGGAAGATTTTGATCTTTCTTGCTGCAACCTTTCTCCTCCCCACTCTTTGTGCTACCAAAAGCAACTGACAGCCAAAAAATGAAAAGCCTGCCCTGCATCTAATGTATCTATCAGATCCAGAAAGAATTTATATACCAGTACTAAGAATGGCTGCACCATTCTCCTTAGCTGGTAGAGGACACAGCAGTGTATAATTAGGACTGGATTACTTTACTCAGAGCTGGAGCAGAGAGCAGATGTCATGCATTAATATTGGCATTTGATTTCACACACTTTCTTTGCCATGTTTGCAAAAACAATTTGCCTTCCTATCTTGGATCTTGCCTTTCGTTTACTCTCAGGCTGCTGTAATGCAAACAAAAAGCTGCCAGTGGCAATATGAAAGTACATGTAGAAGTGCAAGCCCATACAAAGTGGGTAGAGTTTATGATTTAATTACTAACATAAGATATCAGGTTATTTTCTGATTATGTTGATGAGATTGATGTGGTCGGTGTGTTCTTCTGATGCCGACTCGGACAAAGGATGTCATGACATTATAATACATTTGTTAACATAAACCAACAGTAAAGAAAGGTACACCTATTCCAAATTAATATTATCAGGTACTATTTGTAGTACATGTGAGAGATGCATCTCCCTTCTCAAACACAGCCAACCTTTTCTTCACCTGTTTTTCCACACAGGGGACTTCAATTTTGATTTTGCTCCAGCTCAACATTTCATATACGCAATCCTTCCAGAGGGCCTACAACAAAATTTCATGCTGTTAAAAATATTGGCCCCAATTCTGAACTGCAGCCAGCTTGCATTTGATGGCAGCTTTATGGCTGCAGCTGGGTTCTGGAGGTTTCTTAGGAGTAAAAGATGATCTGCTTTAATTTAGGAGCATCCAGAGGCTGATCACAATGGTCTATAACACAGCAGCGCAGAATAACTGTAATGTGGGCAGCGTGCAACCAGCAGAGTGATGCTGACAAACTTTAGAGTCAACACACGGATGCAACGCAAAGAGCATAACCACTGAAACTGCTGCAGTGGTATGTCTGGCTTCAAGACGCACTGTTTGTTTTACTTAGTGACAGAGGATACACTTCAGACCCTGACCTGTAACACCAGAAACACACCTGTAACACCCATTTTCAGGTGGCAACACCTGTTTGTATCACACAGTGCGTTATCTACACAGACGACTTGGGAAGAGTATGCAACTTTATCCAGACCTGTCTCCAAACCCACCTTTACTGCTTTTGTTCTCTTATGATGCCAGCTGCTCAGAGAAGCAGGTGCACGTGATTTCTACAACAGGGTCACAGCTGAGAGACTGGAAGATTTTGTGCTTGTAGACTACCAAGTCCATCCCCCATGAAAAACTGTCCCTCTTTTTGCCTACTCTCTGTATGCAGTGGTGCCTAACTTCCTAGTCCTAAAGAAGGACTATGTGTTGGATATTTGAACAAAATGACAGATTAGAGGAAGACAACTGAAATCAGATGGGTAATTCCACATTCTTCTGGCCCATCAACAAATGTGAGAAGCTCAAGAACTGATATTCTAAACCAGGAAAATAACTGAAAGAAATTATAGTGGTTGCTACAGTTCTCTTTAAGCAGGTGAGAAACTCAGTCTGAAAGCTGTAAAGATAACTACAGAAATGATATCGTTCTCTCAGTGAGAGCTAGAAAAGCTTCTCTCCTTGCAGGAAGGTCAAGAAGTGAGAGCCCAATGGATCATTTGTTGCGTTTTTAATGCTTCATGGCACTGGGTCACTCAGAAATCCCTATCCTAAGGTCATGGTTAGGGCAGTCTGGAAAACAATCTTGTTTCTTTTCTGTTACTGACAGGGCCTTGCTTAGGCTCTGCTTTCTCTCACAGCAGATTATTACAGCCCACTCCTCCAGCTCATCATGCTGTGGTTAAATTCACCCTGGGCACTGACATTCAGCTTCTCTGGGATCACAGTGGCCTAAAGGACCTTCCCTGTGGCAGTCCACACTGTTGCAACGTGATGCAACAAATAGCCAACCAAAGCTAACCCCGGGCAGCATCCAGGGGAGTAAAATTCCTTACCGTGCCTATTGGCAAGGAAGGACTAATATTTATTTTTAGCTTCACATTTAAATAACATCAATGAGACAGAATGAGGAGCGTGAATGGCAACAAACTTGTCTGTTAACTAAGTAATGAGTCCTATTTCTACGGCTCTAGTCCCTTGGCACTGCAGCAATGTGGCTACACTTGACACGTGGGGAAGCAGGGATAATCCTCTGTCTCTGAACCTGCTTAGGAGATGGTCTGAGTTTGAAAAAGCTGGGAAACAGAGTTTAAAGGACCTCCTAATGACTACATCTGTTTTAAATAGACATATTTTGACTATAGCTTCCATACCAAACAGTCACTGGAGTCAAGTGATCACTTAGAAAAGGCTGAGATACAGCTCTGCAGTATTTTACAATGGATTTAATAGCTAAGCCTTAAAGGAAGAAATACCGCCATGCAAGCACACGGCTGAAGCACGGGCATTTAATGAACACTGCTCGCTGCTTAGACGGGAACTCACACTATCACACTCTTGCAAATTATCCATAATACCTTGCATTGCTGGTATATCAGATGTGTGTAAATAAACCTCAAATATTTATAAATCAATAGATATAAGCACAGATTTAAAAAGTGCATACACTATCCAAAGTGCATACACGCAGAGTTCTTACATGCTCTAATTAATTTGAATAATCACATTTTGCCTTATTAAATTAAACATTTTATGGATAAAATACAGCTTGCCCATCTAAGCACTAAAATACTGTTAGAAAGGAACAGTGCTGCCAAAAAAAAACCCACCAAAAAACCCAAAACACTAGAGAGAGAACATGCCCATAGAAGAACACTTAACTGAAATGTAGCTGCAAGAGCTAATGCCGTGGAATGACTAACAATAATGTATATATTACTTTTAAACAAGCGAGCAGTTTTGGATAACTTTCCACTTCTCTGTCTGGAACTCCAGTTTCAGCCTAGTGAGCTGTAACTGTGCAGGATAAGCAGAAAGCAGTAAAGGAGCCTGGTAACTCTCTTGCATGTTTAAAAAAAGGTCTCCTCAGAAGCAAGGATAATTCCTTATTTCCTCCAGCTTCTTATTTACTGGTGCTTCCCTGCCTTCATTCAATTAGAGCTAAAAGAACAACAGCAACAACCGTCCCTGATAGTTTTTAAACTCTTTCCAACTAAGAATCCCTTTACTTATCAAGAGGTACAAAGAAGTACTGAGGACAGCTGTGTATTTTGGAACAAATTTCTTGGTCGCTCCCACTTTGAAGAGAGGAAGTTTATACCTAGGAAGTATAGCCCTGATGGAAAGATAGCAATTAAAGCTTTTAAAGACTACAGAGATTTTTACACAGAGCAGTGTGATACTCAGGACCAATTAAATGTCATCTTAAGTACTTAACTGAAGCATTTTTTGTACGCTAGGAATCAGTTAAGTGGAAGGTGTCAAATTAAACTCACATTTGAGTTTTGCTGTTGACACAATTTCAAGAGATTATGCATCATAATTCAAGAATGGTTTCAGAAAGCTTTCAGTAGAGCAGTCTCTGTTAAGTTGGCTTCAGGAGCACTGCAGAACTCTGAAAAAACACACAAAGGGAATATGATATGATCAAGAGCAAATAAGTGCAACTAACAACAACAAAAGTGTTGCAATTAAGCCCACAATAACGCAGGTGTCATCACATGAGGGGGGCTCAGTCAAGAGAGTCTCATTCTGCACAAGGACGTTAAGTGAGTTTGTTCCAATTCAGGCAAGAGCAATAAACCCAGGTTTTTCTTTCTCCAACATGTGACAAATTAATTTGTCACATGCAATAACATGATATAATTATTCACATGCCCTTTCTTTGGTAAACACATTTCTCAAGCAAATATGACTTGGACACATTTTGGGGGCAAGGTGATATAATAAAACTTTTGGGAATGAGGCAAGGGGTCTTGCAGCTAAAGAACTACACAGGAACTAGGGAGACCTGGAATTCAGTCCAGGTCTGGTATATGTTTTCCGTACAACTTCTAGCAAGTCTCTTGGGCACTAATGCAAACATCAGGTGGCTGATAAAATTTTTCATAAACGTTTAGGTGCTCTTGGCACAAACATTTATTTAGAAAATAGAGGCTGGATGGCTAGGTAGACATAAATGCTATGACAGATAGCTAGACATAAATTCTATGGCTATCTAATACAACACTGGCCACCCCTCCCCATGCCATCTTTTGGAAGAGTGGTTGCTGTTGGTATTTATTTATTTATCTGTTTGCACGGATTATGTCAGTGACTGGGGCTAAAGAATGGTCCAATAACTAGTGCACAAATTCAAGAGCAGCCTTGAGCACGTTGAAGGGAAAGACTAGGAATGGCCTGAGTTTGCTTATCACCTGACCAACGTGTAGCTCCTTATACCTACCTACCCACCTCACACTACAAGCAAGCAAACATTTTGTACAAAATGTAGTAGTGAGCATCTTTCTTCAAAATAAGGGCAAACAGACTTCTCTTTACGTAATAAAATACACCAGCATGACCCCTGCAATCACTCCCCAGCAGATGGGAGAGCTGGTG
>JAWMRA010000161.1:11327384-11569884 GCA_035584735.1 Pseudotriccus pelzelni | reverse complement strand
TAACTGACGATGCATCACCACGGACAGGAGCCTTAAGGGCAAAATACAGTGCTTGTCAGTTCACGTTTGTCTGGTCTCGGAGAAGAGGCATTTTCAGGCTCTGCACCATGATAGCTATAACAAGCTGACTTGAGAGACTTCAATACATGCCCAGCTATGAGTATGGACACTGATGAGAAAGCTTATGTGTGCCTACTCACATTCATTTCATACAAGTAGACACTTAGCTCACTCAAAAATACAGCTGGCATGATAAGCCTTTGAGAGTACAAAATACATATGAGGGTGTTCAGTTTTCAGTCAGGGTTATGCCATTTTTAATGGCCAAATACTTACCCTGTCTGGTGCATTTATTTCATTTTTGAGCCGAACTAGATTCAATGATTTTCGTCATTTTTTTTCACCTCTGGTGACATTGTCTGACAAGACTGTTCAGGCTCAGACTGGTTAGAAAAAATAAACTTTGATGCCAGATTTTGAGCCATCAGCAGTGTTCGTTCTCATCTTTATTCTATTATTCTCTTGCAAAGGAACTTTCAGCTCAGGAGCCACAATGGAAAGAAAACAACTCCAGCTCTCTCTCCCCCCCCCTTCTTTTTCCCATCTTGTGATCTTAACCCAGCTGGTGAGGGAGAAAATTCCCATGTGAGGCATGTGGGTGGAGCCCAATTGTGTAAGCTCCACGCTTGCAAAGTGTTTGGCATGGATCCGCTGGCTTGCTTTGTTTTCCATGGCTGGACACAGAGGGAAGCCACATTCAGCACATTAACAGCCGCCACCTGTTGCTCTGTTCTACTTCAGAGGAACCCTGAGGCTGGGGAATCACACTGTGCTCTGGCCCTTGATCTCCAGGGAAGTTTGATATATCAGGGGTGTGCATTTGTCCCCACGTTTTTCTTGCTTTTCCTGGCTTTTGCAGGACGTGATGCAGGTGGATTTGGGAGTCCAGATGAAGAGGCCTTTGGAGCAACTTCAGCACTACTTTGGTGCCAGTCACTAGGAGGAATTTTCAAGGTCCAGCTGATGTGGCTGTCCTGAAGACAAACTCGTCTTGGTTAACTCACTGCAATCAGAAATTTCTCTGCCACAGACTGCTCTAGAAATCTTAAGTACCTCAACCCTAAGTACAAGCAATAGCACGAAAATGCAAAGAGAAAGAACTTACTAACCTTATCAATGATGTTTGTAGGACCATCCAGCAGATTTCTCCCCTCCTTGTGCAGTAGAGCTTAATCGATCTCCATTCCTATGCACTTTCCTGTTCATATGTAAAGCAAAAAAAAAAGAAAAAATATCACTAATGCAGCTAATTCTCGGTATCTTGAAGCAATTGACACAAGTACATTAATTAACTCATCACTTTATATCATATACTTGAGGCAAATGTGCTATTTGGAGTACCTCTTGGTAAGAATAAGCAATTTAACATCCATTAGTATTTGGAATATTCTGTTTCATTAAAACCACAGTCATCCATTGCTAAATGTAGATGAGAGAAGAAGCTATCAACCTCTTGGTTGTACTAGATAAACTTAAAATCTCTTCATATTACTGGGCACTGAGAAAAGGTTTTAATGTAAATATAAGAGAGGTCTTATGTTTTCAAAAGATGGTTCTCCTACCTTGCATTGAAGTTTCTCATAGCTTTTGTATGTTTGAAAATGTCAGTGTGAATTAACGGGGAGAAAGCAATTCTGGTGAACATATTTTAAGCTTTCAATATCATTCCAGAGCAGTTTTGCAAAGCACTGTTTCTGTGTTCCATTCCGCTACTTGCACACGAAAACCATTCTCCTTTAAAATGGCTTCAGTACCAGAGATTATGGGAGAGCTAGAATTATTCTTTTAAAATAATAATATCTATCTATCCTCTGTTTTCATTCAAAATTTCCAAATGATTCAGGGCCCCTTTGCCCTGGGCTAGACCTGAAGAATTTCCTTCAAACCACTTTAATTTATGATACTATATTCTTTTATTGTGAGTATTATAAATAATATAAAAGCTGTGGTTTCAGATTTTAATTAGACTTGAGACACATCTATAGCACCCTAAACAAAATATATATTACAAAGATTTGTTCAATTTTTACCATAAAAGAGCAAGGAAAGAATCCTGAAAAACTTCTGGAAAAAAGAATGTTCTTTTTCTCCTCAGTTCAGTCATATTCAACCCTCAAGAAGTTCCTCAACTTTAAAAAGCTATTTTTGTCTAGACAGTAAAGGTAGAAATGTTACAGAAGTCACAGGAATTTCTGCAAAAACTAAATCCTTTCACTGTGCTGCCTAATTTAGTCTTAAGTCTTTCCCAAGTGTTGAAATACAGTTTCAGGGCCACAGGCCTTACAATTCATACAAAGCTGGAATGTCTACAGGTAATGGCTGTCGACTGAATGAGAGATGGGCATTATTTCACTGCTGAGGAATGAACAGTTGGATCTTGGCTAACACAGAGTACAACCTGCCTTCAACTCTTCACCAAGAGGCCAGTCCAACTTTCCTAGGAGTCACTGATTTAGGTGAAACTGCCGTCCAGCAAAGTAACCGATCAACTCACCGAGGTACAAAAGTGTGTCTGTGTTGACAACGTGATGCTACTGGAAGGAATGTACTAGGAGACTGTTGCTGCAGAATGTTCTTCCCTTGGAAGAAAAATCCCTTCCTGCTTTGCAAAATTTACACACATGATGAGGCCTCATATCCTGTTTAAAAGTAACACAGTGCTGAAGTCACTGTTCCACTGGCTGACAGGCTCATAGAGAGGTATGTCCAAAAGAAGAGGTGTCCTGACTGGGCACATTAACAGCATAAAATGTATTCCATGACTACTGTATGTCCACCACATGGCTTCGGTCAGGGTTAGATTAACACGGAAGGATCCAAAAAATAGTTTCTATAACCAAAACAAAGGCACTGGATTCTGGTGAATCAGGATTAGTGTTCTGCAGCTGTAGGGAAGATACTTTATAATTAAGCCTGCACCCTCCAGCAGATCTCAGTTGGAGGTACCAGCAGTCTTAGGCAAAACCTAGTTTGAAATCAGCCTAGCTTCCAGCTGAATACCTCTGCTGCTGAGGAAGAAAACTCTGTATGTTTCTGTGTCTCCCACACAGCAAAAGCTCACTTAGAACATCTGAAAAAATGGACAGATTTATGATTTTGTAAAAAAAAAAAAAAAAAAAAAAAAAGAGGTCTATTTACAAGAACGGTTGCAAAGTTAACAATTACTTTCTTGGTCCAGTGCATGGACACAGTGCAAAATGATCCTTAAATAACAGAGCAAAAGTCAGGTTAAATCTGAAATTCCCATGTTTTTCACTTTTCTGGCTTACCAGTCTGTGTATAGGTGCAAAAGGGGGGTAGATTCCCATGTCAGAAACAAGACCTGTCCTGGCTGGATTGCAAGAATAGAGTTGCAAAGACCACTGGCCTACAGTTTGAGTCAAG
The DNA here is from genome assembly GCA_035584735.1 of Pseudotriccus pelzelni. Classification (NCBI taxonomy): domain Eukaryota; kingdom Metazoa; phylum Chordata; class Aves; order Passeriformes; family Tyrannidae; genus Pseudotriccus; species Pseudotriccus pelzelni. The sequence goes on along the minus strand of JAWMRA010000161.1, from coordinate 11,566,440 downwards.
CCAAGTACAATCTTCCACCTGTCTCATAAGTATTCCACGTCAATATCTCTGATAAATGCCTAAAGCATTTGAACATAGAAATAACATCAAGGGTACTTCCCTCATAGTTGAGTCAAACTGTGACAACAGCTCCTGAAAGTGGATATTTTTGTAATACTTTATCTTGTCATCATCCTAATGTCTACTTGTGCAGGGAAGAATAGCAAAGCCCTTTCATGTTGAAAGGGTTGAAGAGCAGTTGGTTATTTCCCTGAAGCTACATAGTGCCTTGTGTCTCCACATCAGGGTAAGACTCAGGTTTGTGTCAGGCAAATTCCACAGTAATGTTATTTTTAAAATCACATCTAATATTAGTTTATCCTGGCTGATAGAAACTTCCCCCTTTCCCATCTCCACATTCCTACACAATCTGGCCAGTAATAGCTCAGATTCAATAGCACACAGAGGTATAAATTTAGTCAACTATTGGCAAAAACTGAGGTGACCCGCTTCCACAAGCCTCCACTTTGGCAAGCGTGGGTCAGAAACACCCAGAACCACAGAGGAAGAGGGAGCTCCTGATTAGCACTCATGCCTTTCTGCTACCAGTGTTGCATTTCCACAGGGTCTCCACTCTCCCTCCTTGCAAACTGGCCCAGTGCTGAAATCTGTGCTGCTGTTAAGACACGTGCTGTGGGGAAAAGCTGCTGGGCTGTTGCAGGCAGCTCTCAGCCAGGATGGTGAGCAGGGCCAGAGCATTGCTGTCAGTGCCACCTGTCAGAGTAACACCGGCAGAGGAGCCATTTGTCTGTGCTGCGTGGGACATCACCTCTCACACCACCTGGTTTCGGACTCTTCACCTCCCGCCACTCCACCATTTTCTGTACCAGGCACATTGTTGTGGCAAATTCCAGATGAAAATGCCTCTTCTGTTGGATTTTGGCAGTTTCTTGGCTACAACTTGTGGAGTCCACGGGCCTGAAATAAGGCTGATAGAGCAGCTTAAGATTCTTAGAGCTCTTATTTTAGACTCTCTCCAAACTCAAGTGCACCTTCTTACCTCATTGCTTCACACTTGGTTCAGATTTGAAGGAGATCTTGGCAACTCTGAGAGCCATGAAACATTTTAAAGTGATTAATAAGACTGCACACTTACAGCAAAGGATGACTCCTGCAGGACTCTGCCTATGTTTCATGTTAACATCAGCTAACAATTCATCCAAGTAAAGAAGAAAACTAGTAGATTTTTCCTATGCATCCATAACACAGTCTAAACAGCAGGAATAACAACAAAGTGTTTAACACACAATATTTTCAGAACAAAACAGATTAAAAAAAACACTCTCTGAAAGAAAACAAACCTATTAATAGTATAAGTCCCTGCCTCGCTCTCCAAATCACACTTTTACCTGTCTAAATGCATACAACATTAAACTCTCTTTTAGTTTTCCTGTAATCTCTTAATCTGCCTTGGTGACAGGTACCCTTCCCACTTGCTCTCATATGGACATCTCAATGTCACTGACACATGAGACTGTGCTTCTTCAGGCAACCTCCCAGGGCTCAGGGTATCAAGGTATCACAGCCAAATCTCACCGCTGCCTCTGGTGCTGTCTCAGTGCCAGCCTGTGGTCCAGCGGAGTCCCCGGGTGGTGCCGCTGCCCAGGCACAGGAGGGGGATCCTGTTCTCTCACAGATGGCCCGTGTTTGCTGTGTGCAGCCAAGGGACATGTACCACTAAAAGGCAGGATGTTTGGCTGGAGGCTTGCAGCCTGGTACTACCTAATCAGGCTGGGTACTGCCACACATCTGTACACTGTTCCCAGGGATCACAATGGTGGTCCTCAGAAACAGGCCAGCTATCATCGCTGTGACCAGTTACAGCTGTGCTGACACGTTGCCTTTTCTACTTTTATGTTGTCAGCATCTTTAATGAGGAAACCCCACTGCTGCTTTCCATGCCACCTGTGTAGTTTATAATTTTTTTTTCCTTTTCTAATGCAGAGGATATACATTTCTTTGCTGTAATTTTAGATTAAATTTTTCATTTGCTTGTTCTATGTTTTTTTCAGCACCACAGTGTCAAGAAAGTCTCTAGCCACTTGGTAATACTAACGGGAAAGTTGCCCTTGTTTCCTTAGAGCAGAAAGCTGCCTGTGCTCACACTGGAAAAGAGTATATGCTGAGAAATCCACTGTTGCTTTTGTGCCCCATATAGAATTTCTCTTTCTTCCCTTCGGGAACAGCAGTCACAATTGGCAGTTTCTTGGCCACAAACCTATGCAGTCCATGGATCTGAAATGAGACTAATAGAGCAGCTTGCAATTCCTAGAGCTCTTATTTTAGACTCTCTCCAAATTCAAGTGGACCTTCTTACTTTGTTGCTTCACACTGAGTTTAGATTTGAAGGAGATCTTGGCAAGAGATCTTCCAGTCCCCTTACTCACTGTTAAGAAGTGGAAGTGCTTACTGTGATAGTAGCACTGCCTTTCCCAAAGGACAAGGAACTCTGAGCTAGTGAAACTGTTGAGGTTGAAACAGATTTATAAAAAACATCTGTATTTGTTTACTTGTGTATACATTTCTCTTCCTGTTTTTTTTTCCCCCCTCTGGTAACTGGATATTCCTGCAAGTCTATTCCTTTGTTGCATTTTTGCTTCACTTCCTTTCAAATGATTTCATCTTATTTAGCTTTACCTATCAAAATACATGAGCTAATTCTCCTTGTGATGACCTGCCACTGCTTCTTAGTCTCCAGTGACAGGATGCAGCAACTGCATGCCTGCAAAGCCTGTGCCATGGAAATCACCTGGGCACCTTTGCACACACATAAACAGAGAAGACAGACCCAGACTGAAATGTCTTGACCAGCTTAGCTCTGCTCTCAAGTGCTGCCAAACGAGAAACATCCTCTGCTCACAAACATGACCCTTTCCTACCTTTCATCTCTGAGTTGCCAAATGTTCAGTGTGCAGAGTCTAGCACAACAGGGGCCACCATCTCTCTGAATTTATCCCTCACCTTAAATTTCCTTCAAGGCAACTTACGTAGGGGTTTTTTTGGGGAGTTACACAACCTTCTGGTATAATGTATGTCCTGACATAATTTCTTATTCTATTAATTAACTGCGTACTACCTGACTAAAGGCAGCTGCAAAGGAAGGAACTCTGTAATACCGTGGCATTCATTTTTGTCATTTTTCTGCTGTGATGTTGGTTGTTTATAATTTATCTGACTTCTTACCCATGCAGAGCTACAATAGCTCCACGCCACCTTGCAGCAGAGAAAGTCCTTGTCTGGCTAGTCTGATGGTTGTCCAGCAAGTCATTACTTGCGCTGGGAGCAGTGAAATGCAAAGCCAGAGTATCCTGGGTAAACAGATACCTCTTTCATCTCCTCTGCAGAAGTGGGTGAGTGAGAATTGGTGTTACCCAAGACTGTGTTGATGCTGTTCAAAGTGATGAGTTTTACCCTTAATGTTATACTGAGGAAGCCCATGTGGTGGCCAGTGATTGATTACCTTCACAAAGCTCATTTTCGCTCAGCAGTGGTGAGTTTCAGAAGGGTGATAATAACAGATATCATTGCCTAAGTTCTCTGTCACATGTTTTCCTCTGTCCCATGGAAATCAAAAAGAGCTTAATTCTTCTAACAGCTTTTGTGGTACTCTGGAAATACTGGCATTAAGTGGCAAGTACTGCATATTTACCTTTAAGAGATGAAATCTGTAATGGATCCTCTTCAACAATGTAAACAGAGGACAATACATCAGAAAAGATTTGGAAGAACATTTGTAAGGAAATAAGAGTAGTCATAGAAACAAAGCTCTAAGCGGGGATTCAGGACCTCCACAGGACCAGGAATGAACAGGAAGTCTATGTCTACCTGTGAGCTTGTGTGCTTGAAGAAACAGAATCAGAGCTGGAGGCTTTGGAAGGATGTTTGTCTGACCTCGGAGGTGCAGGTTACGCAACCTGAATAAGAAAAAAGTAGTTGGCTCATGTTACCTGTTAAAATAAGGAAATACTCCTCTTTGGGAGATTTTAGCTGAGATGCTTCCAAGCACGAACCCTTCTTGAAAAGGACAAAACATACTGATTACCAGAGATCCGGGAGGGGCGAAGGGAATACCTGCCGGTGGCAGTTTGTCAGGAGTGCACCATCCTCTGTGGCAAAAGGCCCAGCAGAGGAGCTGCCTGTGATGGCTGAGGCAGGCGCATCCCCCTGTCTGAGGGGGTCAAATTAGCAACCTGCTCCTCCTCACGAGCGGTACCAACCACGGAGGCAGCAGTGCTGGGTTAGGGCACGGCTATCACTCATCCTCTGCAGCTTCCATGTAAGGAGCAGCAGCTGCTCAACCCCCTGCCCCTGACACATGCCTGAGCAGCACCTCACAGGGTTCACAGTGTCAGTAGGAAATGGAAGTAATGAGGCTCAATTAAGCAGCTCCCCATACAGTCGGGGATGAACTTGTCCCAGCAAGAGTACCCAGGCCCAGTGGCTCTGCAGGGTGGTTTTGTGATGTGCAGCTGGTTCAAAGCCATTTGCAGAACACTGAATATTCCTTCTCCCTGTGGGACACTCTTGCCCTTTTGAGTACCACACACACAGGGTGTAGCCAGGGGGGGCCACAAAGCATAAGATTTTAATGCCATCCTTTATATATAGGCCTGTTTTTATACAGGCCTGTTTACCAATAAGGACAGAACAAGGGAGAAAAGGTCTTCAGCTTCATAAAAAGTCATGAAGACTTTGGCTGACAGAACACTGGTTTGTTTATGCAACAAAATTTGGGCATCATTTAGCTTTGTTCTCATTACTGTTTATGTAGGATGATACTTGCCTTCACTTAGAGAGCCAGCACAACATTTTGTGTCTTTTCTTCTTCCCGAGTGAGTCTTCAGTGTGGGATTTAGTAGGTGGCCAGAACTTTTGCAATCTTTTCCCAAAGGTATGTTTATGCAGCAATATACAGATCTGAAAAGATAAACCATTTATTCCCATTAAGAGTGCTTAGGTAGAAAAAAAAAAAAAAAGCAGTCTTGTTAAATTTAGTATAACTACACTTTGCACACTTTTTTCCACCAGGTCTTTTTTCTTCTGCTGTTTTCCTATGAACTGGACTCCTAAACTTCCAGCCATGATGGGAATGGGACATCAGCCTCTGATGTCTCTGAGAGTAGGCCACAGAAACTGTACTTCCTTGCTTCAGGGAAGCAATGCTGCTCATGATAGATTTCACACTTTTTGCAACATGTGAGTCACTGAGCTAGCTTTTGCTATAAAGTTTGCAGAACTGTACACACGTAAGCTTGTACCCAGTGATCAGAGGAGCAACAGTGTTCACTGCAGAACACCATTCAGCTGGACAACTGCATGATAAAATGACCTGACAGAGGGACTTTTGGCAGAGGGTTTGGGCAGGAGGTGGTCCCCTCTCCAGGTGGCATTCAAAGGAAGAGATGAGAAGTTTAATTAATGCAAGGGTCCAGGTATTTTGGGAAAGGTTTTTACTGACTGACGGTAAGACGATGTTTGCATAATTGCCCAAACATGTAGCCTTGGAATAACAATAATATTGCTGTTCTCTGAGATACACTTCATTTTCAGAAGTGACCTGATATCAGCAGAAGCAAAAAGACTCAATTTCACAGTTATATAGAAACAAAAATAATTACAGAACACATGCAGAAATTAAAATCTATTTTTGGCAGTTTGTGTTGAGAAACTAAACATCCCCTAAAGCTAGACAACTTCAACCATTTTAGCTTGGTTTTGCTACAGTTGGTTATCCTCTCTGTATCACTATTTAGGCCTGAGATCTTTTCTTCATCTGCCCTAATCTCATTTTTTTGCTGTCTTCCGTCATGCTGGAGATATTCTATGTCCTAGACAATGTGTATATTCAGTAAATGTAATTAAAATGTAACTACAACTATCTTTTTCATTTTCCTTATCACAAAAAAAAAAATTACATATTGAATCCTAACAAACTTTATGGGTGTGTTTCTCATTTTGAGTCTTATGCAGCATCCACTCAAGACAAATGGGATAATTTCCCATGAATCCAGCAAACACTGATACAAATAATACAGCAACATAAAAAAGCCCTTGTGAAAATTACAGAAATGCAAGAACCTCCTTGACTGAGGATGTGCAACACTGAATCTCTCAGAAACCTACTTGTCAGCTTTCAACCTTCCTGATACCACCAGCCAAAGAAAAAGAAGCTTCTTTTCTTCTTTCTAACTGTATTTTGAGGTGCCCAGAAAACCATAACTACAACTCATCTTTCCATATACTTTTCCCTCCAAGAAGAGCAACATAGTAAAAGACCAGACAATAGCCAATTAGCCATTTGGCTATTAGCTTTTAGGCCATTTCTGGGGAATCACCTTCAGAGGCTCCTGGGGTTTTTTTGTTCACCCTCTTTGGCAAAGGTTCATCAACAAAGTGTTTCTGAAAGAACAACGGAACATTTTTCCTGGTTCTGTACGTGGGAAAGCAAACGTGGGTACCGCTGTCTGTCCTCTTCCCTTTAGTGAGTAGTTAGAGCACCACGGCAGCACTACCAAGTCCTGACAGACTTGGAGAGTGGCACCAAGCTGTCCATCAGCCAGTGGAGAAGGATTTAACAGTGAGTTAGAACCAAAGGGAGAGAGACAGGACATTTGCCCCGAGTACTGAGCAATCAGGGAAGATAAGTACTGTGATCTGTAGCTCTGCACAGCGACCTTCTTGGCTATGTTCAGTTCTCACTGACACTGAAGAGGCCCTAGTTAATGGGCTTCCACCACTGTGACCCAGGGTGAAATGTGCACCTCCTGTGTTCCTGTTCTGTGCCTATAAAGAACTACAGGCTGTCGTCTGCCTCGTGGCTGAGGGCCAGTCTGCAAGTTCCACTTATGCCATCAACACCATAAAGGAGGAAAACGCAGTAGGTCTGATCTAGTGCTTAGTATGAGGTACACTGTCAGTCAGCTGCTTGGTTTGGTTCCATTCCCAATCATCTAGTAGGAAATGAGGAACAAAAATAAAGTATTTGGCAATGAATCCTAGCATTTTCCCTCTCCTCTGCATTCCTCACCCACCTTCATTTCACAGCTTTGTTGCAAAAGGCCGAGGATAAAGAAATGGTACAAGCCTAAAAAGCCATTTTTGATAATGAGTTTTAGGACCCAATCCATGCTTTTGCAGGTGGCATGTTTTTATCACTCACTCCATAACCTAGAAGTGTTCTACAGTTTCTGTCCCGACAGGTTGGATATTTAATGAGCAACCATTTGTACTTTCAAGAATTCAAATCTGCAATTTCAAACTGTGATTATGCCAGTCACAAAGGCCATCTAGCTAAATTTGTTGTTAGGAAGTCATAAACAAGGATGACATGGGGTCACTTAATGGAAAGGCAATGAAATTTTCCCCCCAGTTGATTACTATCCTCTGGTCCAAACTGAAGTGAGCTTATAGTTCTCAGCTAAGTTTCCAGTGGACAAACTGCCTCTGTCACAACTTCTCTCCTCCAGCTGTAAAGAATCCCTGTGCTGCAGGAAGCATTTTATGGACTCAGTTCCATGGCCCGTACCCTAGCAGCTCATGGACTTCACCAGCACATTTCCTATGGCCAGAAAAGCACCACCAAAATTAATTCTGCACAAGTGCAATGGTCAAGGAGAGGGCACATACAGACCCTCACCCTTTCACTTACAGAATTATAAGATTCAGGAGTAAGTTAAAGAACTCTCATCCCAAAAGCAAGAGTAGGTCTCAGGGATGTGACACACTAGAACTCTGCAACACTACCCTGCTCCTACACATGTGCCCACTAAGTCTTTATTTTCAATTGCCTCTTGGCATCAAGAGTAGTTTTGCTTTAGAAAAAGGCTCAGAAGTTGTGTGAGTCATTTATTTCTCCTAGGAAATGTGCTCTCTTTTGGTCTCCTCGGAGTGATGTGTCTTTGTAGGCAGGCTCAGCACTGCCATGGGAGGGGGAAAACAGTTCTTTCCAGATTCGTGATCATCTCAGCTGGGCACTAGTGTTAATCTCTTTCTGTATGTGTCTGAGAGAGGATAGGGTCTCAAAAGAAGTAAATAAGGCAAATTCAAGAAAGAGAATAATCTCTTCTGTGTCCTTAGGGAGTAGGACAAGAAATGGGCTTACCTGCAGCTAAAGGTGATAAGACATAAGACATAGCAAAGTTAGAGAAGCCCTGTTGGTGGAGGTTCTTGACAGGGACAGTTTCTGGGGACATGCAGGTATTGTTAAGGACAAAATAAAATAATCTCTTGACAGACATTCCAGCCCTGTGACCAACAAAAAAAGCTTTACTTCCACCAGTTTGCTGGTTTCTGAGATCTTCCAGCCTGCTTCAATGAGAGCAGTGACACAATGTCTCGGTTCCTCCTACGTGATATCACTTGAGAGTTCTCCAAAAGCAGCAAGGAAAACCGACAGGGAAAACATAGCTTCAAAGCATGAAACATATAAAATAAGGATATACTGATGGCATGTGAGCCATCCTCCAGTCTCCAGGTGAAATCCTGGGGCTTGGCATGCATGCAGACAGCCTGTGTGTGTGTCTGCCTGGCACTGGAACAGCCTGCAGGTCATCCAGGTAATTCAGTGGTCCCATAACCTTTATGAGCAATTATTCAGCAACATCCAATAATTAAAAACAAATATGCTGCAGGTAACACGGAGAACAGCTGACAGAGTCCAGGTGTAAAGACACCATATAAAAAAATTAAAAAATGGCATTAAAAAATGAGGCAGATTCCACATCAACCGATGGCTGCCAGAGTTGTGTTCGTACGCCTAGAACTTTTCTTTTTGGTGCCCTTTTAAAGAAGTTGAAAATATCCACTAACCCTGAGAACAAACATATCATTTTAAAGCAGAATAGGCCTGTAAGACTTTTAAACACTTGTTCGTTGATTATATTAATGCCAGAATATATTAAAGAAGTGCAATATAAATTTGATTTTAATTGTTTTGTACACACGCCAGTGAAAAGGAACTGATTGGATACAGTTCACAGGCAATATGTTAATACGTTATTTTCATATGATGATAGCTTTGCATAATCTTTCTTTTTCCAAGATTTAGAAGAACCTGTTGTTAACCAAAGCACAGGAGAGAGGAAGAATACAATTTACATAAAATCGGCTACCCTACACATTAATTAGTAATGTGGCTGAGCGGAAGGTGTGTTCACTTAGTAGAAAGTACACTTTATAATTTATACACCAGCTGTTTCAGTGCTTTCTAGTCCATTTTCCTCCCTGCCTGCCTCTAATGAAATCGTGTTACTGGAGAATTGACTGGGGTGAATTGAGATTTTAATCCCATTGACGCTTCTCTATGGAAAGGCACACTGGTGGGAACTTTTAATGGAAGGTCTGTAATCAGAAGACACTTGTATTCAGTCCCCCACTATAATGACTCTCATCAAATGTTAAAGCCCAGGCAGTGTGCAGAAGGCTAGAATTTCAAGGTTTTTGACCAACCCCATTTGAGGCATTCCTCTGGGAGTGTGTGATTACTCAAGTTTAGCAGTTTATTGCCTCATCTTTCAATATCCAGTGAAGCACAAAATTCTCATCTAGGTTGCTCTTTTTACTTAAAGAACAGGCCAAAATAGACTGCAGAGCTACTAGCACTGTCATTGAGGTTAATTCTTGCTTCTCAGTTAACAGGAGATCAATGGAAAAGCTTTAAAATATTAGAACACAAATGCTGCTCAGTCTCTAAAAATGCTCAGCAGCCTTTGCAGAAATTCTGGTTCGCATCACACTTTTCCAATACACACGCGCTCACATTTATTTATTACCAATTGCTTTTTTAAGGCTAAGAGTAACATTAATTGAGAGGTGGTGTTGTTCTGCAAAGAAGGATGTAAACATGTATTAAAATCCAGCAGAGCGAACAGTTTTCCTATTCCCCAAACTTTGCAGTCAAGAAAAGTACAGTCATTAAAAGAGAGGTGGTCAAAAAGCAGGCTGAATTGGGAGTTAATGGGACTCATTATGTTGGCTGCATGTTAGTAATGTCTCCTTCTCTACCAGAAAAACAAGCAGAAATAGACACAGAAAAGCAAACCCCACTTAAACAAATGCCTGTTAAAATCCCTGTGAGGAGAATGCATTTGCTCTGAACAGACACAAACACATCAATTAATACAGTGGAAGCCACTTATACAGATACATGTTAAGAAATAAACTGGAAAAATGAAGGAACTTCTGACAAAAGGTGTCAAAAGCTGTTGAAAGGAATAACTCTATTTAAAAGACAACATATTTTTCAAATGCAGTAAGTCAAAATAGAAGGAATAATAGGAAGAATGCCTCTGAAGAATTAGTGTTAAATAAAATAAAAAAAAGTCTTTCCTTTCCTTTCCTTCTTCTTTTTCCTCCTCCCCCCAAAAAAGGAATCAAGATGAGGGTTTCTTTAATAAGCATTTCTCCAGCAACTTAATGAATACGTTTGAATGACTTTCCTTATTCCCTGTTCCTTTCTTATTGAATTGGTCAGACAAAGGTCTAATTTGGGAGTTTTTTTACTTAAAGGAGCTCTTTCTTTCTGATACTTCTTTCGGGCCAGCATGGGTTCAGGATTTTCCGCTCCTTATGTATTTCGCTCCCTCTGGTCTCTTTCTTATTTTAGTTATTTCAAAAAATGTAAGGATCCACTTGTTATTAGAAGTTCCTTTTTTTACGGCTTCCAATCTGAATAGGTACCTACATTCTCACATTCCCTGCAGAATTCATGGCATTTATTGTATATGTACTATAATTCATAGAGGAAGGATTACAACATGGCTTTTCATTAGATTATGTTTCTGTGCAATTTTTCAGGGCTTGTTTACTGCTTATTTAATTTCAGGGCTTCAATGAATCTATATGTGTATAGATTTTTCTGTGTGGCTCAGTGCCTTTCAGGAGGTCTTTCTTTAAACTTCCCACTCAGATTTGGTGGATTATTTCAGAGCTCTAAGTGTCCAAATTTGAAGGGAACATCGAAACTTTGGATTTCTTTAGAGTTTCCTTAACAAGTAATGAATGCCTTTTTGTTATATCAGTACTAATTTTTTTTTAGGCTCTCTCCTGCTTCCTGGTACCAGCCTCCTGTCCACTTCTTTGACAGTTTTCTCACTCTCCAGCCTGGCAAGCCAACCTCTGTTCCCCAGAAGCTTTATGCTGGTGTTTCTCAGAAGAACTGATCCGTACATCAGTGATCTGCATGCTTCACAGGCATTCATTAATTTATTTCCTCAGCACCTATATTAGGCATGTAATATTACATCAGCCTGGCAGAGACTGAGCTGAAACAAAGACAAGCAACTGACTCACCAAGGGCACTCAGAAAATCGGCTCTACAGCCAGAAATCTCATCCAGGCTCCCATTTCTTAGACACAGATATCACTGAACAAGTTTCATGTGGTCCCAATCCACCGAAAAAGAGCAAGGTACAAATTCAGACATCCTGAACTTTTGCCTAACCATAGAACCTAACGTCTTACTATGTGAGCTATCTTTTCTAGCATTCCAGAAAAAAGCAGCTTAGCAACTTAAAACTAATAATTAAGGCCATTAAAAGCTGACTAAATTTGAGGAAATGTGATTCTTTCTGTAAGGGGCAAAGAGGCTCCTGAGCACAGAGTAACACTCTACATTCACCTTTCTTATTGAGGCTGACCTAGGTCTGAACTCTCGATTTTGAAAAGGACACACCAAAGTAAACGTGGAGACTGTTGTGAGATAAGAGTTGGTCAAAGGGGAAATAGGATGCATCAACACAATAAAATAATTGGCCAGGCAGTAGCATTGCAGGAAAGGACTGAAAGGAGCCCTGGACAATGAATGGATCAAGGCTTCAGCAATACCGTTACCAAAGCTAAAGTCTGAGAAGTTTGTCATGTGTAAATAGAGCAGCCATGTAAGAAAGGAAGGAGAGAAGGAAAATATGTTCCAACAAAACCCACAGGGATAGAAGGCATATCCCATCTTTCAGGCCACCCCAGCACCATCATCTAGGATGCTTATAATGCCTTTTTGCCCTTAGGTATGTGTTGATTAGGGGCAATCTGTATCACTAGACTAGAACTACAGAAAGAGTAAAGAACTCAGTTTTCTAACTAGAATGCAATTATAGGCATCTGCCAATTCCACTGTTTCTGCAGTGCCTTCTAAATGAGCCAGTCATAGGTTAATCTAACTGTGCACTTGTAAAAGATCAAAAGCTATAGATCCAAATATTTTGTTTTGAAAATAAGGCAACTTCAGATTTTTGTTTCACCCTGTTTAGGTGAAGCAAACCACCTGTTTGTTTCAGGTGGTTACTTTTTGAAATTATGAAGTGTGGTAAATTGCCCATGGAATAAAGACAGCAAAACTCCAAAGACGGTCAAGACAGGAGATATAAAGAAGTACTCACATGACAGAAATGCGTCAGTCTTAGGTTGGTTCTTCTCACTGTTACTAAGGCATGACTGCCCGTGTGCTATTTGAGCTGCAAAACAGGACAAAGAGAGTCATAGGAATAACAAGACCTTCTGCTTCTAACACAGATATTGCTGTTTATAGCAGGGAAGCCCTCTAAAATACATTTGCACAGCACTTAGCATGGTGAGCCCTGGTCTTCAGTGATACAACAGTAATAACTGTCAATAACACTGTTTAAGGACATTTTCTCTTTTCAACAACGTAAGGGTGCTTTTCTAATCCACAAAGGCTATAAACTTGAACTATTGCACTATTTCTAAGGGCAGAAGTGAGACCAGAGATCAGGCAGATGAAGCGTGTCTTTTGTGATTTATCTGCTCACTGCCACCACCACCTTCTCTCTGCAGTGAAACCATAAGGAGGGGATGATCAGTGCTAAACTCAAATGTAAATAAGTATAACATCTTCTGAGGCCAAAGCAATAATCCTATTCAGACAGACATAAAAATTGATATGACTGGAAAGTGTAAGCCATCTACACTTTCTGCATAAGGCAGCTATAAGGTAATTTAGGCAAAACCACAGACATCTACGATAGGAGACAGTCCGACAAGTCCCGGGGGGTAGACCAGCCAGCCTGATATGGCACAAGCCTTTCCCCTCCCCAGACTAGAGCTATAGAATCCATAGCATTCATTAATTTCTTGGCCTCTGTTAATCTCTACTAGCTTAACACACTCTATGTTTTTTTCCCCAGGACAGACTGCCATCCACAGCATGGTCTTCAGAAAAGGAAGAAAAAAAAATCCAAACCTTGTACTACCATTCAGAGAGAAAAGACAAGTCAACAGTCAGAGAAAAAAAGAAATGTCATTGAAATGTTGTTGTGTTGAATCACTTAAATGAGATCATAAGCTACTATAATATATTGATTTTTTGCATTTCCTGGGAGGATGCCATTTGAAAGAGACAAGGTGCTTTCTATTTGCTTTTAGGCATTATTTAACAGCAAGCTTTACTCTTCCATGTAAAGATTCAGTTGTGTGCCAGTAACTTGATGGGCATACTTTTCTCATATCCACAGGGTTATAACATGGTCATACAGCTCTGAGCTCTATAATATGCAGCAAGTTCTTTTATAAATTCCTGTGACCTACAAAAAACACTTTTGTATCTATCTTCGATAGATTGATCTAGTTTCCCTTAATATTTTATGACCATGCATGTTTAACAGGGAAGATGTTTATAAGCAACAGTATTTTATATCCTTTAATTACATGGTAAATATTCAAAATGCAACTCCATGGCTTTTTACAGGAAACAGTAATAGCTGTAGTAGTCACACCAGTGAATGAAGCAAGGGGTAAGTCAATCATTCCCTGCACAGAGCAGAAGACAGAGCACAGAAAGAGACAGGTTTCTTTGAACTTTCGGTAATAAAGATGCACATGCAAGTCCAATACATAATAGAGCGAGTTTCTACTGTTCAGGGTGTATGGGACTTTTTTCCCAGAAGTCTCAGTACTACAAATATCCCTTTTCTGCAACAGTGTTAGTCCAGACCTTAGGATTTGATTTCAGCAAAAGGTAGTCCTTTACCTGAGCAACACAGCCAAAAGAGGATGAAATGCACGTGTTGTTGTTTTCGAGAAGAATCACTGACAGGGTGACTTAATTTTCGAAGAGGATGGAAAAACAACACTATGGAATCTAGCAAGATGGGCAAAGGAATATGAATTTGCAAAGACCTAAGGAATAGCTCTTCTGCACAGTGTGACTAAGTGCAGGAAATATCTGATGGCTGATGTTTTGGACCAAATGACCGGCAATCAAGAACTCTCAGTGTTACATGCTTCGGAAATTTTTACAGCACTCAGCTGGTAGAAAAGGATAAATAACTTGCAGAAAGGTGTATTTGTCCCATCAATACTCAATACTCCAAAATATATTCAATTTCATGCTGGTTTGGGGAGAACAACAACTGAAACAGTTCGCCTGTTTTGAGAAATTCAGCCAAGCTGTAAGCAGAACTTTCTGTCTCAAAGGTAAATGCAATCCAAGTAATAGGAAAATGAAAAAAATTAAAAATACACATAATCTGTTAGCCTAAAGGTGATATATAGCCTTTGCTAAATGAAAATGGAGGGAAGGAGGGTTGTGTAGAATAGGCCAAATTATCACCTAGTACAAGGACCCTAATCTTTTTAAAGGTACCTGTCCTCAACTGATCTCAGTGCCACCTGGGGAATAATCCAATTGCCAGGAGAGTCTTTTAGGTTTCAACTCTACAGCCTCGTGTTTGCTGCACGAGACCCCCTTAACAGGATGTCAGTGGCAGTGACTGGTAGAAAATCTTTGCCCATGTCTCTGTAAATGCTCTCTGGGCCTTTCACGTCTGCCCAATGGCTGTGTCCAGAGAGTCTGCCTGAGCTGACAGACAAGGAGCACCAGCCTTATGTTTTCCATAGGAAGATATTCTTTGTGCCCAGAGAGTTTCTGCTGAGCTCAGCCTTCTCGTAGCCTCTTCCAGAAGGTGATCAGCTAATGAAGCCAGCTCCTGGGAGATGGACTAGGTGCAGACCATTCTCCTAGGGGGAGAAGAAGTCCAAGGTGTCACAGCACACATGACTCCCAGCAATCGTCCAAGTGCCACTGAACTTGCATGCTACGTGCAGCCCAAAGCGTGTGCTTGCAAACAGGGCCACGACCGCAGCTCAGGAACCGAGCTACTGTTACATGTTTACACTGAATAGAAAGTGGATCCCCGAAGCAGCACATATGTTTGTCTGATAGTCGTTAAACAGGGATTTGACTGCAGATCTTCTGGGAAAAATCTAGCAGGAAAGAGCTGAGTATCTGCCTCAGTCTTGGCATGCAATAGTGCAGCTCCATTACCGTTAGGGAATTGGCATATGTCTGGAATTAGGCACACTGGCAATCAAGCCACTTCTTTACAAATAACTAAAAAAAAAGTGAACAAACTGTTTGTTATCAAATTGATTCAGGCATCTGGGACACAGTGGGTGAATACTATTGATTATTTTCATTTGAGGTTTTAAAGTGAATTTACTTTGGCCGACTGCTCTCCTTTCATATTTACTTGCCATGAACATTCAAGTGATCAAATTTTACTTACACAGATGTGACCTTGACCAAATCCTTTTACCCCTTTGTGCTTCCATTTCCTCCTTTTCTCTTACCTGTCTCAGCTGTAAACTCAAATAGATTGCATCTATCAAGGTTTATATTACGGTCTATACCTTAATTAAGTACATTTGGTCCTGTCTTGTCTGGGATCACTCTGCACAACTCTAATACAAGTCAGAATAACAATAAATTGTGCAAAATGCATTTCCAAGTCTCATATATGGATGGTGTTAGCAGAAAAGGAATTTGAAATTCAGGGTTGAAATCTGAGCCAGATGCACTTGCTTCCTTATTCACCCAAACACATAACCCATCTTCCCAGTGGTGGTGAGGCCACACGGCTCAGTCTGGGCTACTTGAATCAAATTGCTTCCCACTGGGATTGAAAAAAAAGCAGAAGAAAAAAATTTCACAAACGGTCGTTGAACAAAAAGGCAGCACAGAACAACATTATGATCTGCTCAGAGAAATTTCAAGAGCAGAAAACCCCAACTACTTTTCTCTGATACATTACTTGCAAATTGCATGTTCTGTTGCACCTCAGTGCTTTTTTAAGCTGCTTGAATTGCCTGGTAAGCAGATAGTTTATAAATAGAAGCAAAAATTATAATAAAACCCTTTTTTTCCTATTTCTCTAGGATCAGACAGGTATGTGGCCTCTAAGTTCCTTGTCTACAAAGAGAGTTTGGTGAATATGTATGACTTTTACCTCCTTTCATCTTTGGCTCCATATTTTTCCAGACATTTGTAGGAATTAAATAGATTTGAGACCTCTCCCTCACCCAGTTTTGCTGAGGTTCTACAATGGGTTCAAGAACGAGTAGAGAAAAATCCACAGAGGGCATACCTGTAGAATCCATAGGGACTCTGGCTGTGGCCTTACAAAGGCTGTTCTGCCCAGGGCTCATGGACAGCACCAGCACCAAGCACAGTTCTGCTCCCGGACACGTGGGATGTCAAACCCAGAGAACGTTTTGTACAGCAAAGCTGCAATCTGCAACATCCCTCCTTACCACAGGACAGTTAAGAGGGAGTAGAAATGCAGGGAACAATAGTAACTTATGCCTCTTACAGAATGATGGAAAAAAATGTGCTTTTGGGTAACCCAAAGGTAAAAGTCCTTCTGAGCAGCAACTGCTCAGCAGAGAAGTACCTGAGCACCCATTCCTTGCATCTCATCACATCAGATAGACAGCCATTTCAGCCTTCTAGACCACAAATCTCAGTGTCAGAGGTAGCACACAGTCCTGAAGGCTAGTTGGTCCTGTATTATTTAAGCCGTTTACTAATGAGGGCCAGATTCTCAGCTGCTGTAAATTGAAACATTTTCACTGAACTCACTCAAGGTAGGTAAACCTTAACCAGCTGAGGATCTGGCTTAACTAATACAACCTCTGACTGCATTTACTCAATAATGACAAAGAGAGAAGAACATACTTGGGGTCTTGGGGGATATTCAGTTTGCATTTCTGAGTTTTCTGTCGGCTTTTCTTGGAGTTTTTTTTTTTTTAGGAAGGAGGAGTGAGGTGAGAGGAATTGTGTTTGGCCTGCTTGGGAGTTGCAGAGCTGAAGCTGGGAAGCAATGCAAAAGAGCACTTTAATAAGTAGGGAGTGCTAAATGAAACACTGGTTTTTCTTCTGTGGATAGAGAAAGCTAAATACAATATTCATATTACCTCGGTTTCTTCCGTCGCTCTAGACAAAACCATTGCCAAGACAAAATAACCCCCTCTGCTATTGCATAAACTCTTCATGTGCAATTATTTATACTAGCCAAACAGAAAGAAATTAATCCCATTTTGAGCACCGAATCTGTGGCCAAAGATTTCATTATATTGTTACCATTTGGGACAAATATGTAGGAAGAAAAGAAAACTCTGCCAGGATTTCAAACTGAAATGTACATTTAAAACTTAGCTCATGATTTCCCGGTGCCATTGTGAATTTTTTTCCCGATGTTTCACCCCGGAGGAATCATGTTGTGAGTTCAGCAGGCAAGATGTTGCCATGACATATACCTCATCAGATCAAAGGCATCGCATGGAGTGCCAGGGACGGATATGATTCTTAGGACTAATTTTATTATTGTAACTCCACTGACTTCAGGGCGTTACACCAATGATGAATTTGGCTCATCATACAGCAAATGAAGCTTAACATCTTTTGTTCCAAGTCTTCCTTTCTATCCACCTCCTCTGCTACCACCTGCTATTACTCTTTGAGCATGTTTACACCACATATTGCAAACAGCCATGAGCAAGCTCTGCCCACGCTCCAATCTGACAGAAGCCATGTGATTGGATTGGCACCAAGCCTGAGCTAATAATCCCCCATGAGAAGGATTTTTTCCAGTGAATAGCATGGGCACGATGAGTGTACATCTATCTATACAGTGTCAACATGCCCAAAGAGTAATCTATGCTGCAAATCTCTTTACAGGTCTGGAATCATCCCCTTCCATCTTTCTTTTCCCACACAGCTTTTTCCTATGTCCTATAAAGAGGTCTCGTACCTACACTCATAATCCCCACAGTCAGCAAAATGCCTCTGAGTGGTACAGAGAATTACTGTTTTCACTTGTTGGTACAGAGTGCTTCAGTACTACTCAGTCCCAGATGTTGAGCTTTCTTCTCTACCAGTTTTAACACGTTTTTCACCTAAAGACTTGACAAAATGATCCCATATTTGAAATCATGCCACATCTGCCTCTCTTTCTTTCTACTTTCCTTTGTCATCTGCATCAACAACACTTTAGCTTGTTGATGGTGCCATTCCTGCATACGGCTCATCACCCTCTTTGCAGTAATACCTGTTATATTTCCTGGGTTCTTATGTGGCAGCTTCATCTGCTTTCTTTGAAGATGTGGCAGGGCGTTCTCTTGGGGTCTCACTGCTTCCCCATATCCCCAGACTGCACTATGGTAAAGACAAACTCATAAATACTGGGCCTCCATGTCAGGAAGGGAACAGTGAGATCCAAGGCCTTGTGCTGTCTGTGAGGAAATATCACCTAATTTACATATCTGGAAATTTATTTTCTCTGGTGTAGGGAGAAGCTGGATATTTTCAAACAATTTAAAGCTACCTAAATTCAGTGGGTTTTGCTTTACTTTTGCTACCAGTTTAAATGAATGAGAACATACCCAGATGATCCAAGTAGTTATCCCACTCCTTGATGGTTTCCTACACAATCTTCAGTCCCACACTCCTGTACTGTGGAGTCGCTCAGCAGGTACACAGAAGCAGAATCACAGCACTCTCATGGCTTCAGTACACTCATAAACACATTCCTATTTCTCTGCATGTACATAATGAGGAAGGAGGCCCATTGCTATGAAATTCCCTCCTCCACGCCAAATACAGGGTAGAACCAGGAGCAGTTCCAGGGCAAGAGGTACTAATTTTAACATCAATTATTTGCATACCCATGCGGTATTTTTGAATTAATGGAAGCCAAAAGAAAAGCCATCCCTGGTTTTCCATGAGCTTTACTAATAGCTTTGCAAAAACTTAGCCCATAAATAAAAGATCCTAAATTAAACAGAAACAGCAAAGGAACATGGCTCAAAAAAAGGAGACAAGTAAAGTGAGTGGAAGCACTCAATTTCTATCAAGAAGATAGAAATAAGATAAACATTTTACCTTCCTCAAAACCAGAAGAAAAAATACTCTCAAAATTAACATTTTTTTGTCCATCTTCATGGCCACATTTACAATACTTGTCAACATCTTCATCAATACTAAAAGGTTTTAAGTTCAGGAGGTGCAGTATCACTTCATCTTTCTTCTAATCTGAGACTGCTAATGAAAGACCTTGTAAAAGTTATGTGGAATTTGTATTGGCAAAGGATTACTGAGATACCTTTCCAAAGCTTAGGAGTAGCTCACTAATTGTCCATTGATGCAGGCAGAGGAAGCCAGGGAATCCAAATATCACTCCACATTCAACAACTTTTTTTTTTTTTCCCCGTGCGCTGCTGTGTCAAGTGAACAGCTCGACTGCACAGTGATAAAGGAAAATGATTTAAAAGCCACTTGATCTGTGTTGTCTCCATTCAAAAAGAATCTAACCTGATTTATAGTTCCTCAAATGGCAGAAACACTACTTTGCTTAATGTCATTAAAAACCTGGTATCGGCACCCAGCCCTAATAAAAGTATCAGGAACGCGGTAGTAACCTACCAATAGAAGGCAAATGAAGCTGTCATTTTTCAATATAACTAAACCTGGTTTCAAAAATCCAAAGGTCTGTAATATGAATTACACTAATTACTTCTTGTGGTTTAAACATTGATTTCAATGTTAAATTTAATGGACTTAATGGATGTTGCTTTTCCCATCAGACTGGTGGCCGATGTTTGTCTTGTTTCTTGACCATTTATAGATTTCTGTTGACCCTTTAAACATATTACAATCGGCAGCCTGCTCATTCTTTGTGCATGAGAGTACTACTATTACTTTCCATGGATAATCCCAGCTTCCATGTAACCTGTCTCCCAAAGTTATTTTTGGCAGCCAAAAGCATACACGCTCCAGGAAATAGAAAAAGAGATCATTGGACTAAATTTTCAGAAATGTGCAAGCAATTAATCTTGCCTGGGCAGTATGTGAAATCCAAACAAACATTAGGAAATAGCAAAACGTGCAAAAATTCGCAGTCCAATAGTGCTGCTGTTTGCTGCATACCAGTCTCTTTACTGCATTTCTTCATTGCTGAGCAGAGTCAAAACAGAGAAGCAAGGATGCTGAGCCTAGTTCTGAACTCCAACTGGAGTAAATCAGAAGCTGTTGGAATCCATGGAAAAAAAAATTGGGGACTGGAATCAGGTTGCCTCTTGAACTTTCTGTTTATCCAGAAAACAGCAAAAGGAGTGCTCGGGTTGAACAAATAAGAAATACGTTACAAATAATAAACTGTTGACTTAATGACAGAACCCCCACAGATTTCAAGGAGAGTCAGATGAGATACACTACACATGTGATCGATGGAAGAAAAGGACCATCTCTGTACTTGGGCTCACACCCAAGAGACACCCTGAGAGGGTAATGTTTGCTAGTGCTCTGATTCTCTTCAGGAGTTGGAATTAATCAGTGTTGTGTCCAGGCTGGACGATGTGGCTTGTTCCACTGCTAAGAACACAAACAAAGCCCAAGTCCTTCAGATCACAGAGTGTGCCTTCATATGAGTTTACAAAGCCCTACTTGGGAGAGGAGGCCTAATCCTGAAGGTCCAGGTAAAAATAATGAGTGCTGGGAAACAAGGCCATTTACAAATAAGTCCATAAATAAAGGACTTAGGAGAGGATTTTCAAAGTACTTTGTGTTGAAAATCTTTTTTCTCCTAATATATCACAGTTGCTGAAGGCATCCTGGGCTAGGGTTGAAATAACACCAGAATGCCTGTTTTCTCACCAAACTGTTTTTACATTTGTTTTCCACAGACAAGGGAACATTGATACTAAAAAGGAATCAATGCCTTGAAATATTTGTACCTTTTTTTTTTTCTGCAGCAGAAACTCTAGATGCTACATGAGAGGTACTTCGGTAAGAATGGAAAAGAAAGACTACAAATATTTATAAATTCAGTCTATCAGGAAACCTGCAACTGCAGTGAAGTTAGGTAGAAGAATTTGCTGTGACCACAGAATTGCCATTAGCAGTTCAGGACAAGGGAATTATTACACATTTATCTATGGCAATCTTGTTACAATGGTGATGCCAAGGGGGAATTATCATTCAGTGAAATGATCTTCCTCTTTCCCTCTGTTTGTGGTACATTCCCAAGAAAAGCTGTGCTGCTGTATTTGTCACTGGCTATGCCTGAAACCGTAACTGGTATGACATTTAAAAGAATAACATCAGCACAGAGGAATTCTGCCAGCACCCAAATGACTGTTTCTATCCAGGGCTTAAAACATCTGTGCATAAGTAAAATATATATATGTTATCCATATGTGGATTGAAAGATTTAACAGAGTGAAAACACACAGCTCTAGGAAAATCTTGTTACGTTAAGTGCCAAGTAATCAGCATGTATAAACTAGCATGATTTCATTGACACTGGCAACGTTTTGCTGGTTCACATCAGTTCAGGAGCCTCATCTCATAAGTATGTTTTTCTTTCTGTATGGGAGTTCACCCAGCCCAGAATTACAGAGTATAACATAATGCTCAGAGAAAAGTGAGAAGATTTTGGAAAGGTAATTCTTTCAATTTGGGGATTCAAGTCAAATTAGAACACACTGAGGATTTCTGAACTGACTCCTACTCAATAGGGAAAACGTTTCTATCAGTTTAGAGAAACTTAAAAGCTTTTGGACTGAACTGCCAGTACTGTCCTTCTAGCCAGGGTCTAATGAGAGGAGACAGAGCATGACCTATTATATCTCAGAGTTTGACTGGAGACTTTTGGCAGATGTGTACTGGCATGTGCGGCTTCTATATAAACTCTGAAGCTTTATGATTGCATAAAACCTTTTTATAGCTAGAAGATATTTGAGTTCATAACACGTGCCTTTCCAGACTAGATCATAATGGCATTCTTGATTATTTTCTATCTTAATTCAAGATGCAAAGATGACAGGCTAACATACCCTTCTCCATCCCAAGGTAACTCTGTAACAAAATAATTAAGCAATGGAAGTAGCTGGAGAAAAGGGCTCTCGAGTCGTCATTAATGGCCACAGTCCAAAGTCAAGCTTATCCAGCCATCAAACCTCCATTCTGTTTTGACATTGGATGATGAAGATATGTTGGTCTCCTTACTCACTCAACTTTCCTCTCCTCCTCCTCTTTCTAGCAAGTATTGACACCAGACACCATATAACTTTTTAGAGCTACTCAGGTAACTTCCTGAGCAAACGAGTGCAGTTCCATAGGTTTAACCTTCCTCCTTCCCACCCCAGAGCTGCATGTTTTAATCAGCCCATGGTCTTGCCTGGGGCCTTGTCTCTGAGAAGACAGCAGCCCCTCATTCCTTCAAGGTCTCCCACAGACCCTGCTCAGGGCAGCAGTGCAGGTGGTCATGACCACCTCCTCATGGGGATATCCAATTTCCATATTACTTCCTCCCTATTAAAACAGGAGACAGGTGCCCTAGAGAGAGAGGTGTTTGAGCATTTACTTAAGCTCATCACTGAGGTAAAATAGCATCCTATGGAACGCTATTTGCTTTGAGACTGCTTTGGAAGGACAGAAATTCTGTGTGCTTATACCTAACTTGCAGGCAGCTGAGCTGGAGACCAGGAGCTCTGAAATGCAGAACTCCTATCCCTGTGACTGGGAACTACTTGGAGTCAGAGCCGTTCCGCTTTCTCACTTTTGCCTTACTAAAACAAAGTAACTAATACCATGTTTTCTCATCTTGGCCATGAGGGAGGACAGATTCTTTAAAATAATGATTTTAATTCACACTACTTAAAAATAGGCTCTTAACTCTATATGCTGGCATCTAAATAAAAGCAGCCTGACTTTGAGAGGTGCTAAGCATTTGCACCTCCTAGCAATGTGTACACGAGCTGTTTTAAAGATCTCCAAAGATACAGATTTTCTTCCCTGCCAATACCATTTCTCTCTCCTTCAATATAATTTTATAGGCCATCCATCTTGACATTACATCAAATTAACACTAAAAACACACCTACCACTTTGGACGGAGCTTTTAAGAACCCACACTTCACAACGCACAAGGCAGGATGCCTACTTTGTGTTACAGACAAGTTCACATTTAACTTCAAACATTTGCACAAGTCATGGAGAATTCATTTTGACTTCTGTGTTGTCCCGAACAATGACATTTTCCTGAATCAGGGACAAAGAAAGTCATTGGAAAAGCAGTGACAGCAGGATAGATCATGTTTATGCAGTTTAGCAGGGGCATCTGTTTCTCTAAATGAGACCCCAAAAGAAAAATAATAACCGAGGAAAAAATTTGTTTCACTGAGGTTTGAAAAAAAACACAACCAAACCAAAACCAGAAAAATTTCCTAGCTCCTTTGGATGAATCAGCCTGTGGAGTCAGGAATGCTAAAGAAAAAGGAGAGTGCATTGCTGTGAACTTGTCTGAGCTTTTATATCTCTTCCATTAGGTAATTTTCAAGTAATGTTGATTTAGCAGTTTCAATTTCACTCAGAAGAGGCTAAACAATGTTAGATGTTAAAGTCTTCCTTTCAGGTTTGCTTTACAATTCACTATTGCTCTTTCTACTCTTAAGCCTGTGCTCCGATATATAACCAGTTATATATTCCTTATTAAAAATGGACAATGTTTCAGAAAATTGAAATAGTTTTCAAAATTGTCCCCCACTGGTAATTCTGCATTTGATTGTCAAAAATGTTAATCTTTTCTCAGGCCTGAAATTATGAGCCAGCTTTATTGGTCAAAGGCCATAATAATTTGAGCTCTTATTTTATAAACTCATTTCTGCCGAGTGATATCCTGATAGGAGCAAGAATAATAAATCACAAACATGTCCCCCAAGATTGCATTGTAAATGTCAAACTAGACAGGAAATTGTAATTAAAGAAAGGAAATTGCTACAAAGAAGCACTTGATTTTAAAATGAGCTAAGCACAGAATTTTCTAAGCATTTAATTATAGACCAATTTCAACTGACTGCTTTGCTTTTGCAGTCATATTTCTTATTATAACCGTTCTACATAATAACCAAATCTCTGTGCTTACGCTGGTCAGGAGTATTACTACATAACACTGCATTAGCACGATGATTACTAACTTTACAGGAACTATTATCATGTTTTAGTGTGATGGACAGCAATATCAGAACTTTAAATCAGTGACAATCTGATTTTAACTCAGCAGCCGAGTGGATATCTTTTCATAACAGCAACTGCACCTCTTGGCACCTCACTCTTAAACAAGCAGCAGGACCAGTTCTGAAACACCTGGACTGACAAACGCCTGGATGAGTGAATAATGTGGTCAACGTCAGACACTGTGCCATCACAAAAAAATTCCTGTTATCCACAAAGGCTGCTGTGGTTCCTATCAATCTAGACAGAGCCTTTCAGTGCCATAAAAAAGGGTGCTATTCACTTCCTCTCCAATGCATATAAGTCAGAAAATAAAGGACTTAGGGAAGAAAACAATATATTCTAGTAAAACTAGGCTAGCAAACCACTTAAATATATGGGTTGTTGTATGCTGAGCAACTCAGTACAGCCTTTTTGAGCCCTAAATTCTGCTACTGACCCTTTGTTTTTTACTGATCTTCTGGTTCAAGAGAGTTAACAGGCCTTAAAAACCCTTCTTTCCATCTTCCCGGCCAGACTCAGGATTTAATCCTCATCTTCCCAACCATCCTTTTCTGCTTCTTGTCAGTGGTGTATGGGGTAGGACTGAAGTGCACAGTTCTCTTTTTCTTTAGCATAGCCTAAAACTTTACTGGAAGTAAAATATACTATATACCAGCACACTGTATATTTTTTGATTTGAAAAGACAGATATGCGGAAAAACTTTTCTACAAGACTGAAGCTGGAGAAAATCCTGTTACACTGAATCCTCATTAGGACCTAGCAAAATTCACTGAATACTTGACACTGCATATTTCCAACTAGTAAGGAATAAATCAAGATGCAGATGCGATCATTTGCACCCATAACTGACTGCAATGGAAATATTATGCTGCTGCAGGAGCAAGATGGAATTGGATAAAGCCTAGTCAACTGGCAGATACTTACCAACCACAGAATTTACTTGTTGCCTCATGAATCAATATAATGACCAAATATTTAACTACTCAAACATTTAGGAGAGCAAGGTTAATAGGAGCATTCTGATCTTTTACTTTCCTAGGGAATAAAAACCATTAGACTGGATGAAAACAGTGTCACAACAGAAATAGCATTTTCTTCAAAGTGCAGATATGTAATTGTAGTGTAACGTAGTCATTATTTGGCACAGGGTCTAAAGACCTCCTAAGCAGAATGGGGTTACATTCTTAAGTATAACATGCAAAAAACACAGTCTAATACGTGTGCCTGATAGAATAGATGTCCTGGAGTCCGGCATAGTTTACTTGCAGATTTCATCAAAGACCAGAATTCAGATGGAATGAGTGCACGCAGAGAAACTGCTAATCTCAAAGGGAAAACTGCACTAGTTTTTTGGAAAGAGGTGTAAAGAAAGAGGGGCAGTCAAATAGATGTGTCTTGGCAAGAAAACATACCAAAAGAAACCACAAAAAACCAGTGTGAAAAAAGCAGCAAATGTTTTGAGGTTGCTTTCGTTAGGAAGAACTGTGGAATTCAAACTAAATAAAGATGTTGTGGGTCAAGTACTGTGCATCACCTATGAGATATGATTGTACAGAAAGGAGAGAGTGGAGCAACTGTGAATAGGAGGTGCTAAAAGAATAGGATAAAAGAGGAACCAATAAATGAAGAGTAAAGCATTTGTGGGAATCTATGTGGTTGAGGACATAGATGAAGAAGATGGAAAAGACCAAAGAGTTCCATAACGAAGCAGAACCTTTGAAGAACAGGTTCTATTGAGAGATGGAAAACCTAAAAGGAAGAATGCAAGAGTGGATGTAAGGAAACAAAAAGAGAACAAGTGCTATTCTTTGGTGAGGTCTGCAGCAAAAAGGCCATCTTTGCCCCCATGCCAGCCAGCAG
Organism: Pseudotriccus pelzelni; assembly: GCA_035584735.1. Lineage (NCBI taxonomy): Eukaryota > Metazoa > Chordata > Aves > Passeriformes > Tyrannidae > Pseudotriccus > Pseudotriccus pelzelni. The sequence continues at coordinate 11,540,236 of JAWMRA010000161.1, read as the reverse complement.
GGCACATGGCTGGGTCAGCACAAATGACACATTTGTGACTGAACAAAACTTGTCTTTGCTGGAGTCTGTACACTGCTCTCACGCTGAACCTGTGTGTTGGCATTACACGTTGAACAACAGCAAACCGATATAGATGCCACAAAACTTACTTTTTGGGTCAGGGTGAAAAAATACGCATCTATTTCCATTAAGCAGCATGTGAGGTAACAGTGACTGCAGAGGAGCTGAGGAAAACGAGGATGGAGATGATGCTGTGATTGAATAAACAGCACAGAAAATAATCATGTCTAATAAAACATGCTCTTACAAGTGCACCTGGAGAATTCTCCTGCTTTACACAGTTTTCCTCATTATTTCCTATTTCTGTTTTCCTTCATGGTTATGGCTTCACCACAGAAGTGGCATTGCTAACACTATGCTTAAATCCTCTCAAGTTAGTTTGAAACTCAGAAGAGAATGGCAATTTTTGCAAAATTATAAATTAAGCTTCTTAGCATGACTGAATTACCCGGTAGAGCAATTTATTAGCATCAGAGAGAGGCTTCCCTGGTCAAGCTGTACCCTGTGTTCAACAGGGTTCAGGAGCACTATCAGATGATGCCAGCATTAAGGTCTGGGTGTTGATGAGATTGGGGCCAACAGTCAGATGTTGCTTCAGATAAGTCTTCCTTCAGCTAAAGCCAGCAGTTTTGTCACTTCATCTAATTGTTTTTACTTTATTTCTCGTGCATTTCTCATTTCCCCTCTACTTACATTTACTTTTTATATCTTCCTGTGGTAAATTCAACCTAAGTCTGACTTAATAATTATTTTTTTTCAGAGATGTCATTAGCCGTGCTTAATTCAAGCAATACTGTGAATAAAACCATTTCCCTGCTTACTAGCAGTGACAGCATGGCTTGAAACAGGCACGAGCAGTGCTGGAGATGGCAGGAGACGGCTGGCACCTGGGGGTGATGGCACAGGGGATTTATTCTCAGTGCCCAAAAAGGGGCTTTTCAAAGAGCAGAAGCTGCTGCCTGCCCACCCTCACCTCTCGTACTCCAGCCCCGGCCACCCCATGCAGACATGCAGCAATGCCACCTGATAAGCATCTTGTCTCTCTGGAAAGCAATATTTCCTGATTACTGGTGAGCTTCTAGTGGCATGGACAAATTTATTTTGGGAAAAAGAAATACAGTGTGGCATCCCTCTCTTGAAAGGCTACTCACCTCACGCAAGGTTTCCATAACAGTAAGGTCAGGAAAGCAACACATCTCTTTGACAAGAAGATAGCACAATACATTTTCTGGCTCTATTACACTGTCTCCATGCAATCTGGACACAGCACTTCATGACTCGTTTGCCTCAGTTTCTCATTTGTAAAAATGAAGACAGAAATCCTTCTCTTCTGTCTGGGCTCTAAGCTCCTGGGTACAGGCGCAGTCTCAAATGAGGTTTTACAGCACACAGCCAAGCAGGAGCTACGTCTTACTGAGGGCCTTCCTCCATTTTAATATAAACTTCAAACTTGTGTTACTGAAACTCTATTTATATTTGTCATAGTATTCATTAAGTTGTTAGAAATATCAGGTGACGCTACTAGTTACAAAATTTGCAACCAGCACATTAATAACAATACATATCAAAAGGGGAAGATGTTTAAAATGTCTCCCAAGCACTTCAGGAGGAACTCTGCTTCTGCTGCCCCTGCGTAGCACTCTTACTGCCCCCCCACCCTCAGCCCTCCACTGCCAGCGTGCTGAAATATGCTGGGATCATCACACAAACACATATTTATATTTCAAATTAATAAAATGGCTTTTTTTATAACCTGCAGTCTTAGGTACTTGCCATCAGGAAAGCTCGCAGGGGAAGGATCCAGAATTACCTGGCAGGCATCTCTAACACAGCACAGGGAGTTATTAGTGGCAGCAGATCGTTGTGAATGTGCAGAATCAAGTCAGAGACACAGTAACATATAAAATGTCCATGTACACACACACACACACAGGGTGAGGGCATTTAAAAAGCCAGTGCAATGGCAAAGCCTCTTCCAGTGAACAGGGAAGGGAATTGCTTTGTTTATTGCCATCAGTGCCTCTGTGAATCACAACCCATATCATTGGAGCAGATCAAAGGCCACAGCTTTAATTCCTCAGGAAAGTCCCACATCAGAACAAACAGTCAAAATTTCAGGCAAAGGAAAAGTTCCAACAAATGAAAATATCTAACTATATCAAAGTAACTTTTTAGGATATAGTCCCAGTGTTTCCCTTCAACCAAACACTTTATATCCCATGAAAGCACGTCAGCCTTTTAAAAATCAAACATAATGATCATTTTACAAACCATTATCAAAATCAGCTTGTTCCCACAATTTTTTTGAGACTGCTAAATCTCTATTTTCCATCATGAAGGCTGTAGTGCTCTGTCACTTCTCAAATGCTGCATCACAAAAATATTTTTAAAACAAAACCCATTTTGTCTTTCTTGCACTCCTTTTCTTCCCTAATCAGTAACAGAAATAATCAAACTGGTGAGCAAGACCTGGCCTTATGTAATAGTTCCAGCATGTTCATACCAGAGGTAAAGGAAAGCAGGGCAAAATTTTGTGTCAAAGCATCAGTTCAAACCATAGAGCGATAAGACGTGGGACAGACACTTGGGATAGAGAAATCCATAGATTTAGTAGACTAAATGCTGATATCACCCTGAAGGAAATGCTGCTCTATGACAAGCTTGTAGGATTTAGGTATCAGGAAGAAATTATTTATTGTGAGGGTGGTGACATATTGGCACAGGTTGCCCAAATAATTTGTGGATGCCCCATCTCTGGAAGTGTTCAAGGCCAAGTTGGATGGAACTCTGAGCAACTTGGTCTAACGAAAAGTGTCCCTGACTGAGGCAGGGGATTGAACTAGAAGATCTTCTAGGTCACTTCTAACCCAAACAGTGCCATAATTCTATAATTTATCCAGGATCTCCTGGGAAGCTAGTGAAGCTGATGCATAACTGGCAGGCTCATCAACAGCAACCTAAGTTACTCAATAGCCCTTACTGGCTCATTCTACTACTTTTACCAGGACATGTCTTTATTCTGTGAGTTAAACTCTCCAGATGCACAGGTTGGAAAGTCACATCACTGTGGTCTGAGGGACACAGGCATGATTATCATCTGGGCCATCGCTGGTGGGAAATGTGTCATGTGTGTCTCTCTGCTTACGAGGGGATAGTTTTAGTCTTTCTGCTGTCCTATTCGAACATGAAATGGCAAGAAATCCAGAAGATCCCAAGTCTGTATGGAAAATTAACAGTCAGGATACAGGGAAGCTAGCTCAGAACTTGAGAGTTCTTTTTCACAAAGCTACTGAGCTCAACTAGACATGAAAAAAAATCTTGGAGATGATGCTGCCTACATATGCCATAAACAGATGCAGAGTTGGATTTTGTCCACATAGCATGAACATTTAAAACTCAGTAGAGGCAGGATATGCAAACAAAGAAGGAAGCTTTGTGTATTCACTCATACATTGACTTATAAAACTCAAGCTGATGGGTCATAAAAATATTTGAAGATGTTTACATGAAAATTTCACTTTGCTTGCAGCAGTTTCAGCAGCATATTCTCCCCATGTATTATTAAGTCAACCTTTTTCACAATGAGTAGCAAAATGACACTGCCCAATTCTAGAAGATCTGGGCTGGTAATACAGCATGCTGTGTGAGAAGGCTTCACAGCTGCTTCTCACAGGTGCTTTCTGCAAACAGTGAAGAAGAGTTTGGTACACTCTGGCCATAGGGATGCCCACATCTGACTTAGAGAGTGGGAGGTGGTGCCCTGTGCTGAGCTTCTCCTGGGTGCTGCTGTGCCACTGCACAGCACAGAACAGGCACCTCTGTGACAGGTGAAAGTTTCGTACCACGTTGTTTTGCATTAGGTAAAGGCAATTTGAAGAAATCACACCAAGAGTGAGGCCTGATGAGTTGTACAGGGTGGCTTTGGAGGAGCAGGCAGAAACAAAGGAGGTCCCACAATTCAGACAGAGCCAGTGGCAACCTCAGGAGTCCCTGAATAAAGGCACCTAAGTTTCTCAGAGAGGACAAAAGCTGTGCAGCTAAACCTGAACCAAAATGACCACTTTGAGAAAAAGCTTAATTTCTCTTTTTTTGTTCATTCCAAACGTGAATGAAGAATCAGCTATTTTCCCCAGGACAGCTATTTTCAGAAAATTCCCCTTTGGAGAATCCCATGGGGAGTGCATCGCACACATCGACACAAACACACGAGCACGTGGAGACCACGGCAGAGCACGGGGGGGCAGCCCAGCCCTAGAGGGGGCTAGGAAGCCAAGGCAGCTCATAGCCCACCAGCTGGGCAGACGTGGGGAGCTCGGTAAGCCCAAGGATGTGTGCGGCTCCACAACCCCAGCAGTGGGAAGGCAAAGTGCCAGCTGCTCAGGCAGCCTGGAGAGGTCAGCAAGCCTCCAGGCAGCCTTGCTGGTGATCCCAGGGGCTTGCCAGGGGCTGCCCATTATGTCAGGCCTTGGCAAAGCAGGGTGGGCATGTTTATGGGCTTTTCTTCCCCAGAACCGGTCTTTCCTCAACCAAAACCTCTCCACTGGCAAGCTTCAAGGGCAGACCCCTTCTCTTAGACCCAGGTCCACAAACGCCCCGCTGTAATCACCATTTTCCGGCCATTCTGCATCATCTTCTGACCTTTCTCTCACCCCGGGAAGGGGAGCTTTTCAGAAGGGCTCGATGAGGGTGCCATACCAGCCATGGCACAGAGGCGGTAGGTATCCCTGCTCTCCCTCTGCCAGAGCTCCCAGCTGAGTGGGGCTGCTGCTCCCGCAGAGTGCCCTGCACTGGGCAACCTCGGTGTGAGTGCCATGGACTGCAGTGAATGGCGCAGGCTCCACAGGCTGGCCCTCGCCACGCAGCCGTACCTTCTGTCGGTTTAGCAGACTCCAGTAAAAGCAAACATTTCCCAAAATGCACCTCTCATTTACATATAAAAAAAATCTAAAATGAAACCTCTAGGACGGCGGTGCCGGCAGCATCCATATCACTAGATACAATCCAGACAATTCCTACAATTAATGAACTGGGAAAATTACAGGTAAAATAAAAATGACTGTGTGAAAAAGACCTTGAAAGGCATGAAACAGACAATGAGATTTTTCTACTTTTTATTTCTCTTTCCCTCCCTTCCCTAACTACAGTTTTATGCATAATTGTTTGGTCAGTTTGTTCTTCCCTGAAACTTTTACTGAAATGGATTAGGTAAACCATGCTCTGAAACAGATTGAAAATGGAAAATATGTAAATATATAGCATATAACTTATAAAACTGTATATATATGTGTGTGGGTGGGTGCTGGAATAAAAAAGCGACTGTTACTTGCTGGTAGAACAACATATCAACAACTGTTGGAGCTGACTTGAAGGTTAAATATTAGGAAAGAATCCAATTTCTCTTGTCTATTCAGCTCAGCGGTGTGTTAGATTGCGGTTGGAGTGTGCTTATGGAGTGTGGGATATGAAGTAGGCTAATCAATCCCTGCTGCTTCATTCTCAGGTTCTTCTTATATCAGGTCCCTGCCCTCAGGCAGCCTTCAGCTTTCCAAAAGCCAATTCCATACAAATAAAAATTGCGACCTGCAGCTAGAGGGTGAAGCTGAGTTTCCCCCTTGTGATTAATCTCTTCTTGGGTGGCTTTCAGGAAAAAAAAAAAAAAGAAAGAAAAAGAAAAAAAAAAAAGGGAAGAGAAAAACCATGCATGCTGCAGCCCTGTGAAAGAGTTTTCCTATTGAATGAGCCCAGTGCTCTGGAGCCAGCTTATCAAATGAAAGAATTCATTTTTTTTAACAGTGCCTCGTGTTGACATTGAGAAAATGAGCTATCAAACACTATGATTAAACTTCAGCTGCCATAATTGTCGTCCGAACAACTGCATGGTGGAACTGAAAAGCATTTTTTTTAACCAGCTCTACATGGTTCACCAGCAATACTCAGTTTAAAAGGTTGTTGCTGCTAGCAAGAGAAACAAGGCTTGAAATTAACTTTTTCCAATCCATAGACAAAATTAAACATAGGTATTTGAGTCACACAAACAACAGGTAAATCAGATGTGCTTTAAATTTCATTTTTAGTCATTTTATCTGCCAAGGGGTAGCTCCAGCATTTTAAAATATCTGAACATTTTCTTGTTTCACTGCATCTGACTGGATTGGTCCTGCCTTTGATTTTGAGAAAGACAGATAGACAGAAAAAAAGAAGTATAAGAAATAAATACTCTATTTGGTCCAAGTGGGGGTAGACAGAGGGGAATCTAAGATTTGTGGAACATTTTCCCTGCAATTTAAACTTTTGATATGAGCAGGGAACAATCTGAACCACAATTGCCACCACACTGCATGAAATTCTTGCTCAGTCTCCTTTCTGGCCTGAACTAGTGCATTTGCTCAGTTGAGGCTTACAGGGATACAAAGTATTTTATATTACTGAGTATTCTGCATTAATTCTCAGCAACCTTATTACATACATCCTCAAGAGACTGTGGCTCATCAAGGAGGCTGGAGAAGTCCTTCAGGGAGGGTGGTTAAAGGCAGTATATCTCAGGAAGGTGACACCCCTGGTGACAGCAGCCCTCTGGTCAAATGTAATTCTTTGGGAAATGAGCTGTTGCACAATTAAATCTCTTCTTAAGATTATTAAAAAAAAATAAAAATCAAATTCTACAGGACATACAGTGCAGTGAACATGAAGGAAATAATGATGGGGAACAACTGAGGGCCAGTTAGGAGAATATGAACAGTTTAATCTGGAATATTTCCTTGCCCCTTTCCGGAGCTTGCTTGGAGTGAGTTTCTGGGCTCCTGCCTGAAGGAAGGATGTGCAGCAAGAAGGGACAGGGGACTGTAAACCAGGATTTGGATGAGACTGAGGATATTGCACGGAAGGAAGAGTTTGCTTCCCCAGGCAGTGCTCCAGCCCCTGTAACCAGCGCTGCCCACCACTAGGTGTCCGCCCCGGCCCCGCTGGACCATCGCCGCCCTCAGCATCTCCCTCCAACCTGCTCCTCCTCCCATCAAATTAACGTCACATTATTTTTAGAATATAAATGCTTTTTGCACACCCCCTCCCCTCCGTTTCCACCTTACTCTACCTACTCAAGGAGGTATTTTTTGTGAAAGTCAATTATATAACCTGATCATCATTCTATTTCCTGAACATATGGGAATAACATTTTGAAAAAACAATAACATTTTAATCATTTTTAGAGTCTCGTGCTCTCCGAGCTTTACTTTATCCCTTTGCAAGAGTAAAGCTGATAATGTCTGGGTCTTGCTCAGGACACTCAGGGGTTGAGGTTATTGCTTGCAAACCGATTTCACGATCTGAGCAGAGCAGTTGGAGGAGCAGTGAGGTGCAAGATGACTTAGACATGGGTAAGAATTAGGAGCTGAGCTAGAGAGATAGGGACAGCTTCCAGAAAAACAAGTTTAGCAACAGATTGGATGTTGTTGATGAAAAATAACACAGGTCTGCAAAGTAGGGAATGGTATTTGCTCCATTAAAAAAAAAAAAAAGAATTTGCACATGTAAAACTAAGAAAACTGAAGTCACTCAGATCTCTTACTTCCGTGACACCTTCACCAACTCCTTTAGCAACCTAGTTTTGGATTGTTCCCACCTGCTGGACTGCACACACTTATTATTGTAGGGTTCTTTATGCATGCTGAGCTGCATTCCCATGTTTGCTATTTGTAGGGTCACTCAGACATGCTGTCTGGATTATGACTATTTTCAAGCATCCTGAGCTGCTGGAAATGATTCGTTTATCTGAAGCAACAGCAAAGATATTTGTTTGAGAAACAAAGATATGAAAAAGGTACTCTAAGACAAATTTTGGGCCAAGCTACAGAGGCACTGGGCAGCACATTATTCATTCATCATAAGCTTTGCAATATGAGAATGGCAAAGTTATAATCAATTAAGAAAACAGAGTTTGACACTGCAATACTCTTAGCTTAAGGAAACCAAATAAAATATCACAGCTTGTTCAAAACACTTATTTTGAAATCACAGCATAAATAAGAGGTATAAACACACATCCTTTCAGCCAGGTTTTGAGTGAACTCTCTGATCTATTTGCTGCTGTGCAGAAACCTAAATTAGCTTTTAAGATGAGTCTTTCATAAAAGGCCTTGGAATTCTCTCTTATTCCTCATTTCCTACATTTGAAATGCTTTGATTTAAAGAATCCAGTCTATTGTTCCTGTAATAAACTTAACATTTACAAAGAGATGAACCTAATATGGTCACCTTTAGAAAAGGACACAATTTTGTTCTTACTCTCAGGAAATTTTATTGAGTACCACTGCAAATGAATTCCAAGCAGTATTGGAAATGGGGGTAAACACCAAGGCAACACACCTGCAGGTTGTTTTGGCTTTAAGTTGTTCTTTGACTAGAAAGAAAATGTGGAATTTGGACTAGCTAGTGAAGAGAAGGGGAACCCCTGGCTCTTCTGCATTTGGAAACTGATCCTGAAGGCATCAGCCTGCAAGGCTTTGCTCTGGGTGACAGAAGTGCTGGGCTTTAACTCACTTGTGCTAAAACAGCAATAAAACCGTGACAAACTGACAAAAGGAGGTCAATTCACAGCTCAGGCTGACACCACTTTTTCAGCCCATATTGGTCGATTACCAATCAAATTTCAGGTACAGGAGAGAGAGTGGAAGAAAGAGGCAGCACTGAGACACACCAGGTTATGGCAATCCTGGCTCACTTAGGGGCCCAGACAGATCCGCCTCTTCTGCTCTGTTTTTTGGCAACCCTCACCACTGCAGGTATGTGTGTGATAATTGCTGGGAGAAACCCCTGGAGACACCCACAAACCAGGCTTCTTACTGACCCTCCAAACCAGACAGAAATGAGCCTGCAGAGCAGATCCCAGGCAGATCATGTGAGGCTGGGAATCCCACAACCAGGTTTCTGAGATAACTGGGCTGTGAAGGGCCCTGTGCTTACAACCTCCCCAGGCACTGGTTAGACAAGGGCTATTAAGGTATTCCCATGTACATCAGTACCTGAGGATCTCTCACATGTGGGATTGCTTTTCTTTGCCATCCTTTCCCACAATCCCAAAGGAAGGAAACCATTCATACAAGACAGTATCTCTGCTTTTAAGCTGGCACATTCATCCACTGATGCTCCTTTTTTTTCACTGTGTTCAAACTTTGGTTACATTAATACTTTACAGTAAAAAGCAGAGCTAATCATATCATTGCTGCATGAGAATAGCTGTGACTGACAACCCTTCTGAAAACACAAGTCCATGACTCAGTGCACACAACACAACTTGTGAAGGGCAAAATGAAAACTGCCTAGAAAATAACATCAGAGTAGAAGAGGAAAAATAATACACAGGATAAGAGTATAATAGGCAGACAAAAAACTTGCTAATCCCCTAAACACCATCTCTTCTCCTGCTACGGGTAGTTGAGAGGAAAGAAGGATTCTGCACCCTTACATTCAGATTTTTACTTTTAACGCAATTTTGTTTTGCCCTATTGCGTATAGAGAAATTACTTGTAATCATAAAGTATCTTTTCTCTTTAGGCATTATCAGAATCAACTGTCTGTCATGGCCTTATGAGCTCCTCTTTCTCAGAAACGTAGGAATGAGGGCTGGACCTTGGCATTCAGGACCAGTGCTGGATCTCTGAGTCCAATTTGAGTATTGCAGGCTTAACATCACATACCTCTCCTCATAAATTTACTTTCTTATTGGGAAACAAGTCACACACTATGGCTGCTGCTATGAAATAATAACAAATAAATCCAAGGAGTCTTTTGCCTTTTTAAGGATACTCCAAGTATCTGCACTTGGAGCAACAAGAGTAAAAAAACAGGGTTAACCTCCTTCCCACCAAGATTTCAGTGGTGTTTATGCTTATGTTTCTATCACAATACTAAGCAAAAATCATCTCAGCTTCCAAAGAAAAGCAATAATTAGCACTTACATTGTCTGCTGCCCCTGTCAGGAAAGCTGAACCAGGTGGAGTCATTGTCCTAATATGGCAGTCCAAGGTCTGGGAGACAGAGCCTGGAAAGTACCTGAAATAAAATACATGGAAAGTTATCAGAAAGGCAGTTTAGGCTGCTGCTGCCACCAGAGACTTCTGGAGTTCCAGAGGCTGGGCACGGAGTGAGCAACCAATGGATGAATCCTTCAAGGGAAAGCAGGGACATGGATGGAGACATCAGGAGTGGAACTTACAATTGGTTCAGTGATATTTACTCTCTGAGTTCTGGGAATGTAGTCCTTGAAATGCTACTCGGAAGGTACAAATGTGAGTCAGATTTTAGCTCATAGCTGAACAAGTAGCCGAAACAGAGAAAAGTACTAAAGATATAGGTCCAAGTGCTCTGACAGTGTATGTGATTGCAGTTATACTGGTTTAAACAGAATTCCACCTATTTACATGAGCTGTGTGGAGGTCCAAGTGCTTTTTCACGGTCAGGAGCCTATTAGGCTTTCAATATAATTGCAGCTGGTAGCACTGCCAACTCCTAATGCTGCCTGACACTTCCCAGCAATTCCAGGTTGCTTTTAATTTTGCCAAATATTACCAATTCAGCCTGGAATTGGTATCCTGAATATGTACCACTGTGTTAAAACTGTCACCAAAGCCTAGTGCCCCTTCCAAGAATGAAATGAAAGAAAAATACACTGATTTACCTTTGTTCAATACATACATGTACTTTTCCCCCTCCCATTATATTTCTGTTTGGTTTCTACCAGCTAACTGCAGTGTTACACTCTTTCCACTATAGATATTTTGCAATTTAGCAGAAGGAGAAAAAGAGGGGATGTCCCACTGTTGGAAGTGTGGGCCTGGCTGCCCACTGAAGAGAATTATGTATTGATCTTCTCCTTATCAATTCTCCTCACACTGGAAGGAGTCTGTGTCTTATCTTTCCAGTTGGACTGGATTCCCTCTCATTTGATCACTGGAGGGAAACCTAAACATGGCCAAGGGGTGGGAAAAGAGCATCTGGTCCAGGTTTGTTGAGGACTGTGCAGTGTCAGGTTAGGGCCCTTAAAAAATTATTTATCACCAACAGTTCACTAAGCTGCGTTAAATGACAGAAATTACAATATATCTGTTAAAACAGCCTTGTGATTGGTTATGTTACTATGTAGGAGCATTCTCTCAGCTTTGCAAAAACGTTCCACAGCTCCTATATGTTTGGCTTCGTTTTCAAGGGGAGAGGGTAAAAATAGACAGTCTGATAAAACAGATTTTATAATAAACTATTATTCTATAAAGTAATTGGAGAGATTATTAGATACCATGATTACTTTGCGATTCTATCTAGAGAAATTATACTCAAGGTCTGTCAGCCTGTTTGATGGGATTGCATCTGCAGCCTTTTTTGGAAACCACCCAATGTAGTGGCTGTTTCAAGTCCAGAGGAAGGTAGGCATGTGCCCTGCCAACCACAAAAATCTGATCACCTTATTATTTTGGACCCGACCATCAATGATGTAAATTGACAGAGCTCCACCAATGCAAAGTTTCAGGCAGATTTTAAAAATTGCCTGTTCCTGCCCCTTCATACCAGTGGAGCTGAGCTTACATCCACTGAAGATGTGGTGATTTGCTTTAAAACATGTATGAAACATTTTTTCCTGGAAAAAATGTTTCACTTTAGGCATTTAAAAAAAAAAAAAAAAGTATCCAAAACCATCAAAAAGTAAAAGCAAACAGCAGGGTTGAAGAAAAAAATTGCTTAATTCACTGATACTAGAGTTGGACACAGTTATAAAAGAAAACTTTAAACATGCTTGAATGGAATTTAGGATAAATACATTGATTGAGACACAGTTAACACAGTAATCTAAGATTTCCCAGAGACTTAATGAGTTTGAAGCCACTAAAGCTGCATCAAACACAGGAGACATAATCAGAATCAGAACTGACAAACAGCTCAAAATCATCTGAATTATCTCTTTCAGTTATATTAGCTAGAAAAACAGTAAACAGTCAATGGGGTATAAGAAGCATAGTCAGGCAGCATCAATGGGCAGCAGACAAAGGCTGGGTCATACAGTATACAGAGAAGAGAGCTTGACCTTTGGATTTGAAATATAGGCATTTTAAGCTCCAGTGGAATGTATCAGAATAGCCTGTTTCAACTTAAATGCATAAAAGGTCAAGGGGAGGTCATATTTGGCTTTGGGTTCATCAGCACAGAGCATATCCCAGCCCTTTCTTTATTCATTCTCATTTAAAAAAAAAAGGGTTTTCAAACCTCTCTGGCATGGCATAAATATTCATTCTCCAGGGCCAGATTTTCAGTTGGTGTAAAACAGGATAGCTACATTGAAATAAGGAATCTCTGCCAATTTATACTATCTCAGAATCTGGCCATCCTGTTCACATTCTTTTAAGATTCAGAAATGGCAATTTTAAAACTTTTCCTGGAGCAAATGCTTCCAACAATAATGATGCATGTTGGAATTTGAGACTTTGACATTTAAATTGTCTGGGGTTTTCTTTGAAAGGCATGGCAGGAGGCATCCTCCAAAAGAGCCAAGGAGAGAGTAAATACTGCAACAATCTAGTTTACTGCTTCTCTATGTGTTCACCTTTCAATAGCAGTTTTATGTCTTTTTCAATATTCCCACAATTCTTTTTAGATGGGAAAGAACTTTTCTGTTCCCTTATAAATTGCTTTGAAAATGGAGAAAGACAAAAAATAAAAGGGCCACTCACAAATGGCACTGGCACTCAAATACAGCAAGGAGAGACCCAGTAGCTGCAATAGGACTCTGCATCCATAGCAGGGCACTATTCTGACTCTCCTACGACGCCAATTAATTGCACAGAAACTAGATGACTACAGGGTGATCATCCAGAGTCAAATGAGTGGTCATCTTAAAGAAACAAGCATCCACAGTTACTTAATTTGAGTATCACTCTCCTCTCTTAATGAAGTATTTCATCTCCTACCTTCTTAGTGTAATAAGGTTGTTTCTAACATATTGGTAAAGAAAAAGTACCTCTTTTTTAGGACAGAGAATCCATTTGAAGAAACAAAATAATATCGAACTTCTGCTACCTTGAATAATTATTTCTATCCTAAAATATGTAATAAATAGGAGTCTTTCTTTCTTTCTTTCTTTCTTTCTGTTTTCATTCTGAAGAGTTCAGATGTCACTATTCAACAATTTTCAGAGACTCTTGGGAAAAACACAGCCCACCCCAGGTGGCATTGGTTTTCATGTGGCTTTTCTTGTCTTTATCCAATTTCACTTCTGTCCCTCAGCATGCAGGACAATCAACACAAAACAGTCAATATTTCTCCATATTGAGACTCAATTCCAGGGGAGAGAATCTCATTTTATATTTTATTTTATTTGCCTGTAATATGCTTATCCTTAAATGAACATTTTAGACACAGATTCCAAATTATGCATTCATTGGAAAGATTAACTCTGATTAACAAATTCATGCTAAACAACTGTGTTTAATTGGATTTTTGTAAGTAGCTAAATGTGAACGCTTCTCAGTTCTTCTACATGGAAAACAAAACAAAAACTAATTTTAAAATATTTAATGAGGAACAAACTCTGTGTTGCTGACCTATCTTCACCGGTGATGAACCCTTCCTCCCTGCATTGCCCTGCATGCAAAGTTCCCCTAATCTAGTCCTAATAGTGGTTAAAGTTATCTGTCTAATCAAACTAATTAGCACTGGTGAACGGAGACATAATCATAATAGAAAGCAAATGCCAGTTTTACAAAATGAAAACGCCATATGTGCAGTAATTAGTGAACCACACGCACTTTTTATAAATCATATTTATTAGTTCGTAAACAAATCAAATCCTAAATGAAATGAACGTTACCATTAACAAACACCAGTGAACAAACAGATACAATGACTGGCCCTGCTGGGTGTATTGTGCAAGGATAGGGAAGGGTACCCTCCTCTTCTCCAAGTTCCCTTAGAGGTGCTCAAGGCTTTTTACAGAGTACTGTGTCGTCTTCCTTAAGCCACAGCATGGATGTATTAGCTGATCTAGGGAAGCTGCATTTTGATCATATGGGTTGTTCTTGACTGGAGACCAGATGGTCATAAATTAGGATTTTCAGGTTATACCCATGATGAAAAATGTAGTACTAATATGTGCTCTAATAGTGTTCTACAGCAGACCAGCTTTCATCAGAAATTTAATGTGGGTTTTGTCAACTTGAATAAATGATGATATAGTACAAACTATATTTAATGGCAGTTCCCCCCACCTCAAAAATTGCCAAAACCCAGGAACCTCTGCTTGGCTTTAAAACTCAAATCTTCTTCCTTTAACTGATGGTGGTCATGTCATTCCTTACAACTGATTATAAAGAAAGACAAAAAAAAAAAAAAAAGGATTTGCAATGAGAACATTTCTTGCAGGTTATAAATTCTCCTAAAAACTCAGCTTAAAGGAGTTTCAATTACACATCGATCGCTTCTTGCCCACTAAGCAGCTCAGTGTCTGGCTGATAACACCTAGCCAGCAGAGGCACACTTTCAGACTCCACATACAAAGGGCTATTTTACACCTCAGACACACAGCTTAAAGATATAGTATTGGAGAGACTAAATATAAAGTATCGGAGGCTTGGTCTGAAAAATCTGACTCAATACTCAAAGGAAGACTTAGTTAAAATTAAGAAGGTTTGTAATAAATACCATGTATCATTACATATCTGATCACTGTTTTCACAGCTTTCCTCTCCCACAGGAAATATTTTTGGAGGTGCAAAAACTGCTTCATTCCTCCAGCTGTTAAAATAGTCTTATGGCTGAGACCTCTTCTTTACATTAAATACTCTTCAATTTAAAAGATCCTGATTTCCAAGCTTTGGGCAGAAACCAGCTTTCCCTTTTGCTTAAAACACTGCAGAACTTGGTCTTTTGGTTTTTTGAACCCTTTTGCTCTTGACAAAATGAAGCCTTTGACTTTCATAGCTTCTGCTGACCAGATCAGATCATGAATTTTCCAGTATCTGCAGATACCCAGACCTGAGTCTGAGCTTAGTTGCGTCTTTCTTTTCAGGGTGATCATATAATCTTGTAGAGCAACATTTAGGAATGGGCTGTGCACGTTCTGCTCTGAGGTCATAGCAAGATATATGCTCAAATCCTCATCTTCCGATGTGAGAACAAGAGCGTGAACTTGGGAGGCAGAAGTACAAACCAACTTTTCTGTACGTGGTAAGTTGTACTGCTACTATTCCCTTTGGTGCTCATGTTGAAAACATTAATTAGAGTGGGTATTTAATGTGACTCTCCTGTAGTTTGTACACGAATAGCTCAAACTAATCTCACCCCGCCCCAGCAATTCCAATGTACGCTTGTAACAATGTCTGAAACATTAACAGTGAATTAATTATAATTGTGCAGTGGCGCCTGGCCACTTTGCTTTCTGTCTAGTTTATCTTTATTTTAGGCTAAAGAAAACAACAACGAAAGAACAAACACGCAATAAAATCTGTGCAAGAGATGGAAAGCAGAGTATCCACGTTTCGGTTCCCCTCTTGGCCATACCACCCCTATTTGGGTGGGGAAAAAAAAAAGCATGCTTTTTACATTTAAATTGCAATGCAGAGAAAACAGATTCAAAGTTTCAAGCATGCTGTGCATTTAAATTTGATCCCTTTTTTGTTTGTTTATTTTCCTGTACTTCTTTGGATCGGACAGGACGTTTAAGCATTGCAATACAGAAACAAAGGCCATTTTCATTGTATATTTGGCCTGGCCAAGACTAAGAGGTAATACCAATATTGTGAAAAAGCCTGAGCAGGAAGTTTTTTCCCATAATAGCTGAAACAAATCCACACAATCATCTGAATAACTGCAGATTTTTCAAAACAGAGTATCACCAACCACACATAGTGAAAAATAGTTACCCAAGATTCCAACAAAAAAAAAAAAGAAACCGAACCATAAAAATGTCTTTAAAATTATTATTTTTAAAAAGAATAAAACCGCAATAGCTTTCTTCCTTTAGTTTCTGTCTTCTGAGATCCTTAGGCACTCTTATTTAATTCACATTAGCAAGCAAAGGTTTTCATGACATCTCTTGTTTCCAAGACCTGGAACTCCAGAACCCTTCCCCAAACTCCATGAAGACCCTGGGATAAAAATGACAAAAGTTGACCACTGCTAAGTGCACCGACACCTCCCAGCTCGGATTGACTGCTGTGGTTGACAGAAAGGCCATATGAGACACCCAAAAGGCCTCACACTTTTAAAAATCTGGGGTGGGGATTTTACACTCTGATACCAGCAGGACATAAGACTAGTTCTGGCTGTGTGGGAAGAACACACTTTAAAAACCACTTTTACTCCTTTAAATGGGTGTATTGAATCTGTCATGCAGCAGACAGGTAACAGGATGGAAAGGGAAGAAGACCCATGATACGTCAGTGAAAAGGAGGTGTGGGGAACCTTTGTGAAGGAAGCAGAAACAAAGCCACTTATACAAATAGACAAGGGTTTCAGCCTGTCAAGTCCCTCCACAGCATTCAAATGCTATCAGCCTTCTAATTTTACTGTTTCAGGGGAGTATTTTCAGCCTTATCTCCATGTGGAAGGTCTAAACCAACTTGAACTCCCACTGTCAGTGCAATTTCAGAAAAAATGACAGGACACCCACCCAGTATTGTGAGGTTTCAGCAGGACCGGTTCTGCTCCTGCTGCAGGCCAAAGGGGATTGCTGAGTGACTAACCTGAGCTGGGGAGATACCTGACTATACAACAGCCTGATGAGTGACTACAAGAGGCACTGAAAAGACCCCTGCAGATTTAAATAGCCATTAACTAACTAAATGGGGTTTATGGCTGCTTTGCATTAAAGCTAGTAGATATCAGTGATCTGACCCCAGCCTTGTAAACAACAAGACAGAGCTTTAATTTGCTTATTCTTTGAAGACTGGCCTTTTAGCATTCTAATAAAGCAGGAGACTAATCTCTACACAGGATAAACTACAGTATGTTTTAAGTAATTATACTACGTGGTTAAACAGCCATTACTATAGGAGCACAAAGACCAAAAAGATTAGTTCATACTAAATATTTCTCTTAAGTGATGCTGTTTTCCCCTCCTAATTTGGTTTTCTTACAACAAACTTTGCCTTCACAATTATTCCCTTGGTTACTGTAAGAGTGCCAGCATAATTCAGTATTTGGGGCTGGTACACAGAGCCTGGCAAAAACCTGACTCAAGCAAGTTTTGCTGCAGATTGGAGATTCAGTTTATTGCACAGAAAGCAGTTTTCTATATGAAAACTATTAAACTATATGAAGAGTAATTAAAAGCATCAATTAAGAATGTGGAATACAAATAATTTTATATTAGCCAGAAAACTTATTCTGACATACTAAAATGGGTGCTTAAAAGAAGCTGCAATGTGGGTTGCCGCTTATTCAGAGCTGTAAAATACTGCCAAGTGGTGTCTAAATGTATCATTTGATGCGGTATTTATAGGAAAATAATTTATTCTTACAATTTAAATTAGCGTAATACACTGTCACTATGTTCATTTGTATGAAGATCCCCAGAAGTGCCACTGCTATGCTGACAGTTAAATTTAATTCTGCAAAAAAACCTTACCTCTTTATGCGTGTGAAAAGACACATACTCTACACTCCAGCTTTCCCATGCCAGAAGAAAGGGCAACAATGCTATAAGTTGCCCCCATGCTTTGTCATGTTTTCCTGAAATAATTCATTTTTACTATGAATTAACTATATTTAATGGCTCTATGACAGAAATGTCCTGGTTTACATACAGTTACGTAGCTTTTTTTCTATGGAGAGTCACTGCAGAAGGTTGGATTCCTTCGTTCTGCAGAGCTACATTCAAAGAACAGCAGAGGCACTTTGCACTGCCCTTTGGCAGAATGCAACAAAATAGTTACACATCATCTCACATGCAACTGCTTAAGAAGGTTATGAATGAGATTTTTATGGAAAACAAGAGTTAAAACAAACTTCAATCAATATGATCTTCCTATTTCTTGGGAAGTTGCTGCTATTAATCTCTAAAATCTGATTCTACATATTGTTATCTACTTGGCACGCTGTTGGCACCAATACACAGTCCTAGGGAGAGAGATGCACAAAAGAAAATTCTGGATCACTTGATGCCAAAACAAGAATAACCTCTCTTAGCATGTGTGTACACACACACACACACACACACACACACGCAGCATTGGGAGACAAAGAGCTGCTGTTGGAAAAAGCAGGACACCAGCTGCCTTCTGGCACTCACCCTTTGCTAAGGTTCTGCTCAACAAAATAAGTTCTTTTTAGCTTGTCTTTGAAAAGAAAAGAAACTCACAAAACCAAAGAATTCACAGAATCAAAGAATTCATGAAAATAAAGAATTCTTTATGGTAATAAAGCAGAAGACTTTTTTTTCATAATACTTTCCATCTGTACCAAAAGATGAAATAGCAATAGCCTGATACACACACCAAAAGGGAAAGGTTACAGTACAAGACATGGGTGCACTGAAGGATTGGTCCTGCAATGTATGGCATCACATCCATGGAATAGTTTAAGGATTTATTATCAACCCATACACAAAAGGGACAAGGAAACTTTCTCTAAAGTTGTTAACAGCTGGTGTTTCTGAAGCTTTTTGGAGCCTCACATGAACTAGGAAATTACTCAAAGAGGAAACATATACAAAGTATTCCCTCATTCTGCTCTTACTGTGGAAGAAAAAATGCTCAGGACTGTGTACAAGAAGACCTTGGGAACAGAGTGAGCTTCAAGAGGTAGATTATTCTTCAGACCCTTTCTAGAAGGCATCAATAGACATTCCCACACCATGTCTTATGCTCTGCCCTCCATCCACAGTGAACTCAGAAGCGCAGGTCAAGGCAGGGGCTCTTGTCCTGGAGCACAACTTCTCCGACGCTGCCTAAAACACAAGCAGGAGGAGACAGCTGGTAGATACTCACTGGGGGCCTGGTGAATCCAAGCAGGGATATGAAAGGAGGAATCAGAGGTAAGAATGGTCTGAGAAAAGGACTGTTGTCTTTAGCAACTGCAGCAGAACTGAGGGGTACAGCCGACTCAGAATGTTGTATTTTCGGCACCAAGAGATTTTGTGTCTTCATCAAACAAAAGAAATATTCCATTACCATGCAGCCAGAGCAACAATTTCAGATAAGTGACAGCAAACACATGCTGATAAGCCACTTGAATAGTTTCAATTCAAAGATATTTGAACATGCTTCTGTACAGCTCATTTTGCCTCTGCACCTACCTGTACTGGTAGACACCTGTACATTCCTCACGTTTACTACATGATCCTGCTTGCTTTGAAAAGTCTTTTTCTCACTTGCTGAGCGTAACCCTTTACAACTCCTGCTGTAGCTGTGTTGCACGACATTGCTGGAAGAAAATGGAACTATAAAGAGGATAAATCCCTTAATCAGCTCATCAAGGGAACAATTCAAATTGTGAACCCAAGTCCTAATCTACCTTTACTCAAAGCATGGTAGCAGCAGGCAAAATCCTCATCTACTTCCCTTGAAAATCACAATCAATTGTATTAAAATATAGTTTAGAAACACATATGCTTGATTAGCTGAAGAAAAGCAGTCCTAGCTCATTTGTATTTTTAAGCAAGATATGATGGTAAATCTTCCTTCCAGAAGAGCAACGTGTTAACCCACTCTGCCATGTAATCCCTAAGACTCTCATTTTGATTGCACAAAAATAATTTAGGGAACCTAACAGTTTAAAACTGTCTTTTCTGGTGCCTAAGTGCTTCATTTTAATAGATATTAGCTGTTAAAGATACTCATTTTAACAATGACATTTACAGCTTTAACCAGTCTATCATAGAGCATAGTGCATCACTTAGCAGGATAGTACTGTTTAAAAAATAATCTACCTGCTTTAATGTATATTGGAGTGTATTATTTGATGTAGAATTAGGTCATTTTAACCCTTCAGGATTTTTCAGGAGCATGAATACATTTCAGAACCTTTTAGTACAACACTGAGCTGAAAGATTCTTCCATGCAATCAGAATATTCACTTGCATCTCCCCTTCCATTTACGTTCCTTTCCATTAATTCATTTTAATTAATTAAAACTCACAACTTCATTAGAAAGAGTCTAGAAGCCTCAGTTTGGGGTTGCGGGCCATATCCATTTGGGATGGATGGAATAACTCCCGCTGTTTTGAAGCAGGCCAAAGAACTAGGCTTTTTAATATCACAGAGAATACTCCCATCAATTTTGAAGGGACTGGGTCGAGGCACAGGTGACTAAACCAAAGCGACACACTGACACACGACATCGTAAACTTTCTGAGAGATCCCAGATGTACATATTCCTGCATATCTGTAACCACAGCCCTACCCTTCTTTTGAAACAAAATCATGAGACAGCAGATGATGAAGAAAACGTCAACGGGCTGTATAAACATGCACTGGAAATCTAAGAAGCTGATTCCTTCTTTGTTGCTAAAGGCAGAAGAACTGCCATGCTAGATCAAACAGTAAATCCAATTAACACAGTTATCCTCTCTCTCATAGTGGCCAGCTCTTAGGAAATGATACAAGAATTATGTTATGCCATCTCAGTTTCTTAAAACCAAAAATTTAAATACCTTTCTTAGCCAGACCTTGAATCCAGACCAAACATCTTCAAACAAACCTGCAGCCTTTTCTGGTTTATCTCCACTACTGCTCAAAAGGGAGGGCTGGGAAATGAAATGAGAGCATGGCTCCCTGAGAGAGATGGAGCCTTGGCCTTGCATGGAAGGAAGTACTGACTGGAAGTCAACTCCTGGCTCTATAGTACCCATAGGGATTGATGCTGTCTTCTCTGGGAACAACTGGTGGAAGGTATTGTGCTCCAGTGCAAGGCTCTGCTTCTCCATTTCCCACTGAATTCTTGGCAGGCAGGGGAGCCGCTGCCATCCTCTGTGGCAGAAGTCCAGCCCAGTGGGAGACACTGACGAAGCTCATGGAAACTGGAAGGTTGTTCTCACATGAAAGCCCAGTGCCACCCACACACACTGAAGCAGGTTGTTGCTGACCTGCTGGCTGGAGGCATCTCACATTACTTCAGAGCAGCAGAGCTCGCTGCTATTTGCAGGCACCATCGGGCAGCCGTTTGGCAATAATGTGTCCACATGGGCCAGTCTGAGACAAGGGAGAGGCAGGATGCAGGGCCGCACGCGCCCCGCTGACTTCCCCTCATGGCCCTTTGAGATGGGTGATGAAAACTGGAGCGCCCCTGAAACATGCGTGTGCCAACAGTTTATGCAGGGGAATAAATATTTTCTCTTCTCTTTTCCCCCTTTGCTTAATAATTCGGAAAATTCTCCTTGCCTTCCCAGCTGCTGCTGAGCAATAAGTAGCTATTTTTAGAGAGCTAATCACTGCGACTCCACAATATTTCTTCTGGGTTGTAAAAACTCATTTGCCCTTGCTTAATCTCACGCAGTTTGCTGTGTAGATATTGCCATGGCTCCTATTTTCCAGTGAGCATTACTTTGACCATATTGCCATTGAATTTCACTGCCATTTTAGTTTACAAATAATGGGAATGCCCAGTCATTATATAATGGGACATCCTTCCCCAGCTTCTGATTGTCTATTTTATATTTGACTCTCCTGCTATATGATTATGTTCTATAGATTTGAATGGCCACAGATTTCACTGCATTGCTTAGAACATGGGAGAAAGACAGGTCTCTGGATGGGGGACATTGCTTTTAGATATAAAGCTTAATTAAGGTGCCTGCAATTTTTTAGTATCACATGTCATGTGGGAGTAAGCAGGACCACAGAACACATCAGATATATCATTCCTGAAAAACTAGAGGTTAATAAAGCCATGTTTTGGATACAGAATTAATAAGAGATTAAAAAGCCATCTTCTTACCCTGAAAATGATGTAACATAGGGTACAAAATTCAGGTTTGGCACATGGGTACAACAAAAAGTGAAAAGATAATTTGTCAGGCCCAGTTCAGGAAAGGATGTCTTGTTGTAGGAGTACCTGCTTCATTTTATCACTTGGTAAATCATCTCTGCTTTTCTTAATAGCACAGATTTAAGTGTCTGACGTAGTCTCCTGAATTAGAAGCTCTAATGCCAATTAAGTTCAATTTATTTGGTCTAAGGCGACTTACCTGAAACAATATACTAACACATTTGCATACAGTAAAGGACATCTCGAACATCTGCAGAATAAATGCTGGCCTGCTGATAGGATGCAATTAAGACAAAAAGAACTTTTATGGGGATACCTTTTCCTTTGGCAGACCATGCAAAACTAAAAAGGAAATGGGCTTAGATTTCCACAAGAAAGCGAAGTATAGCACCAGCTAACACATCCATTAGTATTCGCAGGGTTTTAGCAAGCTTAGAGCTCTCTGTAAGGGGTGCTGGCCACCCATGGGTGCAGCTGGATCAAAGCAGGGGGTAGTATCCTCCTATGGAGTGCTCAAGAGTTGCTCACAGGAGCTCCCATTCCCTTTGTGAACAGGAACAAATCACCCAAATGGGTCCTGCAAGACAACAACAAAACTATGGACAAAAGAACATGCAAACAGGTGGAAAATTAAAACACTCTATGCAATGTACCATCATAGAGTTCTGTGCTTTTGTGTGTGTGGTTGTGAAAACGTTATGTATGAAGTTCTGAGGAATAGATACAACATTTGTTAGATAAATAAAAGTGGGTCATAATTAAAAGAAGTTTCTACTATCAAAAATAGCCTGTGCTACAAGAGTGTCTGGTACCTCACTCCAGGTGTATTAAACCATTGACAAACTGCCAGATTTTAGGTTAATAACTTTGCATAGGCTTATTTTAGATAAAGGGTATAGTGGCTGGGTTGTTGTCCTGAGGGACTGATATCAGACAACACACTTTGAATGTCCCTGTACTTTATCAGGGCAAGATATTTAAAAAAAAAGAGCACATCTAAGACTGACATCTCAGCGGGTTTCTGAAGTGTTTGCATTCAGATTACATGATTTCCAGCTGTGTATGAGAGGGAATGTCCAGAGTACACAGCTGACAGATGTAACCCTCTTGACAGGCTGTAGCATGTCACAAAACGGAATACCTAAGGTTTATATGAGACGATGCAACTTCTACTTTTGTTTCCCATTTGGGTTTTTGCAAAAGAAAGAAAACCAAAGGAGATGACAACTGACCACAAGGGATGTCCATGTATCTCTACAGGCCATTTCACCCATCAGCAGACTTGAAATCTCAACCTTGCAGACAGTGATTTGGTCAATCACTCTGCTGTGCATCTTCTCGTCCCTTGTCAGCTTAGATAACAAGACGCTAACACACCAAGTCCCCAAACAACTGATTTTTTTTTTTTTTTTTTATGAAGAGCATGAACAAAAGTAATCTGTGTGATTTTCTCACAAAAATCAACTAATGACTTAGTGATTTCACTTCCTTTCAAAAGGACTTCTTTCATGGGAAGCAAGAGCCACTTGAGTCACTCAGCTATAGCAATGTAATGTAGCAATAAACTCACTCTTGCAAGGATCACTTTCTACTGAAAACACAACAAAGCTCTTTTCTTTTTACATTATGACAGTGAGATCAGGGCTACCTTCCACCTTAGTCCTTCATCTGTTAAACTTTTTGGCACCAGGACCTTTTCACAGACTTTCTGTGAGCAGGAGCCAGCATCAGGCAGGTATGTGTGAATCTGCAGCTCAAATTCCTTGACATTAGCACCCCTTGCACTGTTGATTTGTGTCCCTCAGTTGTGACACTGAGGTTGCTAATGTGGTCATTCCTGTAGAACTCATATCCGATTAGCTGAAAGAACAGATGTGCTGCTTCTAAAATTTGCATTACCCATTTCCACCTGTGAGAGTAATACCATCAGCTTGCCAATTACTCATGGAGATTTGAGTTTGAACTCCAGACCCAAATCTTTTTACAAGCAGCGCATTTAACAAATCAGTAGTGCACTCTGCAAAAATGCAACTAAACCGGAGTTGGAGAAAACATCTGTCTCTGATGTGCATCATTGTGATGCTTTATGTCAGTTTGGATCAGTCAAGCCTGCAGTTTAACTCTGTTTCAGGGTTTTTTTACATGCATCAAAAGGTTTGTCATTTTTCTGTGATTTAGGCAAAGGTAGGTTAGGTAATAAAATTCCGTGGGCTGGCAAGCACCAAAGCAAACCTCAGCTTTTAGCTTTATGTTCCCAGATGCCTACATTTCCAGTGGGTAGCCTGTCATATGTTTAAAGAAAATGAATGCTAATGAAACAGAAAGTGGTGAAAAGCTGCTATAATGGCAGAAAGTTGCTCAGCTAATAGAACAGGCTTCGGATAGAGGCAATTGATAGAGCTTTCCCAGAGCATTAAAAAAGTAATTACTTAAATATTTATATGAGCAAAGAGTGGGGAACTGGGGGTGGAAAAGGGGGATCCATTTGCAAGTCTGTTGTAGAAGGGATCTTCTGGAGGCTACGCTTTCCCTGCCTTGCAACTTCCAGTGGAAAACTCTTCCTCTATTCCCTAGCTCAGAAACAAGCTTGCTGCTGAGGCACACTTCTGTATTACGTTAGGGACAGAGTAATGGATTTTGAACTATGTGTCTTCAATGGAAATCCTTCTTTCCCCCCAGCTGGAAGGCAGAAGTATTATGTCTGCCTCAGCCCAGAACTGTCATCACATAGGAACTGACCCTAGACTTCTCAGAAAATTCATAGATTCCATCAACTTTTTTTATTAAAATGTCACATTCTTCCACTCTTAAACATTTCACTAAATGCAAGAGCCACGGGGGGCAATATGTTGGCCTCGGTAAATCCAAGACAGGATTAAAACCCTAGAGCCCATTCAAATCAACAGAACTCTTTCCATTTCACTGAGGGGATGGCAATGGGGAGGGGAAATTGCAGCTGTTTTGCCAATGCTTTTCGTAATGATTTTTTTAATTGAAAACTTGAAAATCTGACTCATTTTCATAACTGACACATACACGAGCATGTGGTTAAGAGTGAGTCAACTTTCCAGTCAACCCTGCAGGTCTCCAGAGGTCTGCCACCTTCAGCCAGTAGTTTCTGGAGGATGATGTTTCATTAGTGGATCAAATCCAGACTTGAACTTGAATCCAGCTGGCACACACAAGGCCCTCAAGCTGACAAGCTGTTCCTTGGAGCATTAGCAATTCTTTCGTCTCCTGCCCTAGCTTTAAAGCCACACATTGGCAGTGTGGTGGACTGTTTCATCATGGCATTTCACAATAATGCTATAACACTTGCATTTCTGAATGGGAGCGCATGGAGCTCCAGGAAATTCTGCATCAAAGCTCAGCCTGAGCGGTTATTGATAAGCATCTTCATGAATTAGTCAGGCTCCTTGTCCTCTGAGAGCAGGGAACTCAGATATACTGCCCTATCCTCCCCCCATTTCGCTCAGGGACCTGGCTGAATCCCTCTCCCTTTCCCTGCAAACACCGGCTCTAACTCTTTTCTCGGCTCCTTGACCAGTTTCATTCTGAAAAGCCACTGTGATCTGGTGCCAAAGTTCACATGCAGATATTGCCCCAGGCTGCTAATAGCTGTAACCTTCCTCTCTTCTCACTCCTCAAGCACTCACTTACGATTAAGCAGATCTTACATTCAAGGAGAGAGATAGGTCTTACTTCATTGCCTGTGTATCTCCTCACCACTGCCTTCGGTGAGGAATAAAACAGACAAAAGAAAAAACATTTCTACTTTTTTCCACACCCATTTGGTTTAAAACCCACAGAATTCCTTGATTTTAAGTACAACAATATACAAATTGTTATGTAAGGAAGCAGGCAGCCATGGCCTGTCCTCAAGCTGCAGCACTCTGTATGTGCCAATTACAAAGAAGGGCTTACTCTAAGAGAGAGTGACCTCTTGAATGCTTGTAGCTTTTTCTGCCTTAAAATGATGGCACTTCCTGCACACTGATAACTAAAATGCTGGACTAGAGCTGAGTTTGAGTTTCTGGTGATAATTGTCCAGTGCCAACTGCCTTCTGGGTCAGCATCTGCCTTCACACTCAAAAAACAATTCACACAAATACTGGATTGCTCACTGGTAGTGAAGAAGCATTTCACAAACTTTTAAAGTAAAGACAGAGCTTCAGGGTTTCAGTCTGGGTCCAAAATTTATGATGTTTTCTGTGCATCACAGTGCAGGGGTGTGTAAGCCAGTCTTAATGGAAAAGCTTTGGTGGCATTCTAGTTAGCTTTGATTTAAAGCTTAATTTAGGTCCTGAAAAGGGTTAGTGCATCTTTACAGCCATCTTGTAATTCTCCAAGAGTCCTGCCACAAAGTTAGCCAAGCCCACATTTCAACACGGCAGGGTCACTTTCAGATCAAAGAGGTACTCAGACAATTACCAAAACCCACTGAGAAAAGTCTTACACCTTGTCCAAAAATCTACCAGAAGGGAGGAGGCAATTCACTATTCAAGTGCATACAAAGGTGATGTAATGAAAAAACATATGTCATATGTACGTACATATATATAGTCACTCATGAGGTTAAATGAAAACTGAAATTCTAGGTTGAAAGTGGATCTAACTAAATATTTAAAACGCAATATTAGAGCTGAGAGAATAATTGGCAGAAAATAATTCACCCATGAATTCAGCTTTTTCTTCGGCTTGCGGAATGTCTGCATACAGATTGCTGTTTCCCCAGATTTGATCATTACTTTAAATGAGTCTCAATTTTATAGTGCAATTCTTTCCCTGTACAGGTCGATGGTGAGGAGTCTCCAGTGCTTTCCTGACACTTCGTATCTGAAGTCTGATCTGTGGCTGTTTGGCTCTGAGCAGCTGCACATGTAGCACAGTATTGCTCTGACCCACAGTTTGATGTGCGTGTCCTGTTTGAAAATTTGACTGTGCCAGCGCAGCACTTGGTTTTTACAAGCAGCAGTGTTGGTGAAAGCTGGCCACTGCAGTACGAGGAGAAAGCAAACAATAAGCAGAAAATATTGCAGAAAGATGCTCACTTCAGTATTAGCAGATCCTCAACAATAACAGAAAGGGCTGAAGAAGGCTTTTTGCCTCTCCTTAATATAAGCATTTCCAACAATGGCCAGGCAGCCATACTCTGGCCTGTGTCTGCAGGGACACAAGTTACACCTCAGGAAAATTCTGACTGGATATTAGGAAAAGCTTTATCACCGTAAAGGTGAAAAGCACAGGAGAGGGTTGTGCAGATGTGCTGTGGAGCATCTGTCCTCAGAGACAATGAAAACCCAACTGGACATGGCTCTGATGAATTTGCTCTCACCAGACATGTTCAGCTTAGGAGGGAAGACTATATGACCTATGGAGAACCCTTCCAAAGTATGCACTTCTATGATTCCCTGATACCCTAATAATTATTTTTCCAGTCCTTGGAGCAAGTCCAAAATATTCTTACGCTCCTGATCTGTATTTCTGTAAGAATATAAAGATTTTTATAGTGATTTCTGCCTATGAAGAGATTTGGAATGTTAAAATCCAACTCACCAGAGCTAGATGAGTGGCAAAATGAAGGCAACAAAACCAAAGGTGCAAAATTCCTTAATGGTCGGGTTCTCTGTGAGCATATCTCAGCTCAACATGACTGACTTATGGTCACCCTGATTTACAACAGCAGAGAGTTCTGTGCTGAATCTTAAGGCTGCATAAATGAATGTGTTTCACAGTTAACATAACCTCATATATAGTACAGCTGATTTAAAAACAGCCAAAAAGTGTTGTCTTTCTCACTGTTGTACCACAGCAGGAACTTATGTGTACCTCTTGTGATCTCTAACTCGCAGTGTTGTTGTGCCTGATGCAGAACTATTAAGTACTGAAATAAACTTCAGCTTTTAATGACTAAATGTCATGCAAGAGGATGCTGGACTTGAAAGCCAGCAGAAAAGCCCTAGGCTGTTTGAGAATTCAGATTCAAATTATTCAGCTATCTGTACTCCTCTTAGATATCTATAAATATCTACACTCCACGGGGTGCTCATGCAATTTCTGATGGTTTACCAGACTGAAGCCACCTCCTCAGCTGTAGGTTAGAGTTGTAACTCCTTGATATCAATGAAAAGGCAAGGGACTTAGTTATGAAGGTCATTTTTCAACTGAACAGTTAACTGGAGGGCACCATAGAACGAGTTTAGCTCTCTTTTGTCTCACAAATTTTGCAACCAAATAATATAAACATGAACAAAGCCATTAAGGAGACTTTCTCTTGCCCAATGCTCCGGAAAAAAATTTAACTAACTTTATGAGGTAAAAATATTAAAACATTTTCATTAACTCAAAATGTTCTTTTTAATTAGGATTTTGCAAGCTAAGTCTCCTAATGAATGAAGGAATAGAACTTCAAAATTATTTGAATTGCCTTTTTTTTTTTTTCTTGCTGAGAAGAACAAATGTAGCTTTTTGCAAAATATACTCAGTTTGTAATTGGAGACTTTCTAATTAACTATTTCATGGCTTAAAGTTTTCATCAGCCTGTAAAAATGCATTGATATGAGATGGCTACTTTCCTGACTCAAGAGCTCTGAGTGCCTTAAGAACGCAGCCAGTGCAGGCCATGCTGAGGCACACGTGGTAGGCAGAGGCACCGGCAATTTACTCCTACACAAAGGAGGTGCAAAACAGGTCCAGGGGACACCGTCCCCTTTGTGAGGATGCAGTTTCAAGCCACAGATGCTAATGAATATAGGAACACATTTACTGGGGAGACCCATGCAAGCACAGCACTGCCCTAGCAGCACTATGTGTGCTGTGGCTTGAGGTACCTGACTTGGCTATGGTGTGGCGGCTTTGCCAGCACCAGTGCTGGAAGGTGCCAAGAGGAGGAAAGACAGCTTTTACAGGGATGTGAAGGAATGCTCCTGTGTTATGAGAGAGAGCAGCCACAGAGGCAACACAGTGGCTGTGCCACACGATAGACACCTGCCTGAGATCACAAGACCAGTAGTAGCATGGCAGACCATCAGCAAACTTGAAGTAAATCAATCTAGTTGAGCATTTCACATCTGGTAGGACCTAGCTGCAACAAAGGGTAGCATCTCTGTGCCATTGGAGTTAGTGCCCACCTCTCCAAACACACAGTAACCGCAAAAATCTCTGCACTGGAGCCAGGATGAGCAGATCAATTCACGAGTGTGCCATAGCACTGCACCAGCCTGTCCTGCAGACACCAGAGTCATGTGCTCAGTGCCACCGCCTGCCAAGGACCAGCTCATGTGAGAGCAACCCCTTCCCCAGGACTTCCAGCCCTAACGATCTCATGCAAGCCTCTCTGCCCATGATACACAAATGCCCAGCAGGCTGACTCCCAAGAAACACAAGCCAACAGACACTGCTAGGAAACATCACCGTGAAATGCCAACAGAAAAGCATGAAGCTATGGGCTTTCAGTGAAAGGAAAGAAGAAGTAGTCTAAAGCTGGCAGACTTGGTGGATCACTGCACTGCACAACAGGAATGAGATTCTGCTTTTGGCCTGGTCTGGCTGCCTTGTTGCAGCAGCTTCAGAAACCTTTTATACGGGCTAATATGACCACCTTACATTGCTATGTCAGAACAGGCTATAAAACCAATTGCTAGATGACACCATTAATCAGAGAAACGCACTTGATCCACAGAGATAGGAAGCTTGAGCAAGTGGACTGGGACAGAACACTGTGATATAAAAGACAGGTCAAAGCTAAGTTGCAGGAAAGGGCCTGAACATTTGCAGAATTAGTAAAATCTGGGTTTTTTTCCAAAAGAAAGCATTAGCAAGCAGTAGGAGAATGATGTGCAGCTAATTATAAATGTAATATATGGGTAGTTGCTTGCTACTGCTGACTTCTGCCCAACTGTACACCCTCAGGCTTCTAACTCTTACTGTGCTTTTTTCTGTGCATTAAAATCTCAGTGGTAGCCCTCTAGCTCAAGATATGGAGAAACCTGGGTTTGTAAGACTAGGGTGATATCTCCATTATTGCCCATCAAAATACAAATGAGGTCTGGTTTTTGTTCTTTGGTGAGAAATAAGCAGGTTTGTTTGCACTAAGTGTGGAAGCACTCATGCACCCACATTCAGCAAAGGGATACAGGTGGTAAGAAGGCAGTGACCCTTTCCTAAATGAGTCATCCTGGGCACCATATATGAGGGGGAGACAGAAAAAAATCCCCAGAAGTATTTTAATAAACAGACTACTGGAAAGGAAAGGTATAGTGAAGGCAAGGGTTATGATAAAACAGAGATTTTGGTCAGATGTCTTAATCTATTTACACAGCAGGAGGTTTTCAACAAACTGCATTGCAAGATTAGAAATGAATTAGCACGTTCTGAAAACAGTCATTGAAGTCCAGGAACGGAGTGCAAACACACACATCATTTGTACCAAGTACCCAGCACTAAAGGCAAAATCTAAATGTTATTTGATGTCATGGTGGCCACACACTAACATAGGACAGAATAGAATAGTTCCAGTTAGAAAGCACCTAAAATGATCATCTAGTCCAACTGTCTCTATACAGCACAATAAGACATGAAGCTGTAGGATTGAAAGGCCCATATAAGGTTTGTCTGAAATAGAAAATGCAGATGCCTTAAAACTGTGTTAAAATTATCAAATAAACACAATGTAGTAGATATTAAAGAACTTCAGAAGATGTTTTGATAGATTAGAGTTATTTAAGGATATATTACACATACTCACATTCAGACAAAAATACATGCATATGTGTAAGAGTTCATTAGACAGTTAGAAAACATGTTAAATCTGAGCTTTCCTGGAAGATGAAATCAGATCACATTCAGTGTTTGCAGATACCATCTACCTAAGTTAGGAATGCAATCACTTAAATAAGTGACTGAAGATTCAGATCTGCAAGATGGTAATGCTAAGTGCAGTTGCAGAAAAAACTATCACTTTAGTTTCCTGCAGACCAGAAGACTGGGCAAATCCTGTTTTACATGATCAGCCTCAGAACAGAAACAACTGAAACACTCTCTCACATGTTACCAGAGATAAGAATTTTTACCTATTTATCTTGTGCCATTCTTGGGCCAGGGAAAGGTACCATAAAACAGACTTGGAAGAACTTTTGCCCCATTCCTTTTGCAACAGGAAGATATATCTATAGATATAGTTATATAAACAGCTGGAACTGGCCTCAGTGGATCTTTACATCAGAAAATCTGCTCCAGGTACCCTCAGGTGAGTAGAATCTGCCCCACACTTGCAGGACTCGGGCAGCTCTGGAGAGCTGGAAAGCCAGCTGCAGGAAACAGTGCACCAGTCTTACCCTGTAGGTGCTCCTGCATGGCAGGGGGTATTTCTCTTTGTTTCCTCTCATTCTGTCCTTTGTTTGCTTTTGTGCATGTCCTGGTGGCTGGGTGCTGTTCAAAAAACACAAACACCCCTCCCCAGGGAGCACACAACCAGTAGCACAGTGCAGCACGGTGCTGGCTGCAGAACCCTTTTTGTATTCCTTGTGCACTGGGCAGGGATTTTTTCATTTCATGCATCATCCATAACTTGCTGCAGCAATTCCAAAAATCTCTACCACGCTCACATGAATACGAATAATTTAAATTCACATTTTTGCTTTTGAAAATTTATCATCATAGAAGTCGGGCTCATAAAGCAACTGTATTTCTGAAATTTCTCTCAGAATAATCCAGTGATGGCACTGCCCAACCAAACAGCCTAATCACATCGGTATCACGCAGACTCTTGGAGCTATGACTCCATCTCACAAGGTCAGGTGCTGACATAAATCTGTCACCAGCATTAGTGTTCACTCTACTGGATTTTCTTTGATGCTTCTTTATTTAGACTAATTTAATAAGCAATTAAAAAAAAAAAGGGGCTGTTACTCAGAATACAGGAAAGTGTCCTTTCTCTGCCAATGGGTGGCATTAAGTGTTCTGGAGGCACTTACATGAAATGTTGCTTAGGACATCTATCGAAGAGTTGGCCTGGAGTAGATGTTACTTCTTAGCCCCCAGTGGTGTCCTCTGGGTTTTGGCCAAAGAACAAGATACTGCATTTCTTAAACGTAACTTTGAATACAGGTGTTTAGTCCTCCCTGATCTCAGAGAAACTATTAGCTTTCAGAAAAAACAAAGCAAATTATAACTCTGGCATAAGCAATGAGTTCTACAGTTTCTCGATTTTAAAATTCACACTTTGAGAACCAAATGTCCACTCATTTCCTACTACAGGGCCATGTCAAGGCTCTGCACCTGCCGGTGTCCCCACAGCTGCCCCACTGCCCAGGGGTTGTGCAAGGAGAATTAGGTCTATATTTTGCACTATAAAATTTTTTTTTGCGACTGAGATGACTTCCCTTTCTGTGTTACATTCAACTGAGTACTTCCACCCTCAACAACGCTTACAGGATGAAAGGAAGAAACTAAAAAAAGCTGAAGGGAAGAAATGAATTGTAATGGTTTTCCTGTTGAGCTTGTTCTTGGCAAAGAGCCTCATTAGGATTCCAGAAACTGGGCACACTTCCTCTTTAAAAGATGCTAAAGAAGTTTGCCCAAACAGTTAAACCAATCTTGTAGCTACACACAGAGCATTTAAGACAACCACCCTAAATTTTTCCTACAAGCAACAAAGTCTCCACTGGACAAAAAGATATGCACTTCTAAACTCTTCAGGAAGACACGCAACATTATTAGGACCTAATCAACTGAAAACATAAACCAAGTTTGAACCTTGTTATTTCTTTCTTCAGTAGTGGAATGAAAAAAAATCTAATAATGTCTTTCCTGATGCCAACCTGCTGATGGAAGTGGTGGGATAACCTTGGGTACTGTTCCAGCTGCCCATAAGGTGTACCCCAAAGGGGTTGGTCACAAAGCACACAGTAACTCCTGCCAGCCAGGCACCAGTGCTGCCTGCTGCCTCAAGGAGTTTTATCTAAAAATAGAAGCCGCTTAAGAAAAATGACCACTTCTTTAGAAGAACAGTCAGTGTCTCTCTGAATCAATTTAAGCCCAAGCACATCAATGAGATAGAGCTTGACCTAAAGAGCTCCACAGAAATCAAGACCTAGGGTAAAGGTATGCCAGTAATGTGGAAGAAGATAAGGAGACTATGGGCCTGATCCAAAGGCCACTAGGTCAGTGGCAAGCTTTAATGTTGATGTAAATGGGCTTTGAAACAGGACACACTAGGGAAAAGAGCACTCCTTATTATAAAAATAAGCAGCCATTAGAAATGGACTAGAAGTTACAGGAAATTTTTTGCAGGTAAAACTTACTTCCCTTTTTTTTCCCAGCATCTCAACAAAGGATTGGGCCATTTGACTCCATAAATGAGCAGGCTCCAGGTTGCCACCTCATCCCAGTGGGTGCACAGAGGTCGGAACCATATGGGTACAGTTTGCCCAACCTGTTTCTGCAGCAAAACATGTTTCCACTCTCTGGCCCAGCTGAGTCCATGCTTCATTAGCATAGCTGGGCATCCAGTCAGCAGCACGGCCCACCTGAATTGCTGCACACGCCCGTGTTTCCTGAGCAGCTGCAGGAATCCGTTCCTGGCTCGCTGGGGAGCGGTGATGGTTCAAATGACGACAGAGAAGCTGGGTACTGGTAGCAAACACTGAACTTTTACCCAGCCCAGCCTAGCCCAGCCCACCCCACAGCTGCTGTTTGTCAATAGGGGAAAAGTAATTTTTTGACTCAGGTATAGTCATCACAAACCTGGGGAAAGAACGCAAATGTTTACTCCTTGGTGATAGGCAAAAAATGCAATCGTAATTCTCAGTCTCTCTGGCCCATACTGAATATTCCTCACTGAAGCTGTTAAACTGATAAGGTTATTCATTGACAAGATATGAGAAAGCAAATGTTCTGTAATTGAATACCATACGTCTCACCACAAAGAAAAATAACACAATTCTCTCAGAGATAAAATAAAGAATATACTAAGAGAGAATTGTTAAACTAGCTTACTGCACTAAAACAATGAGGAGAGAGGGAATATGCAAGTCACTCTGTTAGCTACAATATAATTGGCTCATTAGGGAAATGTACACACACAGTGTGAAGGAAACAGGAGATCACAAAACCTGCAGAACAGCATGGACTTGGGGCACAGCTCACAGACACTGCAGTCAAAACAAGAGAGTTGGTGACAGGACAGAAAGTATTTGTGAGCCCTGGTAAGGAGTGCGTGTACCTGTATCCAACTCATCCTGCAGCTGGCAATTCAGGTTCTCCTGATTTCCCGGTGCCAGCCAAAGGGCGCTATTCCTCTGTGACCCTGGCAGGAATCGTGCTTAGCCATGAGAAAGCAGTACTGTGCTCTCTGACTCAGGAGCTGCCAGTTTGCCTTAAAGTATTAGGAGCAGCATTATATTGATTACTGCCTGATATTTGCAGGTCTATAAAATGTCTAAGGAGACACAGGAAAGTTTAGAGACTTTTAATTTGCTGTACCAAAGCTTTTCTGATGGTCCCAGAAGATTACACATTTATGAACAAGGGCAGCAACTATAAAAGCTTATTGTTTGCACTCAGCCAAACTTCATGGATTTTTTAAGTATGACAAAAGAGAAAATGAGTTACACAGATTTTCAATAACTTGAACACCAGTCTCTGCTGTCCAAAGGGAATTACTCCAGTGTTCTTTCTTTGTCTACCTTGGCCTGGCTTTAAGGGTTTATCCTTGTAAACGACATCAGTAGTTACAGTTAACAGGCCCAAATGAAGCTGTGGGGCTGAGATCCCTCTTGTCCTGATGTGCTAGATGCTCCAGGGAGAAAACTAAAGATAGCAAGAGAAACTTTGTCAAGGTAGTCTCACTGTGGAAGATAGGAGCAAGCAGTGTGCACAGCCCTTCCCTTCGCTTCAGTGACACATCACAGGTACCAAGAGGATTCTCTCATCAGAGGGCAATGGCACGAAGTGAGATTAAGGTAGCAACCCATTTTGCTTTTATGTGTTCAGCTAAAGAACAAGGTCAAAGACATAAGGTCTTAAAACTTTTAATTAAATGGCAGTGGAATTATTCTCTTGCTCCTGGATTACATTGATGCAATCCAGCATGAAAGCTGCTATTTGACGATTCCCTGGATTTCTCCTCCTCTTTGATGGGGGTACACAGCAAATTGTTTTCAGGTACAAACTCACCATAGCTACTTTGAGGGATGCAAGTATTTTCTAAAATCTTACCCACTTTCTGGTTTACTGAAATGGCAGAAAGGCGCTAAAGACTTAAAAAAGAAGCATTACTGTGATAAAACCAAGTGTGGCTACAGAAAAGTATTTTGCAAACTGCGGGGAGAGACAGATATAAGGCAAGTACAAGTATTTTCTTTGAGAATCATGCACGAAAAGTGTCATGTCACTGGAAAACAACAGGTCATAAATGGACTCTACACAGTCTCTTTTCCATGGACAGTGAGTAGCACCTTTTTTGGCAACACTGATGGAGGCATGAGGACATCAGGTGTTTATGAAGGGCCAGACTGGTCCATGGCATGCAGCCCTAGGAGCATCCAGAATTCAAATGTATGTGGTGGAGCAGAAGCAGGGCCCACAGTCAGGAAACAGAGCACAAAATGCATGGTTGTGGTAAGAATCAAAATAAGATGTGATTTAAAAAAAAAAAAAGAAAAAGTACTGTTTTGGTTTCTGAGCTCTCTACTTTATTTTTATTTGTTTTTATGCTCCTGTAAGTAAAATCAACAACTTCTTTTTCCCCAATATACTGAAATTTTGCAGACCATTAATCCATAATATGAACAAAAGCCTTCAGGTGCACATGAAGCAAAATGAAAAATGGTCAGTCTGGTTCTTCCAGGAAAAACTGATACTTCACATGAGCAGTAAAGATTTTCCAACAAGCAGCAGTGCACACGTTTCAGTGCAGACCCACAGTGACTGCATCAGCGTGGTAGAGGGTAATGGCTCTGAATATCATTTATGTGCATTTAACTACCATTTAGTTAATGTTTATGCAGCATTTTGAAAATGTAAAGTGCTGTAAAGATGCCAAGTGTTATTATTATTAATAATCCAAGTGATAAATATGACTGCAAATTCTATACTTTATCCTTGTCCTTCATGTCAAAGGGATGTTTGTACTTATTATAAGCACTGTGATTCAGCAAGATACTCACAGTGTATGCATTACTTAAAGTTCATAAGTTTTACACATAAGGGAATAGAGGACTAACTGGTTTCTCCCCAAGTTTACTGAGTATTAAAAAACCCACAACAAATTAGGATGGAAGATCATGTTAAAATCCTGCTTTTAAAAATGCTAGGTCAGAGCTCTGCTGCAACATTTAAAAGCCTATTTAGCAAGCAACACAAGTCAACGTGTTTTAATAAAATGTGTTTTCCTTTCAATGAATGTAGAAGAAGGCACAGAAAAGGACTTAAACCCAGCAATATGTGGGTATCTGCTGTCTGCTCTGTTCCCACTGCACCCTCCACCACAGCAGCTGACTGTCCATATTTGGATCATCCAAGCCCCAAACCTACGCCTCCTTACATCTTCACTCAGTCCCTCAGAGGACTGAGGGATTCTGGCCACCAGCCGCAGAGCCTGATGTCACAGAAAGAATTATTCCCTTGGTGATTTTCCTGTTTCCTCAAATCACTTCTCTTTTACTTGCACCTTCAGCACCAAATCAAAAAGGCGGTCAGGAACTACTCCACAAGTCACTAAGTTTCCAAGACATAGGTCCACCACGAGTGCTTGCCACTGTAGTGGATTGCTCTTATCGCACTAGACCTCAGCAGGGAAAATAATCAGTGAGCCAAGGCCTTTGGTCTCTCCTTTTATCTTCACAAATAAACCTTTCAGAGCTCTCAGAGAAGTGGCTGCTATTTCAAGGAGGTGATCAGTTTGTGAGGAAGTGCTAAGTAAGAACGGGGAATTTTCATACCATATGTTTTTCTCGGGTTTGGAGTGGCCTTTGCAATTGCAATGACTTCGCCACTGAGACTGAACATGAAGTCACTTGTCCGAGTGAAACACCTGCCATTCCCCGTACTGGAAAACCAAAAGGACAAAAGAGATTTCTAAAAGAAGGTCTCTTAAATGTCCTCACTTACTTAAACAAACTGGATTTTCCAGAGTTCAACTCCCATTCCCATGTTCTGCTGCAGTGGTTGGATGCTGAGCTCTTGGACACTTGGTTTGGACCATGCGACTTGGGGCAGAGCTAGAGAACGTGTGGCTGAATCCACCCTTTGAAGGCTTTCTCCAAGACTTAAAAAACTATCTTAGTTTAAAAAAAGGAAAGTGAGAGGAAAAAATCCCACAGAGACAGCTTGATCTTCTACTTGCTCACAATGGTATAAATCAAGAATAACCCCATGGACTTTGTAGGACTTGCACAAGTACAAAACTGCTAGAAATGAAAGGTTCATTTTTTCTAACTTCAGCAGTTGGCTAGGTTTTCTTTAAATACCTTCATTAATAAATACTTTTAAAAAAAGGGGGGAAAAAAGTGCTCTTCCTCCCTCAATACTAATTGCTAGCGCTCAGATTTAATCTTCGGCATTTATTGTGCTTCCCCAAATCCCTAATAATCACCCCAGAAGACTCCTTAACATTGTTGTATAATGGGAAACAAGGGCAGGGTATTACTTTTTCATGTACAAAGATGTTTCATCAGGAGGCCAGATTTCTTCTATGCAGCTAAAGTACATAGAGCCTGACACTTTTAATTTCTTCCGTAATTGTGTCACAAGAGGGGTTTATGTCACTGTGCCTCTTTGCTGAATTCCAAGAGGCTCAATGCTATTCCCATGGTCATTGCCTCCTGCCTCTACTTTAAAATAATGAAGATTTGGGCTGAAATAAATTTGAAGATATCAAATAAGGACCCCTTGAGTTCCAGGGAAAGAAAATAAAGCAGCTTTTATTAAACTTGTTATGAGACCTTTCATGACCACTATTCTCGCTGTTCTCTTTGCTCAAAGCCTTTAGAGAATGGTCTCACTTTAGCCTAAACTCAGCTCTTTCTCAGCTCTCTAAGCCTCTGTAAAATTGAAGGACATTCACTCCAACACACGTCTTTAATAACTCAGTATGATTTAAACTTTCAATCTGCATTCCTGATTTCTGTAATAATTGAAAGGAATGCATTAGCAGCAGAAAAAAAAACCCACTTTTGCTTCATAAACTTTACCTTCATTGCCTCAGATTTTCAGTAGTTCTCAATATGTAAGTTTAATGGCGTGACCCTAACAAGAAACGATCAGCAAATGAAACGAACCAGTGTGTAGCTGCTCCACACGGCTACAAGTGTCAGCTGTGGCCTGCCTGCCATTAATTTTATTGTAACTCATTTCTTCAGGTTGAGTACAGCACGATTTAATGTTCCCATTCTCCCATTCCTGTTCTGCATGACAAATTGTTTTAATAAACATAAACCGCGTAATAATAAAGTAATAATAAGCCTAGCACTCACCTTATATCACTGCAGTTAAATTCTCCCACAAGCCAGCGCTGGTTACAGTGACAATTACAGTCGGGCCAATCCGCAGCCAGGCAAGCACAATGGACAGATTTAATATCGTTTGTAAATATGATTAGTGTGCTGTCATGTTATTGCAGCCTGGTATTTACATTTCTCTCTGGGGTTATTCACTACACCAAATCAACATTAAATAGTGCTCCCTTCCCTTCCCCTTAAATCAAATATACCTTTCTTTGTGCTCCACTCAGAAGTTAATGAAGAAAATGGCATCGATTGTTAATATTCAGGGATCAATCAGTGCTTTACATACCTCTTTTTTTAAACAGATGTACGTCTGTCTGTATAACCCAGGAAAATTTCTTTCAAAATTCATAATCTCCCCCCCTTCCTCCTCCCCCTCCACACACACCCTTTAACATCAATGCTCGTCTGCTGACTCTCTTATGAAAAATGTTCAAATAATGAATGGCTGTTGTTTACAGAAGTAATTTCATGCTACATTTCCATTATTGCCTGGATTTGTTTAGCTTCTCAAGCTTCCCCATTTCCCTGCAATGAACTTTTAAGGAAATATAACCAGCTTTCACTGTTTATGCCATTATGTTTATAATAGAAGCCGCTCTCATTTGTGACATATTGCAACACTTCATAACTGTGTGCAAATAAGCATCCTTAAACTTGTTAAGGTCAATTAATCATTGTACAAAAGCTTTTTTAGCCAGGACTTCCACCAGCATAAATCCAGCCATGTAGCAGGGTAATGAAAGGGCTCTAGCATGAACTTGGGTCCTACATGGCACAATTGTGCGCTTCAGATGTTAATAAAACTGCCCGCAGATGACACAGGTCTTTTTCTCCAAGTTGTTTGGTTCCCATGGTCAGGCAGCACAGGCTGAATGCCTGCAGCCCAAGCCAAGAACAGACAAAATTTTTTAATGACTTTGACGACGAATTCCCACCAACCTAAAAAATTTTAAAGCTGCCTTTTCTACAGTGAAAGAAAGGAACCAAGCCATAGGACGTCCTGCTGAGTTTGGACCCACGACATTTCACTGGACAGGAAACTGACACATGAAATACACCACAAAAAGTACCTATTTTGAGGCGTCACAGATGACACCATCAAAGGAAAGCGCTGCTGTTGGCAGCGAGGAGCCCTGGCTGCTCGGGCGCATGTAGCATTTGGCAGCGTGGAGCCCCGGCCTCCTCCCACTGCTGTGGTAACTGCTCTGGAAGGAAAGGGTCTCTGGGGGGTGGCAGTGATGGTACCAACTGCCTAAGAGCTGCCTGGCACAAACACTGATGATGGACACAGCTCTTCTTAATTAGTAGCAACCTTCTCCATACAGCCGTGGCACACACAGACTCACTCTTGCCCTTCGTGCAGCTAAGAAAGGGGATATATCCATGTGGTTTTTATTTACGCTTCCATTTTCCACAAAGAGGTTCTCATCCCCTGCCCTTTTTGACTGAATCAAGACCTATGTCTGAAATTTAAGACATGCCTTAA
Source organism: Pseudotriccus pelzelni (assembly GCA_035584735.1). Taxonomy (NCBI): domain Eukaryota; kingdom Metazoa; phylum Chordata; class Aves; order Passeriformes; family Tyrannidae; genus Pseudotriccus; species Pseudotriccus pelzelni. Next base: position 11,500,219 of record JAWMRA010000161.1, on the reverse strand, counting down.
TCAGACTCAATAGGTTTTCTGGATGCCCCAGGCTTACCGATGTCATGGTGCCTGGGTGCATGTGAAATAAGCCTGGTCTGTGTCATTGAACTTGGGCTGATGTACAAAAACAAAGACAATAAACCCTCACAGCAACCTCAAATAAACGGTAAAAGTAAAATTCTGTGAAATATTTAACACTAATGGAGAATTAAAATTTATAGGATACTTCAGTTTCTGAGGGTGCCCACGTGGAGGTGCATACTTTCTACATTTTTTAGCATTTTGCTTGCTCTTTTCCATGCAAATTAGAGTATAAACAGATGCCCTGTGTTAGATATCTACTCTGATCAAGGTCAAAATGTGTGGCAAAGACCGATACTAAGATACCTGTAATAATTACAAAGCTGACAGACCTTTTGTTGTATACTGCCAGTTAACTTTCCTATACTACAAGTTTAAGTTAGGAGAAGGGAAAAGAAACATGATTTAAAGAAAGCATCACCAGTCAGCCAGCATAGCTATTTTCTGGGGGTTGTAGATGATCCGGGGACCAAAGCAGGACTTTTTAAAGACCTATCTAGTTGTTACTTTATTGAAAATGATAGATTTAAAAATGTGTTTCCTATGGTCACCCACGGGGCAAGAATCTGACTTACTGTGACTTGCTGATATTATTTATTTAGAAGAGTCAAATGTCACAGCAAAACATTTCTGCTAAAATGCGTATTTACTGAATTTTTCTTTCAAAGCTCAGCAAGGTGACAGCTGGAGAGGGGTGTCTGTGCATGTGTGGAAAAAAAAAAAAAAGAGGGGGAAGAACTGGGGTGTTACTAAACACAAGATCACAGTACTTGAAACATCCTACTGAGATCAGAAGAATTGTGAAGCATACCGAGGTGGTACTCTAGCTATTCATTAACTGCCTGTATCAGCCAGCCCGGAGATTAGAGCTTAATGCAACGGTGAAGTAAGTGTCCATATCACAGTAGCCATGGAGGAATAGCGAGATGTAATGAAACTGAACAGCTAGCCATTGAAAGTTGAAAAATATATTGATTTTTCAGTGCTTGATCACCCAGGAGGCTTTATCAGGTATGAATACTTGGGAACCATCTGCTAACTCTGTAATGGTATTTTAGGATTTGTGACAGACACCAGCAAAAATAAAACTGTGTGTTAGAAAATAACACAAAGTGAAGCCTTGCTTCTCTGCAGTACATTCCACTGCTCCACATCTGCTTTTCTCATTCCTGCCTTTTAATTGTTTTTGAATTAGCTATAGTTAATGAATGAATACAAATTAAAATTGGTACATGGACTCAATTTCTCCCCACCTTTCATACCAAAGATAGCTCAGACATTTATAGCTGCATTTATCTCTACATCAGATTGCATTACGTATGTGCCTTCTTTCCTCCCAAAAGGAAGTCAGCAGGACCCCAGTTATTGTATTTAGCTATTGAACCTCGCTGTCAACATTTCTTAGCATTCATTTGTGTAAGTCAAAGAACAAAACCAAACAGGAACAGGCTTGGAGGCACAATATCTACATATTGTCTGATGTAAATAACACTCCTAGACATGATTGGCATTCTCCAAACAACAATCATTGTTATTGAAATGTGCCTCTATTCCCCTTGTTTTAATACTGAGAATGATTATGAAATCTCTTTGGGTACGATAAATCAGCTGAAAGATGTAATAACATGTTTCAGCTGTTGGAATGGATGTTTGATTACAGCTCTGAGGGTTTTTTCCTCATCTTGTTTCTAGTTTAATTCTTAAACCATTCTCTGATTTAACAAAAAATATATTCCACACATCAACAGCAAATACGCATTCTTGTTTACAGTGTGGGTAACTGAGCAGGAATCCAGTTGCATTTTAACAATGCAGGGAAAATATTCTTCTATTACAGTTTTGATTAAAATAGTAAGTTAAATTGTCATTTGAAATTATATTCAGTAAATACTTAACTTTAGCACCTAAGTAAAAATAGAAAAGACAAAAAAGGTGGAGGGAGGGGAGGAGAGAGAGAAAAGGAGACTTTGGTCAGACTGTGTTTGATTTCCAGACACACACACAAAAAATCCATCTCTTCTCTGCTTCCTCTCTCCATGATTTTGCAAGCATCTCTTCAAGTAAGGGGTATTGGAATTAATTTGCCCCAAAATGGTGAAGTGGAAGTAGAGGAAAATTATTTCCAACCTGATCTTACGCTGTAGCTGCAGCACACAAAAGATGAAGGAAGTCAGACCGCACCACACAGCGGCAGCGAGAGCGAGGCAGCTGGACAGAGGCTTTTGAAGGATCTGAGAATCTGTGTACAGCAAAGGCAGCACAGCTTCTCCAGCTCACTCTCCCAGAAAAGATTCTGGCAAATAATGCCTTTCCATTAAGTGCATTTTGTGAAGGAGAAAAGGTGAAGAAAAAAATAACTATGGGAAACAAAAAGATTAGTGCGTGGGTGGTTTCCTTCTCCAATCAACTTTCCTTTCTGTCCCACGGGGATGCCCCTGTGCCGATGAGCACACTATGGCTGCTGCAAGCACATACCTTGATGTTCTCCCAGAGTTTGCAAGGCCAAAGAGGCAACTACATTCAAGACTGGTGGTGGGAAAATTCTGAGAAATTTGGGGCTTCCCGAGGTCTTTAGAACTGCTCAGTGATGTCTTGCCAACATTTTAACAAGAAGCTCCTAGGAGAATTCCCCCCTTGGCCTGTGATAAACCCAGTGCCCCAACAGTGTGTTTGCTTGCCAAGAGGAGGGGCAAGGGATGAGAAAACCATTCATGCATTTTCCTATTTAAATGAAAACACTTTCTCATCATGGCAAGCAAGGAAAGAGGCTATCCTCCTGTGAGAGCAACCCTACACCCCTCATTTGGGTAGAACCACATATACTCCATCTCCCTGCAGGAAAGAGAATACGCATTTGTATTGGAGAAATCGTATTCTGGACAGCAAGACATCTACCCAGGAAGGAGTACACAAAGTCCCCAGCTTTTCTCCTAGCATGCAGGAAGCACTTGTGGTAACCTAGAAAACAGCCAGGGGTAGCTACTAAGGGTAACTCTAAGGTAACACGCCCAGGAGCAGAGCTCCCCAGGGCGGGCTACAATCAGACATGTGCTGACAACCCAGCTCCCACTTACAGTGACAGAGGGAGGTTTCCTATTCCCCTTACCTCCTTTGTTTGTTGCCTGCCTCTACTCTTGAAATAGGCAGGCTTTTAAATTAGGACACAGAACCCACTCTTCCCTAGAGCCACCAGTGCAACGAAGAAAATATTTCTAATGTTCAATGGAATTACAGAATACCTTTAAAAAGGTATTCATCAGTTAATTCACTCCCCTCTTTTTGACCTTTATTCAAGGGGAAAACTGCCAACTGCACAAAATCCTGCCAACTCCAAGAAGCTTAATTGTGCAGATTAGGGTCTGTTTGTAACACAGATTATTAAAAGCACACTTGGACCCTTCACGTCCCCACGTTTGATTCAGTAATAGGTTCTGCATTAGATAAAGGAGATTTGTTTTGATCCTCTCCTCACAGATGCAGAGTGCCCTACACCTTTTGTCTTCCAGACTTCATCATCCATGACCTCTTTGCATAAATGCCGGGGCCACAATAGACTGCTCCATACTGTAACTCCCAGCTCCCCACTTTTGAGAGTGGAAGAAAAGCAGGAAGAGATTCGCTTCATGGTTTATATGGTATTCTTAAAAAAGAAAAATAAATATGTATCCTATTCTATAAAGAGCACATTTCTCTGAGAGACCCTGGTACTGTGTGGCACAAAAGCTAAGCATGGCCATTTTTGAAAGCATAGCACATCGTATTTTTTAAAAAAAGAAAAAAAGTGAAAATTGCCTTCCAAATTTCAGAGAATGAGGTGAAACACAGATTCAGAATGGAAAACTAATCCTAGAAATACATGAGGTGAAATAATTTCCTTAGGCTCAAATTTTTTTTCTCTATTTCCCAGGCTAAAAGTTCAATAAGAAAGTAATCTACTCTCCCCCACCCCCCAAAAATTTCAAAGAAGTCAAAGCATTTTGTTTGCAACTGGTTACAAAAGCACAGAAATCACCTTGAATTTCTAGGTGTCTTATGGTAATTACAAATCAATCCTCCCTGCCCCAGAACTAAGGCCTAGTCCACAGCCAGCCATCACCACTGCAGGGTCTGGGTGGTAAATGTCAGGCTTTTACTTTGCATCTTCATTCTTCAGTTTCCTGTCCTTCAACAGCTGGACTGCACAACCTTAAGGGTCTTTTCCGATCTTAATGTTTCTATGACTCTCAACATTATTATAATTAACAATCAAGGAGATTTTCTTTAAATACTATCCAACATGCATTTTGTGAGGCTATTGCATGCACCTCACTACCCTTACAACACAAGGGAAGGTGAGTGGCGAGATCATTTATGCCAGCCAAGGATTCAAGCCTGACTGTTAAAGAGCAGAGGGGAGTCACAGCAGGCACAGCTCATACACAGTGACTCCGCTGTGGCTTCTCTCCCTGTTTACTGTCTTACAAAGAAAGTAGGAGGTGGCAACAGCTTTTGCTGGCATTAATGTGCTTTTAGTTACTTGATAAAAATATTTTCCTTCCATAATCACCACACAACACAAGAATAAAAGCATTTTTAATTTGAACCCACACTTGTAGCTGTGTGCGAATTCCTTGCTGCTGCACTGTTGATGAGCAGTTGTATGTGGAACAAATTGAAGAAAGCCACAAACTAATTTCCTAAATGTGCTTTTTTTCCTCCAATGGTAAGGAAATGATGAGTTTTAGATGAGAAGGAACATCTATCTGCAGCTCAATGAACTGAAAATTCAGAAAGAAAACTCCTGCAGTCTTCAGAAGTACTCGAGAGTGACACCAAAGTACTAACCTCTTCAAATTTTGTGATGAAACTAAATGGAGTCAGCAAATCAAGAGGATGACAAGGATGGAGGAAGGCCAAAACACACCTGAAATACTGTGATAAGTGAAAACAACGACTTCTTGTTGTAACAAACTAATGCTGGCCCTGTGATACATACCATAAGCTGTCATACCACTTTTATTATAGTTCAGCAAAAATTGTGCGTAACTGGCAGCTCCCTACGTGTCCAGTTCTTGGTATCAGATGCTACCTGTCATATTCAGCACAGCTGTGCTTCTCTTACTGGAAAATCAAGAGGGCAGCAGAAGTAATTAATTCTCTGACTGCACTGTACCTTTCTGCTGTGGGACAAACGAACTCACACTGGGCATGCAATTAAGAAAATTAACTTCTACAAATTCTGTTTTCAGTCACAAAGAAAGGTACAGTCATCTGAAAGCCCGGGAAACACTGCTTCTACAGATCCAGGATTGCCAACACTTATAAATTAGCTCCAGCGGGAAGAAGCTCACTGCTGTGCAGATAGGGGGAGGAACTCTGTAATGTTATCTCATTTCTAGAGCTCTGTAAAGCCCTGATAGGATCATTTTAATGCTTAGGTTTTACTGCAAACCTGTAAACACAGCTTTGGTGTAATAAAGTGTTTACTGAATGCTCATAGTATCTGGGTAATTTTATAACTGTGGAGCTGTGTAACCACATACCCTCAGTTACATGCAGACATAGTTTTGCAGAGGAATTCTCACCTTAGTTCAGTGTTTTAAAATTTCAGTAGAACCTCATCTTTACTTCTTTTGGTCAGCAGGTAATTAAAGAGCAGACTGCTTTGCCCATCATGCTACTAATAGCTTCCTTATGGGATTTTCTCGCTTTTAGCCACTCCTGCTGATCTACAGATCATTTACAGGAGATCTGTACCTAGTGGTGCAGGACACAGGGTACTGGTTTCTCCTCACTTCTGCCTGATAAGCTACTTCTAAACATAGACACAATAGCTTCAGCTCTTTTACCTGGTAGGTAACTGCTCTCTTTGAGTTCTTACACCATTGGAATATAAAAAAAAGGGCCAGTATGAATAGATATTAAGAGGGCAGGATGAATAAGCTGCACGAAAGTAAGGATGGGGTAACATTGTCCTTCAGTTAAAGATCCAGTCAAACGTGTCTGTTAAACTGTCTCTGGACATCAACAATATACAACCGAAGCTTGTGCCTGCTGCCTCTTAGTGCTGTGTTTAGGACGCTGGATAAACAAATTGAGTTTAATCCTCCAAAAATATTATTTATCACCCCGATCACCTGAAAGAGAAAGGAATGCCCTTGAAAGGATGAAGTTCCCATCATCACTGCCACTGTTGTGGAAACCCTTTGTAGTGGGGCGATGAATCTGACTTGAAAGTACTGTTTCAAATGGGCACCAGCTGAAGATATCAGAACTTTTAGGTAATGATTTACTTGTGATATTTATGGACAGTGGAGCCTCATGAAATTTCTAAAGCTCCAAATTTTGCTATGCAGGTACTCCTATGAACTCACTGGTGTGATGTGATCACTAGTGTAATGACCTACAACAAGGATGGTGGAAAAGATAATAATTGTTGCACTATGAAATCAAAAATCAATAATTTTAAGATAAAGTGCCTGGAATTCAAAAATCATCATCTGCAACGGAACATTTTTCCAAATTTTCTTGTAAGGTACCAGTATTGGGTAAGATACTTCAAAAAGCATATTTCAAAGTGGAAGGAGTGAGTGTTAATCCTTGCCGATAGCAGAATAGTAATTTTCACTGTGTAAGTGATATGCCAGTAGCAAAAAGGACTCCTAGAGACAGGCTTTCAATGTGTGTCCGTACTTCAAATGTAAATAAACCGTGTTCAATAGTGCTAATTTTGATTTATTGTGAAAAATCTGAGTTAGTTGCCAATTCATGAAAGCAATCTAGATTTACTCCTTTTTAAACAAGAATTTTAAGGATTCAAGCACTAGAAAAAGTATTTCTTCTATGAAACTAGATGGTCATATGTCTTCTACGAAGTTAGATAAAAACAGAAGACTATCAAATATTGAAAAAGACATAAAAGCATTAGTTTTCTTTTTCCTTATTCCTTGTGAAATCATTTGGGTCCCAGTTCTACGAAACAGGTCCTGCATTCTTATCTTTATTTATAAGGTTGTGTTTACCTTATTGCTATGCAAAGTAGGTGTAAAATGCTACAAATTAGAATGGCAATATTTTATAAGCACTTTCTAGTGGTATAAATAATGAGAACACAAACAGAAACAGTTTTTCTCCTTTCAGAAATTTTTTGGGATTCTATACTTTTTCCAAATTTGGATTAAAAAAACACTTAAAGAATCTTAAAAATGTTCATAACTAAACATTAGAAAACTACTCAATTTGATCGTTTTCATCAAACATATTCTTTCAACGACCTTGGAACATTTCACTCCCACTTGATCACCTAATTTTACTTTTTTTCTAATCATTTTTTGAACCTAAAATCAGAAGATTTTTGTGCCAAAATATATAAACATATGGCTGACATTTTCAAGTGCTTGAAACCATTTAAGTAGAATAATTTCTCAAAAATTAATCTACTCCACGAAAGAAACCACTATCTTGTACAAAACAACAAGATCTGGGAAAGCATACCAGGTCAGCTATAACAACAGGAGATGACGGAGAGCAATTCAGACTTGGGTTACATTCAAAGTAATTTAGAAATAAACCTCTACGTTTTTGGGTTTGGTCTCACTACAAGAAAGACAGTGAGGTGCTGGAGAGTGTCTAAAAAAGAGCAGCGAAGCTGGTCTTGAGCACAAGTCCTGTGAGGAGCAGCTGATGGAGCTGGGAGTGTTTAGCCTGGAGAAGAGGAGGCTCAGGGGAGACTTTATCACTCTCTACAACTACCTGAAAAGGAGGCTGTAGCCGGGGAGGGGGGGGGAGGGGCTCAGTCTCTTCTCCCACATAATAACCAACAGGATAAGAAGAAAGAGTCTCAATTTGTACTGGGGGAGGCTTAGATTGGATATCAGGAAAAAAATTCTTCACCAAAAGAGTTCTCAAGAATTTGAACAGGCCACCCAGGGAAATGGTGAAGTCACCATCCGTGGATGCATTTAAAAGCTGTGTAGATGTGGCACTTGGGGTCATGGGCTAGTGGTGGACGTGGTAGTGTTGGGCTAACAGTTGGACTCAACAGTCTTAAAGATCTTTTCTAACACAAATGATTCAATGGTTCTATAATTCTATCCATGTGATGGACAATGCCAAAAACTGTCAGGGCAGCATCTTAAGCCAGCCTGCTGCCCTTACTGCTTTGATAAAAGGCACACAGACTTCCAGCATGGTGCACTCTTCCCATTGCCTGCTGCTCTCTAGCTCCAGTTCACAGAATCATGGAACGTGCTCAGTTGGAAGAGACCCATAAGGATCATCGAGTCCAACCCTTAGCCCTGCACAGGACAATCTCCAAGAGGCACACAAGGTGCATGAGAGTATCATCCAAACACTTCTTGAACTCTGTCAGGCTTCCCCCTTCCCTGGGGATCCTGTTCCAGTGCCCAACCACCCTCTGGGTGAAGAAAATTTTGCTAACATCCAACCTAACCCTCCCCTGACACAACTTCAGGCCATTCCTTCAGGTCCTGTCACTGGTCACCCCAAAGACATCAGTGCCTGTCCCTGCTCTTCCCTCTTGAGGAAGTTGTAGACTGCAGCTGTATTAGCTTGGCTCTCACCCTGCACCTCCGTGGTGGGATGCGGAGCTCTCTGTCCTCTGTATGCTTGTCTCAGGAAAGCTGAGCCATGGGGCTACGACCACGACTCCTAACTACTAACAAGGAGTCCTGAAAAGGTGGCTGTGAGCTGCCCATGCATCAGAGGGCTTCGTGCAGCAAGATGAGGCAGACATGCAACAGCAACACAACAATCAGCTGGAAGACATACTACAAACTAAACCAATGCAATACGATGCAGCTTCATTTTCCTCAAAGAAAAATCAATCCATCCTGGCAATAGTCATGTTTAAACTCTGTTTGCATCTAAGAGACAGCATCTAACATTAACAATTTCTAAAAATTACATGATTTGGAAGCTATCCTATATTCCAGAACTTAGTGCCTTCCCCCTTCTGATTATTGGCATCCCCATCATCACATTCTTTAAGTGATTTAGAAATGGCCTTCTATTGAATAAAGCAGACACTACTCTACGCAAATACAAACTGTGAGACTAAGGAACAAGCTTCTTGCCATATGGGTCAGCTGTGTGAAATTTAACAGGAGACCTCAAAGTTTTTGCAGAACCAGGAAATGTTGTGAAAATTAACTCCCGAAGGTAAGCAGCCTGTGTAAACCTGGGAGCAGTGTGTACAAGAAATATACACATATACCGTGTGATTAGGGTTTTTTTGACACTCATTCAGAAAAAAACCCCAAAATTATTCAGTGGTATTTTCTACTGCTTTTGATCAGTTTTAGTTGCATGTTCTTTATTGTAATCCAGAAACAGAAACAAATTCTTGTTGGCCCCTGAACTCTTACATTAGTGTTTCTCCTCCTCTTCTACGTTAAAATCACATCAATTTTTTTTCATGAAATGATTCCCTATGTCTGTGGGGAAAGTCCACATTCCCCAAGCATTTTTTATATAATCTGTGAACAAAGATTTAATTATCTGGAGGTTTTCAAGAAAATCCATTACATTACATTAAAAAGTTAGATTTGAAATTTTTCAGCATCTGCCTTTTCTTCTGAATTTCTATTTTAATTTCTGGCTAGATATCTGTTGCAAACCTGTTAAAACTATTTCCCTACTACCTTTTAAAAAACTGGCTTTCTGCTTAATAAAGAGCTGTTTCTCCAGTCTTACCCATTAACAACCAATATTTGCCTCACTTACATGTATAACTTCCTATGTCTATAACTCAAAGGGGTTTGTCCTTTGTTCTAGAAGCACTGGAAGATGGGGTTTGTTATGTGCATTCCCAGCACCTCTCTCTCTTACCCTGGTAGGCATGGCTCTGCAGTTAGTCACCACGGAGGTGCAGGTTTAGCTGGGTCAGGAGAAGTCAGAGCTGCAGTACTAGATGCTATCTTCCTTGGATGGCCCAGATAGGGATCATTTCCCTTCCTGAGCATTGCTATACCTAATTCAGGAAGGGCAAGGGCTTGTTGAGATCTTGTTTCTAAAGATGACAAGACCTAACCTGGTAATGGAGAGAAAATTTAGAGGTGCAGAAAGTCACTGTGCCCCACTGCAGAGGCCACAGTGGGAAAAAAGAGCAGCCTCTTAACCTACCGCATCTACAGGTACCCAAAGTACTTCTCATTTCAATTAGCCGAGTCCACGCACAACTGAGAAAGTTGGAGTGTTATTGCTATAATTATTTCGTTCCTTTTCTTTCCCTTTTCCTGCCTTCCTCACCCCTGGGCTCTTTAAAGAAAGACTCCCAGGAGCTTCCATTCAAGTGGACTGAAAACAGTGTCAGTGGGGGCTAACTTCTGCGGCACAGGTTGTTGTCATTGGTGACCTATTCATCAGCACCAGCACCAGCCTGGCTTTGTCTTCTGCTCCACTAAACAAACTGATGGCAGGCTCAGTTCTGCTGCAGAAATACTGAGAATTAAAGAAAGCACAAAGGGAGGCAGCAGGGTTGAAACATTTAGTGGAAATAGGGGAGCTGGTCAATAAAAGGGGACAGAGACTGGATCAAAAGGGGCTGACTTACAATGGGACATGGGCTAAAAAGGGGTGTGCGCTACCCCACAGGTCAAAAATGACAAAACCTTGAGCTCCTGAAGCTGTCACCTTCTGCACAGTAGGGAGAGATCCAGGAGCAAGAAGAAATGCAAAGCTAGCAACTCGATATACAGGCAATGTACAAAGGGAAAAGAACATAAAGGGTGAAATTCTGGGGTGCTTGCAACAAGCTGAGACCACTGACCTCAACGAACCAAACAAAAGAGATGTTTAGAGACGGTATTGGAAAGAAAGAGAAATAAAGTATGATAAGAAAGAGTGAGATTTGAGCTTAGGCATTCATCTTGGATTTGGGAGAACTGGTTCCATTTCAAGACTCTGCCATATGTTTCCTGTGGGACCAGAAGTGAGGCATTTAGTCTCAGCAATTCAGTCCTCATCAGTGAATAAATACTTGGGAAAAGGATATGACATATATCTTGCATGTAGGGTTCCCTGAGTTCTGCCATATTTGCGTAAAAGAAAAAAAGTGCTGAAGTGAGAAGATGCAAAAAAAATTCCGGGTTTTGAATTTTTCTATTTTGAGACATTTAAATGGATCACATTTACTCTTAAATAAGTTTTCAAAGCATTAAACTTCTATTCACACCTTTCTATCATTTTCTACCTTTGAGGCCCTGAATACAAATATCTGACTGATGTCCAGTGAATACAGATATCTGAATTCTAGCCAGAGGTTTTCTTCTCTTTCTGTGTTTCCTACTTTACCTTTTGCTCTTCTTCATGTTCCAAAATGCCTTCTCTTCTGAGGAAGTTTAGAGGAGACTAGAAAGAGTAAAATTGTAATGCCCATGGCTTTCCAAAACTGAGGGAAAAATAAACTAAAACATTAATGATATTTGAGAAAGTAATTTTCTCACTTTAAAGGGGTTTGGCACATTTTTAATGAAAAGGGAGATATTTTTTCATCCTTTCTTCTTTCCTGTAATTTAATTTATTTTAAATATATTTCCCTCCTTAACTTTTCACAGAAAGAAAGAAGCCCAGAAGAGTAAAACAGCTGGAGAAAACAGAATTTCTTTGGATATTAAAAGACCCAAACACACTTCAGTAATGTTTTTTCTTTCCTCGGAAATTTGGAATACAAGCCTGGTCCCACACACACATCATGAGAAAATGCATCTGATTAAACTCTGTTCTATGCAACCAACCTTGATTATCATAACAGAGACTCCCAGATCTCGCAAATGGATTCCTCTACCTGTCACTGGGGGGGACTGCAGTAAAAGGAGAACGCTCCTTGTTTGCCTTGAGGTAATAAACAAGGAAGAAAAACAAGGAAGAAAACAAGGAGGGCGGGTGCTTATGCCAAGGCATTTAGCACCAATACATGTCCTAGACCATATGGAAGATCTGCCTGTGTCCTTCAAACCTCCGCATGGATGGCATGAAGATCACTGCCCCACAGATGAGCTGCTATTTGTCAGAAAGAGCTGCCTGAGCATGCCTAGAAAATGCCCGAACTGCCTAATCGTCGGTCGCTCTTAACTATGGTAGTTCCACAGAAATCAATCCCCAGATCTGTCCTCAGAGTTTAAATGCTGGCCACCCGGCTGACAGTCTCACAAGTAATAAAATAATTCAAACAGGTCAAGTTACCAACTCAGAAACAGCGAGGGGTTTTTTTTGCTTCATGCCACGGAGAGGAAAATTTCCAGTCTCCGTTCAGAATTGGCCATCATTATTAAATGCACACATGGATGGGCTTTTTGGCCGTGATATAAATGACTTAAAGCTGTGATTCAAATAGGTCTATAAAGTGCTTCTATGATGTTCCTCTCTCTTTTTTTTCCTTTTTTTTTTTTTTGAAACTGTCTCTGCTCCACTGTTCTTTGTAGAGATAAGCCCTTGAAAATCACCCTTCTTAAGGTGTAAACTTGGTGACTGTACATTATAGTAAAACATTTGATTTGTTATAGGCTAGAAAAATAGAGAAGTTGAAATCTCTTCATGGTGTATTAAAGGTCACACAATTATAATAAAATCTTGCTCCAGCAGCTCCAGTCACAGACAAAATCAGTCTCAAATTTCCAGCGAACAATGAAGTCCCTACAGAGTTTCAGCTTCCCCAGGAAATCAGGGTATCTCAGGCTGTGTTGATTTTAAGAATGTCCTGAACGCCCATCATAAAAAAAAAACCACAAAACTGTTACTCAACATAGTCACAGCTCTTTTGGGGTCCTCTGATTGAAAATATGCTTTTTATTTCACAGCCATTTGGGGCATAGCACTTTTTTGGTTCCAGAAACTTACAAAGCAGCCAGCTCTACTTGTTCGGGTGAGATGCCACGAGCTTGAATGTCATTTCGTAGTATGCCACACATCATAATAAAATAATAGTAATACAGAACAAAAAACTACATCCTTACAATACAAAATAATCTTCCAGCTTCCCATCAAGCGAAACATATTGACAACTAACAATAGGCAATTAATAGATTAATGAGCATAGCTCTTATCTGTCTACATTATGAGTTTATCTGGTTGTAACAGGATGAACACAACACGGGCCTGTGCTCGGAGGAGTGCTATCCCAGTAGAAATGAGATCATTGCAGCAAGATATGAATGCAGTATTTTGATTACCAGGTATCACTCAATGGAACAGAACCCCCCCACACACATTTATTCTATACATTTTAAAATTATTCAAGGGCAAAGAACAGAATATAATTTACTAGAGAAAGAATTAGAGGGGAAGGTTTTAAGAAAGCAGGAGAGATTAGGTTTTGATCCAGGGTTAAGACCACTGCCTCTGGCACACATACATTCTGTCAAGATAGGTGGTAGAATGTAAAAAAACCCTTTTCCACCTAAAACTGAGCCTAAACTCAGTGATGTCTGCAGTGGTTAATAACAAAATAAACTTAAAAATCCAAATTTAATAACCCAAAGCGAAACATAAGGCATACAAGCTAGTTCTATCTCAAAAAAAATGGGGCTGTTGTTTCTGACAATGGTAAGCTCATTCACACCACGGACACATTTGATCTGTGGAAGTACAAAGGTGCACTGGAGGATGCTGTGCCTCACATAAAACCTGCAGAAAAGCAGTCTTTCCAAAGGTAGTCTTTCCAAGGTAGGAAGGTGAGCAAGGTATGAATCTGGGGAGCCAGAGCACCATTATCTCAATTGTATCCCGACATTTTCTCCCTGAGTTCCTGGTGGTACACTTGCCAGTAACGTACCTCTTCAGCTCTGTGCTTACTCGTTCCCTATTTCCACCACGGAAGGAAGCCAGATTTGCTTCTCTCATGCCCAGAGACAAGTTTTGCCTGCTCTTCCTTGCACATGTAATCTAAGTTTTCTCAATGGGGCTATTTGTACGGATAAAGTGAATTTGCCCTTGATAGCACTGTAAAGTTTCAAAACAAATATTGCGGTGTTTTGTGGGTTGGCAAACACAGTATGCAATTTGCTGTGTGGAAACTGTTGTCCTGCTCCAGAATTATGCAGGCTTTCATAATGACTAACAACATGAGACAAATGCAGCATGACAGTTGCACGTTGATCATTCTACACAATTTTGCTCATAAGCTATTTATTGGGTTCATTTCAGAGCCCCGTGCAGCCAAAAGAAAAACTCTGGTGGAATGAACTTCGGATCAAGCTTGATGTTATTCCACTGCAGTATGCTAGACAATAAGAAACGAGGGATTTATTCTGATTTGGACAGAACCTCCGTATGAAAACAAAGCTGCAATCCTGATCATGGCAGTCTCCCGGGAATGTGGCTGTGGAGGTCTCAGGCACCGCTGTCCCAACTACTCTCTACCAGCCCATGCAGAGCAACACGTGCCTTTGCCTCCCCACATCAGGGCACAGCATCAGAGGTGCTGGGGAAGCATTGCATAGGTCTCTGTCTGGCTGCTGGTAGTTAATTCCAGCAGCAGGACAGGAGAATAGCTGCAGGTCGGAGCATTTAAACCACAGAAGCAAAAATCACCAGAGGACATCTCAAAGCTTCATAACCCTCTTTACACCTGCACCTCTGCTGCTTTAAACAACTGTCGTATTAAAACAGTAGGAAGGGGCTCAAAGGCTACTTCTGCATGTGTCTGTTTGGACGACAAAAAGAGATATAAAAGCCCAGAGAAATACAGTATTATTATATACTGCATTGAAAAGAGAATTCAGTTTGTATCTCATTTTTAAGAGCTAATATTCTTTTATCTGATCAAATGATAAACAGCAGTGCTAAATCAAGTTTTGATGGCATATGTATTTGCAAACAAAACTTTATATTCAACCTTTTCTAAGATGATCCCACAAATCTGTGTTGATATCCTCTGTGGTCACATTTTTAAGAGCCTGGAAAATAGAACAGCCTCCCATGCACTGCTTTAAACCATGTACATGCACTTTTACATTTCCTAATTGAATGGGACCTTCTAGGCATGCAGCGAAAAGCAGCTTCAGAAAATCGGTGTAGAGAGAGACAGAATGTTTTCCAAATGCAGATTTTATTCTGTTCTTGGGTATTCTATGCCACAGGAAATCAAACTAAAACTCTTCCGCTGACGAGTGCAATGTGTCATTCAAACACATCCCTCAGCAAGGCACTCCGCTTGGGGGATGACATGTTCCTGGATGCCTCCCAGAGCACCCTGCTACGCTGAGCTGAAGCTCCCAGGCCCTCTGAAGGGAGATGTACAGACAGCATGGCACAACGACTGTGAGATACTGCAGTTCTCTCAAACACATTCCTTCTTTGGCCACGGCCTCCCGTCATTTTAGCTGGATGCCTCAGGACTAGTCTTGTCTAACAGCCTTGTCATCTTGCTTTGTCATCCCTCTTTCTAGGGTTTGAGACCAATTTTGTGTAAGGCACAAAATCTCCTGGTACTATTCCCCAGCAAAACCAAGCCATGAGTATTTGGTGCAGCTTGGCACATTTGCTCCTTATCTCTATGGTAAAAGTGCTGGAGAAGTCCCAGGCATTTGCCACCAGAGTTTCTAGGAAAATTCTTCAGTTTTATCTATCGATTTGGGATCTATCTTTTGCAGTTTCAGGAGAACACGGCTGACAGAACCATCAAGAAGCCTCCCCTCACTGGTTTACTGGGAGAGGCATCAAGATTAGGGATTGGAAACCAATCTGAGTAGAGCAGTTGTGACTCACTGGTTTCCTTGATGCTATAAATGTAGCACACCAGAGAGGTCACCAATGAGCTTTGGTGCTTACGGAGAAAAAAAGCTGTAGCACTGAGGAGAGCAGCCCTTTGGTCACAGAAAATTACTTCATTCCTTTAGACAGGTGATGCCCACTTGTTAAATTTTCCCTATGGAGAACTAAGAAAACAATTCTCCTGAGCCTGTGTTTGAATGTGTGGACTAAAATTGCTTCAAAAGGGAGCAAGAGGAGGAAAAACTGTGATTAGGAGCAAACATCTCTGACTGCTAATAGATGACAGCTTCTGTTGACGTAAAATGGTGCAGCTCAACTGTGGTCAGGGGAAGCAGCAAAGTTTTATCTTAGCTCAGAATTCCTGGACACAACTGTTTCTCACTTTTATATTGCAATTAATACCTTAACATACTTGAACATTTCCCTGTGAAGGAGTTAATGAAGCCTTCCTTAGATCTGTAGACACATTTACAGCCCAATATTTAGGATACAGGAAAAAATAAGGTCTTTTTAGAAATCAGCTACATGAAGCAACAGGAGCCATTAACCAAAACAAATAGATCACAGACCATTTTAAACAGCAGTTGAAATGGTTACCTTCCGAACTAGTATTTCTATGCTGAAATAAGCAGGACAAAGGATTTCAGATACACTTAAGCTGGGAAATAAAAACAAACCCAAAAATAACAGACGGGAGCATACAAGAGGGTTGGCTCAGGGATGCTTTAGATCTGATAGCAAATCCATTAACCACTGCAGAATCTTTCCTGTGTTCAGGAAAGGCTATGGAACCTCCTGTGTTATTTGCAAATAAACAGGACTGCGCAACGGGTAGAACCAAATTTGGTATTAATTCCCTCCTTTCACTACTGATCCCCTCTGCTCTCCCCAGTCTGGAAAACCAACTGGCAATTTGGCTCAAAAGGAGAGCACAATGCAAAAGAATCAAAAGCCATTTGAAGAAAGCTACACATACATTCTCCTCTCTCACCATCAAAGCACAGCTCTGTTCTCCCAACCTCTTTGGCCCTCTGTTTCGGTCTGTAAAATGGAAATAACATCGCAGAAGACAGTGAGAGTCAGAGATCGTGAGCCCACTTGCTGAACTCTGGAAGGAGCTCCACTTCTGCCCTTCAGCATTTTTATGTCTGCAGTACCTCCCATGTGGCAAGTGCTACCTACATGGGGAATATCTGGTTTATTTCTAAGCACAGAAGCTACCTTCACTTAAAATATTTGTGGAAAGACACCAGTTCAAGATGTGTGACTGACAAGCCTCAATTAAAACAGAGGATTTAGTAGAAATATAAAGCTCTTTATAAATCTCAGACTTTTTGACATAATATTAGCTATGAATGTAAAACAGCATAGAGATGTGTTTTGCTGCAATAACAACAATTTAAAGATCAAATACCTTTTCCTATCAGATTCCCCATACTGATTTCTGAGAACCTAGTGAAATACAAAGGATGTTTGCAAAGTAAAACACTTGCATATGCTTCATTAATTAGTTTGGCAAGGCTTCCAATACCAAGGGTGCATGTATTTTTACACAGGCTTAGGCAATCTGCCTCGGATTTTTCAATATTCATGTTTCTGCACTAATTGTTGCACTGTATCATTTCATTTTATATATATATATACACACACACATATACACACATATTTAACGGAGCTTGGAATTTGTCATTCTTTTGGGATTTGTAAAAATATCCTTCCAGAACAACTTGACTGGAATGGGAGAGGTGGTGCATACTTTTCTTTTTCTTGGAGCTCCATCTCAGTCCAACAGGAATTCTGGCCATGTAATCTTAGCATCACATTTCACATTAAGCTCATGATGAGCTGAATTTTTAGTAGAACTGTCTGTGAAATTTCAGATGAAACATCTCCTCACTGGAATACAACAGCTTGCTCAAACAGAATGTTTTGGGCTTTGACAATCTCGCAACTCAACACAGGCAGGAATGCCTTATAAAACAGCTTGTGGGGCTTCTAAATCAACATTCTTTGGCAAAGAGGTGATGGACTTCCTGGGTCGACTGTGGCACCCAAGGAGCTGCTTAATTCCATTTTGAACAGAAATGGGAATAAGAGGCAGTCATTTTTCTGAAGCCAGTGTTTCTGAATTACCTTTCCAACTCCAATTCCCTTGTTTGCATTTCATCCCTCACCCAAACATCTCAAGAAAGGTCTTCTAGCAACACAGAAATGCTAAATACCACCTTCTCTGGCCTGGTTACTGAGAGTAAAAGGAGGACTACAAGGAGGAAAGGGGAAGCACTGAGAGAAGTGGTGCAGCAGCAGACTCTAGAGCCCTCACACACATCTAGAGCTACTGGATGCTGAAGTCCTGGATCAGCTTGACTGCTTTTTCTATCTAGGTCCAGTCCAGCTTTCACCTTGGGTTTTATTGCAGGAAAAAGCTATTCAAAGCCAGTCACTTGTTGCACTACTTAGCATTGCTTAACAGATCACAGGAGTACTCTAGAACATCAGAAAGAAACAGATGGGAAAACCCACATAAGTAACTATAACACATTAAATTCCCAGAACAAAGGGCACATCCTGATGCAGAACCTCTCCTGTCTCTTCACAAATAATGACATGACATGCTGAAGAATCTTCCTACACTTTGGAAAAATAAAGAGGATCAGGGAATATACTGGAAGGGAAGTGCAAAAAGTGAGAGGGTTGGGGAACTGCCTTCCTTATTTTTTACCATCCATTTATTTTCACCTTCTCACAAACATAAGTGTGCATTCATGTACCTTTGTGTGGCACTTTGCCCCCTAGTAAACATCAAATACTCTGAAGGTAGGAGGAACTTCTTACAGTTTATGTGCTCCCTCTAAGAGCACCACATCATTTCAGTTAAGGCAGAGGCAGGGGTTGGACAATATGCTAAGACATAACATGGCCTACCTCATAAAATGCATTGTACCTACTGAAAACCAAGTACCCACTGGCCTCAGTGCTGCCCACTGTGCACTGTGAGCAGCCATTAAATAAAGCCCCCAGCATTTTACCAAGCTTGGACAATCACACTGGACAACATAGCAGGATCAATGCGGGAGATGAGGATAAAGACCAAACTAGCTCTGGAGATGTCCTAGAGAAGACTAGTAAACAACAGGCCTTCATAGAGAAGGGTGATAGAAAACTCAAATCACACTGAAATTTACCAGAGCTTAAAGCTGCTTACAATAATGGCTCAAGGTGAACGATTAATCTCAAACCAGGCCAAATTGAGGAAAAGAACCTTGATGCACACACCAATTTTGTTTCTCAAAGTCAAGAATTGCCTAATCAATAGTAGTGCTAAAAGGAGATGGGCACTCTCAGGGGTACCATTACAAAGAATTGCACTGGATTTTAGCCACCTGGCTCCCAATTGCTTTAATAGCTGTCACATGGATAAAACCCAGTCTGAAGCTTTAAAACCTTACCCCTCGGTCTTCCTGAGCATCCACTGCTGTCAGGTGGCAAATGTGAAATAGCAGGAGGGACTGCGAGATTTACTCCTGTATTGACCAGTCCTAGAACGTGCCCAAAAATTTGCACTGCTGTTGCAAGTGTCAGTTACTGGGTGAAGAAGGCAAAGCAGGAGAGGGTAAAAGGGGTGAGTGAGAGAAAGTGAAAGAAACTGTATTTAACCCTTCCCTTGTTGATGTGTTGATAGCAGTCTGTGTCAGGTACTCTCATTGCTGGCCTAATCCAATCAGCCCTCCTCTTCCATTAGCTAAAAATAAACTGGCACTTTTTAGGTAATGCTCTGACTGCTCCCCCCATGCCAAATTGTGCTCAAAATCGTAATGGAAAATCTTCAAGGAGTTTAAGGTTTTAAATCAAATAAAGAAGCAGGCAAAAGGAGAAAAATCCAATCAGAGCAGAAAGGTGTTTGCTTATACAGGAACTGATTTTTTTCCCTTTTCACCAGCACTGAACTCCACGGGAGCATTAGCTGGAAAGACAGAAGGAAGTAGTCAAAATGGAAGAGGAAGGAAGAGTTTCTCTCATGCTCCTATTATGCATAGTATTACACAAGGAGAGGTGGCATCATGTCAATGAAATCTCAGCTGGATTTGGTTCCTTGGCCTGCTAGTAATCAGTTAGGGGATGGTGAGCACTCTGCTCCCCTTCTCCAACAGCTTCCACTGCTCCAGAGCCCTCCAGAGATGGGACTGCCCTGCTGTGCCTAGAGAAGAGCAGTAGGAGTTGGCCTTTGCAGCAGCCCCCCTCCCAGGAGGTCACCTTGGGGTGGGGTTCCCATAGAACATATAAATAACCAACAATACCAACCATTTTTTGAAAGGAAGTGAAAAAATACTCATTGAACCATAGAATCACTTGGGCTGGAAGGGACCTTAAGGATCACTAGACCAAGGTGCTCAGAGCCCCATCCTTGAACACTTACAGGGATGGGGCATCCACCATTTCTCTGGGCAGCCTGTTCTAGTGCCTCACCACCCTCACAGCAGAGAATTTATTCCTAATACCTAATCTAAACCTACTCTCAGTTTTAAGCCATTCACCCTTGTCCTGTCATTACCTGCCGCTGGGAAAGTTCCTCTCCAGCCTTCTACTAAGCTCTCTTTATGTACTGGAAGGCTGTTAAAAGGTTTCCCCAAATATTGTCATGAAGAGCAACAGGTATGTCTCTAAGTGGAAGTGATTGGGCAAAGAGAATAGAGATATTAAGTAAACAAAGATATTAAGTAAACCAAGATATTAAGTAAACCAAGAAAAAAACCAAAGTAATTGAAAAAAACCCCACCAGTCCTGTAACAAAACCTGAGCCTGTATCTTTAGATGATTAGGAAAAAAAAAAAGTAAAAAAGAGAATTTGTGTACTGTCAACCTTCCTGCCAGCCATCTAGAAGAGTGTACATCTAAATTTTAGAAGGGTAACAGTTAGACAGTGGTTAGAAGAGAAGAAAGGGAATGGAAAAATATTCCTCAAAATAGTAGGTAATTGTTATGAGCGTGCAAAAACCAGGAATTATTTTATATATATATATATAAGCCTGAACATATTTCATAGTATGGCCCTTTTTCATTGAACCCTACATACTTTATATGTGCCTTAAAATAATTATTTAAAAACAAACTAACAAAAAAAAAAATTACCATAGTCCCTTGAGCCAAAGCCAAACTGTACACTACAGGAAACGGAGAGCATTGAGATTTCTATTGAAATAAAGGACAGGAAGATGGTACTTTTGCAGGTCTGATCCAGAACACATTCATTTGGTAAGCTCTGAATCCAACTATGAGTGTAGGGTCATGAGTCAGAGAGTATTGGTGAGTGCTACTGTTACGCTGGCTTTTGCAGTATCTCTCTTTGTAGACATCAGAGCCAAACCACATCAGTTCCCCTTAGCTGAGCTGGATTGGCACTTTGGAAATCCTGGTGCACAGGAAATGTTTAAATCCTCACATTTGAGGAGTAAGAGCAAGAGACTGCTCTTGCACATACTGGCTATATGTGGTTCAAGAAAAATAAAGGTAGAAGAATTGGGAGAAGGAGAAGAAACAATGAGAATTAAAATTGAGAGGGAAATGAAAGAGAAACAAGGTACAGCAGAGAAGGGAAAATAGGAGAGAGTATGGGAAACTGGGGGGAGAGGATTAAATTAATCAAAACCAAGAAAAAATTACGGAAATGGAAACTGAGAAACACTGGAGAGCACTTGAACTCACAAAGTAAAAACAAACAAGAAGCAAGAGGTATATTGTGGGCAACAGCAGGAAATAGTGAGGCAATGAGAGAGACGAAGGAAAAGGTGTGAGGAGCTGAAAACGGCAAGACATGGGAGAGAAAATGGGAGAGAAGAAAGGGAGGTAAAGAGAAGGAATTGTACAGGGAAAGGACCAGAAAGAGGAGAACAATCCTAGGGAGCCTGCTGTGGTGGGTCGCAGAGGAGTTCACAAGCCCATGCACTCCAACTATTTCTTTTTGATTCTGTGTCATTGTCAGGCTTCAGACTGCAGCTGCAAATTGTTTGTCTGGCAGTTCTGGTAGGTTTGATTCAATAACTCCTGTAAGAGGGCAGGCAGGATATCAATGCTGCTTTATTGCCTTTTTCTCTGCCTACAATAGCAATCCTCCAGTTATACAGTATTATAAAGTGCCATCACTGGGGGTTGTATCTCAGCATAGTCACATCTCATCTTCCTAGACTATAATAAGCTGGCAAAGGTAGAAGTCTGAAACTATATGAGCTTTGTGAAATGATTAACATTGGGGTCTAAAGACTGGCATCACGGATGGGCACTGAGCAAACAACACTTCCCAAGTACCATCGTGAGGGGTGGGTACATCCTACAGGATCAGCTCCACCAAATGCACTTGGTAACCTTTGCCAAGTCTCACTCCATCCACTAGCAAACAAAGCATTAATACTCCAGAAAGCTGCAACCACAGCTAGGGAGGAGAGAAAACAACCCATACAGTCCTGTCAGTTGGGTAACTTTTCGTGCCTCTCTTCAAATCCCTTCGTTGTGAACTCTTTAAAAATAATCATGCAGCAACATTTAACCTAATATTGGACTGACTGACATGGACCTACCATTATTCCTCCTGGAAGTTTGTTTCTTCAGGCTGTGGGGGTGTACTCTGACACAGAGGAATTTCTCCAGCCTTGAGTGTGCCCAATCTGTCAATAAAAAAGAGGATTTCAGTTACACTATGTCATCAAATAACACCTTTTACAAACATTAAATTCAGGTTAAAAATGTCAGAGCTAAACAGGAAAATCACTACACGCAAAACTGCCTGTGAGGCATTTTATTTGTATATCTTTAAAAAAAAAACCTCAAAAATTCCTGACACATTGTTCTGGTTAAACTCACACAAATATGAACACAACTTCTCAGTCAGGTTTGGTCGTTACAAATATTGGGATTACCTGAATAGAAAGAGACCAGTTTAATCTACTTATCCTTTGCCTCACATATGCACACATACAGAAATCCCTGTTTCATTGTAAAAATCATAGATGGCTGTCTTTAAGACTAGAAATCATTGTGATTTTGCACTGCAGTTTATTTCATATATTTCCACCCTTTTGAGTCACACTGTTCAGCCTCTTACTTATTCTTAATAGATTAATTTGTGATTGCTCCCTCGACATTTCAGCCTTTCATGACGGAAAGCAGTTCCTCTCATTTCACTCATCAAGGCTCCACATAATAATGAAAGTTCCCATAGGTCACCTCTATCATGCCTTATTTCCTTAACCTCTTTAGCCTTACACCCTGGTGAGCGTTCTTAAACCTAGAGATGTCTGGGTTAAGGCAAAAATAAAATTTTTCCTGCATGGCAGCTGCAACCAAATCTGTATTGCATCAGTTCTATAGAAAATGTGACTGTAAACGTGTGATTTCAATTCTCCAACACCTTTGCATTGTCATAACATCCTATTTGTGCTTTCCAAGGAGTCATACACACAGAACTGCTGAGATTCTTCTCTAATAAACCCAGGTCTCTTTTCTCTTTGGTGCACTGAATAATACAAATTCTGACATGGTTCACCAGCTTCAGACCTACTGTTAGAGCTACTAAAAGATCCCAGTCCTCCTTGGCTTGGTTAGAACTCCTTCTTACTTGTTTGCTAATCTTTACATTTGCCAAAATAATCAATGTCTGCTTATTTTACTCATTATAATTTTTCAGAATAAAATTGATAGGCAAGATCCTGAGCTGCCATAAGTTGGCATGTCCCTGGCATCACTTCAGTGGTCCAGCTTCACACATTAAATGGATGCTTCAAAACAAACCTGCAGGGCATGCTGCCAGTTTGAATTTTCTACTTGTTACTTTTGACCAATGGCTGTTTTCTAAGTTGTGGCCCTGCTCCATGATTAACACTGATGTAGGGGAAAGTCATAACACAGCCTGCAGGCAGGCAGGCTCTGGGTGCAGGTGAGGGGCAGTTGAAAGTGTCCAAAAGTAGCCCTGTTCTCCTGGGAGATCCAGATTAAAATACCAAGTCATCCCATTTATTTGAAGAATGATCTTACACTGCATCATATTCCAAGTTGTCTCTTCCTTTGTGCAATCTGCCCATTTCATGGGAGGCAAAATATTTCTGACCGGGAATGTGGCGCTAAATAAACCAACTTTCATTCATAACACAACCTTGAGGGCTGTGCATCATTAGAGGGATACAACAGTTAGCTCAAGGTAATTCAGTGCTGATTGGGTTGGGGATAATTTTCTGGCAACTAAGGATGGAATTGAGACCAAAAAATCATTTCAAATAACTGTGAAGGAGTCATAGGATAGCAACACCTTCCAGTCTCTGGGGACTTAGAATTGATTTGAACTGGTCTACCACTTAAATGGAGAAAAGCTATTATCCCATCACTAATCTCTTGAGCCACTCAGTCCCACTTGAAGCAATTTTTTCTTCAATAAGCTATTTTACATATTTCACTTAGTCCGCAATCTATAGGACAAGCTTATCACATGATTTGTGTAAAAAGATAAATAGCTCTCCCCTTTGCGTTTCTGTTTATTCTTGGGTTTGCTGCTAACATGACAGAACTATTAAACATGTTCCTCCTCTTCCCTCCTTATGGAACCCTGCTTTTCTTCCTACCATTCCCAAAATAAGACAACTCCTTGTTAGCTTTTGGAAGAAGACCCAACCTAGGAGCATGTGTTCTAGGGTTTTTTCCACATAAATGTAATTTTATTGCCCTCAAACATCATAGCATTCATCAGTATAATGCTGATACCTCCTCCATAGCACTGCAACACAAGAAGGGTAAAATCCAGTATTTGCAGTGTAGAGAAAGAATTGTTAAAGATGAAATCTGTCAAAGCAGTCTTCATTTTTAGGTACATTCATAGGCACCAAAAAGTGGACATAGTGCTCACTTGTATACAAAGATGCTGTAATTATTAAGAATGTCTTAAAAATTAGGCCTTTGGTGTCTGATACCAGGCTTGCAAAAAATTAAGACATCCGGATTGGAAAGCCCCATAAGACAATTTGTGACAGAGCAAAGGTGAGCACCGGGGGGGTCAGAGCTGTGGTTTGGCAATGGGGCCACACTGGCCCAGCAGGTGACTCGTTTTTGGTGAGAAAGCAAACACACGTTCATGCTCAAATCTCTCAACTTCTCCCACTGTTTTTTCACTATTTTGTGCACTCAGCCTGTCTTGTCTACTTTATGCTTTCTCTTCATTAAGCATTTCCTCTGTAGTTTCTGCTACCGCTGAATTTACTCAGCCTCCTCCATCACTCCCAGAATTAGAATCTGTGCCTTTGGAAAAACAGAGCTTTCTTCATTTCAGGCAACTAATCCTCCTCCTGCTCACCCCACAGGTTACACTGCTGGAGCAACTCTACTTTGATACTGTTCCTCTGGCAGCAATTAGAATCAAATCAGCACCAGGCTGTTTATAAAAAGGGATGTTGCCATAATGACACTATCAATTCTTCCAAACGTTGTAGCTATTTATCAAGTGATTAAAGTAAAGTAACTTACTCCAGGTTTACTAGCCTATTTTCCATTGGAACTTACAAGGTTTTACTGCCTCTAGTGTGGCACTTGGACTGCTAATAATTTCAATTTTATTACATTATCATATTTTTTAGATTTATTTCTAGGTTTTGCATAAGATTCAAATTGTTACCGAGTTGATAAAATAATATAAATTTATCTTGGTCAAAAATCACATTAGGATAATTATCTTGCCCTTTCGGCAGATAATTTTGTTTGTAATATATTGAAAATGCTTATTTTTTTGTTCTTCTAACCACTCACTCTTGTAGAAGAGGCTATTTTTTCCTAACACAGGCAACTCTATCTCCCTCTCACTGTCAAGAGCTGTCATGTCTCCTCACATTTTCCCCTCTCCATTAGGGGGAAACCTAAAAAAAGGTACCTACTCTTAGCTTGCCAGCAAACTACCATGAATACCCATATTCCTGGCAGGCATTACAAGGCTGACTCATCCACTGGTCATGCTCCACTGCAGTGTCAGGGACTCATGGGGAACACTTACTCAGGCAGTCCCACACTACAATTAAGGTAACACTTATCGGAGCAGGGTGTTGGGAACACACAAATTAACAGCAGCTCTGCGACAGCCTCTTGCCCAACACGTGTGCTGTGGTGCCCATGCACCTTCAACATGCTCCTCGACACCTCCCTCCTTCTCTTTGGTCATGAAAATAGTAATTGCTGATAGCTGGCAAAAAACAAAACTCCTGCCTCAAAGAATGAATGGATGTCCCTGGCTGATTTCTTCTCCCCTTTCCCTCTCCATCAAACCTAGGTGTCCCTGGAACCGCCGCACTGCCTCCCCTCCTAGACTGACACTTCTACTTCCACCTCCGCAGAGCAGGAGACTGCAGAGAACACTGCCCAGGCAAATAGCACAGAACCAATTTAGCCAGATACTAAATACTTGCTCAAACTCCCAAATTATCAGAAGGATCCCACGTAGGAGGTATCAGAAGAAAATTGCAGCAACTAACGCAGGATTAAGCAAATCATACCTGACCCTCTGGCCAGGATCTCTGTCCCTAGGATGTCTGAACTGCCGCCTATGATCTCCATCGTTAGCACTTTGATTAATTCAAGTTAGATTTTTCAATTTAGGGGAAATTTTAATACTTAAAAAGCAAACACTCGCAATTAGATAAAATCTGTACGTTTGGTGTTTTTTTAGTGAAAAAAACTCAAAATAGGGCTTGTTTCGGAGAAAAAAATCAAATTTGAGAAAGCTAAAGTTTCTAAATTTTATTTAGAATGCATGGGGTTTCTTTTGTGCCTATACAGCTTTACTATAAAATAATAATTTATACTGATATGCTTTAACTTGATTTTAATAATTAGTAAAATAAAATGCTTCTCCTACTTTAAAATTATTATGGATGCATGCTGCTTAGTACTGATAGAAACAACTCTCTTATGCAATAAAGTGATATTCTAGTGTAAGAAAGGATGGCAATACCCTGATTTTTGAATAAATTAAATGCTGATTTTTCAATCATTCTAATACACCCAATTTTAATATTCTAATTCTAAATTTCAATTATTCGAATTCTCTCAAGCAGTGATGACTGCATTACCAGATACAGGGTAATGTCCGAAAGGTTTTGAGTTATGATGTTGAAATACAAACTTTTTTTGAGCAAAAAACATTATGCAGCCTAGGAGCTTTACAAAAGCAATTGTCTCTTTGTCTTTTTCCCCACTTCTTGCTCTTGGGCCCAGGAAGGTACAGGGTGCACCCCATCTTTCTATCTGCTTTAGTGTAGGCAATCCAAACTTGCAGAACACCTAAGTCCCAAAACAGAGCTAAATTAAATTCTGTTAAAACATATGGTTTGCACTTCGGTTTTGTGATTAAAGTGAAGATCAATTTACATATTTGTGTTATTTCTGATGACAATATTGTGGAATATACATATAGACAGAAATTCACCCCTTTTCTAGTAAGAAAACATCTACTTTTCTCCCTCACCATTGCTCAGAACTCAGGCGACATTAAATCCCCTTTGATGGCCACAGAGCCAACAATGTGGGGACAACACACACATGGCAGAAGCCAAGTGTGAGGGAAGCATCTAAGGCTCCCTGAAGTGAGAATGGTCTCAATTTGGTGTATTTCAGTGAAGTCACAGAGAAATCACACCAACAATTTGTGTAAAAATCACAA
This sequence comes from Pseudotriccus pelzelni, assembly GCA_035584735.1. Lineage (NCBI taxonomy): Eukaryota > Metazoa > Chordata > Aves > Passeriformes > Tyrannidae > Pseudotriccus > Pseudotriccus pelzelni. The sequence continues at coordinate 11,472,762 of JAWMRA010000161.1, read as the reverse complement.
TCCAGACGGGTTGGCAAAGAAAAAGTTTGACTGCTTCTTGTCCTCCGTATCTCTGAACATTTTTTTCTTCTTGTAATGACATGGTGAAGAAGCTGATGATCATAAATATGGAGTGTATCACCCCGTCCCTTAACTCCCTCTTTATAGCATTTGAAACATAATCCATGCATCTCAAATAAATTAAACATGTGACATATAAATTCAGTTCATGCTTTTTGGGGGTTGTCAAAATTCTGGGAAACCAAAACGTTGAAAATCACTTGTCAAAACGTTCTGGGATGAAGTAGTTAAGCTGTCATCAACAGCTTAAACACTGTTTATTTGAATATGTTAAGCAACTTTTTAAAAAAACAAAAGTACAGAGTCTGTTGATCAGAGTCCTTTCTCCACATGTCTTTATTCTGCTCCCCTGATCTTCTCGGGGGAAAAAAAAACTTCAGAGGAAGTGCGAGGGCATATACACCCGCAGTGCTTCTCCACTGACACAACTGATTTAACAAAGTATGGCAATGGTATTACCATGGCACTACAGGATTATTACTCTGCAGTGCCCATTATATGAAATGGAGTTACTCTGTGCTTACCACAAAACGGCAAGTAGCATTTTTCAGTAACACAATAAATAACCCCTGTCATCTCTGTATCTACACCTTTTGCAGGAACAGATACAGAGCCAATCTGAAAACAAATCTAAAAGTGCTATAATAATACTGGAATGACATGCCTCTTAAGCCGTTTACAGCTGACAAACTAAGTGAAATGGTTTGACAAGGGAGAACACAGTATGTGTTGACAGCCCTGCATAGTTCATATTTGAAAGGCAAAATTAAAGTCATACTTTTACAAGGTGCAGAATTCTGCTCACCTGAAGGACATTCTCTTAAGCAAGACATGGTATCAAGCCTCTGCCACCCGCCTCCTCCTGACTCCTGTTTTTATGTGTAGGCTACTAAGTGGCACACCTCAAAAACCAGTCCTGACTGCCTATCTCAGTAATTGCTCATGAAAAGGTATCATTTAGAAAAGTATGGAGAAAGCAACAGTGAGAGCAGCCATAAACATTCACCCTCCGTAATTTGAGGGAGCACAGCAACATTTGGGCAGCATTTGGCTTTTCTTACAGCAGGCAGCACCTTCAGGAAAGAGCACACATCAAACAAAGGCTGAGTACAAATCCCCTCTGTCCACAGAGACATCTTTCACTTGATTACAGGATATGAGAGAAAAACATAAAGCCACAGTGAATCCTAAAAAAGTAAATAACAGCTAAGATAGGTCAGAGGAAAGGGCTGGAGACAGGCACTAGGAAAAACAGAGCAGTTTGGCAGTACTTGTACAGCTCTCAGACGCAGGGACCAAGCAGGCTCAAAGGACAAATGGTGGCAAAAAAATCCAGCCTCTCGCTTTTACTTTGTTCTTGCTAATCCCATCAACTGGCAACAACCAGGGGCTGTCAGCAACTTATGTGGTGGTCAGTGTGAGAATAGTTTGGTGGACTCAGGCCAGCTACTATTGAAGAAGTTTCTTCACTGCAAAAGTTCTCGCTATTACTTGGCCCTTCACTGTTAGAGGCCATGGGAAGCCATGAGCATTCACCTTCCCTCCCACTCTGAGAGACTCAGGCTCTGTTAGCATAAGGCAGGAGGCCCTGATGAGGGAAAAGCTAATGCCTGATATTCCTTTTCTGCAGATAAGCCTAGAATTCATCTACTAGCAATGCCAGTCAGTCCAGCTCTTTTAATGAGCCTTTTAATCGGTGAAAATGAGCCCAAAGTTGCCAAATGAAATCATCTTGCTGAGGGGAACTACCAGGAAAGCATTAGAAATATTCTGCACTCGGAGGCACAGGATGCAGGTACCATTGCATTACATCAGACTGACTCTACCATCTAAGCTGATCAGAACCAAGGTGCCTAGCTGCTGGCAGGACATTCCTTACAGGTAAGCGGAGAGTTACATCCAACTGCAACCTTAGTCCAGACTTAGTATGAAGTGGTTTTACTTCTGGAGCCCACTGGCAGATCACAAACAGGGACTGTACAAAATTTCTGGTTGAAGCTGCAGTTCAGGAATTGGAACTGTGTTGGAAGTGTTTTTTCAAACTAATGGAAGTTTTGCCTACATATTTCTTCCCACACATTAAGGTCATCAAATGTTTGTGTGCCAAATGTTAGAATTGATGCCATCCTAATGAACTCTGAAAACATTTTCCTGTCAAAGCAAATAGAACAAGTTGACATCACTGATCCCAACATCAACCAAAGAGGAAAAACAAACAAACCATCAGTTAAAAAACCAGGGGTTTTTTTGTGCTCTAAGTTCAAGGATGTGAGTCCAGCAGTGCAATGACAAAGAGGAGGATGGTGCAGATGACAAAAGGGTTACACTCACTGCAAAGGAAGTTGGTCCTGAGGAAAAAAAATTGCCTCAGCATCAAGGTCAGAAATATCTGGGCTCCCCCTGCTCATACTGTGAGGCACACATGAGATCCCTTGTGTCTGAGCTGTGCTGGATTATTACCTGTAACATGTGCCACAGGCTAAGACCTGAGTGGAGAGTAAAACCTACTACTAAACTCCGTCAGAAGTTGCAAAATGATTACTGTTAAAAGCAAGCCAGCAGCTCTCAACTTGTCTGCCAAGAAACTTTTTCGCTCCTACTTGAGCTGACTACCCTTGCAGTCTCCTGCTCTTCCTCCACCTCCCAGGGCATCTCCCAAACCATCTACACAAGTATTGCGCGTGGAATGGCAATCCTGCTACAAGTGGATGTAAGTACAAAGGAAGTATATCTCAGTTATGCTGCTAAATTGGGTTTTGGGAAATCCAGAGACATTTCTTCTTTCCAACATATGATTCCTGTATGTCCCTTGGCAAATTCATTACATCATTCCACGTGGGAAATAGCCATACCTCCTCCTTTGCCTCTCCTGTTTGTTATGAAATCTGGACAGGGTTAGGGTTAGGATCCAAGGAAATGTCCAGTTGCAATGTCTCTAGGAAGCTTGGTGGTCAGCATACAACTAAATAAAGCTAATTTTACCCTTCACACAGTACAGAGGAAAAGACAGACTTTCTGCAGAGTATACTGGGCACACAAGCCTGGTGAAAGCAGCTAGGTGCCAAACACAGATGAAGGTCCCAAATTAATGTTTCTTCTCAGCTTCTCTGGCCATTTTGTGAAGGAGATTTTTCACAGAAATTGCTACAGGATAGAGGTCCTGTTGAAAAGTACAGCATTAAATTTGGGAATAATGACAGAGAAACCAGACCAGAATTGAAAGGATGAAACATACTTTGTTGCTCCCTACATCAAACACATTTCCATTTTATTTCCTGTTTTAATTTTCAGTTCTCCTATGCTCACCCTGTGCCGTCACCCATGTTTTTTTTTAACTGAAAGGTATTATCTCAGTTCCCATTTCTCCAAAAGTCAGTTTTAATCTCAGTCACTCTCCAGCCCTGCAGTTTTCCTTCTCCTTGACAAGCCTGACCACTTAAATTTCTATCAGCTCAGACAACATTTACCCACACCCCTTTCTGTTCCTATCTCATTTCTTCCCCTTCCAGTTTTTGTGATGCCATCATACATCTATGCCAGCACACAGAGCATGCAGCAATAGACATATAGATCCTGACTGCGTTCAGGAAAGGGGAAAGGTTGAAGTGAATAACATCCTGCGTATGAATGATTTCCTTGCTTGCTATACTACAGTGAGCTGTGCTTTCATCTACTGTGATGGATGTGAGTTCTGGGTCACTCCCTCACTTGTGAAAATAAATGTACAACACTTGCCAATTGTTATACTGTATATTACAAAATTCTATCACTTAAGATTTATACACTTAGCAAACCAATCACACAAACAATACAGGTACAGCACAACAGCTCTACTAGCAGGTTTTTTCTCCGTTGAGACAGACAGATGCAAAATCACCCTTAGCCATAAAGTGGTGCTACATTATCCAGAGGAGAACATTTTATGGACAAAGAGTTTATCATACCCAGAATTTGCCTTGGGTGCAGTGGACTTAGCATGTGTTAAGTAATGCTTAAGTGATTTGCTGAAGTGGCCTAATAGCACAAAACACTCCTGGCTCTATTTGCTTATAAATACATTTCAAGGCCCTGATTGAAGTCTGTAGTGCCCTAAATGGTCTGGGACTCAGTTATTTAAGAGATATCATCTCTCCTTATAAATCTTATGTAGTAATTCAGAACTACCAGAACTACTGTTGCTTTCTTTTCCTGGGTGGACAGTGAGGTGTCTTAAACAGGAGATGCACGAGCCTGTAGTCTGTCCTCATTAGCCTTCAAACCCAACAGAGACCTATTTCAAGGAGAAATATGAAGCTGGTCTCTTCAGTGTGACAAACATCAGTCAATCTCTTGAGTGATCTTTTATGTCAGGTGTGTCAGCAACAGAGGGCCTAGCTGAAACTGGCCATGTGTTCAGAAAAGCTATTCCAGAAACCTTTTTCTCTTTCTCCTATAACCACAGAACCAGTATATGGGCAAAAAAATCACACTCTCTCATACACCATCTGTGGCACAAGGTCTGAGCTGGTCTTTGCATCCAGGTATTTGACCAGAGAGACTGGAAACCCCTGCTGATTCCAGCTACCTTAAAATACTCACAGTGCCACTGGCACATCTTAGCTAATGGGAGTGGGTCCTGGCCACTCGTATTTTATTTACAACCATGTGTTCCATTTCAGGTTCATTTTAACTGGCATGAGCTGCTAAAGCACTGGATGCCCTTATCTGCTTTCCTCAAGGAAACAGACACATGAAATACATAAGATAGCAGGTTTTTAAGATTAAATGCTATAAACACAGATTAAATTATATGGGTTTTATTCCTTTATGGAACTCTTGTTCAAGGCATTCTGTTCCAAGTTTCCAAAATAATTTCTGCTTACATTCACATTTAGAAACATAAAACACAGCAAAGAGGGAATGCATTTATAGATAGAACTGGCAATACCAGCTGCCCCCAAACCTCAGGAAGCAGAAGCAGAAACACCCAGGGTAGCTGAGCCCACTCAGGGCAGGGCTGTGCAAGCCTCTCCAGGGGAGGTACCGCAGAGGTCCCCAGCAGTGACAAAAGGTGATACTGGCACAACTTCCTCTCAAAACCAAAATACTGCCACTTAGGAGAAACAAGAAGGAAAGCACTGCCTTAATCCCTGTTTCCATGATGCCAGCAGAGACTGTCTGGTCACCTTCTTGAGAGGAAACTTGATTACTTGCCTTTTCAGTAAGGCTGCTCTGATGAAAAGGAACCAAGAAAGACAAATACCCACCCACAGCTAACAGCCTCAGAGGGTTGTTTTGCTGTTTGCTTTAGTTCACTGGCTTAAAAGGGTCAGCAACCCTCATCCTGAGGACCTATTAGAGAAGTAGCTTTGAGCAAAACATATAATTAACCTTTGGAACTCACTGAATCAGGATATCATTGAGGAAGCATATGAGAAAGATTTTTTTTTTTTAAAGGACTATATATAAGCAATTCTAAGGACACAAATGTTATCAGTGTTTTTGCTATAGAGAATTTACTGGTAACACCCCCTAAGCAGTGCGCCTCTGGAACCAAGAACAAACAAAACCAGGGACTGATAATAAATTATTCACTCACCAAATGGTAGGTGAATATGATGGGCAAAATACAAAACAATAAGATGAATCCAGACTGCTTAGAGTCTTCAGAAAGTGCCACTCTCAGGGGCAGGAAGAGAAACTACAGTTGGTGAATGGATTATTGACCTATTCCATTATGGCAATTTTTGTGTCCAGCTCTTTTCTTCATGTTCACTTACTTGCTAGCTCCCAACTGATGGCCTTTAACAACCTTGGAAAGATTAACCAAACGTACATAAACCCCAGCCTGACCACAAAGGCTTAACAGGCAAGTTGAAAGGAGTATACATGCAGAGAAGATTTCAAATCGAAAGAATAAGGAACCAACTGAAAACATTTTCTTTTACTGTGGAGACGACTCAAATGGCTTCTGCTTAGAAGGACCCAACCGACAAACCTGTCAGAATGACATCATTCAAGTGACTTCTGTCATATTTAGAAAAACTGTAGAATCCTGGGTTAGAGGGACGTGGCAGTAGACAGGAGACACGAGTTTCCTGGAATCTGCTCATACTTGGAGCACTTTGAGGCAGTAAGACTCACAACTTTCCCTCAATACAGGGAAGGTCTGAAGTGTGCAGCACACGCTGAACCATCAGCGTTCTGGCAGTGAGAGGGCATGGCAGGGATCTAAGCAGAGAGAGTACCACAAGTTCTCCAATTTTTTTTGCCATTACTATCAAAAATATTAAAAAAACCCACATCTTTAGCATTACTGTGTGAGCTTATGAGAGAGGTAGAAATTGTATATCATTATATTTCTGTGGTCATGTGACCAACTATCTGACATTCACAGGGCTCTATCCTCATCCTGGATCCCTTCACATCCATCAATCTATTCCAGCTTTGAACAGGTAAGCCCTTAGATTTGATCCAAAGGATGTTCAAAAGCTAAAAAAAAATATAAATTGTAATTTTGGCTTTAACACTTCTCGACACAAAGCCAAAATGTCGCCGTGTGTAGTGATGTGGAAAAAAACCCCCTTAACAAAAGCCCCTGCAGCCTTGTGAAACACAGAAAGGGAAACTGTGCTGTGAGTTCTGACATTAATAAAAACATAAATGGATTGATTCTAGAGAATTTATTGAACAAAATTTAGTTAGGGTCTTTTTGTTTTGTTTTGTTTTAACGATTGCACACCACTTAATTTTTATGAGCTTGATTATGCCTTTAAGGCACATTCCAGCAGAGGACTGAGGTGAAAAAGCCTCTCCAGGGAGGATGCAGCAGAAGGAAAAGCCTCTGGGATGTGCAGGAGTTCAGTTAATCCTTTCTAGGCATGTGTTCAGCATTACCTACTTGCAGCTCTTGCACTTCCCACTGGAAAAGCAAATCTCTGGGCCAGTGGCTAGGAAGTTTCTGCCTCCTTCAGCACACTGTGCCCAGGTTTGAGTGGGGGCTGATGCAAACCCTCCTTCAGATATAACAGCTGCTGGCTTTTTCCATGAACAGGTTATTCAACCTGGGGACCAGGTCCCATCACCAAAACCTGGAAGTTCTCAGGAAGGATGAAGATCATGTACCTCATGTATTCCAAGACAGACAATGCCGGCAAGTTTATAAAAACTCTGAATTTCTCACTCTCAGAACTAAGAACTAACTGCTCCTCTCACCTGTCCGAGAAACCAATTCATAACTAACACTGAAGGTCAGAAGCTCTTTGACCCCAAGGCTACTGTACCTCAATCTCTTGATAAGCAGGTGCTGTTCTTCCACTTCACTTCCCAAATAAGTGGACTGTACACTTCCTCAGCAGAACAAGCTTTAAGTTACTGGGAAGAAAAGCACTAGGAACGACATAAAGCACTGTTCATAGTGTTTGTGATCCCTGAGAAAACTTCAAAGCAAATTCCACCAGGTGCTACAACTGTTCCAGTTACTCAAACGCAGCTTCCTTCTCTCTCCTCGATGCAGTTGCATATTGAAACACACACACATGTTTCCAGCAAACATGTACAAGTCCTTGCTTTAATTCATGAATGCAAAAACATTTCCCTCAGACTTCTTTTGAGAAAAAATTTTGGCGTCCTAAAATGCAGTGTGCACCGCCTGGGCTTCCCAAAGTCTACCATCATAGTCTCTGCAGCGAACAACCAATCCCGAGTCTGTGCATCAGCTGCCATCCCAGCCCTTCTGGAAAGAGGTGCTGGTCCTTTGCCCCAAGAGGTTCCACAAGCCATGGACAGTTCCTGAAGTGGTTCAGGTGTCAGCACAGCTTCTCCAGAGCAGCGATCTGCAGCTGCTGAAGGTTGCCTGATCTCCTTAGTTAGGGCACAGCTCCTTAACTTCATTCACTCCTTGACTTGGCTCCTTGGGCTGACCACACATAGCCTGTGATGTGGGGGCAACAGAGGGGCAGACCTCCTGCTTTGTGTTCCTGGACTGCTCCAGCTGAGCTGACCTGTGTCTCTCCTGGCCACTTGCCCACGTACACATAAGTCACGGCATTCAGTCCATGTTTTCCCTCCTTTTGCCCCTGCCTTCCCTCAGTTTTGGGTTCCAGTCAAACACTGTATTATAAGGAGGGTTTGGAAAAGTAAATATGTGACTGTGGGCAGATCAGTGGGGAAATTCAAAGTGAATTTAGAAACAAAGACTTCCCCATATCAAGACCCAGAATGAATAAGGGATGCCCATATTGACTATTAATTTTAACAAATCTCTTAATCTCCTGCCAGCACTGAATCAGCAGTACCCTGCACTGCACCACACCGCCGTCACACAGCCCTTGGTGCAAAGCTGCCCCGATGGTCCCGAGCAGAGCTGCGTGCAGCCTCACAGCGCTGCCACCCAGGAGGGCTCCTCCAAGGTGAGGGATAAAGGAACAGCAGGACTGATACTGTGTCTAACGTGGCACAAGGTTCCCTCGGCACGGCGTGCCCCGGCTAATGAACGCGCTGCCCCAAGTGCAAACAAGCCAGCAAAGGTTCTGTTTTCAAAGCAAACGTATTGCACTTCAATGAAGATTTTTTCCCCCCTAAAAAGTTTTAATATACACACTAAATTAAGCTTGAGAAAAGGGGACATTTCATCTTTAATCTATTTACTTCTGAATATTTAACATACAATTCTGGCACCAATCACCAGATTTAACTGGAAAATTACTCACTAATCTGTTTGCTTATTTGGAATAATTGGGTAGGCTGCCAGGGAAGAGGATTTCCTACCCTGTTTAATATCTCAGTTAGTAGTCCAATTTCAGCTTGGCGGCATAATTACTCTGACAGAGCTGTAGCCACAGGGCCTGTGAGTGGGGCTGCTTTTTAAACCGTAAATTATGGAGGATTAGCATTTATGAATTTTAAATCAGGGCTGTGGTAGGAGACACTAAAGCTGCTTAGAGCTTGCAAACCACTGCATTCAATCACCAGTCATTAACACATTCCTTCCCAGGACTTCCTGCAACCGCATTTAATAAAAAGGTATTTCTAATTTGCTTTAGAATATTGTGGCTCTGTGTCCCCAGTGTAACACCAGGGATAAGGAGACGAACTTTCCAAGAAAAAAGCATCACAATTTAGTTTGACCCTGATCTACCTCCCACATAGGATGTTACAGGGCCATCTCCTCCTCTTGATTCCTACCATTTCTGCTACCAGATGGATAACACGTGGTTTAATCCCCACTAATAACACGTGGTTTGATCTCCCCAAAAACAATTAAAAAAATTAAAACCGCTGAAAACCAGCACTGCAATGTGGCTGATCGGCAGAGATCTGAACTCTGCCATCCCCCTGGCTCAGGAGCTTTGGCTTGTGAGCTCTCCACTGTTGTGTTTGCCTGTCAGGCTCACGATGAATCATTATGGGGTAAATCCTTCCTTTGATGTAGGCATGTAACTTCTTTTAAGGCCAATGAGAGTTATGTACATGCACTGAGGGCAGAATATTTCATGCCCTGAAGAAGAAGTCTTAGGAAAAAAAAACCTGCCAAAAATCACACCGCTTTGAACTTCGAAGTTGCTCCACTTGGGAGTCTAAAGAGCTCTGAAGCCCTAAGACATGCATCCAAATGCAAATGCTGAGCCCTTCTTCCTTCTAAACATGTGTATCTCTCCCTCTGCGAGCCTACAATTCAGCAAGGTATTTAAGTTAGTTCTTCACGTGACTGTTTCAAAGACCAAAGGCACACATAGGAAACCTACAATTTTTACAGAGAGTTTTCATATGCTAAATTATATCTATATGTGTTAATAAAAATATAAATAATATGTAAAGCCTCCTAACACAAAACAGAACAAAGCCACGAGTGACAGTTATATGCAGCAAAATGAGAAAAGGAAGGAAAGGTGGCAAACTGGTCAGAGTAAAACTTGACACAACACTTGTCACTAAAACCTGAAGAAAACACAGGCAATTTAAAAGGCAGCCTGACTGAACTCTTCCCACAATATCCCCATGCAACTAGCCCAGAAACTCAAAAGAGCTCTGTGCTCTGAAAGCTACCTCCAGAAAGGGACAGAGGGAATTTCCCTGCCATTGCACAGCGATGGGGATTTGCACACCCTCCTCAAAGTCACTCAGCCTTGGCCTCTGACATCAGCAGGATAATAACTGATGATGCCTTACACTGCAATCAACATTGCTATTCACTGGAGCAACCAGATGATTTAAGATTCCCAAACCTCATTGAAAGTGGCTGGAAATTAGGCATTTTGAAAAGTCGACACTTTTGAAAATGCCTTTTAATCTCCTAAATTACTCATGCTTTTGAAAACTTTACTCATGCTAAGTACTTTGGGGGCCTTGGTCGGTGAAAGCTAAACTGAAAGATGCTAAGGAAGGACCATTTACACAGAACCCTGTTCAGCTCTTATCTCTCCCCTATCGTCCTAGCAACAATAGACAGAAGGAAAGCAGAGCTCTTGGCAACACCAGCCCTGTGCCAAGAATTCATCTGACAGAGTGGCAGGTCCCCAGACCCTGTGAAGGCTACTTAGACAGATGGATTTTCTTCCCTACTGCACCCTGAATAGGCTTTTTCTAGCTGGCCTCCTTCCTCTGAAGGCTGAGTGGTGCCACCACTTCTCCAAAAACTGCAAGAAAGATGTAGCCTTTGTTGCCATAGGAAGAACAATTTGATCACTCCTCAAGTGGAAACTGTCCATGTGTCAGGCACCAGCTCCACACATCGATCCTCCTTCTAACCTGTTCTTGCCTCCACACAGATGAAAAACATTTCCTAATTCTGATTTTTATTGCCCACAGTATTCTCACTGATGCTGATTCCATGTGTATGCATACAATAGGGGGGTAAATGTTCTTTGAGCAGGGGAGAAGCAGCAGCATCTGGTTGTCATGCAGCGGCTGAGGTGTGCCTCTAAGTAGTTTTTGTTCCTTTGAGGAGCACCTAGGGGCAAGAAATGGACACACACAGGTGACCAGGATGAAATATTCCCCAGAGCGTATACATGAGACTTATTAAGTACTACTTGTCTGGATCCTGAACTGAGATTTGGGTAGGTGGCAAGGCCTTGATGCGTAGCTAGAGCAGTGCCTAGCCTCTAACTACAAGGGCTATTCTTTGCCAGTATCAAGAGAGTGCAATGAGCTGCCTGCACCTTATCTAAAACACCTCTTCAAACACACTCATCCATATCATTTATCATTCTGTGGGAGGGGAAAGAGGCACATTACAAGGAACTGAAAAAAAAACCCCAAACATTTCAGTTGCTGCGCATTTTTTGGAAAGGCACCAAACAGCAGGACATTCCCCAAAGGACCGTTCGAGTTGGCTTTGGGAGCACTGTTGTGATCTCTGCAGAGACAGCATAAAGACTACAACAGAGACTTGATTCAAAACCCCGAAAATCAAAGGCTGAAAGGAAAAAAACTAAACAATTTAGACTCTACTCCTACACAGCTTCATTTCCTCGGCATTTCAGCAAAGAGCTAGGGCAGTTTCTCTCTCCACTCTGTACCATGCAATTGTCTCAAAACGTTGGCTGCAGCCAGAAGTTATATTTTAGTCCTCATAAATCAAAGGAAGTGGAATATCCTCTACATTTAATGTCTACATTGTAATGTTTCCAAATACATCAAAATCCTTTCTCATCCCACAGGGTTTTCTCTCTATGACTCTGAAAGTGTCTCAAAACTTGCAAAAGGAGGAAAAACTTCATTCCCTAAGGCAAGGGATGGGGGCCAGAAGTTGCACCATGTATATATATATATATATATATATGTGACTGCTATAACTTTGACTTGGAAATCTCTCTTCAGTAGGCTTAATGCACTTCCTCTGCCTGAGAAATGTATAATGTATAAAGCAATCCTGCCTGCCTCCTTCTCAAAGCCACCTGAACAATCTCCTTTCATTGGCCATGGGGCTTTACAAGCAACGCCTCAGTACAACCAGGTGGCTCAGCATATGGCCTTGCTTTTCTGCCACTGCAGCCAGAAGCATTTTAGACTCATATAGCTTTACCTCTAAAAGGTTGGTTGCTGGCAACCAGAGCCATCAGCATTTCCTCTGAAAAAGGACAGGATCCACTATGGTTCCAAGTCCCTTCCAGTGTTGTACCAAGGCTGAACTCTTCTCACCTTGAACCTTGTTTGGGAAAATGGTCAATGAGATGCTGTGGCCAAGAGTGTCCCTAAAATAATTAGCTGCATTCACTCTCAGGTGGTTATACTGAGCATGGTACTGGTAGCAAACCTGCAAAAATACGCCAGCATACATTGTTTAGTGTGAAGGGGAAAATGGACAGTAAATAATTGGGTGATGGCCACTAGCAACTAAATATTCTTTTTCCTAAAGAAAAATAAAGATTTTTGCAGATGTTGCTGCATGAAGACTGGTAGTATTAGTTCAAATTGGGCTAAAAACCTGCATAATTTTACAGTTTTGCAAACTGTAGCATTTTAGCCTTAGTAAGAAGGGAGATGAGTTTTGATATTGCTGCTCTAAGGGAGGAAGAATCAGTTTAGCTCATCGTGCCCATCCAGAGCAGCAGGCCTTGATGACTGTGGAAGTCAGGCTCCTTCTGCAGAAAACAGTTCCAAACATAGAATCATTCACAGCGTTTTACTGCCAACAACACTACAGACCACAGCACACTGGCCTCTCAACTCCTGCTTCATTACAGTGTGAAATCAAGTGTTTCCTATTGGTTTTCATCAAGCTTTTGGTCCTACGGCACATGGTGAAATTGTTGCCTCAAAATGATGCAGCATGCTGAATACTTTGCTATAACCTTTCAGTTCCTGTGTGAATTTCACTTACTTCTATGGAGCCACAAACTAGATGAATGACAGCTGAGACTATTTTATTACTGTTAAGGGGATAGCTAACGAGTCAAAGTATGTGAGTAATTTCTCATGTATAGCTTGATATACCTATACACTGTAGAGAGCATAGTCCCATAAAGCCCAGGTTAAAAAATAATTCTCTCATCAGAAAACACGAGGGACTCATCACTGAAAAATTTACTGGTCAGGACTGTAGATCTGCAGAAATTCTCCAGAAATCAAAAAGGAGATCAATGACCATGCCACCTAATCACAGCCTGGGCAGCAAAAGCCTCAGCACTGTCCTAGAAACACTAGAGTCACTGGAGAAGTTTTGCAATGTTTTGGCTATGCCTGTTGCGTGATGGAAAAGGAAGGCTAAAGACAATGTGAATCTCTGGGAGGCTGACCAAGCAACTAGACCATCCAGATACCACCGCACAGGGTCAAATCTCAGGTGTGCCTTGTTTAAATGTTAATACTCTTCAGGACACCTTTGTATTGTTATAAGTGGTTGAAGGCCTCCCTCTGCTTCCTGGTCTAACCTGGGGGAAAACGACTGAGGCAGGGAGAAGGGACATCAACTCAGAGGATCTTTGAGTCTTTGAGCTTCATTTTCTATAAAGATCTTAGTGCATATGCTTAGTACATTGGATTCTACCAGAAATTCTCAAGTTTTTACCGTGCTCAGAAGGAAAAGCACTTCAGCTGAGAAATCAGTATCTCCCTCATGCACCTCCTTGTATATAACAAAGACAATTTATCCCACAGGCAAGCTAGAAGAACTGTAAGGTCTTTTTTCCCTTGACAGTATCTGCCATGTAGTAGGAAGCCAGATACTCTTAGGTACTGGAAATACACTATTAAAAGAAATGGTCCTATAGAAAGAGGAGTGTAGGGTGTGTAAATAGGGTTTTCTGGAGTGATTCCACTCCAGCATCACTCCCTGAGCATCAGAGAAGACAGGATGCTCTCTCTGCTTTTCCTGTAGCTTCTGCTGTTTGTAAGAACAATGCTTGTTTCTACATTGCAAAGCTCAGAAAACCCTCCCTTAGTCTTCCAGCCTTCAAAACACAGTGAAGTTTTAAGAGTGAAACTTGTAGATTGCAGACTAAAACTGATCTATGACACCAAACAGATCCCAAGTCAGATCCACAGCTGGTGTGACCGACTTCAATGCAGCAGACTGATTTCCACTGCCCGAGGACCCACTCATCCACAGTTAGTGACATCTCAATTTCCTTTTTAATAAGCAAAGGGCCCTGTTATAATGGGATATATAGAAGGAGAGATGTAAAAGCTTATAATGTGAAAATTGATTATCATGTACTTTAGACTATTTCCTGCTGTGCCCTTTGTTTTGGTATGTGTGTTTCATTTCATTACTCTGAGCTGTTTCACCGTCTCAGAACGACACTGTGAAATACATTAATTATCTCATTATCTTTGGGGCAAAACCTTCAGTCCTTCTTAAAAACCATATTCACTCAAAACTTTCTTTGGGTTCATTAGAGATTCTGAGTGTGATGAGAGAGGACAGGACTGCGGATACATCGCAACAGATACCAGTTAAGATTCTGCGTCTGCTTGTGCTTCTACCACTAAAAACACAAACAAAAAAAAAACCCCACAGTTCAGTGTAGGTTTGCCTTTTAAAAAAAAAAAAAAAGTTCAAAATAAAATTGCTCTCAGGTTCCCAACCCATAAGTCAGTGTGAACCCACACGAACTTCAAAGCTTAGTCATAAACTTCCAAAATTGAGGAGAAGAGAATGGCAATGACAGGTAAGTTTACTAATAGTCCACCAGAAGGTGCCACAGAAATATGGCAATGTCAGCTAATTCTGAATTAGCCTCTACATCAGATAAAAATAATATAATATTTTTATTTTCCTAAATAAATCTTAATTAAGAAAATGTCTCCTCAAAGCACAAAGTAGAGGAAGGTGGAAAAAACACCTCCACAAAAATCTGTGTCACACACTCTCACACTTTGAATTTAGGATCGGGCTGGGGTCATTTTGTAAAGAAAATAATGATCCAGGCCCATCACAATTTGTGAAAGTCAGCTTAGAGTAAAAGCAAAATTCCCCACCGTCCTCACAAGATTTCTCGCCCTGTTCTTTTGTGAATACGCTAGAATGGGTGATGGATGGGAGGCTGCCCCTTTCTAGAGTTCTTGCTGTGTTTTGTGATAACTCATTATATTTCTTTCTTTACAAATAGCCCCATTAATGCTCCAGAATTGAACAGAATCATAAAGCTTGAAACATCCCACTCCCATTCCAGTGGAGCTAGAGGTATTGTTTCATGAATTACAGAGCTGCCAAAACCTGATTTATCCAAGCAAAGCCTTCAAAGCCGAGTCACAGATATTTATTTATTTATTTCGGATTGTAAAAGAAAATACTTTTTACTGAGATAAGGATGATATAACCTAGCTACAGCTTTATTTAAATTGAATTATGTGTCTTTTATATTTCTTCAAGAATATGGTTGATGGAAATGTTTTAGTCCGTGTTTTTTTGGAACTGAACTAAAAACCTTATTAAACCATTTATAGAAAATTTACAGAACAGAAGAGAGTCAAGCTCTTTCAAAGTCTCTGTGGCCTCAAAACCTTATATATTCTGAGATTAGATGTCACTTTTAGTCAGATGTTTCTAAACAAGACTACTATAATCCTCTCTGTTATGGAGATATTTATTTTTGTCTGAAAAACTTCAAAGCAGGCCGTGACAGATAATCAAAATCAAAATTTGCATTCCAATGAGAATTTCTTTTTAATAAAGAATAATTCTCACAGTTCTTCTGTGAAGGAGAACTGAGCTCATTTACTTCAAGTTTGGGGGGTTTGGAGTCTGGGGTTTTATTTTTTTTTATGTCTTCCATTCACCATTATTCAGTAAAGTTTTTGCTACCTTTGGGCAGAAATGCTGCACCAAGTCAAGAAATACATCAATAAACCCAAGCATTACATTTTACTTCAGAATTTTTCCTCAGAAAGAACGAAACAGCAAGGGCTCACTGTCAAGACATAGTTCTACAACTGCCTTTCTGGGAGAACACTCCACAGAGACAATGTTTTCCTCAGGGAACTGAAGCCAGTTTCAACGGCAGCCGAGGTGCCTGGGCAGGGAATGAACCTGCATTTCCTTATGCACATGATTTTCTTGAGCATTTTTTTGCTTTTTATGTTTGTAGTGGCAGTGGGGGAGCTCTGTCTGTGGACCAGGACCAACCACAGCATGGCAAACCCGGCACTGCACCAATATATCTGATGCCTTAGGGATATTTGGGACATCTCCTTAAGGGTAGCTGAAGCACCCTGCGCTCGCAGGCATGGACACACAGATACACTCCCCCTTAGAGCTTGTGTGCACTCAGCCAGGGCTGGCAGCTCACCCGGAGGTGCTAGAACAGTGATTTTGTCCTGCCCACCCCAATCCCTCTGATAAATTGCTTTTGGGTCGGACAGCCGTTTGGTAATAGAGGCAGTGCACCCCTGAGTGCCAAGACCACTGC
This sequence comes from Pseudotriccus pelzelni, assembly GCA_035584735.1. NCBI lineage: Eukaryota > Metazoa > Chordata > Aves > Passeriformes > Tyrannidae > Pseudotriccus > Pseudotriccus pelzelni. The sequence continues at coordinate 11,456,368 of JAWMRA010000161.1, read as the reverse complement.
TGGCTGGCTCTTAAGAGTGGCTGGGCACAGTTGAGGGAAGGTGCTGTTCCATTTCCAAGTTAAGCACCAGCCTGGCCTGTAGCCTTGCTGTAGCAAAGATCTCTTTGTCCTTTCTGTTTCCTTCCTTTCAGTAGTATTAAAAAGTGAAATACCCAGAAAAAACAACACACAAGTCTATTCACAGAACTAACTGGAGCTTCCAGACTCACAGCTTCTACCAATGCATAAATGCTGAAATGGGGGTACCATTCCCCTCTCTGAAGCAGACCTCCTCTAATGCCAGTTTCAGGACTCCTCTCCTCCCAGGGACATATTCAAATAAAAATGTCCACAGATCTCACAGGTAAGACTGTTGAGATTTCTTTCTACCCATTAATAACTTAGAGAAATACACACAATTTGTAGACCATGAATCACTGGTTTCTTCAGTTACTTATTTAAACCACAAGTTAGCTCTTTACAAGGAGTTTCCTACGTGGACACCAAGTACAGCTGCAGCAGGAAGGGTCACAAGCAGCACAATAGCAAGGGTGGTCTAGCAACTCTTCAACTCTTTTGCCAAGAGCTCTGGAAAGGGCTGCACAGAAACACCCCTCAATACAAATAACCTCAGGCTGTCACTTACTGTCACTGGGGCTTTGTGTAAGAGGAATCCACTTCATCCCCGGGGAAATGAAAGGCAGTGTAGGACAGGGTGCCAAGAAAACAGGTTCTCTCTGGTGGGACTTTTTGAAGAAATAGGACAGCTATTTACATTTGGTTGGTGTAAGCCAAAGAGGCAACAGCCCTCGGAGAAGAGCAGCTCGCCAGCCCTAAGTGGCCATGAAACACCTCTCTCAGCTGTGACGTTTGGTGGCTGCTGTCACTGGGGCCTGGAGAGCAATCATTGCTCTCAACACCTCTCCCTGTTGCAGACTTTTGTAGTTCCCCATATGCAGAGCTGATTTTGTACCTCTTTTGTTGCATAAATGAGTTCGTAAAAGGCTTCTCAGATCCTCTAAGGATGGCTGTAAACTGAAAACCTCACTCCAGTGTGGCAGGCTGGTCCAACCAATCCCTTTCCAATTTGCTGGGATTTATTTTTACATTTCCTTTCTAGGCAATACATCCTGGCCCACATTGATTTTCATTCACTGTTGCACAATTGCTTTGTTAGCACCTCTATTTATTTATTAATTGTTTTATTAGTGGTCATCCCAGAACAGCACTGTGTTGAAACGCATATGAAGGAAACCTTAAAAAAAATATTTGTGACTGCACATTATATGAGCTGCTTTGATATTCTGATCTCACCCCGCTGAAGTACAGTTCTTGAAAGGGAAGGACAGTGGTGTGAGTCAATCTCAGTTAAATGCTAGCTTTGCTCATTTAATGATGCAATGGGCACACTAGGCTGTGTTCACTAAAATCTTGTTTGATACCAATTAAGCCTTAAAAAAATCCATTAATAGTCTGAATGCTTCTCCCACTCACTTTTCAGTGTATTTTGAAAAGACTCGAAGTTGGATGAATCTGAAAAAATCTGCCCAAGATTCAGTGAAAAGGGGCTGATTTAGAACAAATGGTAGTTTTAATAATGATAAACCTCTGCATACCTTTAAAGTAAGGCTCTAAATCTGTCTCTATCCTCTTTACATCTTTAACTTTATCCTTTGTAATGCACTAAGCACAATTTTCCTCTTAGAACTCTCTCTTATAATTGAAACTTGCTTAAAGAACTACTGAGGAAGAACAGTCAAGACTTCATGAATTTCTTTTCCTCAGATACACCATCTCCATTTCAGATGTTTCAGCTGGGGCCTGTTCAGTGTGAGACTTCATTTTGATGGGAAGGCATAGCCAAGATATTTGGAAGAGAAGAAAAAGGAAGAATATTTCCTCTTCCACCGTACAGTCGTACTACCCCATTAATCATCAAGCTTTTATTTCATGCCTTGCTGAAACATAATTTTTTGAGGCCATTTACTCCTCCAGTGAAAAGGGTTGCTTTCGGTTTTGTCTTTTTACGACAAAACAAAAAGAATGCAATAACAAGACCCAACGCCTGCAGCCTGTCCTGGTTGATTTTATTTTAAATTTTTTGGGTTTTGTTTCTGAAACTCCCACAGGTCTTAATTCCTGCTGAATAAGTGCACACTTACATACCCCTTGCAAAAGTACACTGCAAGATTGGCTTGAAAAAACAATGTATGCTAAAGCAGAGACAGTATTTTTGCTGAGGGTTAACAGAGCACACCCTTGGGACAGCAGGACCCTGGTGGCTGACATGACAGACCTCGAACAGAACAACAACCACTTTTGGGGAGCTGCCCTGACAAAGCTTCCAAGTGGCACCAGGGTACCTATTATGGCTGCTCCTCTATTTCTAAGCAAAATGATATCAAACACACAGAAAAGACAGCCAATAATGAGAAACTTGCAGCTGTTCTCGAAGAAAGACTTTTTTTTATTGTACCCCAATCCAAAATACTTTAAACCAGTTTTATCAATAGCGATAAATCAGTACGATGATATGATGTCTCTTTAATCTTTTCTAAAACAAAATTTTTTGAACTTTTGAGCATGGCCTTCCCAAATGGGTTAGGTCTTCTAAGACAGCATCAAACCTTCTTTTCCTTGCTTCCCATGTCAGCCCGAATCCCAATAGTTATGAAGCATAAAAAAAAGTTCAAAGTAAAATATAAATTACCATCCCCTTCAAACACAAGTAGAAGTCTTATTAAGTCTCTAGTGCTTGAATCACGTCCCATGTCTGTTCTTTAGACCTTTCTTCCTTTGTGAGGCATAAATGGACACATCTTATTGATTTTCTTTCAACCTGGATCACCTCGATTGCTGTGAATATGGCAGACAAATCCAACTCATTCTCCCGCAGGGAACGAGGAAGAATGCAGACGAGAAGCTGGGGAAAGTCTTCTCACAGTGGGATATCAGGAGTCATTACGCAAAAAAACCAAGTCTAACTGCTTGTAATTCCAAGACCTTTTTCTTTTCAGCTCCTTCAAAAAAAATTTTTTTTTTTTTTTTTTTAATGCTGAGAGCTCTTTCTTAAATTTTTTATGAATATCATTTTGGCTACCGTATCAATTTCTGAGGGTGTTTTTGTTTAAAAAGAGAAGTATCAAATAGGCCAGCAATGGCTGCAAACCCTGATAAATAAGTATAGTTAATGATGAATGACTGTAAACAGACACTGGTCAGAAAGAGAAAGTCAGAATAAGAGAAAGCATTGTTTGAAGCTTGACAAAAAAGCTAGTTAAAACTTTTTCCTTCTAACTTGGCTCCACTTTGTATTTTTTTTTTTTTTATCATTTATAGACTTACTTTTCTAAGGACAATTGTATGAAATGAAAGGAAGTGTAAAAGTAGAAAGATTTCTGTGCCTTACACCAAACCACTTACTGTACACGAAAAAGGGATTTACTGAATCAATTTAGTTGTGTAGGGTTTTTTAAATCAAGTGAATGATTTCAGTGAAGTGGAAAAAGGTGGCAAGAATGTGCAGCAACCCAAGCTTTGCTCCTAAAAGCAACAAAAAAGACACAATTGAAATGCAGTGGGACCTCTGTGGATGAATTAGACAGACTGTGTACAGACACTTTGCAGTGACAATCTGCTTCTGAAAGGGATATATTAAGTGCTAACTGCACTGAGGACGTAAATTGAAGACACTGATATCCAAGGACTAATTTCAAAGCACTTCTCCTCATTAAATGAATTGCTGAAAGAGCGGGGTTTAAAAGACTTTGTTTTGTGTTAAAGGATTTGAACTACACCTATCAGCAGACTGCACCAGCAAACTAATGCTAACATAATAAACCCACCACTGTCTCATTACCATCCCCTGGTAATACCATCACAGCTGTAATGAGTCGAATTTCTCCAGTGGATCTCAACACCCCATGCAAAGTGCTCTGCCCCAGTGTTCAGTCTCCACCACATAAAATTCACATCAGTTTTACAGTGTGAGGGGAAAGGTCTAGGTCATTAGTTTAACTATATAAAATTCTAGAAAACAAGATGACCAGCAGCAGGCTCTTAAAACTTTTTAATGACATGTTTAGACATCAGTAACTGTGGTTTCAGTCATTTAAAATGACTTTCGAACAGCATAAAATGTGATCTTGAAAGATGCAGAAGAAGTTCTAACTTTCTTGATGTACGGGATTTATATTGGGCTCTAGTTACACCACTGCACAAATTCTGATAGCCATAAGGGTAGAGCTTGGGGGACATCTCAGAATGATTCTTCCCACAAATATCCATCCAAGTAAGTGATGCTGTTAGTCAGAACTCTCCCAGCAGGCTAGCACTAAGCCCTGCATCACCCATGTGCCCTCTGTTTCTGTGCATACCGAACCTAGTCACTGATCAGAAGGTCCACAGGAACGCCGAGGGCAGACAAAACACCACAAACAGCACACATAAATACCACAGTGACAGATACCATGCTATCCTTAGCACAGTATACTTTAAAAGAGAACCAGGAGAGAGGTATGAAAAACAGGAAAAGTATAGTCAGACAGGAAGCCATGTTTTCTAGATTTACAAAATGTATCAAAAGGAATCTCAAGAACCAAAATTATTATACCCTAAGAAAAGCCAAATGACCGGTGTCTGAGGTCAAAATAGCATCCTCACCAGAAAGATGGAACCCTTTCTAATAGACCAGTAGACAGTGCACTAGTCAGACATGCATAGAGGCACAGTCAGGCTTTCTTTTTCCTCAGACTTCTTGTATAACCTTGAACACATCCTTTATCTCTTCAGTACATCATTTCCTCTAAGTACACATGAATATTGTAGGGTGTTATTCAAATATCGCAGTAGTGGGAATTCTACAATAATCTAATAGAGTAATTTCAAGATTGGCTGTTCAGAAGAATTTAGGCATATTTTTCCCTGTTTTAATTTTTAATAGAGACAGTAAAAGCAATGCATACAACTTGTAAGATCCAGCTATAGCACCTGGTAAAAGAATCCAGATGTTCCTCCTTCCAACAGCATCATTAAACATGAGGCTGATGTGAAATATTTATAATGAAGGTGAATCATAGCCCACAGAGGAGGAATCTAGGGCTGTATCTTCTACTAGCATCAAGCACAAAAATGCAAATACACTGAACAAATACTGCATTAACTTTCAAATCACACATTCTATGTCTCACAAAGTAAGACACAATTTAGTCCTGATGCAGGTGACAGATGGTAGCAAGAGACCACCAGTTTGGAACAAAGTGTAAAGAACAGATTTTAAAGTAAATGCACCCAACAACCCAGAATGTAGGAACTCAAGGCTGTCAGTGGTCTCCTTTTCCCTCTCATAGTAAAGGACATCATAAAATCCCCTTCTCAAATTTACCAGTTTCATCTTAAAATTACTTCCGTTATTTGTGCCAGTCACTCTCATGAAGGCTGTTTCAAAGATTAAAAGTCTTCTTATTTACAGGCCATTTTTTTTTAATGCTTAATTCATACCCACTCAGTGTGCCAGCACCGACCTCTAACTGAAACTGCTCTTACCAGCTCCCAGCTTTTGTTGTGCAGAGGTAAACATGACAAGGCATATGGCCTCCTCTTTAAAGTTAAGCTCTCTCTGCATTGCTTCCAAACCCAATTAATCCTTAAACACAGGAAGCCACAACTGTATTGTTGCTTCATATCCTACAAGATCATTCAATACTTTTCTAATCTCTACCGGCAAGGCTTCACCTTATGCATCCAAGAGCCATTTCAACCACTTCCACTATCACATCTTGTTGACAATTCTTAACCATTGACATCTCTGCCTGTTATTTTCATCCCGTGGGTTTACAGCAGAAATATTATTGGGGCAATAATAATAAATCTTATTACTAGTGCAGGTAGCACAGCAAGGCAGAGAATGTACAGGTGCTGACTCATTTCACTTCCTCCACGATTCAACAAGTTGAAGTATCATCATGTCCACATGCTATCCAAGTCTTTCAGCTTTTCTTAAAGAACAGTAATCCACAGTTTCTGCTACCCCAGTGAAGCATAGCACTCTCAGAATCATCTTCATGAGAAAGTAGTTAATACTGTTATGATACATCATTCATATACCTTCCAGAAATTAAAAATAAGAGATCAATGTCTTCATCCTTCATAAGAAGATCTGAAAAGTTCATTTGTCCAAGAGTAAAAATCTGTATAAAACACTGACTTGTTTACCATGGTCTCATCATGCATTCTTAATGAGCAACTCCGGTTTAGAAGATGGACCCCTGACTTGCACATTTCATTTATAAACAGATAACATAAATCAAATTATCCTGGAAGGAAGAAAATCCATAAAGCAACCCATACACCCACCAGCACGAACATGACAAGGAAACAAGATTATTGAGTCCAACCATTAGCCTAACAGTGCCAGACCCACCATTAAACCACCATAAAACCTAAGCAGCACATCCCCACATTCTTCGAACACTTCCAAGGGTGGTGACTCTATCGCTTCCCTGGGTAACTTCTTCAGTCCTTTACACCCCTTTCAGTGAAGAAATATCCAATCTAAACTTCCCCTGGCATAACCTGAGGCTATTTGCTCTTGTCCTATCACTTCTTAACTGGAAGAAAAGACCAGCACCCACCTGTCTACAATCACCTTTCAGGTAGTTGTAGTAGAGAGTCATAAGGTCCCCCGTCCCCGCCTCCTAAATAACCCCAGTTCCCTCAGCTGCTACTCCCAATACTTATTCTCCAGACTCTCCACCCTTCAATTACTCTATGCAGCTGCTTTGTTGAATAAACTGTAAGTTTATGTAAAATAAGAACTTCAGCTTCCTTTTTTTTATGTTAGCTGTCATTTAAGAACTTAAAATGGACACTGGACTGAAAATCAAGCAGTTGTTAAAAATATACTATCAGACGTACTTGTTGCCCAACACATTTCTTTAAGCAACCCACTTTTTAAAAATTCATGCACTTGATCAGCTGCAAAGTAGAAGTCTTATTTAGCACAGAGGTTGGTATTGAAGAAATCTAGGAGATTAAGAAAATGGAATAGGTAGAGATCTAGAATCCAGCTTTTGTATCACAACAGAGATGCACTGTGAGCAGAAATATTAGCAGTGCTCTCCTTTGGCGTCACTGCTGTTGTCTGGTTTTGTACCTTTTTGCATCTATCATTTTAGCAGCTGTTCTTTTACTTTTATTGGTACATCTGACTCTTCCACTCCCAAATCCAAATCTAGATCTTATCTCACTTTTTATGTATTCTGTTTATTTTTCCTCTCATGCTTGAGCTGGGCTGTGATCACTGAAACTGATGTAAAGACAGTATTCAGCTACAGTTACTACTGAATTATGCTCCAGAAACTTGACCTCTGATATGAAAGAGAATAACAGAACCGGTTAGAAGCTGCCTCCAGAGGCTATCTTGTCTGCTCCTGCTCTGCTCAAAGCCGAGTCAACTAAAGCACATGACTTAGGGCTGTGTATCCAAGAATGGAGACTCGGCAACCTGTTGGGGCAACCTGTGCCAGGTGTTTGACCACCCTCACAGTAAGAAGCTTTCTTTTTCTGTGAAAATGGATTTTCCTGTATTTCTATTCATGCACATTGTTTCTTCTCTTATCATTTGGCATCACTGAGAAGAGAGTGTTCCTGCTGTCTTTACACCCTCTCATCAGGTATTTATACACATTGGCAAGATTTTCTTGAGCCTTCTCTTCTCTAGGCTGGGCAATCCCAGCTCTTCATCACATCAGATGCTCTAATTCCTTAATTATCCAGGTGGCCCTTTGCTGTGAGAAGTACTGTATCTGTTGGCTACTAATCACTGTCCGTACTTGGAGTTAAAATTATTATAAAATCATTTGAATTATAATCAAACCTAACATTATACCAGTACCTTGTATAAAAGGGTCTAAGTGCAACTTGAAGGAGCAACAATAGGGCTTTTTTTTTTGCCATTCACTTCTCTATTAAGCTATCCTAGACTGGCTCAGACTGTGCTAATTTGGAAACTGAAGAATTTTACAAGTTGTCAACTGGTCCAGTTATTAAAAACTAGCAATTATCGCCACACACAGGATTTCAAGCACCCGTCTTGGCTACAGCAACAAACTGCTTATCTGTTTGGCACAACAGTGGTCCTGAAGAGCTGATATGCACTGAAACAAAATGTACTTTAAGAGAAGTAAGTGGTGCATTAAACTGCACTCCAATTCCTTTCTCCCTGGCACAGATAAAAGTTGTACTAGGCATTATTAGTTCCCACACACTTCTAAAATACACCCCCCACACTGAAGGACAGCGAAGATCTACAGTCCATAATAGCAATTTACTGTCACCCAGCCTCCAGTCCTGTGAAAATCCATTCTAGGACTCTGCTGTCACTCCTCAGGCAGTATTTAGTATATCTCATTGACTGAGACACCAGTAAGTACTTTCAACTTCCAGTAAGAAACTTGCTGCTCGGTTCAGAAAAGTACTGTCAGAATCCACCTAAACTTACTTGGAGAACCTGGATAAAATTATTAATGTAAGAACAGCTCATGCAGGATGTTTTCAGCATAAACAGAGATACAGTGTCTAGCTCATACTCTTGCAAACCTCAGACTATCATCACTTAGCTAAATGCCTATGAAGTAGATGCTTATGTAGAAAACGGAGAAGAAAGGCAGGTTTTAGTGATTAACTGAGTAACCGTGGCATGAACTAAGCACTGTATTCTGTAAAGTTGCTCATGAGACAGAGCAAATAAGAGCTGGCTGGAAAATATTGATAAAAAAATTGTCTGAATTTTCTGATTTATCGCTTCAGTACTATTTCACAAAATGGCATAATTTCAACAAACTTCTGGCTTCCACTTTTCCCCCAGTAGGAAACCAGGTCTTTGGAATGCAGAGCATGGCAGAGATGTATGAAAACCTAGGTACTGTTTGATATGGATGTTTTTAAGGGGTGCCATTGCTGCTTGTGTCTGTCAGGAAATGAATTTGTTCCAAAACTGTCAGTGTTCCACCTTTCAAAAAACCATCAGGGCGTGGTTTAAGCCAGTCCTTCTGCCTAGTTTTGTGGGAGCTATGTTCAGCTTGCTTTCTCCTGAATCAGCATAGAAAATTATTTCTGGAAAATGAAACAACTCCTGCAGAAGTAAGAGTATACTTAGGGTCCAGCTGCATGGCAAATACAGTTGCAGTAACAATCAATATATCATTCCAAAGCAGAATATGGATGATTGGGATTCTCTATAGGTAAGCATGCAGGAAAGGAGGAGAAATGGGTATAGCTGGCCCTTTTCTCTCTGTATCTTTTTTTGGTTTTTTAAAATAGTTTGTGAGAGCTCTAGAATGCTTACTCTTGACTTTGAGGTTGTTTTACTTACTGTTTTACTTCTCTACTATGTCTCTTCATCTTTAAATCCTTCCCAAACGAAACTCTACTCTTTCAAAATCTATCCTACTGCCCATTCTCAAAAATGCAACAACACATGGTTCTGTACTGCTTGGATAAGAGCAACCACTAATTACTGGTTACAGGTTCAAAGCATGGTATTTTATCATTTTGTTCATTATAGATCAGGCTTTTCACCTACAGAATGCCACAACCAATTTGGGCCTGCATGTCATGGGTTTTTAAAGGGAGAAAAAGGTATTATAATGTGACTTTTCAGGCAAGGAATCGGCCTCCTTTGAAGTCTCCTGTTGCTTTCCTCTGGCCTCCTGCTATCCCAAATCCTCCTGATTTCATGACGCAACCAAGCCCTTTTATCTGTAAGGACTCTTTCTGAAGAATTGCATTATCAAACTACTGGATAAAAAAAAAAAAATCCACTACTCCTCTATGCCAGACAATTTCAGTAAAGTTATGCAGCTCCACATCTCAGCTGGAACTGAAAGATGTACTTCAGAGTTCTACAGGTGTTTATATGCACCCTCCTGTCCCTGGATGGTGTCACAGTGAAGAGGGCCAATTCTGTTTTATTTTGGATGCCACAGGCTGAAAATACCTGGCTGGAGTTTATTCTAGTGTACTGTTGGTTGCTGGACCTTAACTCTTTGGGAATAGCAGATTGTATTACTGACCTCAAATTAATTAGGTGTTCTGTGCACTGACAGACTACGAAAGGCAAAGAAGCTTTCCAGCTATAATCTTATGTTTCACTAGAGGCTGAAGGAAACTAGAATATAAAGGCCAGAGATGACAGTTAATTTCAATCCTAATACCAATTTAATGTCGTGCTTTTCCTACCTATATTGAAACAAAAACAATTTTTAATGGAATAAGAGCAATGATAACTACAACTGAAACTCTAACTACAACAACATAAAATATTTTTTGGAATTCATCATATGGCAGTTTTTGCTACTCATTTTTAACGAAAAGCAAAAACTTACCCCATTATGTTTTGTTGTTTTCCCCAGTTGTAAAATAATCTTCATTAATTGGATTGATTAGCTAATCAATACTCATTATATTCCTATTAGGAATAAAAGTCTTATATCCACAGGAGAAAATGAGTTGGAGTGATTTAGATCCTAGTAGGTAAAGAAACATCACTGTCTTTTGTGCTTGTGAGAGGTCCTGCTGCCAGCCTCATGCTCAGACTGCTAGGCCATGCATGACTGTATCTCTATGGAACAGGTTATATCAGGCAACATAATTTTTCTTTATCCTTCTACATATCTCTTATTGACCAATTCCATCTTGGATTTCTAGAACTTCATCTAATTGCTACATTTAATTACTTTTCTTTTATCCACTTAACTTCATATTATTTCCCCCTTGCAAATTAGGAATAGAAATCCCTAGACACACACACACAGAATAGAATGTGTAAAGTTTTAAACTGTAATACATGTTCCAAATCTGAACAGTAGGTTAAAAATAATTTTTAAAATAAGCTAACTTACAATAAATGATAAAAATATTTTCTACAGAATTGGAAAGAATGGACTGTATAAATTATTTGTGTGAAAACAGCGGCATTTCCAAATGTAAGGCTTAGAGCCCTGTGAAAGAATTCTAAAAATTAAACAAAGGAAGCCATTTTTTAAAAGAGATAGGGCTCAGTGGGATTTATTAATGCACATCTTTCAGAGATATTCTTACTTGTACAATGCAAGCAGTAGGTTAGCATGGACTTCCAAATTATATTTAATTGGACAATTATTCAAAGTGAAAAACCCAACACAGTAAACTAAGGAGGTCTTTAATAAACACCTTGTCTCTTCAAGAAAAAACAGGGAAGTCATTTACTGACCCAAGAGGCACAATTTTGTCTTGGGTAAATTTATTTTAAAGTAATTGCCAACTCCAGGAGTAACAATTTTTTAAAGAGGAACATGGTGCTCTCAGGCAGAATAATAAATTGATCTGTGCCCTGTATGATGGCCTAATCACATTAGAAAGATGTACATGTAGTTGTCTGAGGCAAATAGAGGATGTACATCACCTGGTCTATGAACCCACTAAGACTCGTTTAATGACATATAGCTTTCTCCTCTCTCCACATCAGGACTGAATTATAGGGAAAAGACAAATGATAACTTACACACAGGCTTTATAGCTCTGCCTTTCTGTCCCTGCATTCCTGCCCAAGAGAAGTGTTCGCCTCCAGAAGTCCTCTGCAGTCACAGGAAGGTTTTCAATAATCTGCCTTCTACCAGCCAGTGCTCCAACACCAGGAACGAGGTCCCTGTTACCAGCATCACCTTTGAAAAGCTTCCTCATGAAACCCAAATGCTCTGAAACCCACTGTGATTAACAACGAATTAAAAGTACAGATCAGTATTTAGAATGCTAATGTTCCTTCACCTCAGCTGGAGAAGCAGCTCTACTGGAACTACTACTCTGTATTCCCTTTGGCAGGATATGCCTTTCAGATACAATAGTCTTTGACAGCAAGACTTTAAGGCTGGGTCATAAACAGGTGAAGGGCAGACCACACCTCTGAGAGCTGTTTGCATGCTTTCAGTACTGGCACAGAAATAGCTTCGATGAAAGAGCTCCAAGAATAATCCCTGAACTCCATGAATGAGAGTAATACTTTCTCTTTTACATGTGTTATTCTGCCAGGAAATATCCAACTCCAAAGTCTTTTCTCCTTGTCAAGGTCGTTCTAAGCATTGGGAAGAAATGCTAAATAGTGTGCTTTGGTGAATCCTCCCCGATTTCTGACTAAAAAGCTGGGACTCCTGCAGTGCAGATCACGATAAAAGATTTATTTGTGGGGAGTGGAAGATTGTGTCTTTAGCGAAGTTAATAAGTTGTTTTCACTTTAGATGCTTTCATTACAAACACTGATAAATCTTAAGGCTAAGAGAGTATGTAAGAGTAATGAGTTGAAGGGCGCCTCAGCTCTTTGGTGATTATCTCTCTCTTGTAGAGCATTACCATGGGACATCTGGCTTCCAAATTTGTGCCTCCCCTTCACAGATCTGAGGGCCAGCCTACCAATTATACATTCGCATAGGTTGCAATAAATCAACAGCAGCCAAACTCTGACAAGGTGATGGCTGTTGACAGATAAAAACGATACACGTTGTCGTGCTGTTCTCCAAAAACAAACACATGCTTTTATCAGATTTTTTCTTTTAATCAAAAAATTGCCTCTTTCAACATAGAGTCACCTAATTTCACAGAGGACTTGCACTACACAAGGTTCCCTTGTCTAAACCTGAGCTGCATGTAAAGCCAGGTTTTCAAACAGGCTCTGAATTCACCTCCCACTGCAGTCAAGGAAAAAAACTGCTGCTCTGATCCCGGGTCAGCCCAGGCCCAAAGATCATTAACCTTTTACTCTGAGAAGCAGAGTTCTGTGCAGAATAAAGGACTGAGACAAAAGAAAATCTATGGATATATAAGACTTGGATTTATTCATAAGCCAAGTAGAGTCTGGATAGTGTATTTTCTTCAATAAAGGACAGATATATTAAGGATATATCCAGCAAGTGTGGTGAGTGCTCCCCAGTCCCCACCCCTTGAGTCTCTGTGGACTTGGCTGGCAGTGATGGACTCTTTTAGCCTGATTCCAACCCTCTGAAAGTTCTGTGTCTACTCTAACCTAATTTAGTGAAGAGCATCAAAGAGCATCCTTCTTAAAAGCAGTACTTCCATAGGCAATGAGTTCAGCTTTCAAAATGTTTTGGGCTCTGCAGTGACAAGAGACCTCAAGCAGTTTGCTTCCACAAACACCCCAAATTCAGTGGTAAGAATTCCACTACCATTTTTAAAACTAATCACCCTCTTTGCAAACCCAGAACAAAGTACTGTTTGGACCTGAAAATGCTATCAGGTGATATCACAAAATGCGATTTAAGTGACAAATACTTTACAGTAGGCCTTTTTGAATGCTGACAAACTACATGAACTAACACAAAGATCTCATCACCCCAAAAAACGTGGGAAGGGAAGGGCCGTAATAATCCTTCTGGAATTTCAGTTAGCAATTCTTATTTGGGAAATAAGGTTTTATCACAAAGCTTCTTAGCATATGGTGGCAATTTATCCACTGCCTTATCCTCCCTTAAAGAGACCAGGACTATTTTCACACCAAATGATGTGAAATACCTTAAACTCCACAAAAGTCAAAGACTTAGAGACCATCAAATTCTGCCAATCCCCTTGTTAATGAGAAGAATTCAACACAATCTAGCTAACAAAAGCATTTTAATTCCTTCAGAATTTCTTGCACATCGTGGAAAACAGCATCTCTCTGATGTCCCTACAGAGATTTGGTTCAAATATAGTTTTTCTAGTGAACTTACTGGAAAGAAAGGTAGGATGTTACCCTCCAGCTCAGTTTTATTCTTTGACAATGTTATCTACTAGAAAGAACTCATCAGACTTATGTTTTGAACCCTTTCTTATTGATTTCATCTCTTTCTTACATCTTTCTACCTTCCTTTTCCATTCCATTCTCACTAGTTAGGATGCTGCTTTGACCCTGGAACTGGCAAGTCACACAGCAATAGAACAGGGATATGCAAACTTACAAGTTAGGTATCCGTTCCCTTTCAGTTAAGAGAATATGATTCCCTTGGCATGCACATCTCTTATTCTCATCCATAATGTTCAAGAACCGTTAATTGGGGACAAATCTGAGAGAAATGTAATCTGCTTTATCATAAATGCCATTCACCTTTATTTGACCGATTTACAGAATCAGGCACTGAAACTACATAACATGTCCTTTGTCACAGCTTTTTTGTCTCTTCTTATTTAAAGTTCAGAACTAAGGAAAATACAGCTGATCTGTGATCGGTAGCTGTTATGTAAGCTAGTGTGTTCAACTTCTTAATATTCAGTCTTACTTTTTAAAAAATTATACAACCTAATCCAGGTATGAGTTTTGTTTATAAATGAGTCTGTAAGTAAATATTCTTGTAATTAATATGGTTCCAGGAGCTTATTTATGGCAGATTTTTAGCTATGAAAACACATGCAATAGTATGAATATTATTAAAATAACAACCTGAGATTTTCAAACAAGTCTGAGGAAATTATCCATCCAACTCACATTTTAATTCTGTAAGAATTAGGTAACCAATTCCCTCAGGTATTGTCAAATTTTAAAAAATGTAAACTGAAAAACAAATAGCGATTGAATTCAGCTAGATGGGGTACAAGAGGTCCCTGTGGGGAACTGTACTGTCTGCACTAAGTACTAAGTACTCCGGCTGCCTTCACTGACTCTAGGACAGAATTTAGTACTCCTCATGTGAAAACTAGAGCAGAATATGAGGCAACACTGAAAGGCTCATTCAGCTACTGGTGGTAAACTGGGGAACCTTGGAAGGCAGAAGTTATCTTGCAAACTCTTAAACTGGCATTAAAATTCAAGATGATTATTCAGTCCACAAAAAAAGACACAAGAAAATAAAAGTGCTGAAATATGAATTCCTTAAATTAGGCTAAAATTGTTTATGGCACAAGAATGCAAAATTGAATGGCTTCTCCTGGGACGCTGAGTTTAGATTCCAGTAGGAGCAGCAAACACATTTAACTATTTGCAACTTCCCTGTTTGCTACTACCATCTTCACAGGGAAAATCTTTGGGTAAGATATTCAAGAAATGTGCTCCTCTAATGGCTAAGTGTTCTTCTCATTTGGGTCCACATTTACTCACAGCCACTGCTATTATCGGTTGTTTTTCTGCTTCCCTGATTTTTGTCACTAAAATCTGTATGGGTTTTATTTTGCTAAGCTAAGCAAATCAGATTCCATTATTTCCTCCACTAAGAAAGCTTTTCCATTCTCCCAAAGAAAATCCGGTTCCTTTTAGCATCTCTACTTTGTGTTTTCAACACAAATGTCCAGAATTATGCACCGAGCTTGTACAATTACACTCACACTTTCTTATCATCAACAAAAATATTTAATCTGAAATCTGAAGATCAATTTGCTTTTTGCATTATCATTTTACAAGTGTGTGTCCCATGAAATATTTATGCATTTCTTTTTTTCTTTGGCAGTGCCATTTAATAAACCTATAGAAACAAAAAATTACATTTGACGTTGTGTACTTCATACAAATTGACTCCTGTTTCCAGTTCTCCATTTCTAGAGATGGTCCACCTCTTCCTGTATGATATCCCAGTACTTCCATGCGTGAATGATTCTTCTCAAACATGTGGCCTTGGCATAATTAATTTTGGTTTCACACACAAATTCTTTGTGCCTGTCAAACATACTCCAGTGCCCAGGCAAGCCTCCTTAACGCTCAGCCTAGAACAGTCACTCCCACAAGAACCTGTACTGAAGGAAAGGAAGATTCAATACCAGTCTCCAGGATAAGGTCTGATCACAAATTATAGCATCCTCCTCCTCTTTAGTAGCTCACATAAGAGCATTCCATTTCCTGCAACTGGACATGTATAGGAACATCCACAGGATACATCTCAGCCTCGTGGTGGCAATGAACAGCCATGGAGTGTTCTCTTGGCTCTGCTCAGTGTGACATGTGACATCAAAAGCTCATCAATACACTTAGACATTACTAAGATTCAGGCACCCCACCATCCTGACTGTCCTCCTGCTGAGGGAAATACAGTTCCCACTGGCCTTGTGCTCCTACTGAGTTATTGGTGCCCCTCATTCTTGTGCTAGACCCCTCTTTGCAAAATTCTTTTAGAGCATTCAGGATTTAGACCCTATGTCTAAATATTGATTTATTAGCAATTAATTGACATCAACAGAAAGGATGACACTAGACTAAGCAGCCCATGTCCTAGTCTGTGGAATTCAATGAATGCTCCGGCAATGTTATCTGCTCATTGCAAAGGAAAAAAGTAAAGATACCCATGACAGTCACTGTGAGCTCTTGGCCATTGTCTTTGAACACTCTATCATTTCTCTAAAAAAAAAAAAAAAAAAAAAAGAAAAAATCTACAAAACCCCACTTGTAATAAAAAAATCTTTAAAAACCCCTAGGAAATACATAACACATTCAGCAATATTTTTAGCCCATGGATTAAAAGAAAGATCAAGGATCACGACAGCTGTAAAAGGTAAATGTCAAGAATCCAAGTGTATAGTAAGGCTTTTGCAACTACCTCAGTAATCTGCAGCCTCACCTACAGAGTAATTTAAGCACTGTAGCCACGTATATGTTGTGCTAGGCAGAGCTGCAGCACCAAGAGGGGACACTTTTTTGGAGCTATCTTGGATATCCATGCACAGGAGATGTATCAGCCAGGAACCACACAGGAGGACAGCTACTGTAAACGCCTGCTATTCAGGGTCACAGGTGTGGACGTGGACCTGTGACCAAGAAAACTCTGCTGATTGATTCTAGATGAATAAACAGGTTTAGAACAAACCTGTGGGACCTCAGATGTTAAGCTTCTCACCTAATGAAAGAAGTGAATAACATAAACAGTGGTTATTCCTGATTTTGAGGAAGTTCAGAAAATTATGTTTTAAAAATGAACAGAAGAACACAGTGGGGAGGGCTCTGAGAGGAGATAAAACAAATTCATGACACCAGTTACAAGGAAAAAGTCAGTATTGCCAGGGCTCGTAAGGGAAGGGAAAAGGAAAAAGTAAGAACCTTAAGGATTAGAGACTGAAGAATTGGAAGAAATCATGTGAGAAAACTGAAAACTGGAAATGGGAGGAGCTGAAAAAACCTCAGAGATCAAAGAAGACTATAGATCTAGATTTTCAACATGTGCTCAGGCATTTAGAAAGATTCACGAGACTGCGGAGACTGTACTAGAGTTTTAGGACAGTGACGAATTGATTAAACTGGAATATAACAGTTCAGAAGGATTCTAAAGAAAAGACAAGGAAAATACAGGTAACTGTGCTATTAGGCCACTTGGCTCTTCTAAAAACTTGATCAACTCCTTACGCTGTCACAGATAGTTTGCCTGACCTTCTTCGGTAGTTTACTGATCCTCACCTCTTTGTCACATCCATTTTCCATTTGGAAAATGAAAGAAGCATTTGCCTCTCTTTCTCTTCTTTTAAGAGCAAGAGACTCTGTCCCTAATTATGTGTGTCTACAGCTCCCAAAACAATGGGGTGCTCATCTCAGAAACAGGCAATGAAGTTAACTTGCCAGACCAAAGAAATATTGCAGTAAAAAATATTTCCTTAGGGACAGTAGCTATTTAGATGCCTTGTTATATATGACTGAGTCAGTGGCATAATGATGGTGGCCAAAATAAGTAGCAACACATTCTCCGTCAAGCATAACCTGTTAAAAAGTCATGCACAAGAGGGGAAAGTCAATGAGATGAGTCATCCTTCACCTTGCCTAGCACATTATCAAAGGTTGTTACACAGAGTATGAAGGACCCAGGAATTCCTTCGATCTACAGTCAAATGGAACAGCTCTGGCTCCTGCTGCGAGCTCCGAGGTCTCCTCTGTAGGTGTCACTCTAGCTGCTGATGGTCATAGATAATAACAAGTTAGGGTACAGACTAACCAGGAAATGATACCACCTGCTACCCAACATAAATTACCAAACCCTCTGAGTATAATTAGTCTCGTCAACATGTCACATAGCTATTATATTCACTCTTATGCAGCAATGCAGAGCAGCAGCAGATTCTGCAGAAAGAATGGGGTTTGTGGTATTTCTGTGTATTCACTGGGGATGAAAAACCCCAACCAAACAAACAAAAAAACACACCAGAAAATCCAACCAAAAAAAACCCCAATTAATTTGTTCCTGGGATGGAAAAGAAATACAAAAAAATCCTGTAACACAGACAGCAGAATTAGTCCCTCTGCTAGCAGTCTTAGCTACTGCACAGAGAAGGAAAACACGGTGAAACAAAGGGCAGCATCCAGCAGGTTTCTTTCCCAGCTCCCCCAAATCATGGGTCTCTTCTCATTTTCACAGACAACAGGCCCCCAAGTTGCAATTCCCAAGAGACAAAACGTGCACATTATTATTTGACACTGCACCATTATAAGCAGACTTTTGCTCAGTCTGCGGGTGACTTTCACAGCAGTTTTAGACACCTGTTTGTGAAACAAGCAGCTGTATCAGAAAGAGCTGAAGCATGAAAGTTCAGTGTTATTGCTGAAACAGCTCAGGTGTCTCTGAACTACCCCATGTTGTTGTCTCTAGACTAACGCTACATTTCTTGAGCAAGATTGCATGCTATGCTGTCAGCAATTCAGTCCCTGCCATTCTACTGTAAGTGCTTTAAGACAGTGTCTGACCCTTAAGACGCTCAGAAACACTCAAACAGTGAAGAAACTGAGCAAGCCTTTTCACATGCTTCTGCTTAAATGGCTATGGCCAAGCAACTGAGCACCGGTTCCAATACCCTTCTGGGCACACTGGTTGAGAAACAGTCGGATTTTCTCCAAGTCCTAAGACTGCGTGTAAGGCTGACACAGCTGTTTGCTCTAGTGAGAAAAGTTTGATTTCTTCAGTTGCTCTTGAGCAGAGACTGCATCAGAACCATAAGGCCACTTACCCAACAGGCCTTGTATCCGTAACTAGCACGGCCCATGATTTTTTGGCAAACTCACATATATACAATTGAAATAATTCTCCTCTAAGTTTTAATTCACATTATTTCTGAGCAGAGCAGCACACAAGGTGTAGAAACCATACCTGAGCCAGTAAAAGACTATTTACTGAACGATATGAGCAGTACAATATGCCAGCACCTGCCAAGGGTCTTTCTCTATGATTGCTTATGATTATAAAGGTAAATTATTTGCTTGTGTAAAATAATAATTAGAAAAAGTAAAGGTCATTCATCCAGCTATAAACCTGGCTGCAAAAAATCATCAGCATACAGAGTTAGCAGGCATATTCATTGCTTTATAAACAGCAGGCCAGGAAAACATTATATAGTTTGCAATCTGTATTTGTTCTATGTGAATCATAGCTATGCATAATTTTATCACATTCCTGCCAGGCAAAAGCAAACATTAAAAGAAATATTAGAAGCCAGCCAGTTAAATATTCTAGGAGGAGAAAAAACTCTGCAACAACTATCTCCACATTGTAATGACCAGTGAGTGTTATTTTATCAGTTTGATTTAGCATCTTGTTCATATTTTTTTTTGCCATATCACTCTAAAATAATTTCTAATATGTGCTTGGTTTATTTTGATTGGTCTAATATTGCTACATTGTGCTAAAGACTGATACAACTGCTTGGACCTTTTGTATATGACATGATTGATTAGGTGCAGATAAGAAAGAAAATATTACTTCAAGAGACCTGACCTTCAGTGAATCATCTGAGATGAAGAGAATTTAAATACTGCATGGCTTGCACTCAGCATCAGAAAATGTTACAGAAAAAAAAAAAGAAAAAAGAAAAATAAGAAAAAAACATGTACTCAAAATTCCTGCTATGATTGAGAACATTTTCCAGTAAGGTTCTTCCTCTGAATTTCCACTATTGAAGACATTCCTCCTGAATTCCTAAACTCTTCTGAAAGAGCAAACATGTGCTACAAAAGCCACACAACACTCAACCAGACCTGCAGAGATCTAGATCTTTACATCTCTCCTATGACACACAATGGCTCCTTCCTCTGGGAAACTCTAGGCCTTGCATCTATTGAGAGGGATCTTTTCCTCCTCCCCCAGCCTGGCAGTCAGTTCAGTTCAGTATGGGCAGAGCAAACACTGCTTCAGCCTTTGGCACCTGCCTCGAGTCAGTGCTGGCTCCCCTCTGGTCTCGTCCCTCTCTCTGGTGCAGTGACCACACAGAGCAGCGGTGGAGCAGGAGTGACCTTCTCACCACCTGACACAGCAGTGTAAGAGAAACTGCTGTGACTTGGGACCATGTCTTTGAGTCTGGGATGATGAAAAGTTGGCTTAATCTGATCATTCTCCTCTAGGTCCCCATACCATGCCTTATCTATTGTGGCCCCCCAGAACAATCACTCCTCACACATGATAGGACACCCGCTGCCAGTGCCTCTCTCACATCCCTGCCCAGCCTGTACTGTAATCTGACTGATCCCTGCTGCTTCCTGGTGGTCTGTCCCCACTGGAACCCAGAGAGCTCAGCCCCTGAGGTGCCTCAGCCATTGGGGAGCTCCATGGCCAAAGGAAACCCCTACAAGGCCCCACCACAGCTGAGTGCTGCCATTTATTCACTGTCGTACAGTCCATAAGACTCATCTCTCCCATCTCAGCACCCAAAGGACAGCACAAGAGAATAAATTAGGGATGCAATCATGTGGCTTACTCAGCTCCACAGGTTTTTTTGCCACTAGCTGTCTCCCACATACTGCAAAATCCCTAACTCCCACTCAAGCCTCTGTAAAATCCATGAGAGAGAAACTGGGCATGGAGATGGGAGCAAGGAGCTTAGACATATTTCCTCACACCCACTTCTTTGCTCTAAATATACAGGAATTTAAGCCTGTCCCCAGTAAAAAAAATATTCATCCTAGGAAATGGCTCCTCAAGTCTCCCTCAATTTAATCCCTGTTATATTTTCTTTTTAAAAGAAAAAAGGGGGGGAAAAAAGGCCTATATAGAGCTAACCATTTGGCAAAAGTAGTTTGCTACTGTAAAGACTTTTCCTCTGAACTATTTATCTTAAAGCACGTCAGAGCAGGCATCAAAGGCAGCCGTGGCATTGGCAGAGTGCACACTGTGAACACTGTCACTTACTGTGATTGAAAGGACAGTATGTTTTCAAACAACTGCACTTGTGTGAAGTGTCATCAGATCTGACTGCTTAATCCCGATTAAAAAAAAAAAAAAAAGAAGAGTAAAAAGGGCTGTTCCATTCAGAGGTGAGACTACACTGATGACATTGTCCAGGAGTAATTTTGGAGAGAGAGTGGATAATCACAGCAGCCACTGAGCGACTGGATTAGTGACAAGGGTACATCTCGGAGTCATCACCGTATTGAACACACAGTATGAGATGCAGGGCAAAGCAAGGGTGAAAACCAAGGAGAGGTGGTTTAGAAGTTCCACCTAGCAACAAGCAAGATTCACCAGGAGAATTTGTGCTTTGTAGATTGCTTTCCCTTTCCCATGGGGTGCTACAAAAGTTGAAGATTCGGCACTGTCGGAGGAACCAGAATCAAACAGGAAATTAAGTTGTACAAAGAGGCTTCAAAAATTGCCTTTGTCCTTCAGAGGAATCATACTAAAGTCACGTGAAACACCCAAACTCCAAAGAAAAAAGCATGAAGTCATGCAAGCTGTTGCTTAGGAAATTTAAAGTGATACAGAAAAAGGCATATATACAGCACGGAATAATTTCAGGGTTGGCACACGGGTGAACTAAAATATTAGGTGACCTATTTTTCTGTTTATGATTTAAATCTAAGGCACTAACTACTTTTACTAATTAGGACTGAAGTACTGATCACTGCACAAAGTCACTTAAAAGTAACATCAGACTCTCAGTAACACCATGAAAACAGCGTTCTGCCTATGTGTGATAAGAAAGCATTTAAATTTGCTCATTTACAAAAGTTCATCTGTTTGGGACCTAACTGGGAAACATACAGCATCTTGATAATTCATCACGTTAAGGAGAGTGTGACTCCAGCAGACTTTGTTCTATTCCGCTGCGTGTTATCTCCCCGCACATTCCCAGGGCTACGCTATAAAAGATTGCAAGGTGACAGAATATGTTCATACAGCCTCTAAGTGCTACTTTGCAGGATGCATTGTACTCTGTTACCCCGAGGCACTAAAGTGTTTAATGATGTTGCTGTATGTCATTAGTTAGTATTCTCTGAGTGGATCTTATAGGAAAGCATTCTAAATTATAAATTGGGGAGTTAATATTAGTGAAGAGAAAACATTAAGAGACAGGGTTTGCTTTTGTGGTTATCCGCGCAGGTGGGTACAGTTTCAAAGTCTGCCAGAACGCCTCATGCCTGCAGTCAAGCCTGTGATCCCTAAAATGATCTAGCCCTGCCCCTGCCCAATTCAGATCAGCAAGACTGAAAAAGTATCTTGTTTGCTGGTGTTTGCCTTCTGCTCTTACCTGAGGAAACATAGAAATGGACAAAAGAAAGCTCAGCAATTTTTTTTAAACTCATTTGCTTTCCAGGGCTTCATATAAATGAGATATCACATATCATAACTACTCAGTTAACCAGCATTTTTATTAAGTAACTATTAATTTTTATCAATACCACGTTCTGTAATGGTCACAGTAATTTCCTTGCTTCCAGCTATTATTTATCATGCTCTTCTCTGCATACATGCTTGCGTGTGTTGCAGAGTTAGAGAGAGAGAGAGAGAGAGAGAGATGGGGGAAACAGAGAGGAAGAAGAAGGCTGGAAAGTGGGGGTCATTGAATAAAAGTGGAAATAGAGCTGCAGAATTATAGGCACAGCTCACAGTGACACCTAGAGTCAATCCTAATACTTCCCCAACGTAAATCCTTGTGCTCAGGCTCTCTCTCCCTCCCCATTCTCTAAAAACTTTGTTTGTAGCTCTAACTGATATTTCTGCGCTCCAGCTCTACCTCTGGCTTAATTAAAAACAAAAAATCAAACCAAAACCCAAACACACTAAACCAAAGAGATCCTACTTCAGCAAAAATGTCACAGCTGTTTTCAATAAAGCTTGAAAAATCGGGAGAGATTGCCAGCACAAATCACTTTTTAAGAAAAAAATGGAGCCCTTTGAAGGTTTGGAGAAGGAACATGGGAATTGAGCACAGAGATAACCCTGAAGCAGACATTTATTAATTTCCTCATTAGAGAATCCTCTTAATTTAGCCATATGTGAAGTTTCTTAAAAGAGCCATCTGCGTGTGCTAAATAGGAGCCCTTAAGAGTCTGATTGCTCCAGCCTGATGGCCTCCATGTGCTCTGCATGAGCTCGGGCACCCAACGGGCCTGAGCTCTGAACATCACGCAGCAGCAGCAGGTGCAGTGCACATCTCTGAGCCCAGAGTTCACCCCGTGTCCTAAACCCCTGATCTTCTCGCTGGTGGATTTCTATCGGAGATACCTATGTAAGCTGGCTCTGTGGATCATCTTGATTCTTGCTATTACCCATCTTTGAAGTTTAGATTGCAAACCAACCATTCCTTAAATATTCATATGTAGATGGCCATGATGCCAAATCCTTGCATGGCAGCAAGAAGCCTGAAAATACAACTGTTGAGAATCATAAAATCAAAGAATGGTTTAGGTTGGAAAGGACCTTAAAGATCATCTAATTCTAACTCCCTTGCCCTGGACTGGAATACCTTCCACCAGACCAGGTTACCCAAAGCCCCATTCAACCTGTCCTTGAGCACTTCTAGGGGTAGGACATCCACAGCTTTTCTGGGAAACTTGTTCCAGTGCCTCACCACCCTCACAGTAAAGAATTTCTTCCATGTAGCTAACCTAAATTTCCGTTCTTTCAGTTTGAACTCGTTACTCCTTGTCCTACCACTACAATTCCTGATAGAGAATATTTGAGATTGTGACTGATAAAAAAACCAAAACAGTGATTTTCAATTTATTCTCCAGAAAAGGAATACAATCAAATACAAAAATAAGTGACAGCAAGCAATTTGATCAACTCTTCTGACCACCGAGCTGTTATTCAGGCCTTAGTGACTAAAAAAAAGGCAGTGTCTTTTGTCCCTTTGACTTTGAACGTCTGATTAAGTGAAAGAAATTCATCTAATTAAGATATCCAGAGGATCACATTCAGCTTTTTGTGATTTATTGCAGAATTTTAAAAGTTAACTTTGTTTTAGTGTGACTTTTATATATTAAAATTCAGGACCATCTGTACAGACTTTATCCATGCATATTTCAAACTCTGGAGGAGCTCAAGTTTGAATTAGTGCTGATGTGTGGACATTGCTCATCATTAACACACTGTACGTGTGCCCAGAAGAAAGGTCAAGGGATCCTGAAGTATAAAAAACTCCCAACTGACACCTCCTACAGACTAATCATATTGGGACATGCCAGCTTTATATACCTGTTTGTGAAATAGGCAGCTGGCAGAAAGAGGGTGGGGGATGGTGCATGACAGGATAACTCTGTACACCTCATAGTTGGTTAGATTACCAAATAGCACAGTTATAACTTGAAAGTGACCAAGTGAAATGACCAAGTTGTGTTGGGTACAAACCTAAAAAAATAAATAGTCTGAATGAGGAGTAAAGGAGAAAGGACTGAAAATCCGAGTAGAAAATTAGAGTTTTTCAGATCAACATGGTTTTCCTATAATTGAGTTTTATTGAAAAGAACACAATTTTTACTTGAATGAAATCTTGGAAAGCTCACACGTTAAGCTTATTTTCCTAGGAAACTCTTATGATGTGCCTTGTCTCAGCCTCATAAACCATAAGTTGGGCTTTCCAGACCTATTTGTCTTTAATTATATTCTCTTCTTAATTCAGTCAAACAGTATTTAGGGCCTTAATAGTTAGTTGCTGTTATGAAGAGAAATTCATGCTAACAGACACTGTTCATCACAAACTTGCTTTTTAAAATAAAATTTATAAAAGCTCTGGCTCCCTGAATATCACAGAGACAAGAAAAGGTCATATCCTGCTCAGCACTTCAAGATCTCCACAAGAGCTCTGTACTTCTGCTCCTCTGGGCCGTACATACAACTGGCCTCCCCACTTCTCTATAGGCAGTGTTCTCCTTCCTTTCCATGTCTCAGGCACAGCTGCAGACAGCACATGATTCACCTCTGCGTCTCTGATCTACTTCAGCAAACAGAGCCAACGCACCAGAGGCTGGCTCGCCCTACCCACTCTGTCTTGGGTGGCCAATCCTTGTGGCACAGAGTCCAAAAAACATATGTTCCTTTTAGTATGAGCAATGATTAACAGTATTAAGTATTTCTATTTTCTACAATAACACTAATTTTCTGATTATCAAGATGTATATTTTTTTTTCAAAAAGGAAAGTAAATGGTCCCTATGTAAACATCAAGTGATTTCAAAAGTAGGCATTTATGTACGAACAGCGTTACCAAAACCAGCCCAAATCAGTCCCCTGATGGAAACATACAGTTTAAAAGTTCTTGCATCTTATCTGCCCTGTCAAGTTGAAAGGTATTGAACTATCAATCTCTGATCAGATAAACTGTGACAATGTTCTTATTACTTGCACATGACACTGAGGTCACCAAAGAACACAACTATCTGTTGTGACGCAACACCAAGCACTGAGTTTCAGTAGTGAAAAAAACATTAAAATGTAAAAATGAGTAGAGTTTTGGGGTCCTCCTACCAATTCAATTTATATAGCCATTATACACATTTCCCACAGTAATACAGCACCTCCTTTTCTGTGAGCCACACATTCTCTGTGTGTTGACACAAATATTGCATGAGCTGAAATGAAGACAGGCCAATGCAATCACACGCACCGTAACTCCGACACCTTGGCCCCAGACAGTACAGCCTCCATTATGGTGTCACCACTGGCAAAAGTCTCCTGCTGCATTCCCTCTCAGTAGACAGGACCAGTAAAGGCAGCAGGACATTGGGACGAAGGTCAGCATTCCCCCAACCCTCAGCACGGCTCAAGGTTTGCCTTCTGCTCAGTTTAGATCAGTCTGTGGCCTCCCCTGCCCAAGGGAGTAGGCATGGAAAAAGAAGAGAGCAACTAGGAAAGAGTTTGAAACACCTGTCCTCAGTTATACCAACTTCACTTTGCCCAGGAATCGACAAATAGGATATATGCAAAAGATGCGGCTGTTTTAGAAGATGTGACTTAGAGTAAACTGTCCAAAGTAAGGAGGTACAAAGCAAACATGAATTTCCCATTTAAATTCAAAACAATTCTGGTTACAAGCACTTCTGGCCTTCTGCCTCTGAGCATTTCCCTCAACAGTTTCCACATAATCAAGACAACCAGAGGAAGTACTCAGAGACCATTTCCCACAGATGTGTGTGTAACAAGGAATATCACCAGTCTTCCTGGACTGATCATTAAAAAGACAATACAGGGTCATGTAGATCCTGCCACTGGATTTTGAAATATTTTTATGTTTACCATATTGTATTCCATGGCAAAGTTGTACTGGACACACCAAAACCATTCACAATGGCTGAATAAGGATCTGAGTACTCAGGTTGATATCACAGACTGCGAAAAGGTACAAATTAGCATATTATTTTCACTTCTTACAATACAGCCTCTAGTACGCACACAAATAGAGCTCTAAAACTGTCTCTATTCCACATAAACTTCATAAGCTTCGAACATTTGGGGTTAACATTTCTAGCCTGGGAAGTTCATTGAAACGTCTTTCCCATTTTTGTGCAACAGTGAAATGTCAAGAAAGGTGGAGCATCAAACGTTGCCCCCAATCTCTGACCCTGTTGTAAGGTCCAGTTCAACTGGACACCCTTTGATTTTTGACCAATTAAATTGTAAACCTGCAGGAATTCAGAATGTGTGCAACTGCCAGACGTGGGATCCAGGGAGAGCATGCTGCTCAGGTGAACACTCTGACCACAGGTTTATTTCTTTCCCTTTGAAGTAGGCTGTCATCCATTTGGAGAGAAAATGAAGTGTGAAATATAGAGGCTTTACAACATGTAATGACTGCAACAATTTAGTTAAAGCTGATTTTCAGAAGCCAAGAGCTGAGTTTCAAATTAAATTCCTTATCAGTGGTCACCATGACAGAGTGTATATTTAGGAAATTATTTATTCCAACACGATATAATTAATTGTAATATTAAATGTTCTTAAGTTCGGTGTGGCATTCAATGCACTGACCAAATAACAGTTGAAACTCAAACCCAATGTAAGCCTGTTATTCCTGTATGCTGTTCTGGATGTTCCTGAAGAAAGAAGACCAAATAGACTTGATCAAATATTTTGAATTTTCTAAATTTTGGTTAAAAATAATTTATTGCTCTTTGACTAATTTAGAGAAAGACAGAATCATCTTTTTATAAGTCTGTTTCCTCCCAGAATAAAACTGTATTATTGTAATGCCTGACCAATTGTGCCCCTTAGTTCTGGTGAATCATGTTGGCTTTTTGACATCCTTGCTAAAGCTCCATGGTCTTGCTCAAAAAACAATGAATTGTGTGCACAGACACATCAATATTGCCTTCTGCCACTTGCCCAGAGAGAGTGAGAACTTACAAGAATTTACATGAAAAGGACAATGTCTTTAGCTCGACTTATCAAATATTGTACCTTTGAAGCTAAAAGACGGGGCTGGCAAGACCCAATTCCACATGAAATAACCAGCAGGTGACTGCTCATCTGAATTTCAAGGAGAAACCAGAATTTCTGTAACAATTGTGTCCTGACTGATGGCACCAGTGTGAGATGTACCTGCTCTCCTGGCTCTGTACAGCTGTGAGAGGCTGAGGAAGGACCGGAATCCTTCAGAACAAGCACCAGGTCCTCTCGTTTTGTTAGACTGAATGCAGGTTGACTCTCAAGTCTGCTGCAGATCGTGATGGGAGAGTAACTGCCAGTTGAATGGCAGTTTCTCCAGCTCAGCTACAGCATCCATATTCACCCACAATTACTGTTAATCTTGAGAATTATAAGATATAATCTGAAGCTTTCTGGCAATGAACCCTCAATTTGAGCTAAGGTTGAGAACCTTCTTGCATCAAGGGGACATCTTCTGTACAGTAGCAGCATTCCTCTCTTCCATAATGTTTTACATTCCCCAAAGAATCCCACAGGACTTTGCTCATGAGAGAGAACTGTAAAAAAATGTTTCTATTATAGCCAGGCTGAAAACTTGTCCATTCTGGTGAAGAGTAGTCAGTCCAGCTGAAATTCCCAAGTACAAGTCACCTATATCAGAATATTACAGAGACGCCCAAGCTCAGTGTCTAAAAAGCAGTTCTATAAATATAAAGATTTAGCATGGTGGAGAAGCTTCTTTCTCTCTAACCACCCATCTAAAAGATTAATCAGATCAATCATGGCACATTTCTTTACAGAATTCAATGACTTAAGTGCTACAGACATTAGCAACATTTCAATCTCCTGTCTCTGATCCTGAAAACATCATCTGTTAGGCTTTTGGCAATGCTATAGGAAAGTTGAGCTGCTTAAAAAAACCCAGGGAACATTTCAGGAGATACCAGTGTCAATCTTTCACTTGCTTTCCCTACCTCTCTGCAAAAATTTACATAGAGTGAAAAATATGGAAAACTGGCATGGTTGGTGGCATTTTATAAAACCTCATTCAATACCAAAGAGTAGGCAGGAAAAGAAGGCTACTGAGCACTATACTGATAAACTTATCTCCTGTTCTCAGTAAAGATACATGAAGAAGCTACATGTTAAACCACTACTGTACTACCATGGAATATGCATATGGAAATAAAGGGGAGAAGAAAAGCCACAATTTTATTAAAAAGTGCAAAGACAGCAGCCTCACCCTACTTTGAGCACTAGTGGTTCTGAAAAAACCCTCTTTAAATTCAGATTATTTCTCATTTGCATTTGCCATTACTGGGATTTCTTCCTACAAGGTCCAATTAAGAAAAATATTTCTTTTCTACAAGGCAAATTTATCAAAAATTCAAATAGACTCTTTGATGCATTTTCTGCATAAACTAATCATGAATAAACATAATTCTGTTGCTCTAAGAACAGATGCCATCCTGTAACTCCCTGCCCCCAACAGCTCTGCTCTCCAATCATAAAGGAGAAGGAAATTGTTTGGCCAAGTTTACAGAACGAACCATAAATCATAGGCATCTTTGCCAAAGCAAACTCATGTTTCTTTTATGAAACAATTTCTCCTAAAAGAATTTATATTCATTTTTTATATATGCATTTTTTATAAAATACATAAAGAAAGTAGAACATACTGTTCTGTTTCTCCTTTAGAAATGCTTGGTATTTTTCAGTTCTGGTTGAGAAAGCAAACATTTGCATTTTCACATGGCTTTCTGAAGCTAGTGGCATGGACCTAGCTGCAGTACTTTGATGGATATGGAGAATATTGAAATTGCTTTGGAATATTTGAGTCACCGTTATTCACAAAAGTGCAATTTTTAACTAGGAAACTTTAGGGACTTTTGTTGAAATCAGATACTGGAAATATGATGGAAGACTTGTGCATCTTCATAATCAGTGGAAATTTCAAAGTCAGATCCTTTCTCAGGAGTTAAAAAAAAATAAAAACAACAAACAAACAAAAAATGCAGACTCTACGAGGAACATTAGGACAGCCTAGCCATTCCAGGTGCAGCAGTTCCATTCTGACAGGCTGGGACATCTCCCCCTCTTCCCAGACAGCATTCCAGCTCTGAGAGAAAAATCTGACCTGAAAGGATCTTCATGAGCCAGAGTTGCTCACAGAAGGGTGTAGGGAGCACAGCAGAGCACAGGAAGCTCCACTGAGCATGGAGGGACACTGAGAAGGCTCCACGCCTGTCTGCATGACTCCATCTCATCTCCCACTTACCCAGAAGGGCACACTGCTGCTCAGGCTGCTTTGAGCAGTGACTCTGGAGAAAACTCTGCACTGTCCTCAGGCTTCAAATAGAGGGAGAAGAATATATATCTGAGGAGGCAGCACATCATCACTGCTATATGTGACAGTCAGTCACTTCAGTGAAGTTTTCCAGCCTTCTAGATGAGTACAAGAACTCAGCAATGCTCTGACTACATTATTCACATCTAGAACACACCATTCTGTCTGTGGCTTTTGAGTGTGATTGGCCCTCAAGGGTCCACTAGAGGTACTTTTATAGGGTACACTGAAAGGTCCAAGACTGTGATAATGTTTAATTTCCTTTAGGCATGCCTTCTTTGATACGACGCCTCTGCTTTGACCCTGAAAGGACTTCTTGTCATCCTGTCTGATCTGATCTGTGGCTCTAGTTGCTGGGATGGACATTGAGATGTAGTAAGTGGGACAAAACCCTGCTCTATCATGTCCACCACTCTCATGTCAAAAGACAGGGCCTTTTGTAGAAGAAACATGGAATCTTAGAAATCCTGAGTTGGATGGAACCCAAGAATTGCCAAAGTTCAGCTCCTGGCCCTGCAGAGGACAGCCCCAAGAATCACACCCTGTGCCTGAGAGGGTTGTCACAACACTCCTTTAATTCTGTCAGGCTTGATGCTGTGACCACTTCCTTGGAGAGCCTGTTCCAGTACCTGGGTGAAAAACCTTTTCTCAGTGTACAGCTTAAACCTCCCCTGACTCAGCTTCATGCCATTCTCTCAGGTCCTGTCACTGGACAGAGAGAAGACGTGATTGCCTGCCTCTCCGCTTGCCCTCATGGGGAAGCTGTAACTGCAATGAGGTCTCCCCTCCATCTCCTCTCTCGAGCAGAGTCAGAGATGATCTTTGCTTTCCATTCCCCACTTTCTGTCCCACACTGTTTTGAAGATTAAGGCTTTTCCACAACCACAAGTTCAAAGTTCTTCCCCACATCATATCTCTTTTCTGAGATTTACTTTGTTTCCCTCATCTGCACCTCTGCTCTGTTCCCCTCTAATATGTTCCTTTATTTTCCTGCCTTATCATGATTGTCACTTGCTTACTTCCTTTTTTTTTCAGTCTCATTTTTATGTAAACAATCCAAAATAGGAGCTCCACTGTGCTGAATGATGTGCTGATACCAGAAAAAAGATATGTCTGTTGTGAACATGCTTTTTCCTTGGTTATCCTTACCCTTTATATCCTATGGTGCAACACAGAGTTACAACTATTTTCCACCTCCCATTCAGTAGGACTGAAACCTCTATAGCAAGAACACATTTCAGTTTCAGCAGGTATTAGTTGTTGTAGGCTGTGTCTTTTCTGCAAAGCAACAAAATTCAAGACAATGACAGCACAAGAGCCTAATGACAGGAACTCGAGATATCTCTATTTTGCCTTGCATATGATGTTTAACACACCCCAAATGAGAGCCACTATTTATTACATTTTTTTCTTAATTGATGTCTTCAGATGAGACAACAGCCACTGGAAATGACAACTTTTGACTGGAAAAAGTCATATTATTTTCTGATAACACAGCATATAATGTGTGTCACTCAAAGGATGAACAATTTCTTCCAGAGTTTTCATCTGCTTGCTTGTTGTACAAAGCATATGCATTACCCGATTAAATAACTCATGGCCCCATAAATCGTTAACCATGTGTACAGTACATAATTCAGTGATCTGCAGACTGTGTTACAATACACTATTTCAAAGCTTTTCTCAAGTTTAAAAAAAACCAAAACACAAAACAACCAATCCACAAAAAACCTGCAGAGCTTTGTTCACCAAACACTGTGCCGGTGACCTTTCTCTCTAGTTTCTATTGCATGTTTGTTCAGTTAACTGCTGAAAACATTTTAATGCTGTGTTCAACCCCTGCAAAGTCAAACCGATGCATGACAATCCATCAAAATCAGCCAGATAACAGAAAGCACATTCCGATTCCAGAATTATTGTTGTATGATTCTAAATGACAGGGTATGAAACAAAAAGAGCACAGAGCTTGATTTTCCACAGCAAAATTAAGCCCAGAGAATGATAAGGAAAAAAATCCTTTAGACTGAGATCCTAGAGAAATGATGTGAAATTGAAGAGGATGAGAACACATGCAACAAGACAATTGCACTGTCACGCATACAAACTTTGGTCAAATAGAAAGGTTTCTAAGTGTGTGTATAACTCAAAGCTCACTAAAACAGAAATTATGAAATTATTTTCTGACAATTAAAGCAAGTGTGTGTTTATGCCATCAGTTCTAGATGTAAACTCTTTCCCCAGGGTCCATCTCAAATCTAAGGATTAAGTATGTAGTGATGAAATATTTCAATTATCTTCATTCATAACACTTATTAATTATTAAAAAGTGCCATTCAGAAGAAAAAAAAATTACATTGTAAGATATCTTGCTTTAGGTAAAAAGCTTTGTTACCATTCTTAGTCAGGAAAGGAATTACTAAAAATGTAACCTAAAACAGGTACTGATGAATTAAAAAGAAGAAATGCTCCAAGTTTTTTGAAATTAATGAAATAGAACTTACTGCCATTTAGGAACATCACTTGCACAGCATTTTGCTAAATCAAGGAGGTAAAAACATTGACAGCACATTCTGTGACTCCCTCTGTGTTCCCTTCACCAACAAGGACCAGACTGGCACTTTGCTGAGCCATCTCTTGGATGGGACAATGGCAGCCCAACCACATGTTCTGCAGTTCTCACCAGGCTCCTACAAAGCTTTTGCCTCCAAGGGTCACGAGGCTCCCAGTCTGATTCCTATCTCCTTGTGACAGTGGAGAGCAAAAGATCACATGCACCCAGGAAGCCATGGTCCCAAAGTAGCAAACACATGTCCACTGACAGGTTTAAAAGTCTTGGCAGAGACTTTGAACTGTATTCTGTCTCTAACAATGCGTGAGTCAACAGTGAGTAGCGCAGTAAGATGTGTCCCAGCTGCTAAACACCTGAGACCCTTTAAATAAACCTGGTATCCTGGTCAGGAGGCTTCCTTCCTCAGAGAAGCCCACAACAGCACAGCCCGTGGGCAAATGTGAGCAAGTTTTTGACTTAGCAGTACTGGGCACAATCTCTTTGACAAGCACAGACTAAAAAAAAATAGTTTCTCACACTGTGATCCTTTGAGTACCTGGACTCAGAAGGCATGAAATCAACTTTGAGAAGGAACATTTTTGGGGAGTCCGGTGAAACAGTTCTCTTGTGGTGCAAGGACAAGGTAACATTCACAAAAATCTGTTGAAAAAGCAATAGGACGTGGGAGAAATGTTCTTTTAAAAAAAGATGTAAGCACAGTGAGCATTTGTGATTTCAACTATTGTGTCTTGGGTGAATGCTTCAAGACTAAAAACATTGAAAGGTACTTTATTCTGAACAACTGTGCCACAATCCTCATGAGGACTTGACACATATGAAAATGTTCTACAGTTTAAGTTAGGTTGGAAATAGTACAGCACAAGGACCTATTCTCTGATTTCTTTTGTGATTAAGGCTGGTAATGGAGTTTTCCAAACCATTTCCCTGTAACTTTTGAAAATATATATAAAAAAAAAATGGTTCCATCCACTCTTAGTGATCAAAGCACTGACTCAGCTGCTCACTTGTCAATTTAGACATGTCAACTGCCTGCCACCCAAACACATTCCTTCCTATTTGGCTTTTCCATTACCTGTACAGCAAAGTTCAAGCAGCTCATCTTTGGCATCATGGAAATTTTAAACAC
This sequence comes from Pseudotriccus pelzelni, assembly GCA_035584735.1. Lineage (NCBI taxonomy): Eukaryota > Metazoa > Chordata > Aves > Passeriformes > Tyrannidae > Pseudotriccus > Pseudotriccus pelzelni. The sequence continues at coordinate 11,422,794 of JAWMRA010000161.1, read as the reverse complement.
TTCTCCTGTTTGTCTGACCGCTGTCTTACAGCACTGCCTGTGGCATTTTCTCTCTTCCAACACTAATAATGTTAAAGTCCTTCTATCTTTCTCATCCCTTGCCTCTCCTTCTGCACACTCTCTCCAGGATTTTGTTCTGCACAAGAGCCGCAAGGAGTTATCCAGTTATTGCCAGATAGATATGCTGGGGGTTGGGGAATGGTGAGGCTCATATCTAGGCAAAGATGTGAACTAAAGTGTTATTCTCAGCACTCATTGGGTCAGAGGGCCTTATCCTGACAAACAGTGTGCAGAGCAACAAAACAAATGCTGCTCATGCATAAACACCTTCTAATGCACCAAACTGGTAACAGCACGAGCAAGCAACTAAAGCATGTAAAAGGAACTCACATTAACTTCAACAACAGGAGCTTTTTAGGTGCAGCACTGTCTAAATGCACAGGTAATATCACCCAGCAGTTATGAAATACAAGCAAATAACATACTTGACAAAGTCAACCAGAATTTGGAGGCAGCACTCCTCCATAAGGGCCTAGATCCCAATGTACTCCTGCACTGCAGTAAATTTCCTAGGGGCAATGTTCTCTTGCCTGCTGAGATAGACATCAGCTTGCTCCTGAAAAGGGCTAAAGCAGCAGTCCTTCTGGCAGTGGAATTAACTAATGCCCAAGGCAGGCACTGGCACCCTCAGAGCTTTTATTCAGTATGGAAACGCTGCTGTGTTTTTACCCATAGGAAAATCTGTCCTGTGCAAAAACTTTAACTTATTTTGACTACAGAAGTCAGCATCTAGATCCAGAGCATATTCTATAAAGGAAAATTGATATGAAATGCCTGATTCTCACATTTGTTCCTAAGGCTAAACAATAAATTTTGTTTTCAAAAATCTCTGCCCTCTCCTTACTTTACAGTTATCAGTCTTATCCAAAATATTAAAGTAAAAAACACCACGATAAAAAGTCTGCAATCTGCTCCTACATACAGATCTTATTTCCCTGCATATTTTTCAAGCCTTACACTTTTCGAAAATTATATAATCTAAAGGTTCTATTTTTAAATTAAACTAGAAATCAGTCAACCAATATCATATATATATATACACACACATATTTAAATCATCAAGGAAAATTATTGCAGTACCTGGACACGTTTTACATAATGCACCTCTGATCTAAATCACCACAGAAACTGCTCCCTGCCCCTCCTAGCAATTGAAACAGCTATAGAAGGACCCTGAAAAGGGTAGCCAGGATACCGATTGCCAAGTGAAATTCCTGTGCCTGCCGTTAGTGGAAGCCTTGAACAAAGAGGTGCATTTAACGCTGCTGCCTAAACTTTGCCAGATTCAGGCTCAGACAGATTTCTGGCAGCAGCGAGATCCCGAGCCAGGAGCCTGTCGCTGAGAATGACCTGCCCCCTCGTTCCCACGAGCTCCTCCCTTGGGACAGATGCAAGGGACGTGAAAACCCAGTCATTAATGGGGAAACAGAGCGTGGGGCGAGAGCAACCCTCACACTCGGGGTGAACAACAACTTTGCACTGAACAACAAACTTCATGGAAAATCCTACAGGATTTAAAGAGCGACACCACAAATGGGCCACACAATACAATCAGCTTCTACAAAATTATTTCCAAGATCTATGTAATTTAGTAAAGAAGGATGACCTTTCTCTAGGAATTTTTCACCCTGTCTTGTGCAACTCTAACAGACATGCAGTTCTGGTTTGCATTTTTAGGAAGGTTTCAAAACCTTATACAAAACTATTATTGTTTTTCTGAATTGTATGTGACTTTGCCAGGGAAATCGAGTTTAATTTTATGCAATCAGTACAAAGAAAAAAAAAATAAAAAAGAGAAAAAAAAGCCATTGGCAAACAAATGCTGCCTGTTCCCAGAGAGGGTAAGGCAGAACACCTTAAAGGAGGTGGCATTGGTGCAGTACCTGATGAAACTCTGATGGGTCATATGTGATATTTTACAATTGTAGCTTCAGCTTACAAGTGTCAAACTTTCAACACAAGTTAAAAAAAAAAAATAAAATAAAACCATGACCCCCCCCAAACCAAACAAAAATCCAAACAAACAAAAAATAACCCCCCCAAAAAACAAACAAACAAAAAAAAGAGCATGCTTTCCATCTCTTATCAACCTCTTAGTACCCTACTCCAATGCTATTTCTAGCTCTGAGACTGCACGTCCTGCTCTGCTTGTATAACCTTCTGTGCACTAGTTACATAGAAAAACAGGAAAATCATATTTTATCCTGATTTCTGAACAACATTTGAATTCCTGAAATTTCAGCCACAGATTCAAATAAAATCACCATAAAGCAAAAAGAAAACCTTAAACAGACTGAAAAAACACAGTTGCTTCTTGATCCATAGGCAGCACGTATTCTGTAACAGATGACACTGTGAGGCAGAGTACATTGTACACAACTTGTGTGGAGCTATTTCATCTTTGCATGGACAGAAATGCATGATGTAATCCTAAATTATATTGGATGTGCATGGTTCAAGTATTAGTCATTACTGATATTCCAGAACTTGTAGCTAAAGAAACTTCCACCGCCATTAAAACACCAGACATTCTGGAGGACACTTTAGAATGACAAATGTTTTAAAAGATCTTTAAGAAAAAACCCAATACTTTAAAATTAAAATTTATTTTTTTTATAAATATGCAAAATCTTTAGATATAACCTTTTCAGTTCTAATTTCTGAATAAAATTGTAAAATATCAGTGTTATACCTTGGGACTTCAATACCAATGATTGTAATGTATGTAATTTCTGATAACATATTTTGCAGAGAGACTTTTTTTCCCTTAAAAAAAAAAAAATCATGAATAGATACAGGAAGAGGGAAATCACTGTAGTATTCTGTAAACTTCTTGAAATAGAAATGTCTCTTCTGTAAACTAAACCAGAACTAACATGTAATACAACAGATTTATATAGGAGGAAATTCCTACCTGGCATTTTGACTCTATTTACAGAGGAACAAAACCAAGGAAATTTGAGTGAAATCTTCTGATCCACAGGATGACATGAACACTATGTGATGCAACTAAAATTTTACTAGAGGGTAAGTAATGATACTCTGGCATGTCTATGATCATCCTAATAGGTGAGTGCGATACATTATGAATGTGAAGTGTCTGTGGTGTGCTGTGACTGCAGACGGACTATTATCTGTTATGATTCTGATGTGACTGCAGCGGCACCGCAAAGCTCCCGGCCTTTGATGTGACTTTATTGCCATAGCTGTGGCACTGCTGCCATGTCACACGCGGTCTCCTGCATTATTTTGACATTTATATATCCATGCACAGTGGGAAGGCAGAGTTTCGGAGTTTAAGCAGTCCTGACGAATTCTAGAGGACTGCTAACCCTATAAAACTGTTACACCCCTTCTACTTCTGTAAATATTTTGTGAAGCGTTTTCATAGACAGTGCAAGAAATTAATAAGGCTAAAAGGGGTGGGGTTTGTCCCCCAGACTTTCATGGATATTTATATGTACAAAAATGTTAACACATGGGTTATCTTTTAAAATATAAAGAAGTCTTTAATTTAGCAGCAGTACAAACTATAATTAGTAAAATACAGTTACTCTACAATTTAGGGTGTGTTCTCTTAGAATGCAGATTATCACAGTCTCTTTTTCATGGACTAGGGTTTCAAAAGGAGGTATGATGTATTTTAAAACAATACTTTTAAAAATATAATGTTTAACATCTGAAGGGGAAGGATGAAGCTGAGCAAAAACTTAAAGCATCGAAAAATGTTACTAAAAAAAACTAGAGGCTCCCTAAGTCTGCATAGCTGTCATCTTTTGATATTAAAATTTATTCTTGTGGTTTCTCCCATAAGATTTTCAAGTTCTGTAAGGTTTTCCATTTTTTACTGGCAAAATCCCATGAAACTAGAGGTCAGAAGTGACGTTACTGAATATAAACATGTCTGGGATTAATCTTCAGGAAACAATTATTCACTTTCATGAAAATGGAAGACAGATTTTTTAGAGAAGAAAAAAGCTTTTGCCAATGAAAAATCTCCAACTGGCATAGCAGAAAACGCGACAAGAGATAAGCTAAGCTAGCTGTTTTGCAACATCTAGATAAACAGAATTCTACAAAATTTTATCTTGTAGGATCTATGATTCTCAGTTGTAGTGCAGTACAAGAAACATCCTGGTAATTGTCAACTTGAGAAGCTTCAGTACATCACATATAAACACTCTGAGGTCACATTTACAGATAATGTAAACTTGCACAAATGTAAAACCACAATATACTGAACTCAATGCGTACATGAAACATGAAATAAAATAAATCATGCCAATGTACATTGCCTGAAATCTGTTCCTCGAACTTCATGTATATTCCATAAAATACTGATTACATCCAATCTTTTTTTTTTAATTACATTGTACTTTAGACCTTAACAAGCAATTCAGAGAAAACATTGACAGGCTTGGATCTCTTACAGCCTTCTGGACTTCATTCAAAGCAGGTCGGAAGGACACTGTCATCATGAAATGCCAAATCTGAGCTGGCTGCCATCAGCCCAGCTCTCAGCTCTTTACATGTGCTTCATCCCAGACAGCCCCTAACCAAATATGTCATGCTCTCTTTCAATACTGAAGTAATATGCTATTTTTAAAAAAATCTTTCATGCCTGTTATAAATGCCGTTCTGCTAAAAAAAAAAACCAAACAAACAAAAATTCCCACTACAACAAATCTTGTTTCACAAGAATTAACTGTGAAAACTATTCTGCCTAATTTTGCAGTGAAATCCCAGTTCAAACCATTGTAAACATCTCCATTCAGAGGTATGGAGCTGTGAAAACACTGCCTGGCTATACACAAAACCTCTGTTTAGAGCTGTTACAATGAGGTGTTTGGAAACCTGTGTCCTAAGTACTAAGAGCCAATCTGGTAGCAGAATGAGAAGTTAAGGAATATGCAGAACTTGTCAAATATAGCTCACACACTAGAAACATGTAGAAAATTTCTTATTTACTGCAATGAGAGATGATATTTGTAGGATGTTGACAAGAAAATTTGGAGAGCTGTCTTTAAGGAGACCCACTAGCAATTCTTCATTGCCTTTTTCTGAAACTACCTATTGGTTAAAACCTAAGATAAAATATTTAGCATCAAGTCCCTTGGCCTGAAACAAAAGGAATAGTCTTGCTGCCCTCTCAGTTCCTCCTGTTGGCACTATGCTACTGCACAGACACAAGTAAACACTCACTGCAGAACGCCCAGGGTACCTCAGGTTCCCACACACGCACTGCACTCCCCAGCAGGTTGCAGTCACCCATCTCATGCACTCACTTCTGTGTTGTTGCCATGTAAAACAAGAATTTGGCAGTGGGTGGGCTTGTCCAGGACAGCAGGCACAGCAGGCTGGTGATGACAGCATTTGTCTTGCAGGTGGGATTCTCAGAGGTGAGGACCCTGCTCCAAATCAGCTCAGGGAGTGGTTTGGGAGGCCTCCTCTAAAGGAGAGGGTTCCTCCCCTAAGGGAAACTCCCAAGCCATTGGGTTTTGGCTGCACTAGCACAGGTATCTCCCCTGTACAGGCTGGAAGCATACATTGGGAGAGTTTGGTTTTGTCACGAGGGAAAAGACCCAAGGTCCTGGAAATGGCAAGCTTGGAAATGGTTTCCCGCAGAAGCCACACAACTAAATTAAAAAACTGCAGCTCACTATACAGAAGGGAAAGGCAAGCTTGCATTGCCCTTTCTTTTGGTATTATTATCCCACATCAAAGAAAATATTTTGGCATATCCATTTTACATATCTACGTTTCTGAAATAACACATCTGCTCAGCACACTATTCAAACTCTATTGGGGACAAATTCTACTTTCACAGATACCCAAACAACTGTGGAGAACTTAGTGATTAGAAATGTTAGAAAAATTGGACACACTTCCCAGGCTTATTTTTCTGAGCTGGTTCTCTCCTTTTTCTCACACTCTCAGATGCCTTCCTCTCTGTCCCTCCCCTTCTATAACTCTGTGTCCCAATTTAAAATTCCATTTGCTGCTTTTATCAAGACAGTTGTTATTTTTGATAAGAGGTATCACCTGGCTTTGCTTTGAGATTTAGTGGTCTTTACGAAAGCCTGGTCACTTGCCTTTCTTTCCAAGATTGTCTGGATTTCAGATGCAGCACGCAGAAGTTTGGTCGGATTCACAGTAAGTGAATCTGCTCTACTCACAGTTCTGCTCCTATGACTTTGTATAATGGTACTTTACCTTACCTGGGATAACAACTCTACTAAATGTGTTTCATTTTTTATCAAACTTGGGCTTTTTTAATATGACATATAAAACATTGATATTCCTATGACATCCCACGAGGGAAAAGAAACACCATTTGCTATAATCAGGGGAAATGTTTTATTGCCTAAGACATGCATTTATCTCCCTCACAAACAGAAGTCATAAAAAGAACATACAACTGGTTAAATGTTACTTGATGTACCTTAGGTCCCAACTGGTTTGCTTTAGGTCCTGCAGTGTCTTGTGGAATTAAATCCAGGCATGAACACAGGTTAATGCTTTTTCTTTCCTTTTAGCAGAACTCTGTCAGTCTGGCCCACACCCCAAGAGCTTTCACTTCAGACTAACCTGCAAGCAGCACTGTGGGTCTCTCCTTTACTTCTCCTTCCCAATGCTCCACTGATTCACCACTGACTAATTAATTATAAACCTCTGTTCTTAAGGCTCTTATATAAATCTCTGTCCTTGTTGCCATCCTGCAGATCTATTCAGTGATCACACTCTTACTTAAATCACGTAAGAAAGACTGGTCTGTCCCTTTTATCTGAAAGGCTGTTAAGGAGGCCCAAATTCTAAAGCTTTTTGTAATGAACTGTTCTTCCTTGAAGACAGTTTACCATCAAGCATCCTTCCAGGTCTCATGAAGGGCTACACTGCACAAACTGAGATGACAGTTGTCAGAAGGGAAAGCCAGTCCCTTCCTGAATAGAAAGAAGAATAGATCTGTCTTTTCACTTCTGTCCTTTCTCCATTGTACTTTCAAGGCACAACTGGAGTTCCTACAGCAACAGGTATTTTTCTTTGCTAAGATTCATTGTTGGATGCTCACTGGTATTCCGAGTTCCTAATTCTAAACCCACTTCTCTCTTTTATAAACCTGCACATTATTTGTATCCAAAGGGAATTCTTTGTAAAGGCTGCAGTTTTCAAAAACTTGATTCCACTTTCTTCCAGGGCCTTCTGCCTGTCTTCCTCTCCTCCTCCTCTTTGCCACAATTTCTTTTCCTCCACTTTTCTCTCTTAAAGAAATCTCTCATGTGTGCTGCTATTCAAAAATAAAATCAAACATTTGATCTTTTCTGTCCAGACTTCCTTCTCTTTCTCCGTTTCCCTGCATTCTGTCACGTGTTGCACTGTTAGCTGAACAGACACTGTTTAACAGCATATATTGAAAATACCAGAACAAACAAATGTATTCCACACTTTGTTCCATAGTGATATTTAACATAGAATCATAAGCAATTGGTGAAAAAGAATATTTTTAAGCTTTTGAAGTCCAAGTTGGAATTCCATTCTGAAAAAGATGGACGGCAATCTGCACAACAAATTTTCTAAAAAGCTCTGTATCTAAAATAAATAAAAAGGTCTTTTACAGTAGCCGTTTTGTATCTGTCAGAAATTGTAGGGTTCCCTACAAGAGCGTCCCAATAATTTTGTCCTCTCTGCCATAGACTGCTTTTTGGAGATTTAGCCACAGCTATTGCTGCTCGTTCCTTTGAAGCTAAGGGTTCCTGCCCCCCCCTTAGCTAAAAAACATGCTGGCAGAGTTTTTCATGATTAAGTCTATGAGTCAAACTCTACCAGAGCTCACCTAATATCCAGGATTGAACCATATAAGCCATAGCTCATCAAGAGTTGTTCTAGTAAGTATGATTGATCGGCAACATAAGAATTTTCATCTTGGTCTTAAAATCTAAGAAAGCAAATTTCCATGTAAATACATATTTTCATATATTGTTTGGAATATATGATGTAATTATTGATTTTGCCCTAGCTGATAAAAAAATATTTGTATATCAATCATTTTTAAAATATCTTCTAAAGACAGTGTGCTTTTAGGGTTTTTTTGGGAGATTTTTTTTTACATGAGAACTTTACCTGAAATTTTTGACTGTACCAGCTTCTGCTCAGATGCAGCTAAGTGTTCTGGATTTCCAAGTGCAAACCCGTTCAGCAGATTTATGAGTTCCCTAATGCACTTTCACCATTACTATATCCTTAGGCCTGTGACATTTTCGATGAATGGGAATGCCAATTCTACAAAAATTCACACAAAAAATAACAGTTGACATTTTCAGTGGTATGTGCTCAGGTTTAACTATGACTTAGGGTTGAAATTCAGCAACTCATTACACTTCATTACTTTCTCTCTTTCTTGATGTGAGGCTATTTATGGTGTGGTATTTGTGTTTTACTGTTTGGTTGTTTGTTTTTTTTTTTAATTATGAATCTGTATTTAAATTTTAACTGAAGAATATCAAGATACATCTTTGTGTATCTGGACCTAAGGTTATCCACCATCAGCTTTATAAGGGCTATAAAAATCTTGTTCACAATTTTTGGATCACATTCCTACTTCTCCAGTTCTGGAGAGAATTCATGAAAGAAATTCTAATGTAGTAAAGACACAAGTTATCCAGTATAAAGAAACAGTTTAGAAAAAGAAGTGGAGGGTTTTTTGCCTTTAATTTTTAAGTATCACTCATTCCTCTTTGACTGTGTAAGAGATCTGCTGAATGATGTGCCCTACAAAGCACCTCTTGCCAGTCACTCTCTTAGGGCTTTTTAAAATCTATTCATCTGCTACTATTTCAGCAAGGTTTCTGTTACGGGAGAATACTGACAACATTGAAGCCTCCTAGAATTCTCACACTTCATCAGCATTTAACACGTCGTTTGAACAACACCAAAACATATTTGTACAAACATACCGAGAGTTTAAGACAGTAGAAAAGTTGAAAAGATACCAAGTTATTTCCTACCTCTGCCTTTGAAAATTCTATTTCTGGGAAGGACACTTAGAAAAAATAGCTACAGCTTCTATCCCCTGCCCTCCCAATTAGGAGTATGAGCAAGATTTCACGGCACTATAGCATGCTGTCTGAGCTTTCTATGCACAAGATCCATTAGTTGTTTGCTGGGGGAAGTAAAATTATAAAGGTTTTATCATGATTTGCAAATTACTGTGTAAAAAATGCTTCAATAATCCTTACAGCGCAAAAAAAAGTCTGTTTTGCCCAACAAGCAACTGACAGCTTTCTAATGCAGTTACATTAAAGCTCTTTCCTGAGTGTGTGAGGCACTTTTTAACTAGCTCCTCAGGGCATTGTTAGATATCATTGCTTACAGCCACTGCGAGCCACTGTGCCATAATAGTGCTTCCCACTTCCTCCTGATCAGTCAAATACAAGAGGTGACTTTCAACGCAAGAAAAAGTCTCAACCAGCCAAGACACCAGATGTAAGACTGTCTCTTTACATACAGCAGCAGCCCAGAATGAAAGCACAGCCTTGCAGAGAGAGATGTCTCTCAGGATACTGGAAGGAGATAAAGAACAGCTTCTATGGGTGTCTTTTCCTAGGTTAGTAAACTGCAGGCACTTGGAGTAATTTTAAAATGGAAAAATAACCATTCCTTATTTTACGCTTTAAGCATACAATAGTCTACTAAATGAGTAAACTTGAAGTAAATCTCAAAGTCATCTTCTCTAAAGAAGTGGATTCATTTAATCTAAACATGAAAAATTAGGAATTAAAGGGGTAACAGAATGTATATTTCTGGAGTAGAGATTACTAAAAATACTTGATTAGGTATTTAGTTAAGAAGATAATAACTGTCATGGATTTTACGCTTCTTCCAAGTGAGAATTTGTGGAGATCAGATTCAGAAGGTATTAAGTTACCTTCTGCAGTCAAAGGCACACAAACAGTTCTTGTTGAATTAATCCTTGATAGCCATCAAAAACTGTATCCAAACTTTAGATGCTTATTTGCAAGAAATCGTCTCAGGACTGTCAGCTCTTATTGCCCAGGAATACTGGGAGACTGCTAATAAAGCAAACACGAAATCTCGGCCTGTGTCAGACTGTCTTCAGGACAGATGGGAGACACACAGCTTCCCAGACCCAGACAAGGCATAAAATCTAATAACCAAACCCATGCCAAAGCTGTGTGACTACCAGCACATCATTTCAGAAATGGAGTGAGGGGGTAAGTCACCCTATTCCTCTTGAACAGTGCCTGAAGTTTCCCATCCTCTGTGTTCCCTGCTGCTGGGGAGGGAACAAGCCAAGAAACCCTGGGCAGCTCTCAGAAAGTGCTGTTCCACACCTAAGTCTGAAGGCCACTTTCTAGCACAGTGACACAAGATTTTAATGTTCTTGATTCTGGTTTTGTCCACTGCATTTTTGTGGTTTTTTTTTTTTGTTTGTTTTTTAGTTCCTCAAAGTCACAAGAATTAATTTACATTAAGGCAAAATTACAAATATGAATAGGAACTCTTCCCCAACACTCAAGCCTTATGAGAATACAGGACAAGAGAAGATACTGCAGATACCAACCAGAGCTAGAGGAGCGTGTGGTAGCAGAAAAGCAAAATATCAGGCAGCTTTGGAGAATGAGACTGATATGGTTACAATGTGATTGAGTTCTCCACAATGGAGATAGATGGCCATTTACTTTCTTCATTTATCTACTCACATCTGTACTTTACATTTCAAGAAGCTGAAACTCTTGCATCATCCTATTTATCTAAGGGACTCAAGGCAGCACACAATCCACATGGAAAAAAAATAAAGTGGCCCTGGGATATATGTTGAGCAGTTTTTCAGTAAATCTTATTTATTTCCTCAGAGTCCTCAATATCTAAAGCTTTTATGTATTCATTATCAGCAACATGTCGAGTAATGTGATAACTTGACAAGGTTCTATTGAAGCAGCTTAGTGGGACATACAGTACTTATGCTGCCTGATAAGAAAACATTCAGAAAGGTCATATCCTCTCTTGTATTACCTATCTCCCTGGGCAGCAGCAGTTTGGGTTTTTCTGAAAACTAAAGTTTGAAAATATTCCTGGTAAAAGTGAGTGAAAAGCTGTCCGGCTGCATGAGCACAATGACGATCAGTCGCTATTAATATTCATGTTACTTTTCAAAACTTGATATTAAAATGAAAATCCTTGCCAAAATGTTAACCATACTGACTAGGCGTGACTGTGACATGAGTAGCTGGTCAGCTCAGCATAACTGTTAGACCTGGGATATAATGGCAAAATCCCACTGACTGACTCCTGGAACAGCAGCACAGATCTGACCTTTCCTGCTCACCTTGCTCCTCCATATCAGCTGCTAAGTGGTGTAGAAAGTCAAATCAGATTTAGAATGCAACAGACCAAAACATGCACCATGACCATGCCTGACTTACTCTTTTTTAAGTAGCAAGAAGTAACTCTATTTTGAATCTTGTGATGTTGGAGACCTAGAGAGGTTTTCTGTGGAACTTGTTGGCAGAAGGAGGACAGAAATCAGGAAAAGGATGTGGTCCTATTTTCCCAAGATCCAGAACACATCCACTGCCTGAGGAGATCGTGCCTGGGGCCATCTCAGGACAAAACAGATGAGCACCAAAGCTCAGGCCTTTGATACATCTCACAACTGGAGGTTTACAAAAAGGTGCTATGGAACCAGATTTCTCACACTTTCTCCTGAGTTTCTGTGACTCTAAGGCAAGCCCGGCCAGAACAAAGAAATTCTTGCTATTCAGGTAAATGAGCACAAAATGACAGCCTAGCAACCTCTGTTGTAATAATACCACTAGTTACAATAAGCTGTTTCAGACCTATTACTCTATTTTGGGCACATACTGCCTACATGATATAACGTCTGATATTATTTGGCACACGGGGACACATTCAGCTTGATGTGTAACAACATATACGTGCTTTGTCACAAAATCTTTATATATAGGCCCACTATAAGTATTAAAAAGAACTTCGAAAGGCAATTTCTCTAAGCAGTAGTTTATGGTAGTTAAAAGTCTTCGTTTTCCAACATGTTATACTGCTTATTTCATGTAACAAATCCAGGTCATCTTTATCGCTACTTTTCTCAGTCACTAATTTTACCTTGTGCATGCAGTGGGATTTCAGGCAAGTCTGACATACAGAAAAATACAAATGTCATTATTGGACTTTGTTAGACACAATGTTACCTTTTGGTGAACTTTAGTAAAAACGATGCCTGATTGTAAATCTGGATCACAGCTGGATGTCACAAGCAAAATAGTGAATGAGTAATAGGCGGAAAAAAAAAAAGCCCAACACTATTAGACAAATTAAAGAATCATCGTTTACATAAATACCTGCTTACACTTAAATACTTTGAAAAACAGTAATTTTCAATCCTAGTAAATATTGCAGCTCAGTTTGTCAAGGGTTTTTCTCCCTTCACTCAGAATGCTGTTGGGATCAGAACCAGCAGATTAAAGAGTTGCTGTCAGCTGTTCTGCCCGAGGGAGGGTTTTCCTTATGATGAGATGAGGGGTTGCTCTTAAAAACAGGGGAGGAGTGGAGGGATGAACAGCCATAACAATCATTTCTCTAATTCTGATTGAAAAATCAGCCTGACCATCAGTTCTTGGTGTAATTTTATTAAGTCTCACTTGATGACAGAAGCCTTATTATTCTTCCTATTGACAACTCCTGGATGCAGTCAGCAAATGGCAGCAGATTCAAGATGGAAAGTGAAACACTGCCCTTAATTTGTGATGTCAAGCCCTTTATGGCCACAACTACAAGACAGTTAATCAGAGGTATCATCTCGGGTAACGCAGCAGCTTCTGCTTGCAATCAAAGCTGCTTTCACACCAAGGTACAGCTCCACATGAGCTGTAACTGAAGACAGAGTGTCTCTGTACACAGCAGGGATGGGGGAGCTGGTAGGAGGATTGTCCCATATTTTATTGGCAAATAATGATTTTATCAGATCAGAGGACAAATTTTAGCTCAAGGTGAAGTTGATACCATGCTACTTTTGAAGATGAAAGGAAATTAATCTGATTTTTTCTTTGTGCCTGGCCTTCTTTACAGCATCTCACCAGGATTCTTGGGACTATAAGAATATGTAGTTCATCACTGATCTTCAGACTTAAACTATCTGGCTTTTTAGTAACTTCATCTATGGTCTACTGCCCTTTTTTTTTTTTTTTTAACAAAGTTTCATAGTAGACAATTCAAATCCTTGTAACAAGGGTCTTACAAACATAGACACAGTTCTTATTCAATTAATACTCCCTGTATGTTCCAGTGTCCAAACAGGAAATAAAAAAAACCAACCAGAGCAAACTACCCTTCCACTGATAACACATCATTTTACTATTTGCTGCATCTTTGCAAGCAGTAAGAGACAAATCTTAACCCTTGGGATCTGAGCATATATCCTGCTAGACACAGTTGTTCATCCTTTATTTCCTCTTGCTTAGCAAGATGTGGACTCCCTTGAAACCTTTCCTAAAATGAAAAGGAGGGGTCAGAGACCAATGTCCAAGTTTATAATGGTTAGATGTTAAGTTGGAATTGAAACTGTTAATAAACCATATCAAAGGCAGTTTTAATCACATGAGGAAATCTAATTAAATTAAAAGGTTTTCACTGGGAGTGTCTTTGACCTATTTGTTCAAATTTAAGAACTGGTGATTGAAGTCTCACTGTAGGAATTCCAGGATTTGAAAGCTTTGGGATTCCGCTCTAGCCACCTTTGGTTCTTTCTAGATTCCCTACCTCATGCAAAAACATCACTGAGGGAGTTCAGCTTTACTGTGAAGCTGCTCTGCTGTGGTGCCCACTTAGAAAAAGCAACCTGGAGCAGAGAACCAGGGCACAGTGGCAGGCCTGTTCCTGCCTTGGACAAACCTCTAAGGACCAACTCTTCCCTGCCAAGGCTCCTTTCTGACTCACACTTGTATTGGGCCACACTTGCTGTGGACCAGAAAGCTCCCACTCTTTTGCCTTCAAGCACAAAAACTTCTAGCAGCTTTTGCTTCACGCACTGCGCTGCCCCACAGCATCTCCCATTCACAGCAATAATCCTTAACATCCCTCCCAGAGGACAGATCCTCCATAACGGGAGAATGGCAAGGAGAGGAGGGAGAGGCACCTGTCCTGAGCACTACTCAGTTTGGATTCACTTTTGAGATGCAACAGTAGGGCACTGAAAGCTAGTCTAGAATGGAGATTCTGTGAAGAGAAAGGCAAATGAATGTAACATTAAATCTGCTGTACGTACTAATTTCTTGAAGCAGAAATACGTACCTGGCTCCATTTCCCAAAATGGTTATCAGAAAACCCAGTATTTGCTTATTCTGTAAGTTTGTCTTCCCCCTTATCCTCACCCCACGTCTTATAAGGTTTTGAACACATGGCAGGCTTCAGCTCTGTAGCAGGATCTTTTTGAATTTGTACAGCTCAAGAAATAGATAAGTTGATGGAAATGCATTTAGTTTCCCTTCAAGAAATTTATAGTGTAAATCACCTGCAAGATCCTGAAGATTTTTGTTGCTTTAAACAACTAAATCTAAATTTGAGAGTCTCAAATCCTCAGCAGGTGTAAATCAGCCTTACTTCACCAATCTCAGCAAATGCACTGAAACTTGACATTAAGGGACAGAAACCCTAAAGCACAGCCAGCCATCTTCTTAGGAGTTACAGCTCCTTCTCTGGAGAGCAACTGTCATAACATGTTTGTACAGCAGCTCACGTGCCCAGGCGGTGACCCTGGCTAGGATTCTTACACCATTAGAAATAAAAATTATGTTAGGAGGCTTCGGAAATAATGCCCTTCTTCTTAAGGTTAGGTATAATTTAACCTCCAAGAAATGAGTTCAGATATGCAATTTTTAAACAGTAGAGCAGGAAGAAGTCGGGTACAGCACTCACACATGCACTGTAAAACATGCTGTAGGTAAAACCTGTCTCCTGAGTTCCAGCAGGAGATATACAAGAGTCTCAAGACAGAGCACTGTGCCTACACAAGAAATCTGGAGCTGTAAAGCAAACCTCAATCAATCACATTCTCGGTGATAAGCTCATACAGATGGGGTGTAAGCAGGGGGCCTTTAATGTGCATTTCTGTGTCTGTCTGAGGTTTTGTGGGGTGTATCTCAAGGAATACAAAACATGAAGTTTTCTGAACACGTGAATTAAGAACCTCAGGGAGCAGAAGAAATATCGATTCGACACAGTATGCTGTTCAGTACAGAAAAGTACAGGAGATAATCATCAATGGCAGCTGCTTTCAAACCTGCATGAAACCTCAGGGTAGGACTTTCAGCACCTATTGGCAAAGCTAGTCGTGCTCAGACAACTGCCTCATTCATTTTAAAATAACTTTATAATAATTAATTATGACAAATCTAGAAAGGGCCAAACACCTTCATCTTGACCAAATGCAAGACAGGTCCTGCAAGATGCTGTTTCATAGAATCAGGTTGATCCTCAGTATATGAAAACAGTAGAAGACCTACAAGATTTCTTGTTTGTTTTGAAAGGAGTGAGCGATGTTTGGTTTGTGGTAAGAAGGAAAGCTTTCTCTTACTATTTGTTTCTAAAGCAATAACTAAATCAGAAATAAAAATCTTTACCAGAATTTTAAAATATGAGTCCAGCTCCACCTTATCTGATCTGTGTTTGTTCTTTATCTCCAGAAACTCTGAGGAGATGATTTCTGAGGGCTAGGCTCAAGTTTGACAGATTTTTAATGGCATATGATTGTCAGACCATTTTACATTTTTTTATTCCCACATATGCTTCTGGGAGAGGAAAAGAGAAATAAGTGTGTGATGGAAACCTGAAGAAAAGGAGGAGAGTTTGAGGATGGGCTGAACAGAGGAAGTAAAGCAAACTACACAATTTTTATCTTTAAATCATTTTTCAACAGTATCAAAACAATATTTTTTAGTTTTTTCATTTTAGGAAATAAGTAGACTTGGAAACTGGTTGGGAATCATCTATAGAAAGCTTCATTTTAAAATAGTTCATAAGAAATTACAAGTATGTGAAAACAGAAGCTTGGCAGACTAGCATAGAAAGCCTCAACTACTGTGATCATTTACCAGAAAAGCTAAAATAACAAACTTAATTCCACACAGTCCATATAAACCACACAAAAATCTGGATCCCTTTGAAAGAATAATCATAATAAATATGAAAGTTAAAAAAAAAAAATTCACCCTCCTCTCAGTAATTAATAGTTGGTGTAAAACTGGGATTTCTAAATTCATTTTAAGAGCTTCAGAGAAAGAAAACACGAGGGCAAAACAGCAACACAGTCACAGAACTCTTCAAGACCCACACCAACAGGAAATCATTGTCAAATTTCAGGAAGAATCCCACAAGGATTTCTAACAATTACTGAACAAGCTCTGAGTGCCCAATCTACTTTTAAAGTTTGAATTAGATATGCCAAAAGCTGTAAGAAAAATTCCAGGCCTCCATATCTCCTCACTTATGGATCAATAGAGCATTCATGAATCCAACCCTGTGCAGTGGCAAGGATCTGAGCATTCAACATTATTACTGTATTGCAGTTCATTTAATGCTGCAACTATAGTTCATTTAATGCTGTGCTGGCTTCTCTTGCATTTTCCTCATATAAAAGTTAAGTATCCACTACAAAAATGAATCATCTAAACTCCAGGTAAAAGCTATCACAGTATGAAAGTAGAGATCATGCTGAGAAAATGATATCAAATGTTATATAAAAAGAGCTATCCTATTGAAAGTGTTTGTGGTTTGTAGTTTACCTCCTGTTAGCAACTCTCTCTGTATTGATTTCAAAAACCTGTTCAGAAAGCTAAATTTGGATTTTTTATAGAAGTATTTGAAGAGTCCAGCCTGTTAACATCTTTTCATAAGTGAAGAAACAATATATATTAAACACATGTACATACATACAACATTAGAAGAACATTAGGGCTGCAAACAAAGCACTCAGAAGTTTTCGGATGCCATAACTGAGATCTTCTGCGCAATCTTAATTCGGCCCCCACCCCACACATGCCCACGGTCACACAGTGTCTGACTGCACAAAAACCTCTTCCCCAGATAAACCTGACACCATCCAACCCAAACCAGCACTGAATTTGCCCTCATCAGTGAAGGACACTGCCTGCATACACCACCTTCAGTTGCCCATGGCAGAGACCAGGAGCCCAGAGAGAACCAGGTCAAGGGATTAAGCCAGGGAATGAATGGTTGCATGGTTAACCCTCTGCAGTTCTGCCCTTGCAGATTACAGCTTGTCTTCACCACTGAAGACACGCTCACCTTCTCACAGCACTCATGATTTGTGGTATCTTCATTTTCTGTGTCCTGACAAAGAGGTCCATATCACAGAAGACTCCACACCCACCAGCTGCAAACTGGAGTCAGTGGGCAGCCTGGTTAGAACACAGAGCATGATCTGCACTGTGGAGAGCCAGGAAAACATCAGGCCCCTGCTATGTCAGACTCAACCACCCTGCATCCCCTTTTTCCACATGTAGGAGAGTCTTATCACTCATCTCAGAGCAGATGTTATTTCAAAAATAAATGTTATTGTTTGCAAAACAGATAGCAATGAAAAATGCACAAGAAAATTAGTAATTCTGTGTTGGTCTTGAGCAGTATGCAGTAAGGCAAGCCGGGACTACCTGTGCAACAGAGAGAATAAAACAACTTAAAGCTGCACTCATTCAGCAATCACCTTCTACTTAGAGCACAGAACGATGCAGGGGTCCATGGGAAAAGCAGTGTGTGACCATGTAATTAGAGACAGTATCAAAATGTATACACACAAGGGGGCCCAATTAAGGCTTCATGGACATCATTATTCTTTTTTCTTTTTATTTTTTTTTTTTAGTGCTTGGTTTTATTGCAACGTTCATGGTTTTGTACCCTTTTATCTATAATTTCATAGGTTGTTAAAAAAAAATACAGAAAGGGAGAGAAAAGAAAGCCTGAAAAAAATCTATTGTATGGAATGGCAGTGATACTGAAATACAGGGCTGGCACTTCTTGGTCCGTAGCAGAGGCTTGGCCACGTGAGTGGTAACAGAAATGGTAGCCTGCACATGGAGCAGGCTGAAGGGAGGGCTGGGAGGCACACAGGTTTCCCAGGGACACAGGCACCACATATCTTGGCTTTCCCTCTCAGGTCTACCTTTGGTGGCCATCTACTACTTTCCATTGCAAACTCTTTGCTCTCATGTTTTTCCCCATTCCCAGTCCCCAACCTGTGCCAATATTTTTGCAAAGGCAACCCCTAAACTCTTCCAGTCCTCGTTTCCCATTCTAATCTTCTATTTAGTACTGTACTCTATGGCTTGTTCAGACTCACCATAGTAGTATTTATTCCTTTTCTTATTCCTTTTCATTAGTCAGGGCCTCTCTCATTACTCTCGGGTTCCCATTATTACATCTTTCTGCCTCATGCCACAACTCATATCCATGCTCCTCCAGTTTTTCTGTCATCTCTGAAGCCAGTGGCAGCATTTCCCACCCCTACTTCCATGTGAGTTCTTTCTTGCTCCTTTTTAGGTCCCAGTCCTAGCCAAGCCCTTTTACACAGTTCCTCATCTCCAGAGCTAAGGAGATTTCCCTCCTCCTCAGTCTGAGCAACTCCAAAAAAGAGAACCTGAAAAGCCCAAGGGCACATTCTCACTTTCAGTCCTTCTGGCCGGCACTGTGCTCGAGGCAGGGATCTGACTTCCTCACCTCAGCAACCCGAGCAGCACATGCAGCACTGCTCTGGGTAGGCATATGCTTGAATTTCCAGCACTCAATGCCACAGTAGCCTAAAAAATTGTGAAAACTAACCCCAGACAACACCTACAGTATCGTGCATGGCATGTGCTGTCCAGACAATGGTTTCAGGGAATTCAGCTGCTACCAAATCTCTACTGATCAAGTGAAAATACAGATTTTTTCAGTGTTTTCCCTAATGGATTTTCACTGGAACAGCAAAACATAATGATTCCACAAAACTTTTAGATTGAAGCTGAAGAACACTGTGATGGCGCTTATCAAATATATACAAGAACACACACAATTTACTTTGCCTTCTATTTTTCTGAAAAGAATACGATTTTTTTCCCATTTCTATCAGAAGTGGGCTGATGCAGGTACCCAAAATAGAAAATTTCAGAACAGATAGTGCTGAAGTAAGTAACTCTAAGTAATGTTTTAAAATAGGTCATTTATGACAACATTAACTGTTATGCCATTAGCTTCTTTTATTGTACATATAAAGGGGGAGAGAAGAGCTTGTATATGCATTACAGACTTACATAAGAAAAAAAATGAGTACCTAAGCAAGAACTTATATTTGACATGATTTAGACCTGGCCTGAGACCCATGTAGTTCATCACACCAGTCCAATATGCAGATCAACGCTCAGTATACCAACTCAAAGGAAGCTGAAGCGTCACCTTTGGCTTGCAGTGTGAAAAACACTATTGGAATTCTTAGTAAAGATCACTGGATATGGATACTTGGGAACTCATTACAAATATGAGCGAACTGCAGTTACTAAAAACGGAGTGAACCAAGAAAGCAGATTGCTTCTGTAGACACAAAGACCCGGAATATGCAAGTGCTTATTCTGCAGCCAAATAAGCAGTGGTATTTAGGCAATATAAATGCTCAAAATACCCACTAGAGAGACCTTGCATTGCCTCACTTCTGAGTACAAAAGTTACTGTCACTGTAGTGGGAGACAAATACATACAGCAAGTATAAGCTATTCAGTCTCTGAGCAAGGCCACAGTGGCAGCATCTTCTTGGGCCAAGAGAAGCTGTGGGACATCAGCTGCTCAGAGGGGTGCCAGAGTAGCTGCAGATTTTGGGGCAGTGCCAAGTGGAGGAAAGAGGAAAACCTGCAGAAAACAAGATGCCAGTTCCCAAGAGTATTCAAGGCCACTGTCGTGGTGAAAGAGCTGTGCTAAATCAAGACACCGTTTGCACATTTGCTGGAGTATGTTCTAATGCTAGGACAGGAAAATTAACAGTGCTCATTCAGATGAGGAGCTAAACCAAACGAAGCAGTGGAGCTTCCATAGGAAAACAGACCTTGTGCATTCAGAAAAGCGGCTAAGCCCACCTGATGTGGTCTTCACCAAATAAGAAAGACAAAAAAGCTGCAGCCAAATACAGGACATTTTCTATATGTCCAATGCATGCCTTAGAAACAGACACCTCTGCTCCATGGTCTACCTACAGGAATGGCATGGGCCTTTTCCCAGTGCATCAAGTTTTCTACTTCTCTCCTACCCTGCAAGGTCCCATAGCTAGTCAGAGAATCTACCACCAGTGAGCCCTCTGCTCCTCTGAGACACTATGATCCAAACAGTGTCCAGCATGGTTACAAATTGGACCTGGGAGTCACTACTCCTACTTACCTCGCTGCTTCAGCACACTACAAGAAAGACAAGTGATTAAATACAAAGGAGAAACTTATTAGTTTTCATTAGAGTAACTTAAAGAGTGCCCAAATATTTTATATACTACATAGCCATATGTAATATATTCTGGATGCTCTCTGTGTTAGACAGCAAGACAAATATTCAGCTAACTTAGAGCACTGGCAGAATATGCACACAAATGCCAAATGTGCATCTACAACACTTCATTCTCCAAAACAACCACTTTTTAAGGAAAGCTATTAGGAGGTTGCCTGGTTGGAAAAAGTGGACAGCCTTGAAAGGCCAGTATTTATTCATGTTCACATATATGCACCTGACATGATGCACCTGCTCCTTCCACATGATGGAAACACCATAATTCCTCTGCTGCTTTGATTGTTTCTACTTTATTTCAGGCTTTTATATGAGGATGAACAAATTGGCATCTCACCTTACCAAAGTCAGATTTCTCTGCTCCTCTGAAGAATTTGTCCCTCTCGCATTCCCCAGTAAATGCAGTATACAGAGACAAATTTATCCCCAGAAGCCAGAAATCAAATGAAGCACAATGAGGATTCAAACAGCAGGAAGCCTGCAGAGGAGGCCAGACTGAATCCAAGTAGAAAGAGTGTTGTCCATGAAGGTGGAAAGGCTCCATGCTGAGCTACTATGATTCAGCACTCCATATGACCAACGAATTTCCAAAGAAAACTAGAACTACACAAGAACTTGATAGAGAAACATTCACAGGCACAAGGTTTGCTACAAGGATAGCTCAGCTGAGAATCAGCAGGGATCTTTTCTCACTCTGCAATTAGTGCACTTGTCAGTCTTTGACACCACTGCAGAATTCCACAGCTCGTGTACCTGCAGGAGACAGCAGGGTGGAGGAAAGGAGAATGACCAGGTAACACAGACACTGAGGGAAACGTGTTACCCTGTTAGCCACTAAGTGGAGCTACTAAGTAAGAAAGGTAAAGGAAACTTTTGTTTTGATTCTTAAAGGACCTCTGATGCTGTCGGAAATGCTGTTTAAATCCCCTCTCAAAAAGAAAAATATTTGAAGTGTCCAAGTAAAAGCCCTGGTTCATTCACACATTTCTGTACTGGATTACTCACAGTTTCTTGATGTACTTAATAAATTGTTGAATTATTTTTCTCTAACAAGGAATCATTTTATTCCAGTTTCCCAATTCTGTGTCCAATACACTGCACGTCCGTACAAGTACTATCACTGTTGTGAGACCTTTACTACAGCTGAAGCTCTTGAAAAGAAGTCTCTGGAGAGCAGTTGGCATTGCTGACTGGAAGCTTATGAGACGAAGTGTTAACTCAAACTGTGGAGTCACTACTCAGCCATTGAGATGTTGAAAACGAAAGTTCTGAATAGAACTTTGCTACATCTAGGCAATGGGCTGAGTTTTTCCCTGGCTATCACCATGAAAAAATTGAATGGAGCTTCTGAGGAATTCATTTTGTTCATCTGTCTTTCAAGTTAATACAAGGAGAGCCAATATCAATATATTACATATGGTGATACCACACAGCCTTCTCTCTCATCCCAATGTCAAAAGCATTGTTATCCAAGCCCAGTGTCAAGGACAGAGCTCTACCATGGCTAAACCTAAATCCATGTGCTGTGAGAGTAGGCTCTCTAGCAGCAGCATGGAGATTACTTCACCTTGCTTCCTACACAGCCGGCGGACTGCAATCATTTACATCATGCACAGTGATACATTCATGATACATTCAACAGAGATGTTTTTGCAGTGTCATCTACATGGGGCTGCATTTTAGGGCTATCTTGAAAACTACACTTTTGCTGAAAATATTATCTATCAAGTGCCGTTTCTCAACTCATCATGCTTCAGTAATCTGTGATCTACTGTAGTGGTTCCAGATATCCACAAGATGCTTGATGCTTTTGCCTATACATCGAAGAACTGTGGAACTTGGAGCTGTTGTCTCCATTGCCCATAGCCATCACTGATGTCATGATAGTCAAAACTTTCTTGCCACAACCATGAAGTGTGTGGGCAGTGCATTCTTGATAAGCATCCTCAGTGCCATAACAGACCCTATCTCTTGTCTAGAATAGACAAACACCACTGATCCTCACGGAAAGCTCCATCTCCTGTATAGAGGAAAAAGTGGGTCTTCAGGGAAATCATATTTTTCTAGTGTGGGGGATGCAGTACTTGGGGAGAGGATGAAATTCATGTAGTATGAGGACACTTAGAAACACCTCATTCAGGTATATTGAAAGCAAGGAGTAACAAGCAGAATCACACATGGACCTGGTTCAAAGCACAATGATATCAGTTAGTACTCCAAACTCATTGCACAGTTAAGACAATCTCAGCGATTGTGGTCATTACCTCTTCTCAGGAACGAGCTGAAAGGGTGTCTCTTCCTACCATAGGAAGAAGATGAGTCTGACTCAGCCCTAAGGGTCAAATTAAGGTAGACTGTTGCATCAGAAACTCAGTTCTTTGCACAGAGAATATTTAGGGTTGTGAATCTAGCTGTTTATTGTGGGATCTTTGCTTAGTCACGCGATAACATTTATGATTTCCAGACACACTAGCCCACAACAGAGTACTCAAGTCACTTGGCCAAAGAACAGTTGCAGTGCGTGTCAATGGACAGAGATGAAAAATACATGCCCTCTCCTTATTCCCAGTTAAGGTGGGAAAATGAAGAGAGTTCATGGAAAACTTTTTGCTGAACATATTTCCAAACTTTGGGATTGGACTTGGCTGTAATGCGCAAATGAGTATGTTTTCCTGTAATGATGCAGTGCTCCAATAGTACCACAATATTTATAAAATCCCTAAACTAGATAGTTCATTGAAACTATTGGCTCTGCAAAGTTATTGTAGCACAATCTTCCACTGATTAATTGCACAGAGCAAGACTTTTGACTTTTAAGATCTTTCCTCAACGGTCCCCTGCAGTACCGCCATCAGTTCCACAAGGCGCTAGCAATTTGGTTCATGAAAGATGGTGAAGTTAAAAGCTTCTTTCATCAAGATAGTTCTGTTAAAATTAAGTCATGTGGTTCCCAAGCATTAAAAAAAAAAAAAGATATTTCTCAATAGAGCTTTACAATCTTTTCAAATACTAGAAGGTCACTTATGTTTTCAAGGCCGTTTAGCAAGGTCAGGTTGTAATGAGCTGCAACTACTTTATTTGTGATTTGTGGCTCTGAGGGATTAATTGTCCCCACTCTGTCTCATCCACAATCTAAGGCCGAATTGTCAAAATGATCCATGGCTTTCGTCCCCAGGCCCATGGTTTCATTATTAAGGTGCGTTCTAATCGATAGTAGCATTTTTAACATTTTGCCCCTTACGTTTTATCAATCCTTATTATCTAATGACCAATACTGAACTGGCACAAGGTTTTTCAGAAACACTCTGACAGATTACAACAGGCAGTCACATGCATTTGTAATTAGACTTCATTACCATTATAAGTGCTGAATGGGAGCAGAATAGAAAGGCAGAAAGAATGTACCCAGTTCACAGAGCTCATCCCATTTCTTAGAGCCCCTGCATAAGTGTAACTTAATTTAATGATAAATAAAAAATAACCTCAACAACAAATAACAAAAATTTGGGATCTTTTTCAGGTTAATATATTCAATTTATTCCACTTCACTGGCCCAAGTGGTATCAGAAGCTTTGAGAACTAGCCAGCCATCCAGAAATTACGAAGTTTTGTTTTGACAGGGAAAACACCCATTGCAAAACAAAGCAAGTCTGTTATATTTCACATTCTTAAATTTGATTATTTTAGTTACTTTGATTCTTTGTCACAGTTTAATCTGTTCTCACACTGAAGCAAATATGAACATTAATTTTCTTCTTCCCCTCTGCTGGAAACTGGAACCATGACAGATAATACTGTATCTCCTTATCTAAAATCACTACTGCTTTAGGAAGAAAGCTGAGGGGATAGATCCTCAGATGGCATAAGCTGGCCTAGTTCCACTGAAGTCAATGGAAATACACTCATTTACATGTGCTGAACATCTGGCCCAATAGTGGTCATTAACAGAATATTGCCCAAGAGTAACGTTTTCCAGGCTACAGAAAAGCTGAAATAGTTATTTCAAATTCCATAGCATTTGTTCTCCCTCCTTTTCAGTAAGAGAGTCCTGGGCTGTCTAATGAAATGGCTTGCTCTGGCCTCCTGGTTTTCTTATTCAGGGAATGTGGCCTCCTTTCCAACCTGACCTTGCCAGCACAAGCAGCTTCCTTCGCTGGACAGAATGTAAAACTGCCAGCTACACACAAACATGAACAAGAATTTCATTAGGAACTAAATGTGACACTTAGCATTTCTCTGACAAACTCATAGTATGCAGTGATTCAGAACTGCAGCTAAATATGGCAACATTTAAGAAAAAAAATTAGATCTAAAATGAGTTTTCAAACCCAAGTCTGAATGGCATACTGGGTTGTCAATTCTGAAAATACAAAATTATTGCTGACTTCAGTAAGCCTAGAATATTATTTCTGAAGTCTTCAATTTTGGTATTTTTGTGAGAGTCTGGTTTGTTTGCTTTCTAATCCTTATGATAATTTTAGAACCTATTATTGTATTTCCCTTTTCCAAAGAACTTTTAGAGCTGATTGGAAAGAAAATCTCCTAAACACACTAAGCACACACATACCCAAAATAGAGGAGTGGCTGTCATGACTCCCTGATCTCAGCAGAGACTGAGTCACAATTTCTAATACTGGTGTCTTAAAAACCGACGTAGTCATTGTTGATCAATGCAGACAAAAAGGAATTGCTATAAAGACTCGAATGACATAGTTTGGTTGGTGTCTCATTTCCTATCACAGATCAGCACCACCTAAAAGAATATCACCATCACGATTTTTCAGCTAACACATTAGTGGATAAATAACTGCTTGAGACAGATTATTTCCAAGGCCCAGCAGTGTTTTCTTTAAGATGATGGACCACAAAGGCATCAGCTAAAGCAAAGTGACATGTTTCTGCCTATGGCACTTCCAGCTTTAAAACGATACTGCAATTTTAAGAAGTTTTGCCTTAAAATCTGTCCTGTTTGTATTATATGTGACTATGGGCTCATTTTCTAGATCTGAGGTGAAACATTATATATACACAGAATAATATGCATGACCAGATGAATACATACTTAAATCTTTTGAAACACACAGTGAGTTCATACAAAAAGTTCCTATGTTAAAGGCCTGATAGCTTGAGCTTATGTTGAACCATGTTTGATGAAGACAACTCCAGTAGGAAGCACCTAATTTCACAGAGTCATAGAAGAGCTTTGATTGCAAGGGTACTTAAAGATCATTGAGTTCCATCCCCTCTGACATAGGCAGGATGTTACTCATTAGATCAGGTTGTCCTGCACACCATCCAACCTGCCCTTGAACACTTCCTTGGATTTCTCACCCTTTGACTGGACAAGAAAAAGAGACTGTGTTCCTGTGATCCTGGCTTGCTTCTCAACTTTATTATCAGAAAAGTCCAACAAATTGGAAATATCCCTATCTATGTAATGTAAGTAAACTTCTCTTCTTTGCAGAAAAGGTCATAGGCACATTCCAGTGCTAAAATTCTCTACACACCACCACCTTAGTTAGCTGCTGAGGTGCCAGGGCTTCTCCAATGTCACTGACTGTTTCACAACTCCCACTGTATCTATGGATGAGGGAATTGATCCTCCCTTATTACAAACAGCAAAGTTGTTAAAGAGCTCTACCCAGCACTAGATTATATTTGTCAGTTAAATGGCGGGCAGAGGTCATTAAATATCTGAAACTTCTATTTTGAAAGGGTTTACTGCTCTCCCAACCAAAAACTTTTTTCTGTTCAGTATCGCCAGAGTTTGCCCATTTCCATTTCTCTGATTATAGGCAGTCCTATTACATTTCAGCTACTTGAGTGTTTCAAGATCATGCCAATCTACAGTAAAATTTTGCAGTACCTGCAGCAGCAAGCTTATACAGAAATTACACAATGATGTTCAAGAAAAATATTGCAACAACTCAACTTTGCATCCAAAGTTTTTCCCATAATCTGCTGTTGGTTGTTTGTTTTTCTTTTATTTCCAAAGTTCACTTGGAAAAAATCTTTAGAGACCTACTGATGAAAGACTAATCAAATAAGACGGGGACAAGGATATAAAGAAAGCAAAACCAAGGTAAGTCATGTTTGAAATAAGACGAAACATGTTTGGTAAATTAGTAACACTAGAAACTGACTTCATACTGCATTCCCTTCATAAAGCACAAACGGGATTCCTGTACAGTGAACATCAATCTATCACAGCTGGAAATGTGAGTTTTGAAACCGTTTTGGGTAAAGATAACCAAATGTACCGACAAAAATGTCTGTCTTTCACAGAGGTTATTTGCTAAGCACAGAGAGAGTGATCTATGACAGTTCATATCCATGCAGTAAGGTGACTTCCATGATTAATCCTTATTAATTCACCTCAGCTCCCAGGCTTTGTACCCACATGGATGTGCTGGGCCTTATGCTTCCAGGGCTTCCTTAGTTCTATCAAGGCAGGGCAAGTGAGAGCAAGTACACTTTTCCACCCAAGTAAAACACTAATGTAAATGTACTCCTAGAGAAAACCACGAAAATAAGACTGCTATCATTTAAATGCTGCCTTCACTGGAACAATTAGCATAAGCACCTGTATGTCCTTCCAGTTCTCTTCTTGTCTTGTTTCTTCAAGAAGATTTGCATTATGTTTACTTGAGTCACTGTTTGTTACTAACAACAGAATTTGAGCTCAACAAGAACAAGGTAATTAGCCCAGCCGCCATGTCATATCCAATTTTTCCAGGGCAACCTTGTCAAGTCTGAGCATTTAATTTCTACACCTGGAATACTCTTGCTTCTAAATATCAGGCATTATGCTTTGCTATAACTGATAGAGATAAATGCACTTAAACAAGGAAAGAGTCTCAAAAGGAATTTATGGGAAAATAATCACATGCAGTCACTGAAGCAGCAGAGAAGAAACAGAAAAAAATTCTATCACCAGAACATTTGGATAACACTAAAAAAAGATGGAACTTTCTGGTGAATCCAACAGTGATGAGTATTTCCTCAATATGATGAATATTCTAACTCCTGGAAGGTCCACAGCAAAGAAAGACCTGCATAGTGCTGTCACAGCCTTCTTAACAGGCTAATCATGTCATCAATCTTGTGAGGGCAAAAATTACCATGCCCTTGCATTAACTGAGCTTCTAAGAGTTGTTCAAACCAACCTTTCAGCAACCTGAGAAATTTCACTGGATGTCAGGCTCTGAAACACCTCTTAAAACCCATGCAAACAGATATTATCTTTAAAGTATAACAATGCCGTGATTATTCTGGACTTGAACTCAGGAAGATCCTCTCTAAAACTCAAAATATAGATTATTTTCTGATTGTGGCAGTTTTGGAAGAAGCCCATCAAGACTGCTACTGTGTTGAAAATTAGAGTAATTAGGAAGGTTCCACTAAATGTTTCCATATAAACGTTTTCCAAGTAAATAAGTTACACTGTAAGTGAAATGGGTCAAAAACAGATATATAAAACTACTTGCTAGCCATCCCAATCTAGGAAAGACAATCCTTGATTTTTTGTAAAGATAAAATTTTTTTCTCTACTCCTGAAAGAATTATTCCACTCCCCAATTTTACATGCATTAGAAGCAACATTACTATTTCAATAGTTTTACCTGTCTCCAGATTGCAAATGGTAATGACTACAGAAGTTCAGTGTAGTTTGCCCTTTCACAACATTAATATACTCAGTTCTATTCAGTTTTGCTCATCTTTCTGATGAAGGATTTTCCCCATTAATTAAGAAGGCTTTGCATGATAAGAAATAGATTCAATAACAGAAATCAGAGAGCCCAAGTTTATTTCAGCTGGTTTGCTCTGTGGTCAAAAGGTGCCTTATAACAGTAATGTTATCACATACCTGTGTTAAAGTCAAGCTTTAATCAGTTCTTAAAGCTTTTACACAGAATAGACTGAATTCTATTCTAGTTCTCTTTGTGGATACTCATTTTCATTGAAGAGAGATTACAGGAGTGAAGAACAGTCTTCAAAGATTTTTTGAGGATTTAACACAGGGCTAATTGAAAAGCAAATGTAGGTGAAGCAGCCCATTGTATGGAGACAAGTCTGCTGAGCACTTTTAATAAGGCAAGACCTCCTCACTGAAGCCCAAGACCTCCTTTGTCAATATGGTTGTACACACAAGATCAATTAGCAACACGCATGCAGCTGCCAGCACGTCCTCAAAACTACTTCATTTCTGAATTGTTTGAAGAGGGATACAGAGTATTGTACAACATGCTTGGCTATATTTAAATTTTAAAATGTTCATTGATGTTGACTGTTTAGAGATCCTACTACTATTATTGAAGTCAGTGCAGAAATCCAGTTCAAAGCATGAAGCTTGCCTTCCATGCACTTCCCTCTTGTTTTCTTGGGAAATTACAAACAGCTAAACTCATATAAATATTTCTCCATAAAAGAGCATTTGGTATGGTAAATTATATTGGGAAATGCTTAAATAAGAAGAGACTTACTTTGTGGACATACAAGCAAGAGAAGGTGCAAGAAGCTGTAAAAAGTTTAAGCTTCCTTCCCATATATCTGCTTAGACTTTTGGTTTTTAAATTGGTACATTCAAGATTTGGGACCATCTATGGACTATGTTTAGTATTTGTCAAAACATGAAAAAAAAACCCAAACCAAAACAAATCCCAACAACAACCAAACCAAACCAAACAAACAAAAAACGAAAAAAAAACACATAACAAAACACAGGTTCCAAGTGTGTTGAACTATTAAGCCACTTTGCCCCATCTGTAACTGAAAACATCAGCACAGGTATGAATTCACTGGATCAGTATGACCTCAAGCACAAAGTTCTAATTATTTTGGCAGGTTCTCTGAACAACAGAAAATAGAAGTCACAGATACTACTGGGACTTCTTCCATCCTCCCACATTTGCGGCTTTCTGGAAGAAGCAAAAAGCCCTCTTGGTCCTGTAATGTTCAAAATGGTTTGTATTTACAGTAGTTCAGCACAAAAAGTGACCAGTGAGCTAAAAGGCTGAAGATGTTCTATCGCAGTAAAGCTGAATGCTATGGGGAATTCCTTTTTAAGCGTGGGTCTTCTGATCAATCTTGTTCTTCTAATTTGTAAACCACTCACAACCACAATTTCTCCCTAAATATTTTCATTACATAATATCCTTCCTGGATTAGCTCTGTTAATTTCAAGTGTTACATCAAACAGCACCACCACTCATTCTCATATCCTTCTCAATATTTTAGTTTTTTAATTTAAACAGCTGGGGTTTTTTCTGAAACATGGCAGGGATTTCAATTACAAGTGTAGCTCTCACAGATGTTCTCCAAGACTATCATACTTTGCTAGCCATTAAAAACCTCTGTCTTTTCCCACTCAGTTCTGCTGTATATACAGGACTGGCAGGGTAGCCACTATCTATCTACATTCTGCAACACTACAGATGGTGAAGGTAAATTTGGACATCTCATAATAGACAGCCATTTGCTTTTAAAAAAGTTCCACAGCAATTTTTACCCCTCAACGGAATAAAATACACCTTCATTTTTACAATTCCACAGAGGGAAAAAAAGCAAACCCACAAACAAACTCCCAGACTTCCCTTTTTTTTTTTTCACCCCAATTAAAGTAAAACTACTACTACCAACAAAACCAAAAGGAAAACAGACCCCCAAAATCATCATTGAGGTCATTCTGCTTGGGGACCCCCCGAATTTCTGAGTCAGACCTTCTCAATTCCCTCCAGAAACAGGAGCACCCCCAAGGGAGCTGTTATTCAACATCAGTACAGGCTGGCAGAGCCTGTCCTTATTAACACGCAGTGAGATTCATCTAACCTAGCTTTAGACATCAAAAGGTTAGACATTTAATTCTGAGTTTGTCACTGTAGGCTTTTCTACAGTCGATGGAGAGAAACAGGCATCTCCAGGGGGCAAGTTGTCTGACCTGCCTATTTTAGGCTGAGATGAATCACTCTCTGAAGGTGCCCATTTTTCCTCAATTGACTGTAAAGTGAATCTAGGGTGACTTCCCCAACCTTTGATATCTATATTTCAGATATCTTGGTGAAGACATCTGAATTTTACCCACAATTTTCAGAGCTCAAACCCAGCATCTCTGACAAATTCGCAGTGTTATAAATCTGTTCATTGAAACAAAAATTTTCACACCAGACTCCCAGATTATATTCCAGTTGACTTTCACAATCCTATCCCGTATAGAGACAAGGTCTTTGTTTAAGTCAGTCATAATTTCAAGATGGTAAGTTGGCAGAATAAAAACAAAAGGCAAAAATTAGTTTGATTCTGCTGCAGTAATAATTCTTGGGCTTCTTCTGTGCTATTCAGAGCTGACTCCCACCAAATAACTGTTCTGAATCCATCAGTGAAGCACTTTCACTCCAAATTATTTTGTTATTATAAACTAAAATTCAATAAACATCTTTCAGCAGTAACTACATTTTTCTGCCCAACTCTGATATGAAATCTCAGTTTTTAGTGCTAAGCCTTCATAACTTCATATCAACAAACATATAAAGAACAGGGCAATACTGAAAGAGAGAAACTGTTCCATACATCTCCATTTCATAACGGAGATCTTCCCAGCTATGCATTTTTCCCATGGGACACATTAATGTTACAAATTCAGAAAGGTCCTTTCAATTACTATTTTTGGACAGATGATCCATTAGAGCAATACTCACCATTAACACTGTACTCACGGATATACTCTATACCTTAAGGCTAAATGAGCCCTCAGATAGAATCTAATCCATGATCCATCAGCATTTAACTTAAATGACAGTCCTATGTTTTTCCTTTAATGACAAATTCTTACCATGTATGTCTTTCTCCACTGATGTGTTCCCTCTTCCTTCTCACCAGATCTGGACCACCAATGTTGCTTCTGTAACACATAAAAAAACAATGTTCCTTTAAGTATTATATTACCACCTGTATGTTTTGGGTATTTTTTTCTCATTTTTAAAAGAGTTGCAGCTAATGAAATAATTATTAGAATAGTAGTTAAAATTATATCCAAAAAACCAAAAGAAAAAGTAAGAAGAAATATTCCATTTACTAGTAATGAAAGCTCTTTTATAATCTTGGTCATATTTAATATAGCACAACTATTATCACTGAGTAAAAGAAAACAAATTTTGGCATGTGTCCAGTTAAAACCATCAAAAAATTAATCAGTTTCCTTCTACTCTATCCATTTATTTCAGTCTGCCTAATCTACAGTATTGCTCTATACAATGCTGCTGCAGTGCAGTCCATTTGCTCAAAGAGGCACCTACAGCAGTCAGTCAAGTTATCAGGGATCTGATTACTGATCTTCCTGCAGTTGACCTGGGGCAGATTCTCCTTTCCTGCTTGTGCAGAGGTAGAATCTGCCAGGCTGCCAGCAGTGCTGGCTCTAGACATCTGAATGGCACTGGGACTGCCATCTACCAATTCCTTGTCACTTCCTGAACTTTAGCACTTTTTGATGACCGTTGTGCTTAACTACCTGCAACCAGATGCTACACTTAACAGTAGTTTTAGGGAAGCATTCTGCAATACTTTTTGCCATGATTCATATCAACAGTCCCACAAAAGAGTGTAGTTAAAGCATAGGCTCAGCTAAAGCCTGTGGCTGATCTCAAACGGGAGTAGCACTCAACAACAAATACACCAAATACTCTACAGACAGATCTAAACCATAAGCCACTAATAATTTATTCCCCATGCAAATGTTTTATTCAGCTGGCTGCAGAGGAGAATCACTACCAGTAGAAGGCCAGGCAGCACAAAAATAAACTCTTCATTTACCCGGATAGCAAAAATATCACCAGTTACACAGAAGGCAGCACTGTCAAGCACTACTTCTCCCTGAGGAGCAGGTACAGCGACCAGTGATCGTCAAGGTGGTACCTGCACTAACTGAGCAGCAGGTTCTGGCCAGTCTCAAAAGCAATTAGGCACTGTATTGCCTATTTTGTGGATCCTGTAGAATAATAATCTCTGTGCTGCTTAATAGACTTATGGACTATATTCAACATATACAAAACTTTAGATGACCAAGCCTGAAAGGGCTCCTGTTCGCAACAGACCAAGGTCTGAAGAACCTAAACCTGAAGTCTTAAAATTGTGTGGCCTCTCATAGCTCTTGAAAAGACACAAATAGAAAGTTTGTTTCCTTGCTGTATCTTAAAAAGCCATCCTGATTTTGGGAGTGGAAATCTAAAAAAGCCAACAGAAATAGAGTCAGAGGCTGCCCAGTAAGAATCCTATAGGCTAAGTCTACCGGGGATCACCACAAGCAGCCAGACAACAGTTACAAGGCTGTACCTGTACAGTCCACAACAATCTGTAGCAGAAAGAAGTGTACACTGATTAAGATTACCTAATTAAAGTTAACAACTCAACTTGACATAAATGCTCCTTTGTCTAAAAGTTTCTTGTTCCTACACATTTTCAAATCCCTCAGCTCTGTTCTGTCTCCCGAAGAAGGTTTTACACACTCACCAAATACTTTTCTTAAAAAACACAGTGATTATTTTATTCATAGCTTTGTTTTTATAGATGAGTTTAGGTTTGATTCCCCTTCATACTTTCAATACAATAGCAGCTAATGGCCTACACATTTCAATTAAAAAAAAAGAACAAGTAGAAATGTATTGTGTTTGCATTATACACAGAAAAAAAAAAAAGGTTATGTTTCTAGTGGATGGGGGCAAGATGGGGTCAAGGATTGTTTTTCAAATGCAGTGAGAATAGTAATAATTCTGCCATTATGCTGAGACCTTTCACAGCAGGACAAGTTTTTATTACCAATACATAAAGTCCCAAGAAAATAGATTTATAGGGGGCATAGTGACACTAATCAGAAATCCTTATGAGTGTCCACAGAGCACAACTTACAGGCATTGAACGTGTTCATGAAATTAATCATGGACCCTTGGAAATGTTTACCTACATGGTACCAGTTTGGTTAAAGTCAGTCAAATTTTAGGAGTAGATTCTTAATATATCTCTGTAAAGCTCTTTGTTTTCTGTTACTAAGGAGAGAAAAAAGAAAGCAGTGCCTGCCCAGGTATACATGTCCTATAAATCACAACACTTGGAACATTGTCTCTCATAGTAAAATGCAATGCTGTGATATGAAATTAATAGTGACTCAGAAAAAACCCCACATTTTCTGATGGGTATTGGGAGGTACTGGCACAAATGAACCAATGATCTCTGTTAAATTTTTAAAAGAAAAATGTCAAAAGCAATTTGTCCCCAGTCCCCACCTCCTCTCCCATTCTAAATTGCTTTCAAATTTGGCAATACCTCAATAAAAGTAAAATTTGTCCCCACTGATACCAATACCGAAGTTTCCATTGAACTTGCTAGAGACAGAATTTCACTTGTGGATAGCAGAATATCATCTTAAATCCAGGTTTGGTCCTACTTGCTCAAGTCTGAGATCAAGCATGTTTATAAAGTGATGACTGCAGGATTCCTGGAACAGCCATGTTCCATGCTAAGATTTTCTTGTGCATGCTCAGGAAAGTAAGGTGTCTGGTTTAAGCATTTTGCAATCTAAAACCAAGATCTGCAAAAATGTGTGATCAAACTTCCCTATTAAAGAAAAAGGCATGTCTCATGGGAATAAATATTGCACCTGGTGGGCAGAAGCTATTCCTAAATGAAGAAGAAAAGACCAGCTATATTGCTCTGCTGTGTAGAGTTCATAAGAACCCTCCAGTATAAAACATTTATATGTGTTTTACTGAAAAATTTTCAGCTCTGAATTGTTATTAAAGTAAGAATTTCACTTAATACGAATATATGCAAAAGACATAATTTTTTTTCATGCCAAATATATTTATATTCACTTATATTGCTTAGGAGAATGACAAGATATTATTCTGGACTATCAATTCTAGAATGCTGCTTCACAGAGTACACAAAACACCTAACAGCAGAGAAACAAACCCTCATACACTTCATACATCACTAGTGTTAATTATGCAGTGTTGCAAAAGAAGGTTCAGAAAAAAAATCTATCCCTTAAGCTTTCAATTTGCTTTCTTAAGCATGAAGTATTTTGCCCGATTTTTTAGCATGCAGAACTAGAAATAATTTTGCAATGTATGTTCAATAAAAATGCAAATATATAAAATCCCTAAATCTGAACAATAACTCAAGGTTGATGTTTACTAAATAATACTGGTAATGGACTGCAAACAGGAAATATAAGAAATATAATGCTATGCTCTGTAGCTTTGAAGGGAAGTAGGCAAGTGACTGACAGTTTTTTTCTGTAGATATGCAATTCTAACATCTAGGTGGAAGACGAGGTAGCTGCTTCCCTCATTCTTAATAAGAAGACCTGGCAACTTCAGGACTTGACCAAAGAGGCATCAATGATGATCAGCAGCTGAAAGAAATCACCCTAGTCTTTCACAAAGGTCTGCTGTTAACCAGCTTCTATGACTTTCCAAGCAGCCTACCTGTTTTGTTTGCAGCTTTAATACACTGGTGGCTACTTATGCAAAAAAGGCAAAAACTAATTAAATTTGTTTATGTATGTTATCGTGTGGAGCACTCATTTCCAGACATCAAGCTATGAATCATTAAATAACTGCTAAATTGGTCTCCTGGGATAGATCATGGCTCAGAGTTGGGCAGGCCCCCATCCCACCAAAGCCAGGTGTGCTCTGCAGTGAGCAGGCATTAAAACTGCTTTAAAGGCCACGATTTGGGTACACAGCCAGGTCTCACACTGTGAGGTGAGTGGTAGGAAATCATGAAAACAGTGACAGCCCTCCTGTCAGAGTTACTCCCCTGTTTGATTAATGAGGGCATTTGAAAGACAATTAGCCTGAGCAGGTTTGGCTGCAACTAGCTTATCAATCAGGCACCCTCTATTCAAAGCACTGCTGCCTTCTTTGTTTTTGGTTGCAGAAGAATTGTATCAGTGATACACAAACAACAAGGGACCTTTACACATTATTTAAAAAGATGAGAGCAAAATGTAGCAAATCACAACTGAAACAGGAAAAAAGATTTTGCAAGCCACAAGCCACTGGATATTGGGAAATCATTACTGCAACTTCCACAGTGCTGAATTTTTAGTTTGTGCAATTCAAGGCTGTACAACTACATCAAGCACTTCCTAGTTCCACAAGGGCAGGTTTAAGCTGAGTTTTCAACAACAGCAATGAAACTCAACTACCAATGATCACATCTGTAGCAAAAAACCCTCACTTTATTAGAAAACCTACTGTGAACCTACTCAGAGCTTCAACATGTTTCAAATATGAACTGTTCTAATTTTAAAAAAATTAATTTACTGCAATAATTCACCAGTTTGATTTATCCATTAGTAATATAATGACTTTGCTTCCCAACTACTAGCATAGGTAGGATTTAATGTATTACTGACTCTTCTTAGACACCTTCTCTCCCAGGAACATGTTTCATGCTTTGGTTTAACTGAGAGCTTTACTTCAAGTCAGGTAGTCCTTAGCTCTATGTAAGTGACCAAAAATATGAAATGGACCATTTAAACCATGTCAGAACTTTTTATGAAGATTTGCATTCCATCAGAATAGTTTTGATCAAAGTAAGGAAATTATGATTTTTGACTGTGAATGAGTAAAAAACAAATTACTGACTAACACACTTATATACTCTAGATCTGAATAGATCCAAGGCTGAAAGAGTGTGATTGAGACTGAAGTGGATGTGTCACTTTTTCTTTCAGTTTACAGTTAATTTTCCCTGGTAATACCAGATCAGAAGTATTTTTAATGCATGACTAGAGTAGTAGTAAGTGGTTACGTGTGCAATGCTAGGAGGATAATTTCTTTCAACCTTGCTAGAATCTGTTTCAGAAGTATGCTCACAAAATAGCTACATTGTGTGTGTTTGAATAGGGAGCTAATAAAGCAAGCAGCAAATTAATCTCCGATTAGATTAGAGTACAAAGACAGAGGAAGCTTCAGCATAGCCCCAAAAATCCTCTCTCAAGCTTCCCTGTGTTGGAAGTATGTGATAGTCCAGCATACTTGGATGGTGAACTATCACTGTTTTTAAAAATTGGGAACAGTTCCCACTGAGAACACACAGCTTGTCACGGGGTTAATCTCCAAAATCACTTCTGTTAAAGTGTTCAGCCACCTCAGCAAGCCCCAGCAGTGGCACCCACAAAGGGAGCACTGTTGAAAACTTGCCACTGGCAGTTTATACCCCCTGGCCCGAATCCAGGAGCCACTACAGAAAGCCAAAGGCTCTTTCAATGGATTTTAAATTGGTCCCTGCACTCCTCTCACTTACAAAGGTGGTAATGAAGTATTGGGAGATGTAATAGAAAAATAAAAGAAAGAGGGATCTAAATAGGTGATGGATAACCAGTGATTCCCCATATTCTAACTGAGAAAGAGTGTGAACAGTTTCTCATTTTTCTATGACTGCAACTGTAAACAAAAAGAGACAAAGCACTAAGTGGAGTGGCATGGCTCCCATCTGTGGGCCAAATTCTTCCCACCCTACCATGGGAGTAGCCCTCATTCATCCTGCATGCTAGAAACAGCCTCAGGCCTAGGAAAAGCCCTGACCCACATCTGGGCATGATTGAGGAGAGGGCGAGCCTAGGTGGCATGAACAAAAACCATGCCATGACTGGGGCAGCAGCAAAGCCCTGGGAATATATAAGCCCATGCCTGGTCTTGCTTAGTCTACTAACGCACACATAGCTGCTCTGTTCTGCCTTAATGGATGCAGGACACAATAATTGGCTCTTTGTAAGAGACTGGTAAATGCTATGACTGTGCTTCAGCAAGGAAGTGAGAGTACTGGGATAAATGCAGGTTATAACCTGCACTACTACCTTGTGATTATTTCAGGGTAGGGGAGATCAAATGGACAGAAATAGGTCCACTATTTTTATACAGATTAATACAGACTGCCAGCTTCTCCCAAATAACAAAAGCTTAAAAGTACCCTGGGCAAGTGACAGAGACTTCGGGTTTTGTCATCACCTCTAGGAAAACAATTGCCTCCTTCTCCTGTTATTCCTCAGAGTCAGAAAGCATCCAGAAGCTTTGCTTTCTCAGCAGTTCGAGGAAACAATGGCATGAACAAGAACAAATATCCTGCAACCTATCCCAGGTATTTAAAAATTGTAGTTGATAGATGGAAAAAAAAAAAATAATTTAGGGCACTTCACAAAAGATAGACTTTTCTGTTTCTCATCAGTGACCCACAGTCCAGCCACTGCCACTTGTTTAGCTGGAAAGGACAGGCAGAAATGCCTTTTGTAGAAAACAAGCAGAAATGTTTATTAAGCAGAGATGATTAGAATACTCTTTGGACCATTAAATGAATTTAGAGGTGTTAGCTGCTTTTCTATGGTTCCCAGGCAGGAATTTTGCAACGCAGGGTGCCTCAAAGGCTGAAACCTAAGGAAGACCTTGAAGAAAATATTTACTCTTACAGTAAACATGTCTTTCCCTTATCATCCAAAAGTATCAGGTTGCTTTCCAGACACCATTGTGGATATCTTCTTTCCCCTATAAGCCCCTGCATGTTTCACCTTTTGGCTTTTGCTTCTGAAGCACACTTAAGGAGACTTACACTTCAAATCCAGAGATACTGAAATCTTTGGTAAAGAGCATCGCATTTTGAAGTGTACTCTGCTATCTGGGTCAAAGAACCTGGGCAATCAGAAGCAGCAAAGACATTTTGCCCCTCCAAATATCCTGAAGAAGATGCAAGTTCCAATTGAATACATAGGCACTTCCTAGGGAAAAAAGTGAAGGTTTCTTGTAACCATGATTAAAGACATTTATTCTTTCACTGTCTATTTCTTTGAAACTATGGCTAAGGCCTAGTAGCTTAATTGACTTTCATAAAGTCAGCCTTGATTACAAAGCCTATAAAAATGACCTTGTATCCTTATTCCTTGTGAAAAGTTGGAGGAATGCTATCTATCTAGGACAGATGGTTCTCACCTGGGCAAAAATGACAGAATATGCATCTTTGTTGACATTCCATTAACTACAATTTAGAAATTCTTACTTAGCCTTATGCATTTTTTAATGCAAGTAAAGTTTACCTTGCTAATTGGTTCACTAAGTAACACATCATTGTTATTAAAAGGAGAAATGAAAACTTGCTGACCTAACATCCACAGCTCTGATTATTCTTGTCAATTATTTTATATTTGGAAAGGCAAACAAATGTTGTATATAAAAACTAAATACTGTATTTGGCACAACTTCAAATTAGCTGTCTCACCGTGCTTATACTACGCAAATTAAATGTCCTGAATAAGCATTAATCATCATAATAGGCTAATTATTGTCAGTTAGTTATTGAATAACTGAGCTACTACACTTTGCAAATAATTTAAAAAAAAAAAGTTAATAAGATTCTGGCTACCTAAAAGCAAGAAAAACATTAGAATTTTTACAAGTAAACAATTTTTAAAACAAATACATAATTTATTTTGACCAGTTTGAGCATTATTCTGGTCTTCCCATACATGTAGGTTTACTGGCTTCCAGTAAGTTACACTTAGTCCAAAACCATTTCTATATGAAGACGTCTTTGTATCTATGTCACTTCAAATGACTTGGGGAATTTTAAAGCATTAATTAGCATGTTAATAAACAGCTAATCTTTGTCTCCTCTGGCCACGCACACGGCTACAACAGACAGCTAGGAACTTAAATGTTTTACACAGAAGTAAATGTTTTAGAAGTGATAAAGTATACATGAACGTAGAAGTGCTACTTGAATACAGTGTATTAGAACCTTGGAATATATGTTTAATAAAGCAGTGATACATTCTTGAATGTAAATGGATATACAATGCTTAAATGGAACTGGAGCACTTCTACAAATGCACAAACGCCAACACATTCAAAATTAAGTCTTAAGCATCTAAAAATATTTTTAAAACAAACTTGGAGTCAAGTTTCAGTTATACTGGCTGATATTTGTCCTCAGCATTTGTGAGGAAGACATTCCTCTTAGCAGATTCATTTTTATCCCTCTACAGTAAGGCATTTGTCTCATTCACTCAGGAGCTCTCTCTCCCCAAGGGGCTCACTGCTGCAGTGTCCTTGCACTGTCATCAATGTGTTCACCTTCAGATTGTCTCCAGGACTGGGAAGATGCATTGGCTTTACTTTACAGATGGGAAACCACTGCTCAGAGTATGATTTCTACAATGCCCCAGAGGAAATCCATCTCAAGAGTAAAGAACAGAACCTTCCCTCTCACCACCCCTGCAGGTGGTGTCAAAACCAGCTCCGAGTCATACAGAAAGGCTGCATGAAACCAGTAACAGCTGCAGGACACAAAAGTCTTCCTTTACTGCCTTGACCACAGACCATCTCACATGAATAAGTTCCGTACTTTGGGGCTTTTTTCCAAGAAATTTCTTGTGTACCTTAGTTGTTCTGCTTCATAACATTGTGCCTATAACACCGAGCTAAAGAAGCATGAACAACAATGACAAAGACAAGGTGCTCCCCAGATAATACAAAGGGTCTGCAAGAGAACAGTTAGCATAGTATTGATTGGAAAACACTTAGTTACTCAGCTGTAGGAGATAAAAATCACTTTCCAGCCCACTACTGCCACATCCAGGAATCCCACTGGCCTTTCTGAGCACACTTCCCCAGGAGCTCCAGTTCAGCACTCTTGCCACTGTGACCTCAAAAACTTTTGTCAGTACCTGTTGCACAGGATGCAGTTGCCCTTTCTGTTGACACTTGTCTCCTCTGTACAAGCTTGTACCCGAGTGTGTCAAAACACCTTTTATTCCAAGAAGGTAGTTTCCACGTGACATGAAGTCACATAAAAACCAGAGGATGCCCTCTCTCACAATTTTCCACCAATCTTTGTTCAAAAGTGTTCTTGGCCAGGTTGTTCTGTTGTGGTGTCCAGACACTGAAGATGACACCAAACACTGCCTAGCAGGATGCTATTGGAAGTATCCCAAATAGTAAACACTCTTCAGTGAAAATTACTCTTTGACGTCTGCCAGTGAGGCCATTTTCTGTTTGTTATAGATCACAGAGACAGTGTGAAGTGTTACTGTTCCTCTTCATTCCAACATGGCATCAAAAGTTTTTTGAAGTCTAAATACTTATGTCTACACAGTACATTCATTAGACTTATAACCACATGAAAAACTGAAAGCTTGTTTTACCAGGTCTTTTCATCACAAAACTATGTGACAGCCATCACCTAGGATTCCATTCTGTAATTCTTTATTGAATTAACAATCAACTTTTCCATTAATTTGCCTGCAATCAGTAGCAAGCTGACAAATCTATACAAATCAAGACCATTCTGTTTGCAGTTCTAAACACTAGCACAATTTTATGACTTATGTTTTAAAATATGCACAAAATCACATGCTTTAATAAAAATAAACAGGTTGTCTAGAAATCATCTTGGCAAAATCCTTTAGGAGTCTTGCACTGCAGTCACCTAAGCCTGCTTCAATTAAAACCAAAATGTTTGTTTTTAAAAGACCCTCTTTAGCTAAGCTACTAAGGGATTTTAAAGCTGCTCATTGCTCTGATACGGTATTTTGACAAAATACCACGTTTCTTTCCAAATTCAACAGAAGTTTGTTTTTTTGGGTTGGTTGGGGTTTTTTTGTTTGGGTTTTTTTTTCTGCAGTGTGAAGAATTTTGAAGTTTCCATCTAGTAAATGACCTATACATTTTGTCAGGTTTTTGGATAGCTGCAAAACCCATTGTCCTTGATTTTGTCAGCAGGATCCCTCATGTCTTTGCTTCCCTTTTCAATTTTCAGATTTCATTACTACTGGTTTGTAAGAATTTAATGTAAGTCAATTGATATATAAGTGTATATATAGCATAACAGACATTTATTACAAATGTGGCTTCTCTTTCTCTCTTATAGAGTTACAGAATTTCTGGATTTTTAAGTCTCTGGTACTTTTAAAATAGCTCTCAAATTTCATTTCCATTTTTTCCATCTGCATTTTTCAATGTCCATTGAATCTCAATGTAGATTCACTATTCTCCTCAGACTAAGGTGTTCCAGTTTAGGGTATTCTGACAAGGAAGTCTAAGATGAATCTGTTTGGTCCTTTTATGGGAAGACAATGTTTCAACTTGTAGCTCTGCTGTGCACTGACAGAGGTGTTGACCACCTGACTGGCACATGCTTTGGCGTTAACCATGAGATTTAGGACACCTCTGAGACATCCCTTTTCTTTTCTGACCTCAGTTACATTCTCAGCTTCAGGCAGGATAAAGGTGTGGAAAACAGCAACACTTGAACATCAAGCCCTATTGAACCATGGCTGCTGAGTTACCTTAATACTCAGACTGATATGACCCAAGATGTATTCTTCCATAAAAATTTAACCCTTTCTTGTCCCGTAATTTGCTACCAATAAGAAGAGATTGCCTAGTGCTAATAGAGTAAAGAGAAAAGGATGCGGCTGAGAAGAGGAAAGCTTGTGTTTATGAAGAAAAGCAATTCACTCACATAAGGGCCTTAGATCACAAACTCATGCATGAGGACACTATTTTTGCTTATAATTATAACTATATTTGAGTGCAAATTATTCTCCTTTGAACAAGGTAATGTCAAAAACACTCAGGCAACACACAGCTGAGGTCTTACCTTTCTCCTTCACTCACATACACACACACAATTTTTGATAATAAAGTATTTCTAGTTCATTTTAGATCAAAAGTCAGTCACTGCTGAATATCTGTGCTAAAATACATATTGCAAAAGCCCTGTAGGAAATGGGTAGATTTACAGTGTCATCACTGCCAAAATGAAGGTGTAATTGAATGCAGTCTGAAGTTCCACAGAGTTTCTGTAGTGAAAAGAAATAAGATCAAGAAGATAGTGGAACGTTTTTTTTATGAAGAACTTGTCTCTTTGTCCTGTGTAGCATTGTGTACTCATAAAATCGACTAGAAACAGGAGAAACCAGTAATTGAAAAGATAAGTAATTTGACTTGAAACCAGGTCTTTCCTATTGCAAATTATGTTGAAATACAGAGAACACATTAGATAGATAACAACAGCTGAAAGGACCCTAAGTCCATCCTGCTCACACAATTCTGCATGATCCTATTCATCTTCTCACAAGAAAGAAGTAAGGTCAGGTCATCATATAAAGTAAGTCATCTATTTTGATAATTTTTTCCACAAACTATCATTAAAAAAATCCATTCTAAATGCACAGAATACGTTTGTTAAGGACTAAGGCCTATTTTGCAAAAGCTGTTAAAAAAATTACAACAGAGGCATAATCTTGCTGTTCCAGCAGAATTTGACATCAGTAGGGGGAATTATATTGTTGGAAAAGTATGAAAATCAGCACCAACAGCACATCAGTGAAGTAAAATCTCCAGGATAATTTTTCATCACCTTGAACATCAGAAATCTCAATAGTTGTTTCTTCACTTGTTAAGCTGTTTGGCAAGAATCATGTAAGACCTGACTGCTCTTCTGAAATATCAGTACAACCACATTATGGGCAGTACTTAAATAGAACTGCACAAACTAGCCATTTAGTAAGAACTTTCTTTAAAAAAAAAAATCTGAGTCTATTATGCAACGCACACTAGAAGAATTGCTACATACTTGGGCAGACAAAGTACTTTGATAAGATGGACATATCCACTGATTGACAATTTGTCGACTATTATATGTGTTCAAGTAGTGAAATAGACTCCAGCTGTGCTTAGTACCTCCTGGGTGATATAAAATAGTAAGTATTCATTATGACCTTTAGTCAGCTGCTTAATGGTAATACTAATGGAACTGCAATAAAATTTAGCTGACATACTGCTTAAGAATATTCTTAGGCTATTTTGTGGCATTAAGTTGGCATATGTAACTACATTTAAACTCTAGATTAAATAACAAATTTCCAATTATGAATAAACCTTACAGTTAAAGGCATTTTGGTAGGTTTTGATGTGACAAAAATACCTGGTCACAAGGAACACTTTCTAGCTGAATGCTAGCATTTAAATGCTAGCAAGCATTTGCAGACACTGAAGCTTAACGTGAATATTACTATTCATGTAAATGGCAGCCCACGAAAAAGCTTGGTGTACAGTCACAGTCTGGTATAAAAAACAAGGTGAATACACTAACCATCCGTACAGAGGCAGGGTGATCAGGCTGCTGCGATCACTCTTAACAGACAACCCTCCAGAAAACCCAAACCTTTAGTAATGGAAAGATCTCTTCATTGCAACTGCCCATAGCTAAGCTGCAAATCAGCAGAGACTTTATTATTCACAGACCTGGAAGGTTTGTCCTGATCCGTTCATCTCTGCACTGCAATTCTACCAGTCGAGTGACTGGGGGGTCTTCCCCAAATACCTCATTTATACTTCACAGACTGACAGAAAAACTCACTAAAACTATGCCTAAACTGCAAAAAAAAGTATTATAGGCCTGGCCTCCATTAATTGCTACCCTTCAATGTGTCAATATGATCTTCACAAATTTTAGATTTTTTCATTATTTATGCCCATCTCTTGCTCTCTCTTTCAAATATGCTCTTATGTTACATATTCTTGGGTTTGGATCACCTCCAACTTTGTCTCCCTGCTTAACCACACAGTTAAATAAAATCAAATCTCATAGAAACAATCTTTTAAAGATGTTTAATTCTCCGACCAGCTCCTGGGTAGCGTATGAAAGAACTCCCCTTCTGTTATGTCAAACTTTAGCATCTTCCCATTCCAAGATGGATATTTCTGTAAAATGACAGGAGGGGACTGATCTGGTACGAGCTCACTACCCACACAAAGACCAGAGTTAGAGAGATTTTCTTACAGCTTGAAGATAGCTTTTTGCAGAGAAACTGAATAAATTATTGAAACTGTAGTCTCTACACAACCATGGATATGCAAGCAATAATAACAACTTACTTTTAGAAGGTTCAGTCGAATAAAAACATTTTCCTCCAATTCCCTATTTTACCATAGTTTTGTAAGTGTATTAATATGGCACAAAACCTTATTAATTCTTTCCAGATTTTCACGCAGACCCTTCATCTAATATTTTATCTACATAACTGTAATTAAAAGACACAAGTCTCTTTCAGGGTAACATTGTGTGTCTGTTATCCCAGCAGCATCATCCATTCTCCCTTTTAATACTCCACAGCCTACATCCAGCCTTATATTAAATCTAAACAAACACAAGACCCCAGCAAATGTTATTTTG
The DNA here is from genome assembly GCA_035584735.1 of Pseudotriccus pelzelni. NCBI lineage: Eukaryota > Metazoa > Chordata > Aves > Passeriformes > Tyrannidae > Pseudotriccus > Pseudotriccus pelzelni. The sequence continues at coordinate 11,377,941 of JAWMRA010000161.1, read as the reverse complement.
CTTCATTTTTAAACTATGTGATACAAATATATATTTTTCTCTCTAAAAAAAAATAAATATAAAAAAATTAGCAAGTGCTTGGAAAGATCTGAAGAAGCTAATTTATGTACTGCTTACAATTTTACACTCCTGTATTAGCCCTTCTGAGCATTCAGCAGAACACCTGCCTTCTGCGGTTCTGCTTTCCCTTCTACATCAATAGATGTAGATACAATAAAATGTAATTTTTAAAGGGCTTATATTCACATAACTCCTGATAAAGGCATTGGTACAGGTTTTATCCTTTTTATTTCTAATCATACTGTTTGTCCATGTACAAGACGTGTAATTGGGGGCATGAATCCATCTTATTTGCACTTATTCAAACATTAAAGCAGAACTTATCTGAGATGATTTTAAGAAAAGGGGAGTCGCAGAAATATTAATTTTGGGTCTGCAGAGAATGGTGATGGAAGTTAATCTTTTTACTACAACTTTGTGTACAAAGGAGAAGTAAATATGTACAACTGATAAAAATAATCAAATATTTTACAGGAAGGTTTCTGAAGTGCCAAAGCCAGGCCCAACTTTGTTTCCACACAAGTCTTGCTGTAGGTGTCAATAGCAGTAAAACTAGTACTTTAAAATTCTATCTTGTGTATCTCCTCCTTAACCACAAAAACCAAAGCAGAATCTATGGGGTTTTGAGGCCATATCACAACTACTGGGATATGCAGTTGAATATTATTTACCTTGGAGACTGACAGATGGTGTAGAAGCAGGCAAGTTACAGAAGAACTCCAGGTGAGCCAGGAGACAGATTGAACACAACTACAATACCAAATCTCCTTACTTCCCCATGTGCCATCTTTCTTTCCCTGGGACAAAAGAGACTAACACCGTCCCATAACAGTCACCCACTTAATCACAGAGAATTAGGCTCTTACTACAAATAATTTTCCTTTTTGTGAACACAAGGCATGCTACACATGCAGCAACAGTTGAGAAATAATAACCTTATCCCGTTCACTACTACAAAATTCTATTTTTTATCATGTGACAGGCACACTGTTAATACCAACACTGACTCCCATAGTTGTCACGGAGAGTCATGACTGTAGTTCCAAAATTCCAGATTACAATATAAAGGCTGTATTTATTCAGTAACTCTCAGAAATTGAGAAAAATTTCAAAATACAGAAATATCCAAGCCAGCTGTAGAAGAAATAAGCTCATCTCAGCAACATGAAAGTCAACCAGCTTTGGTGGGGTATGACTGCACTCCATGGCTATCCAAACAGCAGAAGTGGAGTGTATATGTGTGTGTATCTGTTAACACAGATTCATCTTATCCAGGATACACACAATGGTAGTCGTGCTAGGAAGAGACACATGCAAAATTCATTGATTCTAAAAAAACTGCAGCTCCACATAATGCCCCACAGCCTGTATCTCATAGGTATCACAATACTTGAGATTAAACCTACACTGCTGTTCAGTAATCAGCTACAGATTGTCATTCTTTATTTCTTCCCCAAATAACATATTTCAGAATGCACATTGTTTTTGCAGGTGACCGATTCAGCAGAACGCTGCAAAAAGGCCAGAGCACAAACCTTACTGTAATCTTGCTCTTCTGTGCAATCCTCTCAACTCAAGCCAGATGGGCCTCGCCTTCCTAAGTGGTATGCAAAGCTGGGAAGCAAACCATAAACATCTACATCTCTGATAAGCACCTGGAATAATACAGATGCATTCCAGTGAAAACAAGGCTACATGCAGGGTCTCTGTCAAACACAACAGTGCCTACTGTCTCTGCTAAGAGCAAATCGCTCAGATCACACACTTCCCACCACAGTCTCTTTTGAGAAACACCCACGTACAGTATTGCTTTGAATTGTTTTCTCCTTTTCCAGATCAGCAGCTAGAAACTCACCCATTTGCCATGCTTTCAAAGTTTTCTTCATCTGCAAAGAGAAGGCATTACCACCTATTCTTTAAACTAATTAACTATCCCTTTTAGCTATAATTTCTCTTCATATAAAACATTTGTAAAAGGTCTGTTTTTCCCCATGCCCTCTTTTCTCTCTTCTGGCTCTTCATTATGACCATGCCTAATTGTGATGAGCTGTCCACCATTTACTCCACAGGATTGTATAGAGCTTTGTAATGTGCCTGCCACTGATGTATTTACAATTGGAAGCAGTTAACTCTTTAGTCCTTCTTCCTTGTACAAAACAATGACCCGCATGACGAACTAGTGCTTAGCCCCAATTAAAGATTTTTAAAAGTCTCCATTTTAAGCCTGAGTACTCCAAATTGAGCATTTGTCAAAGGCCCAGTCACAGCTTCAAATGGAGAGAGGGAAATCCTACTGAGGAGAAGAATAGGACTGTCCCATCAGTTAGGGTGAAAGTTCTTCTCAATCAGCATCTTAAAGTGTAATCAGTATGGGATCTATTAGGTCTGCCTTGTCCATACAAAACTGCTGATCTCTATCAGTGTTGCTATCAAACAATGAATTTGCTGATATTCACAATTTCAACATATTTTTCCTCAAAATAATCCATCTAACTCTTGACTATTGAAATGGAAGTGGAGGATTTCTTTTCTTTTTGGGGAGCAAGGACAGGAATATAAAAGCAAGTCTTCTTCCTGCATTAAGAATTCCAGTATTTTTGCATCATAAAAGTTTCACAGAGCTGCCTTTGACATAAACCTATTAAAATACATTAAAATATAAGTAGAAATCTCTTTCTCTCTCCTATTTCCTTTTTTAGGAAAGAAGCCACACTCAAGAGCCATTTGTAGTTTCTGCAGTTCCAAGATTATTTTCCTCAGCATGTAGTAACTCTAAACCAGCTCCTTCACATTGCTATTTCAGGGTAAAATCCCTCAAAATGACGTAATGGTAGTTCTAGAGACTCTTGTGTTCAACTACTTGAATATTTGCATTATTTTCATACCAACTACAGGCATCTTCAGTGTTGACATCTACAGGCAGATATGAATTAATGGTTATGCCTCTTGATCAGCTTTGCACTGGACAGTGATTGTAACAATGAATGATTGTTTTTCCAATAGGAAACAGAGCATAGCAGTTGAGAAATGTGCATGGACGACTACCTTTCTGGGCAAAAATATTCATATTTTGGGATCTTGATATTGACGACCTGTTTAAAATGGATATACTTAAAACTTCAGTGCAGCACTGATAGAACTTTGTGTGTCTTTTTGTCTTACATGTTTTCTTGTGCAAAGAGTCTCTGTACGTTTTGAAAGAACATAGTCTCAGAATACACTTACAAAATGGACAACTAATATCTACAATTAAAAAGCCAGAAGGAAGAAAAAGACAGTTTACACCTGTAAAGAAAAGAGATTGTAATGAGATCTGATGCACAGAACTGTCAAAAAACTGGAACTTTACTTCTCAGCTGAGTCATAACAGCTAAGCTGACACAGCAGGGCCACACACCTCTGCCACAAATCATATTTCCTCAAAAAAAAAAACCCAAAAAAACCCAAAAAAAAGTTAAGTGTGAAATGTTTGCCCTATATAGTTTTTAAAAATAAAATATTTTAAAAATTCACATTTATAAGAGTACTTATTGTTAAAAGTAGATTGCACATATTTTTATGCAAAAAAATAACCCTGCTTGCTTTCAACTGGGTTCTTGGCCTCTGGGCTTTATGAGATTTTGGTTTGGGTTGTGGTTTTTTTTAGTCTAAATCCATGCAATGTGATCTAACTGGTGATAATAAGTACTCTGGGTCTGCTGCATGTCCAAGACCAGACTTGGAAGTGGGCAAGAGCAACGGCCAGAAAAACAGAGCAGCACACAAAATGAGCCTCAAAGTACACTATTCCCACTCTCCCAATGGATCCAGGAGAGAATAATAGCACAATGTCCTGGAAGTGTAAGTGTAAGTGCTTTTCAAAGGACTGCTTTAAAAGAAGATACTGCATGGGGCTCTTTTCTCTCCCCATCTTCCGTTCACATTTTCTCCCTCACCTATTTGTTTATTCTGTCCTTACCACTGACAGTAATATTAGGATCTAAGGTGACAGAATTACTCCTGCGTGTCAGCTTACCTGCTCTCCTGGCAAATAAAAGAAAACCAAAAAGCAACAATTAAAAGAAAAAGCTCTTCTGTCAGTACTACATTTTGTTATTGTAGCTGCTCTCACAAGTGGCTGGGAGACCACAGGAGGCAGAATGACTTCCTAATGGAACGACTCAGCTAAATACGTTCATTGCACTCAGACATCTGTTCATGTGGGGCAAGTCCACACAAACTGAAAGCTTGTCTACAACCACAGACTGCAGTGGCTTCTCTTTAGCAATGCCTTTCCTCTGCAGTGGATAAAAGCATGCAATAAGTGCAATATCAAACCCAAGCAGAATATTTGTTCAAGTTTCAAAACTAATCCTAAAGCTTTATCTCAGACCAATTCTCTGCACAGAGATATCTTTCTTTCCTCTTAAATTTATTTCTGCAGCTCTGAACACCAATCTACCACTTGCTCGCTGAGCATACTTAGTCCTCAATTATCACAGCTTACATTTTCATCTGTCCTTTTACCAATGTTCCGTTGACATATTCAAGCCCATCTCCCCACCAGCAGTGAGCAGGGTCCCATGGCTACATAATTTGTTCTTGGATACTAAAGTTTTCATTAGCATTTAACATGTAAGTAATGACAGTACGTGGTTTGCACCAAATCTTCTGAAAAACAACCCATTCCTTTCTTAAAAGGTATATAAACATGTTAAAAGTTATCAGCTTCCTCCTTATCAGAGAGACAACCACACAAGTTACCATCCCTTCCTAAAAAAAATGAAGAAAACTCAATACATATCTTCACAGATTTCCAATATACAGCAGATGTACCATACAATTGTTCACCCCACCCTGAGCGCATACTTGTCCAAGGCCAGCAAACCTTTTGCAGCAGACAGCATCTCCTTTCCTTCCTACTGGTCACCTCAAAAATAGCCCAAAGAAAATCAGCTTTTCATCCAGTACACAGGCAGAATGTGCCCCTTGTGCTCAATTACAAACAGCTTGGTAAGGTCTCTCAGCAGCAATAACAAGAGTAGCACATCAGCTGTTTTCCATTTTCCAAGGAAAAGAGAGCTGTATACATTCTATATTCTTTTCTTGACTGGTAGGAGAGCACCATTTCCTAATTTGCATCCTTCAAGCTCCTGCATCCTCCCTTTCCTTAGCAATTTCTGTCTCTTCCTTATTCCACCTAGGAGAAAGGGATCCTGGAAATTGTTTTAGGCCAACACTGTCCCGGGAGAAACCATACAACCCAGCCATGCTCTTTATACATTTTTACAAGCAAGAAACCAAACTCATAATTTTCAGTCAGTGAAACAGAATTTTTTCTAGTCTACAAGAAAGCAACACATTTTCAGTTGTTAGGTTTTCGAGACAGTCTGCTACACTGAACAGAAGTAGGGGATTTGATTTTGTTTTGAAAATAGCCATTGTTCTTCATTTGTGTAAAAGTATCCACTTCTTGAGCTTCACGAGCATTCCGAGGTATAGGACACAGTGCAATATTCCCTGGCAAAGCAGCACTCACAGAGAAAAACAGAATGCACTCTGATAGGAAATCTTCTGCATCAAATTAATTTCACAACAGAGTTGATTATTAACACCTTTATAACCCTCAGTTTCCCATATTCTCCACAGCTGTGACAGCCCAAGAAGATTGAACTTTTCTACACAATTCTCACTAATATGGCCCACTACTTGGTCTTATTGTTATTAGAATAATTTGCTCCCAAGTTCTGAAATGAACTCTGTGCCCAAGTAATTAAAGCTCTTAAAGTTTCTAGTCCTTTGTTTAAAGAATTCGTCCTTGTGCTCTCTATGCCCCATCAGCTACCTAATTAGCAGAGCCTTTGCGTGATTAAAAATTCTCACAGAGATTCTGCTGGATATTTGCCTCTCTTAATGAGTGTTTGTGGACAGCTGGGAGCGGGAGCTGGTTCCCTCCTCCCAGGACCTCCAATGAATTCTGCAGACCTCTGTCAGGGCCCAGGAGTGAAAGCTGTCATTTTAGTAATGTGGATGAAAATTGGTCAAAAGCACTGTGGTCCTTGAGGAATGAAAGGCCTTGAAATATAAATGAAGATGAATATTCATATTTGGTTCAATAAGTGCCAACTATTAATATACATGTCTGTCAGTAAGAAAAGTCAGAACTTATTCAATTGTGCCTGGCATAATTTGGCTCCTAATTCACAATTATCCTCCTATTCTTTGCGTTACACTCTTCAGTTAATTTTTTAAGTTAAAAACTTGCTAAAAACTGAAAGCATTGTTATTGCCACAAAAATGGCAATATCCTATCCTTCCACTAATTTACTGCCTATTAAGAGTCACCTGTGGCTTTTACACACAGGATTTTAACTATCTTGCTCTGACTTTCCATATCTCATTCTCTCTGTCAATGTCAGCTTTTAAAACAGCCCATTGTATGCCTCTGGAAATATACTCAATTTCTTTATGGAGATTCTCATCTGATTCCCTACCTTCTTCAGTGTGAACCTCCACTTGATTTCCAACCAAACTCTGATTTCACATCTGGGGTGATTTTTTTAAGGATCTCTCAATTTTTAAGACCACAGCACTAGGCTGGAATATCACATAGGGTGGTTTTCTGGGGACTTTGGGATTTGGGGGGGAGTTGAGGGTTCCAGGGGGTGGGAGGGAAGGGCGAGAGTTTGTCTAATTTTGTTTGTTTGTTAAGTACTGCACATGTTTGGATTTGAGCAGGAAGTCTGAAGACACTGAAGAGATTCTACCCTGCACTGCTATTAGCAATGCCTAATAATTTCCGAAATAGAAGTCGGGGATTACAGAAGAATCTTAGAGGTATTCAAACTAGACAATCCTGCCTCATATGAGAGTGACCTCTTATTCAGTGACATTTGAGAAATTAGAGCTCAGTGAGTTTCCTAATCAATATATTCCCATTTATCACTTTGTTCCAAACACCTGTGCACTGGGACCAATATGCATACTAGACACAGTTCTTAGCAGAATAAAATGCATTGGAGAAAATAGTGCAAAGGGGGATTAATATTTGACTTACAAAGTTGAGATGATCAGAGAAAACTGGAACATTGCATAGTTGAGGACCTAATAGATCATACGCAAAAGAACTAAAATGTATTCTGGATTTCTGGACTAGAATTCAGGGAGAAGCAGGGAGAAAAGGATTTGTTTGCTTCTTTAACCACAATATTACAGATCATATTAGAAATAAAAGCTAGAGATATAGTTCCTCCAAAACCTGCTGCATCACCAGAAGGTTACACAGAGGCCACACAGTGATTTAACTCAGCTTTACTGAGGAAATCTAACAAGATCTGACCCTGCAGAAATATGCCTTGCTAAAAGACAGAGTAGCATTTATTGTTTCAAATTCTACTTGGTCAGGTGCCTGCTCACTGATAATATGAGCTTGTCTAAGTAAGACACAGGTAGGAATCAGAAAGGCTGTGGCTTAATGGGATAGTGTGAGAGAAGGATGTGAAGTACTAGAATCATTGTGGAATGAAACCAACACCCGAGGGAAAAGAGGTCTTGGGTATTCTGACACAAGTGACCAAATTCTTCTCTCATTTATACTGGTCCCGGTCCATTAGCTTCAAGGTGGTACATCTGTGAAACCTGTAAGTTAAACAGCTTTCTGGCCAAAGCTTTTAAATTAAAACATTTATTTTTTTCCAAACTACTTCCATCTACATTCATATGGCATCTTTTTTTTTGTTTGTGAGTAGGATATTGTTTTTCACCCTGCCCACTAGATGCAGATTTGTTTCAGCAGAAAATGGTGATCAGCTGCTTGTTCTGGCAGTTTGAAAAATGGAAGAAGTAAGTTAGGACAGGTGTGGGTGCACATTAGTGAGGCAATTAGGTTTGCAAATACCAATTTATCACTTTTAATAAGGTCATGGATTATAGATCTATATCCATGATGCACCTATTATCTCAGAGGTTCCAGTTCAGAGGATCCAAAACAAACTGGGGGGGAAGGGATATCTTTTTTTTTGTTTATTTATTGTGAAATATTGTTTTGGTTTACATGTTTTCAGACCACCTGCCAAAAGGTAACTCCTCTTGGACTGAAAATGAAAAACAATGACTCTGCTTTTACTGCATATTAAACCAAACAGAAGCCACAGGACAGACAGTAGTCAAAAATTCAAAAAGAGTGGACTGAAATACTGCAAGCATTTTAGGCTTATGATTAAAAACTACCACAATTCCGCAAAAGTCCATATTTATGTGTGCTTGCTTGTTTATACTTGCACAGTGGTCATAAGTCACAAAGTCCCATGCAACAACAGGTCATTTTACAGAGCTCCTATGAGTTCATTGGGCTCCTGGGGGTTTAATATCCATCCGGTCTCTATTAGGAGAAAGTGCCATTTGCATCAGTATTGTTGCCCAATTTCTCCCTCCAAAATGTAATCAACATTTAAAAAGGAGGACAAGTCAGTTTAGAAACTACAGAATAAAAATATTTGGGAGGGGTTTTTTCCCCCTGCCTCATTTTCTGTGATTGCATGTAACACATTACCAGAAAGTACCTTGAACATGGTAATTGCCATACCAGAGCAGACCAAAGGTCAGCTAATTCTGTCTGACTTGCAGAGATTAGCAGCATACAGGTGCTTTAGAAAACTGTTCAGTAGTCATATGTGCAACTACCACACAATACATTCCTTTATTTTCACAACTTATTGTTGCACCTATGTCCACAAAAAGGGAGCAGCCAGTAGTATTTTTTAAAAACAAAGTTTAAAAAAGAAATCCATCTGTGATAATATGGAAGTCAGTAGAGTAGGGAGAGAAGAAACTAATCAACTAAGCAAAAAAATAAAAAAGGAAAGCAATGTTTTTACTTAATATTTGGCAAAGACTGAGCTGAAAAGGTAGAGCTGGCACCGCTCTGCACAATAATAAACCCTGGCTTTGAAAAGCTGAACAGAAGAAACTCCCAGGTCGGGAACCTCTCACAAGGGACAGACTTTCCTCTGCTCCTCATAATGTAGACACTGGCTCTAAATGCACCCCAGTCAGCTCCACTGTCAGCCCACACACAGGAAAGGAAAGGCCAAGAAGGCTGCAAGAGTCAGCAAAGTGCAAAGGTTTATGGAGGCATTCACTTTCACTGGAGTTCTACATGAACTTGGATGTGGAGGGCACTACAAGCTTTTAACAGAGATGGTCATATTTAAATTCTTCTTGAACTAATTAACATTTATTCTGCATAATTAGAAGTCAATCTGTTTATTTACCTTGCTTTTAAAATTTCCTTTTTTGCTGCAGAAGCATGGTGAAAAAAGACGAGCAAAAGAAAAAAAAAGAGTGATTTTTTTTTTCTTAAAGATTTTTTCAAAACTGTTCTGAGCACAGAAGTATTAGGTTCAGAAACTGTGTCATCAATGGCACGTGCTACAGTAGATGAAAGTCCTGTCTCAAATCAGTATGGATATCTCGGGGGAATCGTTATAGGAAATCTGCACAAAAGTCATCTCTTAAAGAGGGATTTGAATTGAGACAGGAAGATCGTTTGACATACAAAGCACTGGGGGAACTTGGGAGACTGTGAGGATGAGAGCAAGGGAAGGATAAACAGTAGGTAGGCTTCTTTCACATAATAAAACCATCACACGTAGGAAAGAGACTATCTGTGACTAGATACTGTCACAAAAATGCAGTGAAATTGGCCATAACTGCAAAGTCAATAAAATGCCCTTAATCTTTCAATAAACAATTTATTTTTAAAAGTTATTTTGGAGCTATTGAAGCTCCTGGGGTGGGGAAGTAAATGCATTTTAAATGTGTTGTATGGTATGCAGTACCACAGGTTTAAGTTTCATTTTATCAGATATATGGTTTAGTCATTTGAACTCTGGATTAGAAGCCAAAATTCCTCCACTCTAACACTGACTGCTTGTCTGGCTTTCAGCAAATCATTTAAGGTCAGACTCAAATAGCTCTCCTCATGAAGCAGGGCAGGTACTATTGCAGTACAAGACAGGAAAGCAAAATTTGCCCTTCAAATCAGTCGGCTTCTGTAAAACTAGTGCAAAATATTCACCCATTTTCTTGCAAGGTCATTGCCAAAATGAATTATTGCAGTAAGTATTCGGAAAGAATGAAGAATATTGAATAGAGCTGGAGAAAGGTTTTGGTTAAAAAAAAAAAAAAAAAAAAAAAGCTTTTGGAAACCAAAATAAGTCTGCAAACATCTTACTTCTGTGATTTACCCTATTGTTTTCTTCATTTTCTCAATTCAGAAAAAAACACACTGACCAATGAACAAAGAGGATAAGAATAATGGCAAAACTATGAGTATTTATAGGTGAAAAAGCCCCCTAAACAGTCATGGCATTCAAATGCAGGTTTCCATTAGTCATTTGCTTTCAAAACTATTGCACAATATTCTGGGCTTGAAACAGTTGCTCTGAATGAAAATCATCTAGAGAGGACAGCAATACACTTTCCCATTTGCTAGCTTGATCCCATCTCTGTCACTTTAATGTCTCAGTAACTGCTAGGAAGGTGCAGGGAGGTCATTTGAGCAATTGACTGTTTCATCAATTATTACTTAGCCATTTAAAAGTTGCTAGGACACTTGCACATATTTTCATTACACAATAGGCCTAAAACAAATCTCACTGCACAACTTCAAGGTAGCAGGTAGAAATCTATTCTCAAGATTCAAGATCAGTCTCTAGCTTTGGAGGTGACTTCAGCCTAATCTAATACAGGCTACACATTTCTTTGAGAAATTTTACTTCCTCATCATTGCATTCTGTAGTAACTCCTTTCACAGGCTTAGCACGGGACTTTTTAAGGTATACATAACCAAAAATACATTTATCTCAGCAAGAAGTGTTAGTAAGAAATACATTACCAGGATTGCCATTTCCATGAGACAAGTCACAGAATTACAGAAGATGCTGAGTTGAAAGGAACCCATAAGGACCATCGAGTCCAGCTCCTGTCCCTGCACAGGACCATCCCCAAGAGTCACACCATGTACCTGAGAGTATCATCCAGATACTTCTTGAAATCTGTCAGGCTGTGACCACTTCCCTGGGGAGCCTGTTCAGTGCCCAACCACCCTCTGGAGCAAGAACCTCTTTCTAAAATCTGACTTAGCCTCCCCATACAAAACTTCAGGCCATTCCCTCAGGTCCTGTCACTGGTCACCACAGAGCAGAGATCAGTGCCTGCCCCTGACAACAAAGTTGTAACTGCAGTGAGGTCACCCCTCAGTCTCCTCCAGCTGAACAGACCAAGTGTCCTCAGCTGCTTCTCACGCAGCTTCCCCTCAAGGCCCTTTGCAATGTTCACTGCCCTTCTTTGGACACTCTACAGTAGTTTCATGTCTTTCTTACATTGTGGTGCCCAAAACTGTCACAATATTCAAGGTGAGGCCACACCAGTGCAGAGCAGAGCGGGACAATCCCTTCCATCGACCGGCTGGCGAATGCTGTACCCAAACTAATCTAGATTTTTATTCACTTGCAATAGCCACTCCTACTGATAGATATTCTGCAACTATTTGACTGAAAGCTGTGAAGATATCTGAGGTCTGAGGAAGTGACAAAAAACACCAAGCTGTTAGGAAGTCTCTTACCCAGGTGAAAGAAAGATCACATTTGTACAGAGAAAAAAAAAAAAAGATAAAAAAACCCCACTTTTGCAGTTTATGAGGTCAAAAAGGCAGATGCACAGTTGCTATCAAGAACCAAGAAAACAGCTACTGCTCTAACCCAAAGCCAGGTAAGAGCAGGAGCCAAAGGATATGCAAGTCCAGAGGAGGGCCACAAAGATGATTAGAGGAGCGGGTTGGAGGGCTGGAGCACCTCTCCTGTGAGGAAAGGCTGAGAGAAATGGGTTTATTCAGCCTGGAAAAGAGGTTTCAAGGTGACCTATTTGCAGCCTTCAAGTCCCTGGAGGGAGCCTACAAGATATGGAGGGCTGTTTTTCTCACAAGAGCATGCAGTGATGGTTCAAGGGTGAATGTTTTCAGGCTGAAAGGTTTAGATAATATATGTGGAAAAAATTCTTTATTGTCAGGGTGGTGAGACACTGGAACAGGTTGTGTAGAGAAGCTGTGGATGCCCCATGCCTGGAAGTGTTCAAGGCCAGATTGAATGAAGCTCTCTAAGCATCTTGGTCTAGTGAAAGGTCCATGAATGTCCATGGCAGGGTAGTTGGAACTAGATGATCCTTAAGGCACCTTCCAACCCAAGCTATCCTATGATTCTGTGATAGTATCTCGAGCTTATATAACAAGTATCTGGAAAGAAGCTGTAATGGCACCAATGGAGCATATTAGAGAGCTTATCCTTCACTGCACATTTAAACAGACTTCTTGGTAGCTTACTGGAGACAAGAGTAAACATGTCATCTACATCCAAAAGTCAGGAATTGATTCCATTTATGCAATTATTAAAACCAAAGGATGAATCATAAATGTGCTCAGAAAGCACCATCCAAGTAGACCAACTCAGTTGCCACAATTTATTGGCTTGTGTATGCAAACCATACTAATGGTGTTGGAATGCTGAAAGTACCAGGAGGTCCCTGGATAATTTAATAACTTGCAGCAACAAGCTCAGATGTTGGTGGAATATTGTAAAAGATAACGTTGAAAACATTAGGGAAGATTAATACTCTATCATCGTCATTACCAGGGGGTTCTTCGAGTACTTCTTTCTGCCTTGAATCACAGCTTCTGCCTGTAATCATGAAAAAAGGAAACAAGTGGTGACCTAATCACTATGAATTCTTCCAGAGTGGCTCTGCTAGCGTCCCAATCCTTGGAAAGAGATTTTGTTTGTCTTACCCCTTCACTTTCTCCACTTGATGATCTCTGAAATGTTCATTTCTGAAAATTGCTATAATTTATTTTGTGGTGGGTAATAGACATTATTCTAGGGTTTAACAGATGCCATCTGACTTACAGTCTAGAAAAGTTCTATTGAAGACTCTCTTTCCTTCTTCATGCCCCCATAGAAACTGAGCTACCTTTGCAGCCTATGCTGGTCTAGAATCCCATATGTATATACAACTATACCTGCACCAAAGAGCATTTCCCAGTACAACTCTGATTTTCTCAGCAGATGTTCAGAAACCTTACAGAAGGAGTAGGACTCCAACTTCATGCTGATCTGTGCTACCTCTATTTCCTTAACATTAGCAACTTTTTGTTATGTAGATAGGGGATTGGAACACACTACACCATTTTTCTCTATTTCTTGTGTATCTCGGGCAACATCTCACTGCTTCATTTTTCATTTGACTTGTCTCTGAACAGTCTCAATCCTCGGCCTTATTTCTTTGGATGCAGTAGTAGAGAAACAGTTCGCTGACATTTAGGCCAAACATTTAAGTACAGAACTAATGCCAACAGTGTGTTTGATTCTTGGGAAAAGATTATACACAAATCCTTCCCCTATTCCTGCAGGTCTGGGATGGAGCTAGAACTCCATAAATTGTTTCCTTCCACTCTTCTCCATGGAACGCCAAGATGAGATAATCCTTGGTCAGATAATGACTGTGCCTTTAAAACTCTACAGTAACCTCATCCTTAGCTGAAGATCAATGCAGTACTACATGTTCTAAATGTAGGAATGGGTTCTCTGTCAGACACTGATTTTGGGTTTCCGAAAAAAGTTCTAATCAAAAGAAGTTCATCTCAAATCCAAGATTTGTAGTGTGACCAAACATTTTAGTGAGTGTGAAAAGCTGAAGTGAAGAGAAGCAGTTAGGGAAAGCATAAAAAATGATCACATTTCTATCCCTTACACGCCAAAAGCTCCTATCTTTCCAACTTCCATAAACAGGCGCAGCTCCCCAAAACTACTTTTCCAGTGTCAGACACTAAAATGATTTGTGTTTAAATATATCAAACCTATTTCTGTGCATCTCTCTATAAATATTTTTACAATGAAAATCAGATTAAACATCCTGTCCTCCTTAAAAAATCTGCTGTGAAACAAGAAGTGTAAAGGGTTAGAAGAAAACTGGCTCCTGGTATTTTTTTTATTTTTTTTTTTTAAGAACAAGGTCACATCTCAGCAACTGAAAAGTAGCAGAGCTCCTTTCATCAAGTTTTTAACTAGAAAAATAGTATGCCCATTTCTTTGTAATACACCTCTGGGCTTTTTTATTATGACTTCATTTCCCCTTGTAATATTGGAACGTCTCTATAATTGTAAAAGTGTAATAGAATCTAATAGAATTTCATTTGGAACTCTGAATGGTCTATGCCATCTCTGCTCATTTTGAGTAAAATAATGATTTTTAATGTCCACACATGGCTTCCCATGACCTTATTCAATCTTTGGGTTGATCAGGAAATATATTGATTCAATTACATACTGATGACAAATGAACTAAAAGAAAGAGGAAAAAAAGGTCAGCATATATTTGAAAATGTAAATCTTAGCAATGTCTTTTGGGTTTGCCCAAAAAAAAAAAAAAAGTCATTTCAAAATGCCATTTGTGGCTAATAGTGTGGAGTTCCAGTTCCTATCTATGAGCAGCAAAGAAATCATTAAAGTGTAAGAAGCGTACTCTCCCCCCCTCCTTTTATCATTCCAAAATCCTCTTTGCTTTAGAGGTTTGCATGGAATGACCTCTCCTTTGGCTAAAAGATCCTTTTCCCCCTCACTTTACATGTAGAAGGCCGTGGTTCATAAATACACCCCCCGATACAGTAATTTTTCTTTTCTTCCTTCCCTTTTCATTTTGTTTTCTTCATAAAACAATTACCAGTACAAACATTTCATCACCACCACTTCCCTTTCATTATTATCACACCTTTATCCCCTCATCTTCAATCTCAGCCATATAAAGTGCCAGATGGGATGGTGTGCATCAGTGGAGTTGTTTCCTGCTTAATAAGCTGTAAGTGTCCATTTGTACTGGTGCAGTACCTGATGGCACCTTGCAGTAAAAGCTTTCTTAACCTAGGCTGAAACTTCATCTCTGTTCTGAGAAGCTGGGCTCTGAGCCTTAAAAACAAAACATTTAATTGCTAAGAAGTGGTAAGACATGAACAGAGATAAAGAGCAGCCCACAGCTAAGGCAGTCACTGTGTCATTGGATTACTTGGTAATGTGGATTTCACAAGGCACTGACACGTCCCTGGGTTTGGATTAACTGTTCGGCCAGTTTCATTACCTTGCTTGATCTTTTCTTGTAAGAATGAACTATGGGTCTGTGAAAAAGCATCCAGCTGACAGCTACCCAGTCCAGCTTCTGGATATGCACCACAGCCGGCACACCTGACAGGCCTGTTTTTCCCCAAACTGGGGGATGCAATCAAGCCCATGAGCCAAGTCTATGTGTCCCCTCCACATCTTGACAACACTTTGCAGGCCTTTGAGAGTTTTGCTATGAAAAAAATGTATTCATTTGCAATGGAAATGAACCATCCATTATCTTTGTGCATTTCACTGAAGAGCTTTTTGGGAAGAACTTGATGAACTTTCACATTATTGTAGAGACTAGCACAAGGCTTTGCCCCTCACATCTTTTGTGAGTCCCTTTGGATCAGCCTCAAGCCTTTAATGAAGGGAATGGCAGAACTGGGAATGGACCTGTCATCTCAACCATGGAGGCATTTGCCACAGCTGCCTCTTTCTACAGACAGGTCTTGGTTTTTTAAAATATTTGGGCCTATCATCAGGACACACCTGAATTCTTTCAGACACAAACACGTAACTGAACATCTGCAAAATAGGATACTCCACTCAAATCACAATGGCAGATATAAGTTTTTGTCCAAAGCACTATATTTTGTTAATGCAAATTTTGTAGAAAACTGCGTGTACTGGAAAAGATCCATCAGGTTTTGACTTTGCAGAACAAAACACATGCGTGGGGAAAGTGGCTGATTTCTAGAGATACATGAGGCAAAATAAATTCAAATGTATTGTAACAAGATTTGTCAGCAATTTTTTTTCAGACTTAGTCCAAGGTAAAAGCATATACAGCTTTCAGGATCTAATCAGCTTGAGAACTGATCAGCATCACATAATATGAATTTCACTTTAGAAGTTTAAACCAGAAATATTATTTTTTTTTCCTCAACAGCTCTTGTTTGCATACTCAAAGGGAGAAAAGTTAAAACAAAAAATTACTTGTTTCCTAATCTTTGCTCATTTGGGGCAAAATTACCATGGGAAACATTTAGATGGGTAGGCTGTTTTGCTGTTACTATTCAGTGGAAAATACGGTTCATTCACAATAATCTCTTGAAAACACAGGCATGCAATAACACCTCCAATCTGCAGCATTTTTTTGACTGAATGAAACATTGTTGGAGGATTAGTTTGTCTGCAGTGGAGTGCTGCTTTATGTTACTAGCTTTTGGAGTGCTGACTTCGGAGTATTAAAGTCCCTACAGGCTGTTAGGACAAAATTGTCAATCTCCTGGGAAATGAGCATTAATTATGTATCTTATTTTCTGCAAGGAACAAGGATGGCTCAATAAAGAAAACACAAAACTCTCTGTGTTCCAGTGCCACATAGTGACACAATGGATAGTTCCAAAAAGCACTGAAGAAGTGTAGGTAAGGATCTAACCCCAGATCTCTAAGCTGAGTGAAATTCAGACTAAGCCCATCCTTCTGAGCTAGGTATGGCAGTAAAATACAATGAAATTCCTTCAGCTACTCTGTGAAACTGTGAGAAGCAAATGGTTATTTATGCTTTTCTTTTTGTCTACAAATGTTTCTGGTTTCCAAAACTATTTAAATACTACTACTAATCTAACCATATTATTCTGCAAAATATTTAAGCATTCAACTCATCACAAAGAAAAGCCAGATTTAAACCTTCTGTACATAACTGTAGCATTTAATGAGGCAGCAAATACCCATTTACAATGAGGTCTGGCAGAATAATGCAGATTCTTAGTAGACTAACCAGACTTCTTTGCAAGTCAGCCACCATAAAGAATTGTGCCGTCCTACTTCTCAGCAAATATTTAATGGCAAAGTGTGGTAGAGAGGTCTCGTATTACCACAACCTCATTAATTTCACAACACATACTGCAGAACATTTGCTAGCATACTCTGAAGTATTATTCTACATTATTTAAGCTAAACTACACTTGTCAAACAAATGAGTAAATTACATTTTGTGATGCAGAATCCTACGGTTTTCACTCTGGTACTGTTTCTCAGCTTTCTAGTTGCCCAAACTGAAAATTAGCCTAGACCTTTTCTTTTGTACTATCACAGTGAGAGCAGTACAATCCTGAACTGATGCATGGCAGCTTTATATATACATACAATGTCCAGGTGAAAATTGCACTAAATTAGGCTTATTCAGCCTAACTAATGCCTGCCCAGTCAGACCACAGAGCAGTTCAGCTTTTCACAGGTGAGGAGGCCATATGAGCTCTCTGTAGCAAGCTCTGGGGTCAGCACTGAGAGAACAAGGACCTCCTTGTCCTACAGTACCAACAGAAACATTAATATTTACAGGACATATCTTGGTTTCGTCAGTGAACCTCCAGAGCTGCGCCTCACCAGCTCTTCAAGGTCTTTCTGCAGTAGCACTGAAGGAAAGGGTGTGCTGTCCCATCTTTACAAGGTGATGGAAGCCTGCAGTAAAAGCTGTTTCACCACAGCACCCCCGCGTTGGGTAAAGCCTGATCTACAACATTTTGTTACTGGAGTTCTAAAACGCAACCGCAACTGCCAAGCAAGCTAACTGGAGCTGCCAGTGCCATAGTTTCTTAACAGATCACCACAGCCAAAGTGTTCACCATGCCACATTCTTAACCTGCTGTATTAAATCATAACAAAAGTATTCACAGAAAGTTTCATTGGTCTTGGACTAGCTTTAATAACTTGATCATTCAGCTGAGGCACAAAGGAACCCACACCTACACTATAAATATATCTTCATAATGAAAGGGGAATGAAAGAACTTGTTTGCTATGTCACTCAGGGTACAGATTGAAAATGTCTTAAATTACCACCATTTAGAAGAACTGGGGCTATAGGTTATTAAATATCAGCTTTGCGCCAGCAAAATTAAATACACTAATTTATTTCATAACACTTTGAAGCATTATATGGCACTTTATTTCTTGATAACCTTTCAATGTCTAACCCCATTTAATTTACATACATAGTTAGCAGCTCATTAACAGCTCATTAGAAACACCAGGAAAAACATGCGACAATAACAAATTCAGTGCAGCAGAGGGGACCAAAATTCTATTTGGGAAATTATACAGAAATTTCTGCTTCCAAATGACAAATCTATGGTATTTTGCCAGCACCAGGCCTGCGGGGCTTACAGTTATTACATGAAAATAGTAAAAATAACTCAATTTCTATAGCTGACTCCTCTTGTATTTATTTAAACAATACTAGAGGGCAATGTGCTGAGAGAAGATCACATGGCACAAGGCAGAGAAGATGCAACATAATGTAAATATTGCCACCGGTAAGGACTGCAGTAAACACTGCAATCTAGCAGTATATTTAGGATGATATACAGTTATGTGAAATTAGGCTTTTCTGAAATTTTATTCTCTTCTAATTTCTAAATCAAAGCAAATGCACATAATCTGAAGCCACAGATGTCACAAAAATAGGTGTTCCAGGTCAGATCACAGCCTGCACAGCCCAGTAAGCTGCGAAGAGTAAAGAGGAGCAGACTTCTAAGAGAGTGTGGGTAGTAGCATGGACATCTTTCCTTGGGTGTGCCTTCTGGAAAACACCAAGTGAGAAGTTTCCCAGGCAGGATCACTGTACATGCAGGCAGTCACGCTCAATAGTGACTAAATGGACCTGTCTTTCATGTCTCCCTGTAATCCTTGGCATGGACTCTCTGTTTATGCACTGAGAATAAGGATGCTGACGGCTATCATAAAGCACCATTGGATCCATGGAGAGAAGCTTATGAAATATTGTCATCACCTTCTCACAGGACTTTGAAGGGATCACAGAAACGAGTTCCGCCAAGGAACAGAGTGCACATTTGAACTGGAATATGGCAGCACAGCACAAATCTCACCAATAGATCTCAGATACAGTATCAAACAGTGACACGCAAGGAGTCAATTTAAGGGAAACTGAAGGTAAGTGGGTCACATAGCCCAAAGTTATCACATTAGAAAATAAAACACATATTTTCGGCAAAGAACTCAATCTCCAAATGCCAAACTCTGTCAGGTTCTCTGAACTCTCAGCAGTTCACCTGCTAATGTACTGATAAGGGTGCAACAAGTTTAAATTTGAGGGTGGCCCTCTCCAGTTCTTTCTGCCCCTCTTCCAGTTCTTCTGAAAGAGATCTTAGTTGTCTCTTGGCCCTTTCTCATTCTCAGCATAACCATTCAACTCTCTTTTCTACATAAAATTGCTTTCTATTATGCCAAACTTTTTACCATTACATAAGGTTTTGTTCCTTCCTCACAGCCCTTTTCATCCCACTGCTCCAGAGTTTTGGAATGAAAAATAGTTTTTTCTCACCTATTTTGTCATTTCTGAATCTTTTCTTATGCGTTATTTTAGATTTGAACAGTCATTTCCTCAAATCTAGGTAGTCTAAAACGTTGATGATAAAGTACTTGTATACAGTTTCACTCACATACCTTTCCCAGCATCATTCCTCCATTTTCCAGTTGAATATAACGAAAGTTAAAAAAACTTCTTGCTCTCATTGCCTTCTCTGGGGAGCAGCTAACCATAGTGACTGCTTCACACTTGGCCAAATAAACACATCTCTTCTTTCTTTCCACTCCTTCCTGATATCTCTGTATCCTTTCTACCCTACCAGTTTGGCACTTTGCTCTATTTTCAAGCACATTTTCCAGTTAAATCAAACTTTTTCTAAAAACCAAGTCCAACAGTCCCACCTATAGAAAAATGAATGCATATCTACTCTACAGAAAAGTCATGACACCAGGACATTTAGATAACTAAGGTGAGGTACCACAATCATAGGCAAGTGTAGAAGTGTACTGTAAACATGTTTGTCTGTAAGTAATGGGCAACTTCCATCCTCCCATGCTCTGGTCAATTTGCCATCTCCCTTAGAGATGCTTCTTACATGATTTTCCTCTTTCAATCACCTACTAGCACAGCAGCATCCTTAGCTGTCAGCAGCACGTTAATAAAACTATCTGACTTGGACGTTTCTAAGCTGCTCAGACATCAATATATTTTCTTCGCCTTCCCTTCCTGCACCACGGACTTCCCACACGGCCAAGAGCCACTCCAACCACCCTTTAGCAACGGCATTTCCCGGAAAAGAAACTTCTAGCCGAGCTGAAACGTGACATCGGGGCCCGCGCCCTGTCTGGTGTCTCCAGCGGTGCCGGGTCCGGACCCGCGGGGCCGCTGCGGGGCATCCCGGTGCGGCTCCGCATCGCCGGTGCGGTGCTGCCACCTGGTGCCGCGCCCGCCGCCCGTTCCGCACGGTCACAGCCCCCGTCAGGTGCAGCTCCGCAGCAGTTTCGGGTGCGGGGGCCGGCACCCCGAGGCCGGGGGACGTGCCCCGCCCGGCTCGCGGCTCGCAGGGACACCGCACCGCGGTCCGCGCTCGCTGCAGTAAATTCAAGCTCCGGGCTGCGGCAGCCAGCGTAGAATAATGGTGGGAATAAAAGAGTTACTAAATCTTCGGTGAGCTCACTTGCCAAGGGGAAAGTGTTGGCTTAAAAGCGCTGGAAGAAAGTTTCAAAGGAAGATACAGTTAAACCCACTGGATATAGGGTTTGTAACTCTATAACCTATGGATTAATTCTTCTTTCAGAGTGTTCATTAGGCTTCCCTGGACAGTAAAATCACATATATTAGGCGCAGCTGTTCATCTGCTGATGACTCCTAATTTCAAATTAATCTAAAAGTCTACACATGCATTTAAAGCTATTGTAGCTCCAAGCTTAAATCTGCAATGAAACTTGCCAGAAAGCAGGAGGGGTTTTTAATTTTAGGTCACTTGCTCTTAAGCAATAGACAACGCATTAAAGTAGAGGATAACCGCCTCTCTGTGGATTCTCCTGCTACATCAGCAATTAAGGAAATGTTCCTTACAAATTTGTGTAATTAAGTGGCATCTTAACCAAGCTATAAATGCTGCAAACTAGAGTTTCAATAGAAACTATGATTTGTTATTTAACCAACTGCTACACTACTGCTCAGTGTTTACCACTCTAAAATCCTCCTCTTCTACATGTTAAGATGCTTCTCATCCTAAAAACCTAATAGTACCTAAGTATAACTGCTTTTTAATGAGCTCCCAGTGGACCATACACAAGGCCTTTATGACATCTCTTCTCTTTTGCTCTAGTCTGTCAAAATGATGAAGTAATTTTTTAAAATCTGATAAACAGTTTTAAGTTTTTTGCTTTGATTTATGTTGATGGGATTTCTGGTTTACAGCAATAAAAAAAAAAAGTGGCTTCCATGGACAATACCTGACAGAGGAATTTCAGGTTCTAGAAAACAGAATAAATCTATGCTGTAGCAGAGGAAGACAACTGATTGTGATAAAAGGAAAGAAACTGAATCAACTGAACTTCAAGCACATGTTATAATATAATGAAGCAGATCAATTACTACAGTCACCTTGCCATTCCTGCACAGTAGAAATCATGTGTGTGGAAGGTTCCAAGATGCCTGTGTCTCACACTTCACTGTGGTCTGCTCACACATAGCACTTTATGTGTGTCCATGAACAAACAAACAATACTGTGGGCAAAAATGTAACTCTTGGAATGGATTCTCCTCCGTGGTTTTGCTTAGCTAACCTCAGCTATTCACTTAAATATACTTGTATCCATGAAAGCCCCTAGGTGTCACAATTTCAGCCAAGAATACAGAGGCTTTTATCCATTTATTCCACCAACTTGTTTTCCTTCAATTTCAGCACCTATGATTTCAGTGTTTACATCAGGTATTTCAGTGAAGCATTCTCTCATCTAGCAAGAAAGACACTTCTGACTCCTTGAAAGATGGCATCAGGGAAAAGCCTAAGCTGGCCACAGCTCTTTCCCTGGATCAGAATGGCCCCAAACTATTACTGGGGAGCTTTTATAGACTTGCACTGACTTAAATCACACCGGAACTCAAAACAGACTGGAAGAAAAGCTAGTGACAGTGAGTTACATCTCCAAAATTATAACATACCCACCAGGGTCAGAATGTGACTGTTCTCCAAGTAAATCTAGGATCATTTCTACAGCATGTCACCTTAAAGTACAATGAAGGGGTGGGGGAGAAGCACAACCATGATTTCAGACACAATACAGAGGGAAATCATTTAAATTGGGCTGGGCATAGATTCACACTCACTATGTGCCCATCAGAAGTGACACTGGATGACTGCATTCCCATTACAAAAAATACACAGTGACGGTTGCTCACTGGTATGCAGCAAAATGTGGCTAAAAACGTGCCATACCACTGGAGAAAAATACAGCACAGAAGTGGCTAGGATGAGACATCAAGAATCCTGAAGAATAGAGAGATTTAGCATAACAGAGATAAGAAGGGACTAAACTAATCATCTAGGCATATGAGGTCATCATAATTTTAATCTTCTACACAAAAGCACTTGAAAAAATGAAGTATGCAGATGTCAGTGCTCGGAAAATAAGAGCCTCCCTTTTAAGACTATCGATCTGAAGAGCACACAGAAATAAGATATACAATGGGGATCAGATGCATACCGAATTTGGTCCTTGTTCCCTGTTGCATATTTGTTCAGAGATTTCTTTTTTATTACTTTTTAATTCATTATTGTAAGTGTAATCTCAGTCAAGTCAAATCACTTCATTAATTAAAAGGGATTGAAAAGGTCCTTAGCTACCGGATTCCACAAAGGCCCAAAAGCTCAGGCCCGTTTACAGGAGGTCGTATTTCATTTGCTGCCTGTGTCAGACCGGTACCCGTTGGGCCTCTGCTGGGCCCCAGAGACGAGCCAATCAATGTCTGCTCACTAAAGCCCCTCGTACGAATCCATTTAAGCGATGTGGATGCTTCCTGTCGAAAAAAGAAATGGTCTCTTGGTATCTCTGATAGAAATTAGCCATGAATTAAGAGAAGCACAGTTGTTTTGGAAGAAAGCCAGAACCAGAATTAATAGGCCATCTGAGCCTCTTGAGTGTTGAATCCCATTTGTTAGCAATTCTTTATGAAAGGTTTCCCCTCCCTACACCAGTTCTGACCAAACCCTGCATGCTGTCTCCTGAAACTAGTTAAATTTTAACCAGCTGGGAAAATATGAAAAGATACTGTCCTTTGTCAAACATAATTTTAGAAATTTGCTTCATGTTTGTACTACAATAACCCATTTGCCCTCTGTTTCCTTGAAAATACGCTTTTCCTCATGACTCATCATCTCTCCATGCTCAGTTGTAGCAGGAGCACTGACACAGATGGAGTTGCACTAGTCACGAGTTTGGCTCAATGTAATTTCAGTAATTTTG
The DNA here is from genome assembly GCA_035584735.1 of Pseudotriccus pelzelni. NCBI lineage: Eukaryota > Metazoa > Chordata > Aves > Passeriformes > Tyrannidae > Pseudotriccus > Pseudotriccus pelzelni. The sequence goes on along the minus strand of JAWMRA010000161.1, from coordinate 11,354,447 downwards.
GCAGAATCTTGTAAAGGCTTTCACTGTACATTTAATTACTATTATACTGTGTGAACGGAATAATCCATCTTGCTGCCAATCCTCCTAGCCTCAAAAGCTTTGCATATAAGTTTAGTGGCAATGAAATTAAAGAGCTTTTAGAAATCTCATTTTAAAATGCTCTAGACTCCCATTTTTACAATAGACGATTCAGTTCATGTCTGGTTTTCCAAAGTTAGTTGAATTTTCTCCAGTTTTTGGTGTCCAAGCACAAGAATTCCAGGTGGGGGAGAGCACGGAGAAAAATAGAGGGAGGGCTCCTTTGTTTGTTTTCTTTCCAAAACATAACATAAGTTCTGATCTAATTACTAAAATCTCTAGGTTTTACAGAAAACTGAGTGTCTGGTTTTCTCAGAAAAGCTTGTGAGGACTTCCTGAGTGGGACATCCCAAAAATTCACTACTGTCAGCTAGGCTGCTCAGTCCCTAAGCAAAGCTGTGTGACCTGGAAGCAGGCAATGATGTACCAGGTGAACCTCAGCCTCACTATCCAATCACACAGAAAAAACAAAACAAAACAGCAAAAAAAAAAACCCCAGACCAAATGTAACAACACATCTATGTTCTCTTCAGCCTCGTTGTTTCTTTCAGAGTTTTGCTATAATTCCCTGGGGTATCATGTTTCTCTTTTTAGACTGTAATATTTACTGTGGCCTGCCTTTTTCATTCTACTCTACCATCCCTGGAACAATAAGACATTAATCCAGGCTGATGCTTTGCATGCTCAGGCTATGCAAATCAATAATTTGATAATAATATTTATAAGCATATAATTGGGAATGTGGTTAGTTTTAGAATCACCAGCTAGCTCAAAGGATCTCACTCGGGGTAATGAATACTTAGATCAGTAAATAGGCTTTTTTATGGTTTGTTCAGAACATGCTGATTTTGGTTATAAGGAAGGTTAAACCTGACCTTTATTGGCTTCTCTCCTGCAGACAAGTAGGCAGTTTTGCAGTTATTTCTCTCTTTCAGAAGCATACACCCTGTGACCTTGCAGGACAGAGGACATAATTTGTGTAATTTAATTTTTAACTTTGACTGGGAAAAATTTTCCGATTTCCATAAACTGAAGCAGCCAAATGATTATTTGGTACTTCCTGACTTCTCATTTGTTCTCATTATTTTCAAAGGCCTTATTTTAACTGATTAAGTTTTGAAGAAGAAATAGCAGAATTTTAACAAATGTCTCTGCCAGTCTTAATTCTAATTGCAGTATCATTTCATCATTTAGTAAGTCTTGGCAAAAATACCCCACACATTAGAGCACACAGAAGAATCTTGTAAACAACTAGCCTGCCAGGCATCAGCTATAATTCATTTTCACTTGATTTGCATTGTCCGATTTCATTATCAATCAGAAGATACCCGTTTCTAAAACAGTCCAGCATATTAATGTTCTTTTTCTCTGAAGGAGACCTTAGCATTTAATCATCTATGATCTGTTCGTACATTTGGCACTAAAAGAAAAGTGTAGGACAATTTACTAACCACTTGAGGAGAAACAAAAAAAAAATATATTGTCTGTCATTACTGGGGGAGTTTTAAGCTATTTCAAGACTAATTGTGACTGTAGAATATGACAATGGATGCAATCACGTGGAAAGTTTTGAGTATAAATCATCATGAAGTGCCATGAAGATGACTGTCCCCCACACCTTTGGTTAATGAAACAGACCAATGTGTATTTATGACGTGGCCAAAGGGACAAACATTCAGAAAGTCCTAAATTTTGCCTGATCTGGTATTATACTACATGAGGTGTAAGCAAACTGCAACCTTCCTAAATATCTCTTCTTCAGATCACTGAAATCTCTTCAAAGATGCACTGTCTACTCTTGCTTTGAGGATGGGTCTGAGATTTAAACATCAGGTTGACAGAGGATAAGGCAACAAATGGGTAGAAGCAGGAGTAGAATCATGTGCAGCAGCAGGACTCCCAAGCAGCATTGTACCAGCTCAGTCAAATACCTGTTCTCATCCTCACTCAGCAAAAAAAAGAGGAGAGGAAAAATACACTCTCTTCAGCTGCACCAGTATTGGCAGACAGGTACAAGCAGGAGTTCTTAGAGATAAATTGAGACAGACGTTTACAGTAGGATAAAAGTGGTTTAATCACAATTATTTCCCAGAGCCCACCTAAAGACAAATAAAAGAACCTACAGCAGAACAAAGTGAACCACCAAGGTTTCACAGCAGTTATTGCAATTTAAGGTCAAGGAACTAAAAAAGCAGAAATAGCTTTTAGGATTTTCAAATGCTGTTTCTCCTGCATGTTTGACTCCATCGCAATGCCAGGCGGTTCCTCTCAGCTTTGCAGCTCAGTGAAACAATGATTCACAGACCATACACATGCACAATCTCCACAAAACACCTTGTTCTGGCAACTGCTTTGATTTGCTTCTATAAACCCTGTGCCAGGTCACAAGAAACCATCTATTCTGCCTGCTAAATGTACACTCACAATCCCAGTTTCTGCCCCAGAAGTACTACGTTCCAGCCCAACAGCTCTCTAGAGGTTGCAAAATCCTGTACGTTTGCACTTGCCCAGTACAGTTTGTCAGGTTTCTCTTTTTTCTTGTGGTCTCAAGCCAATTCTTTTCAAAGGGCTATTTCTGAGTTTGCTGTTCTTCCCCTCTTTCTTACCTCTCCCCAAGAGAATTCTAAGGGAATAACTGATTTGAAAAGGTGTTGATGCCATTAATGTGGCTACTATTTCTAGCGTGGCTCTGACGACAGCACAGATAATTGTTGCAGAAATAAATATGAGCCCAGCAACACTGTTTTAAAGACATCAAAAGTGCCAAAACAGCTTAGAAGCCCCACTCCCAGTCCTGCCTTCAGAACTGTTTACAGAATACTTACTACATGCTTCTACATTGAAGGTAAAGCAGGAAGCGTGCCAGAAAAAAAATGTCACTTGTCAGTAGTCAAAAGTATTACAGAAATTAAAGATATTTCACAACACAACGCAGCAGAAACACCAGCCTGCCTTCATATGGCTGTAATACTTTGGAAGGTAAGTAACACACACCATGCACACAGCAAGTTACTGAGATGCTGTATTTAAAGTATTTTGGTTTTAAGCCTTTCTTTTTTTTTTTTGGCCAAATACAAAGCAAGTCTGAAAGCGAATAAGAGGCTAAGCCGGTAAATGGACTGAAGAACACTCCGGAAGCCTACAGGGACTCCCTAGATTTCAGTTTTGTGTCTTTTACATATACAAAAGGTAGAAATATTTTATCTTTTTCAGAAGTAGAATTCAGGTAGATACAGAGCAGTCTCCACTTCCTTAGCCATATCAAAGGCATCCCCAGAAAAGGTTTTTTACCTTTTTATACTTTCCCTTTCAACAAAGCTGAATCATTAGAGCCTTCAGTTGGATCCCATCTTTCCTGATAATTTATGCTGTGCTGAGGACAAAGCAGAAGAGCCCCTTGAGCAACCGAATTTTTGCATACATGCTTTAGAGGCTGTAAATCTTGCTATAAGTCAGATCCTTCTTATACCATAAATGCAGACAGAAGTTTTGAACTTGTATTACCATCACTGACAGCCACAGTGTGACAGCAAACAGCTCTGAAGGGCTTTTACAATGCGGGGAAGACAGAAAATTAGTTTATTCTGCCTGCAATAGGCAGCACAACACTTTCACTGTCTGCAGACAAGCAGTTGTGGAAACAGGAGGTCAAATAACGCTCCCAAACATTTGTATCCTACACACCTGGTAGACCCTGTACCAAACAAATTTCTCCTATGGACTCTTCACTGTGTGACAAGGAGTGCATAGAAGACCTCTCTGGGTGTATGGTAGGGCCCTAGCAATGCTTATTTGCATGAAATATCTAACAACTTAATACATTTGAGACCACTGTGCTTCTAACAATTTAATTCAAATTTTTTTGGTGGAAGATGAGGTGCAAGAGAATAAATGCATAGAAAAAAACCCATATCTACACAGAGGAAAAAAAAAAATCACAGGGATTGCTTCTCTAGGAAAAAAAGTAGCTGCCACCCATGTCCTGCTGACTTTCTGAACTTCTGGCTTTACATCTTCAAAAGGTGTGACACACACCTTGGCATCTTTCTGATGTTTGGAGTTCAGCACATTGACTTCAACAGAATCTTTCAGTCAGCCCCACCAAAACAACTGAGAGCATTTTGAGCTGCAAATGAGAGAGGAGATCTTCAGAGGAAGAGTTGCTATCTGCTATTCTAAGTGACATAGTGAAAGCAATTATCAGATGAAGGTAGACCCGAGCAGGAGTCTTCTCAAATTTCCTTTGAATGTCTGTCTCAAGTAACTGCACTGTATGTTGTCCTATGCTAAAAAAAAAAACCAAAAACATCAAACTATACAAACAGAATTACATATTGCTTGATTGTCATAGAAGAAGAAAGTCTTGTACCCTGTGGCATTTACAGCCACTTCAAGGTCCCTCTTCGCTTCCAGGGTAATTAAACAGACATTTGTGTACATACAAAGTATGAGTCCTTCACTAATAAGGGACTGTGATCCGTGGCATTTCAAGTCAAAGACCCGCAATTTTTTGGGATACTTTTACCACTGGAGCCAGACTAAGGTCCCAATTCAGCAAGACACTGGAAAAGTACAGAAACTCCATGCTATCACTGTTCAGCAAAACACTTGGACTAGCTCTTTCCAGAGTGCCCAAACTGCAAATGTGTCCTGCTCAGGTGCCAAAAATGCTAGCTTCCCCCATTATCACCTAAGATGCTGTTCAGGTTCACTGGGAAATCAAAATAGTTCCAATGAACAGCTAAAAAGCAATTTTTCTTCTCATTAGCTCCCTTTCCCCCCCCCTTCTCCTTATGTTTCTTTGTTTCTTTCTCCTTCATGCTATAGCAAACTTTGGCAGCACTGCAGAATGCTGATGAGACACATGCTTACTGTGTGAAATCCCAACAGCTATTTTTGGCCAATACCTGGCATGAACTGCCTCCTCTTTGAGGACTAATGGAGTTTGCTTATCAGGCTCTCTTGAAGAGTTTAAGTGCTTCATTATGACTCGTCAAAAGGCTTGCAAGTTTTACAAAATTAACATCAAATTTGTAAAAAACTCCAGCAACCCTTTAAGCATTCCTAGCAGTAAGATGACTTTTCCTTTGAGAATACAAAAACCATAACAAAAAGCATTTTTATTCCATTTCTAAAAGAAAGATCAACACCGTATATGTAAAATGCTTGTTCATTTACTCTGACATTGTTTTCTTCTTGAGAAAGTGTCGGTCAAGAGTAGGGTTATCACGAAAGACAATTACATAGTCTTCACAAAGTATTTCCAAGATCTATCAATCCTGATTTGTCACAGTCCTGAGACTGCCCCAAGAAAGGCCTGTCACTGATGGCCTCCAGTACCCTGTGAGAAGATATCCATTACTGCCCAAACTCCAGACCTGAAATCTATTTCATAGCATCAGCTAGATGGGAAAAGACCCTTAAGTTGATAAAGTTCAACCATAAAAGCATGCTGATCTTATTGTAAAGAACTATTTCCATGACAGTTGAGGCTTCCTTATGACTGAAGATTCACAAACCAGTATTTCAAACCCGCTTCTGCTACTTCTGAACACCAAGGACCAAAAAAGAGATTTTTTTTTTTCACTCCATAATATACCTAAATAGATGGTGCAGGAAGTATTTGACTTTAGCTGAGCAGTGATTGCATTTTTATGTTTCCAAATCTCTAATTCATATTTGAAAGAGGAAAAATTTGGAACTACTGGCAAATAAGGTATGTTAAAGGTACCACTTAGCACAGAAAGTTGCAGGTTGGAGTATGGGAACGTTGGCAACTCCTATCTAACCTTTTCTGATCACTGAGCTACCCATTTTAAATACAACTTCAGAGAGAAAAAGAACTGAGGACCAATTTGAAGGTGATTTCTAGAGACAGAGGAATAAGTCAGACCCCATTCACTCATCTAAAAAGAGCCTTCTAACCGTTTCCTCCCGGCCTTGAAAGTTTCTCGATAACCCATTTACTTCTTTGACATCTGAACCACCTCCCCCAGGCTACTCCTGCCATGGGAAGGGGATTCACTGCTGCGAGCTGGGATCAAGACGGTTTCTCTGTTTTGCTTTGTTAATGTGATGAAACATGGAGGGTTTAACAGAGGGAACTGTTAGCAGGAGGGAATGTGCTTCATCCTCCAGTCACCTCATTTCATGAAGTTTAGTCAGCAGCTGTATCAGAGCCATTTTAATTAAATAGGTCACTAAAGGATCTTCTTTTACCTTGAAAAAGATGTGGTCAGGACTTTACCTGAGCTGAAAGGTTTGAATTTCATTAGGACTTTAAAGTGGGTTGCTTTTTTTTTTCACCATCCAAATACAATGGGCACCCATTTTTCAACACATCAATACAGCTATTTGCATAAAGTATTGATTAGAAGCCATTATAATCACAAAATGTTAATTACACCAATTAATTCCCAATCTGTTTGTACCTTAAGCTTGTTTGTGTTCTGCACAGAAGGTTAAAGCAATAGTGAATCAGTCTTAGCTTTCTCTCTGGGGACAATTTTTATACATTGAGGACTCCTGTCCTGTAAATTCTAAATTTTCTATATGAACAGGCTTATCCCCCAGTGTTGTTTCATAATTTTCCATGCTATTTCAAACCCTTGGTCTACTCATCACCAAACAGGTTCCTTACAGTCATAATTAATCTGTGGCTTTGTGAAAAACAGAGAACAGGAAACCATTCTAAAGTGCCCCAACTACCAGATAGAGGACATGATTTCTGTGGGACTGATGCAAACTCAGGGTGCTGAACAGCTCTGATAAGTCAGATCCTGTAGCGTTACTGATCCAGCTCCATTCCCCACTTTCCATTCTACAGAACATTTTATGTCATCAGTTTGTGGAGACACTTTGATTCCTGCAACATCCTAGCTTCCGCTCCCAAGGATGGCTGGATCACGTTCACTCTAAATACTTCCACTAAATCCCATCATGTCATTTTTTTGAGGGGGTAAGCAGCCCTCTTCCTCCTGTTTTCCAAGAAAAGCAAAATTACTGTCATGTCCATATTTTCAGCTGTGCTTTGTCATCTTCCTCTGACTGTCCAAGCAATTCTCTCTTAACCATTTAAAAACTTCTAAAACCAAACAAAACAAGGAGAAAAAAAAAAAAAAAAATTTTTCTCTGCTCACCGGTATAAATGCTTCAATAAAACTGACTTTGGCTTGAGAACTCTTCAGGGAAAGACAGTCTAGGTTGTCTGTATACAACCTAGCCATGGCTTGCAGTTGGCTATACTGACAAGGATAACTGGGAAGAGGGAATTTTGCATTTTCTTTGCACTGTTAGGTACAAAGAATTTAGTGTTAATTTCATACTGTCATATCCACAAAGTACATGGAATGAAGGAAATTATATATAAAAACCTATTCAACCTCTAGAAAAAAAATTACTTTGCACTATACAGACATATCCAGCAGCAGTGTGTGAAGTCTGTGCATTCACTGAAGGCAGACATTAAGTTACAGAAGCATTTCTTATGACATGAAAGTTGATGTCATATAGGCACAGACAATGAGTCCACTTTCCCATCCCTTCTCTTAAACCACCAGCAAGGAGTTATCATATTTTTAAAAAATGTTTCTTGGATTGAAATACTTGGTGTGCAGTATTTAAAGAAGTATGATAAAGCTCTGTTATCACCTCAAATTAAAACAATAGACTGACTGCTGAATCATTCAGTCCCGATTGCTGCAGTGCATGGCTTGAAAGACTGATACATCCAGGTGCTTAAAAACTTTGCCATTACCTGAATCATCACTTCAATGTAACGTGACAGCCACTCTAAGTCCTGTTATGAAATACACCCAGAGATCAGCTTAGGCAGGGTAGTTTTCCTATATCAAGGTTGCAGAATTCAGAATACAAAACTTTATATTTTCATTGAAGACACCATTTCTCCACCAAAAACTAAGATAGTATTTGTCAGCTCCATGCAGCACATCCACCATTTTAGCAAGACTCAATCACTGACCCTCAAGCTTTTTTCACATTTAGCACGGACATTAGATGTCTCTACACCTAAGTCTCCTCTTTTGGCCAGCATAAGGAACTGCAAAGTTCAGAGAAAACCACTGAAATGAAAGGTAGCTACTGAAGATCTCCAAGCTACACAGAAAACTTACCTAAACTCAGACTGAGTACCTCTGATTTCCCATATACTGGTCAAATCAAGAAACTGTCAATGTGAGAAACAGTTCTGGAGTTTAATATACCCTTCTGAAACTATCAGAGCATTGTAATAGTAACTTTTTTGAGGAACAGTTTGAACACTCTGCTTGCATGACCCAAAGAAGTCATAGATAAAATACCTGAAAAAGTTGTGTAGTAACAGAAAAGTTCATGCAACAAAGAAAGATTTAGAATGAAATAGTTAAGACATCAGCAGAACATTCTCCTGTCAATATGACTGACACGAAAGGAAAAATCCCTTTCTATAGGTTTCAAGTTCAAAGAGCCTTTGGGGCTTGTTTTTAAACCCAGAAACAGATTAGCAATGTCTTTTGTCTGTAACCACAGGGTCCTATCCTAAACTTTGGAAAGCTGGCTCCACTAAGCTAACCAGCATTTCCAAGTAGAACTGTCTACTGTAAGTTTTGCATGGTAAAGGCCAGTGAAAAACAGGGCACGGAAACTGCACAATACTGAACTCAGAACTTCCTGACAGTTTCAGCTTTTGTAGAACTTTATTGAATTTTAACAGCGGGAAAGGTAGAGGTATCATTTTAGGGGGTTGCCTTTTTAGTTTGAAAGGTAAAAACAAATCTCTTTGGAGATAATTGTATTTTAATAGACATAAAACAAATACAAAGCAATAATCTTTGATATTAAGAGAAATTTAAAAACCCACCACACCCATCTTTCTCTCCCTCCCTCTGAAAGGAATTTTGTGGCTCACAGAAACCATCTGGCTAAAAGTAATTGAGTGCATAATCCTTTACACTTGCATCCATGCCCTTCCAGCACCATTTCTTTAAAGATGAAAGTCTGGGGATCTGGCTCAAGGCCCAGTCAAAAGGGAAAAGCAAATGAATAGAGCTGACAACCACACAGCCTAAGCCCAAGGCCGCATTAACTACTCTATATCTTCTTTTATATGGTCTTGAAGGCCAATGGCAACAGCTGATGAGAACCTCAGAGTCACAACTCCGATGGCATGGAGATGAACAGAAAGAACTCAGGCTTGAAAGACATCTCCGGTCTCCTCCACACCCCCCAGAGGCTGAAAGATTTGGGCAGGAATCAAACAAACTCATTGAAAAGTTTTGTTTTGTTGCACTCCCTTGTTTCTGTGGGAAGAGATTATCTGCATGAGAAGTACCCAAAACGCCAGACTATAAATATCTTCTCATCACTGGAAATCACGACCATCCATCAGAGGATTATCAGAGACTGGTTTATGAATGAGTCAGACTAGAGACCTAATATCATTTATGAGTTAGGGCAGACATGGATATTTCATGCAGGTCAGACAAAAAGAGCATACGATTTTCTGTCATGATCATTTATGAGGTCTTGACCTAAATGTAACCTCTCTTCACAGTGCCTAAAACTTGTTTTCTTTCATAATTCCTCTGAATTAGCTTTTTTGCTTAGCTGTCTAAACTAATTTTTATCACATGTAAAAAGCCTTTTCATGAAGCAACAGAACAGCTTAACTTCTTACCTTTAAAAATCTCTTCTTTTTTTCCTGTATATTGATACAATTTCATAGTGGGGACAATTTTACATAAACTATTTTCCACTCCACTGAGTGTTATGTCGCTCTACATGAATATATTTCTTGGTGGATGCCAAGGCAAAATATTGCTATAAATGCTGTATTTTCATAAATGCTATTCTTTGACTTTTTAATAGATTCATTCCACGCATACTATCAATACCAAGTCCTACTGATGGATCTGTATTAAGCTGCCAGCGTAATTTCCTCTGTTGCCCACAGAGCCTTCACCTATGAATCAAAGGGAAAAAAGATCACTGGCTCTTCTGTATTTCAAGGCAACGAAGTGATCAAGACGGAGGAGAAGCTCTAGTGATTTGAAAAACTCCAGTCAGTAACACAGAAACAGAGAAAGGGAATTTAAGACTTAAAAGTGGTAAGGGAGAAACAGAATTTCTTTTTTTTCTTGTCATCCATTTTTTAAAAAAACCCAGCCATCAAAATAACAACAAGACAGAATAGCCAAATTCAGAACCAGCTGTTGACATGGGCAAGTTAAATAGCAATAAGTTAATGCCAGGTCCAGCTGTAAGTTTCCAATAGCGTATGAGAAAACCCTATAATAGTAATACTAATAATGCAGGGGACGAAAGACAGCATGACTTTACCAAAAGTGACTACTTTTAAGTATCATTTGGCTCAAATTGGACACACATTTTGTTCTCTTCTACATTAGTTTAAATATAAATTTTGAGTGATTGACTCCAGGGTTATATTCCTGTAAAGGAGACTAAAGATCAGTGCTGCCTAGACTTGTTTCTGGAATAGGCCCAAGAGTACTAGCAATAGCTACATATTTTATTCTAGCTTTCCAGTATGTTGGGAGCAATTAAACATAGTGCATTAAATCCAAATGCAGTGGCTTTGATTCTACATTAACATATATCTAAATGAAATTTTTCCTTGGCTTTTTAGAATATGTGATTTATCAACATGATCTCATGTGACTTTGTTCATTTTGTAATTGTCTAGTTATATTCATTTTGAATGTACCCTTTATGCCTTATCAGTCTCCCTATCCTTTTCAGGTTTTCTGAAACATCATGAAAGTTCTCCCTATTTTTAAAAAGGTATCCATTATTACAGAGATTGAACCTCTGAGTTGCAAGTTTTGTCACTTTCTGGAAACAGCAAACCCATAAAACTGTATTTTCAAGCTATGCTGTGTTTGTTCTGAGCCACTGCCAAATATGAAATAGCAAAGAACACATACTGCCTTTAATCATCTACCTTGTGTGATGATTACACAACAGCACAAACTGAGGATAGGTTCAGAGACAGTTCTGTCCAACTTTCTACTTAGTCATGAAAATTGTCACATTTTTAAAAGCGATACCAAAATGGTTCTGCTAATACAGCCTCATATCAGGAACAAAGACTTTGAAAAAAGATTTTGGCCAATTTCTGTTCTATCTTATACCTCCTAACATAATTCAGGACAAGAAGAGTGTACGATCTTCCTGCTTGCAGGACAGTTCTGTAACAAGACTTCATATCCAGAGACTACAAAGGCAATAAATTTGCATTTTTATTTGAGTTACTATAAAGTCAAATCTCACAAAAGTCATGAGCTAAATATCAAGGAGTACAGATCTCCAGCTGCTTTTAGTTCATGCTGCTTGATGGTTTATACAGACCAGTGAACACATGGCCCTTTGTGGGGCTATAAGCCTATCCTGGACAGACAGGGAAGACATGAGATGAAGTTGCCACAAAGCAGTTCAAATACATTTGATCACACCTCTAATCTGCAGTCTTCTGTAGTTTATTTGTGCAGTTCATCGCCGCAGAAAACACATGACCTTTCAAGAAAGTCTTCAGCCTCCATCTTTAAAGACATTTAATAAGACAAGTAACAACATCAGTAACAATGGGAGACGTATCCTAAGAACCAATAAGTATCTTATTAAAGCCTCCCATGCACATGAAGTTTGAAACGCAGTTATTTATCACCCTGACTTTGTTTTTCAAGCTGAGGCTCCACCTCACAAAAAAAACCAAGGAAACGCATTCACAAGCAGCAACTGCTTCAGCCTTGGAAGATCAAGCAGAAAATCATTAGGAGTGCATGTAGCTTATGGCAACTGGCATAACATTACCTATAACATTGTGTTATTTTATTTCTTAAGCAGTCTTTGATTCCTTCATTTGTGAAAGAAATGTCAGCTCAGGCGTGTTTGCTGATGGGATGTTTGAAAATTCTCTCATGGTATTGGGAGGCGCCAGCTGAAATGGAGAAGGAGAGTCATTAGCAGTAGCTGCACGTACTAATTAGGTAGTCACTGGCACAGAGGCAAATGTATCATCACTTTGACTTAATGCACAGGAAATTTCAGCTTTCACAGTTTAAGGTCTCCATCATTTCACTTCATATTATCCAGTGATGAAATCTTTATCCCTAAATAATACTGGAGCAACAGGGAAATCTGAACAACCTGCTGTCCAGTGAGCATATTTTTATGTCCCTATTAAAGTTATTAATCTGGGAACAATGTGTACATGTGTGGGCTGTGGGGCATAAGCTGTGACTAGAGCTTTAGAGTCATTGTCACATTCAGCCAAGTATGGATCCTAAACAATTCTGCAGCCAAAGGGCTAATCTAGTCCTAAAATGCTTGAAAAGAGCAAACAACAAGATGGAATCAAGAAGTTTTATTTCCCTTAGTTTGGCATTGAGGCAATTAGTATTGGAATAAAGACTCTAGTCTCAGTATCTACCATCCAGAAATGCTATTAAAAAATTTGAGATTAATCTTAATTGAGAACTAATTTTCGTGTTAATAATATTGCTAATAACCAGATACTGGACCTGGCAGGCATCTTTTTGGGTTTCTTTTTCATTAGCCATTTTTAAACATCTCTTCTAATAGTTTTCCTGTACAGTAGGATTCTAGATTAGTTCCAAGCCATACCTTACATACAAAGATATTTGAATCTTTCTCTTGTCCTACTCATGTAACACCTGCTGGGATCCATTTGCCTTCATTTTACAGCAGCCACATAGCAGTCTGATGTTTTCAAGCCTTTTTTTTTTTTTTTTTCCTAAAAGTGATCTTACATCCTTCTTTAGACAGGACTGCTGAAAAACTGCTCTACCACGTGCTCTCATCTTTTGGATTATCACTCCTAAACATTTTGCTCTGGGATGTTTTTACCCATTTAACATGTCTACACAGGTAAACATGTTTACTTTGAATTCTATTTTGCATTGAGTAGTCCCTTACTGAGAGGTGACCAAGCCCAGCGTTTTCCTCTTTCTCCCTTACATCACTATTTTATAGCTTTTCAAACTGGTACTTTCAGCAAAACTGAGATGCTTTGTCAAAATAATTGTCCATGCACTTTAACTGGCTACTATACTATTATATACCACAAATAGAAAATTACTTCAGAATAAGACAGGGATAGGTTTTCAAACATTGTGTTTCTTTTTTTTTTTTTTTTGCACATGCAATTATTTTCTGGCACAATCTATCTAAATAGCTGACTGCACCTCACTATAATTTACAGTGGCCCTTTAGAGGATAGGCTGAAATTGTAGTCCTAAAGGTCTAACCTGAGCTTAAAAAAAACCCAGGATATTTAGAATTAGTACACTTATTTTGGCATATTATGCCTACGGCTTATAACAAACAATATGCAATATTATCAGAAGTCATCATTCTCAAGCCCACAAAAGATGAATTACTGATACATCAGTCTCTACTGTAGAACCTTCTTTGTCAAGATTTCCTAATTTTCCCTATTTGATGCTTTTGACAATTAAAAAGCCTTATAAACTAAGAGTATTCAGTTAATCAGAGAAGATCAGGATATATATTCACATTCACAATGTATATATATTCAATGTATTTTGATATATTAATATATCACAATATGTATATATTCACAAGTTTGCTCCTTCACACACCCCTTACCCCCAACTTCAGTGATGCAGAGAAACACCATTTTTTGTTGTCTTTTCCTCCAGTTTGCTTCTTGGTAATTTTATTTGATTCCTCTTAATTTTTGCACTGGGGAGAGACAGATGGGGAAGACTTATAAAGAAGGTCTTTGTAATCCAATCATGGTTATTAGCTTCTCTCACCCTCTCCCTTTTTAATTATTATCAAAAAGAACAGGATCAAACTATTACATCTTGTGATTAAGTAAGCACAATATACCTCCAACGTTCCCTCAGTATAAGAAAGACTATCTTCAGGAGCAAAAGGGTGCCCCTATGGCCCAGGTTTGTTTCTTGGCATTTCTACACTCAAAAAATACAATTTAAATATTATGAACACATGCAAATAACTATCCTTGTCACATCTGCCCTAAGCAGTATTATGTGCAGTATTTATCTGCTTTATAAAGATGTCTGCAATGTAAGTAATCATAGAGCAAGTTGGAAATATGACCTCCATCAATCTACAGTACATGCAAATGCTTAATTTAATTTTTCCATCAATTTCCAAATGAATGAGGTCCATTGTATTGAAAAATAAAAACAGTTTAGCCTTTGACTTCATTTGAGATTACTTTTCCACATTAATGTCCTCAACGGTAGAGCTGCAGGCTTTGGAAGAATTAGATGAAAAATGTTCAGACGATACTTGTTTCATCTTTACACTTTTCCACCCACACTTAAGGTCAACAACGCAGAGATGCATTTAGAGTAAGTACATATTCAAACATCAGCACAGAGTGCCTCAAGGAGATCTGAAGGCATCTGTGGTAAAAGCTGACATGTATTGTCAAACAAAAAGAAGAATATACACAAAGATCAGAACCTCACTTCCAGTGTGCACAGCTTACGTAACACATCGGTGGCCTCATCTCTTCTGCTAACAAGTTTTTCATATTTAGTGTTCCCAAAGAGAACCATTTAATTAAGCACAGAGATTGAGAGAGGCTGTTCACTGTGATTTGAATTTCATTTTGTTTTGCATCCATTGTCAATGAACACAAATTGTAGAGCTATTAAAGATAGAACTCAGTCAAAGTTTCACACTGCTTAAGTAAAGCAAAAGAGAATTTAACTACACACATATTGACATTGCAATCAGCCAGGATACATGACTGCAGTGTACAGTCATATGTGCTAGGCTTAATCAAGCTAATTTAATCAACAGAAGGGAAGACACAGTAGAACAGCCTTAATACAAGTTTAGGGTAAGCAGTAGGCCTATAAAGCCTATGCTGTTCTCATCCATGCCTCCCATGTGTACTGGTTGTCAGAGATGGTTACAACTCCTCAGTCCTTGGGGAGGTTCTGTGTCCTACACAGACAGTGGGGAGGGGGCAGGCAGGCAGGCAGGCAGGGGGCCAATTGATATCAGCCAGCAAGATGCACTTGCTGGTCAGGTTGGGAAGACCACGTCCCATGCTCACCTGCCAACATATGCCTTCCATCAGACCAAACAGGAGCTGATGCAAGAGTCAGCTGATGGGCTCAGTGCTAGAGCTTCTCACACTGGGAATTTCCACCTAGCCAGGTGACAGATTTAATTCTTTTGTGTTCATCAGATTGCGCAATGCATGTCATTACATTCAGTTTTTGTTCTGTGCAAAGTCCACCACATTTACTAGAGAGACACAGGAGATAGAATCTCTCATGTTAAAGAACTGATAAATTAAATAGATGCATCTCTGAAAGTGCCAGCATCTGGAGGCATTACTATTTTAATATTTACTTTGTCTGAAGTGTTTTATCTTAAAAACATTTTTTTTTCTCGCTTCTATAAAATAAAATAAAAAATAAAACATAACGTAGTAAAGAATTTTTACAGCTTCACTGCTAATCCTGTATTTCAGAATAGTAAATGACATTCAGAAATGAGCCTGGCCCCAGTGGTGGTCAACAGCAGATGGGAGAGTAACAGATTCTATCCACAATGTCACATCAGAAAATGGGAAAGTGAATACATGTGAAAAACTTCACGGTAATCATGATGGCAGTGAGGGAAGGCTCTGGATGCCACATTGTGAAAGAAATATTACGGGCTACAAATCTCTTGAAATTTTAGTTCCAAATTTAAACAAAGTTTAAATTCCAAGAGTTTAGAGAGCATAATTTAAATCTTTCCACTCATGGGAAGTGAACCAGCATAAGGAAACAAAATAAAGTCAGCTCTACCAAATGAATACATCTTGCTCGGCCTAACAAATTTGGCAGGCAAAGCTTCAGGTATAGTCAATTTATGCCACTCTGGCTTTTGACTCATTAGCAGACTATTATTCTCCTTCATTACCCATGATATCTTTGTTTTAATGTAAGAATAACTTACAGAAAACACCAAACTGAGGACAATGTCTATAGGAAATGTCTTTCTAGCCTTTCCAGGGCATATTAGGCAGCTGTGTGGCAAGTTGTGACTGCGGAAAATAAATATAAAAGGTAACCCACAAAGCCTTTCCATTGAAATGATTTCTTTAAAGGCATCAGCAGAGCTAGGAACTGCCTCAGTTTTCATAAAGGAACACAGTTATTTTCAAATATTTTTCAGGAATAACAATAACAAAAAAGTGAATACTTTCATTTCTTTTTTTTGAACAAACCATGAGTTTATTTTCCTGCCTAGCTCCAAGCAAAACCATCCCACTCTATATATTCTTGAGTTTGTATAAGGCTTCATACTTTCACCTATTTTTGCTACTCAGACTCTTTCCTTCACTAATTCCCCACTGTTCCCAGTAACATTTAATTTTCTGATGGGTGGTACAACCCAGCATCAATGCAGGATTAGCATCTTTTTCACCAGTGACACATTTATACTGGGAAATATGTTATTTGAAACTCTAACAGCACCAGGACAAAAGCAAAACTCCCAGCCTCCCACTCTCATTGTTTTCTTCACCCTCCACAAGGAACAGCACATTTCAGAAAAAGGATACCCCATCACTGAGAACCTGGAAAACATCTTGCACAAAGTTCAGTTTCAGAAAACAGAAACAGCTGCCACTTCCACCAGCACAAGTCATTAATGACCTTCAGAGCAACCCAACATCAGAACAGAGAGCAGCTTTTGTTAGAAAAGGGGATATAATATACTGGATCATCAGATACTGTCAAAGAACCTCGGATCTGAGCAATTCACTGCAGGAGAATACTAGTAAGAGTTTAACACACTTTGAACTACTGTACAAAAATCAAAACCAAGCTGATGTGGCCATTTTAAATGCTTGAGGCAGGCACTATCCTGTATGAATTCAGATACTTAAGTTAAAGATTGATGCCATATTTGTAATATACTTATGACTCAAGCACTTTGTGGGTAGTAGAGATTGAGCAACTGTTTCCAAAAGAGGTGGTCTGTTTCTTTTTTTTTTCTTCTGCAGATAAGAGAAAGGAAATACGATAACATTTCTCTTTGCACTAGCAACAGGTATTACTAAGCATGGCAAAGAGTACAACATGCTTTTTGGTGCAGAAGTCTTCCCAATGACCTCACACCCTAGAGTTTTAGAATTCAAGGCTGGAGAGAAGTGTCAGCAGCAAATACAAATGAACAGAAAGGGCACTGAGATATCTGTTATTAATATCATGGGATAATAACTAATGTCAGGATGACCAGAAAGAAACCTGACAGGCCTTGCAACGTGAAGGGGAATGATCTCTGATTTTCGCTATAGTGCTCCACTGGCAGTGACACAACACTAAATTTTGATAGTAACAAGGGAAGTGGAATTTAGTTACAACTTCTTTACCAAAACTATTTTCCATCTTTACTTAATGTAGCCTCTTATCACATTAAGGTATCACCTACCCTTAATAACAATAACTGCATATTGTCTCAAAAACTTATTTTTCAAGTTACACATGAATTTATGTGTGTAGACTGATAAAACTACTTCATCCAGGCTCTTTTCTCTCCTCCAGGAATTAAAAATCCCTAAAACATATTTCTGTCCCCAAGACACAGTGAATATCCTGCAACTTCCTCTCTCTTTTTTTCCAAAGCATCTCTCAAAAAACTTCTAAGTACATTCTCTTTTCTTCACTGACAGTAATCAGTCTTCTCGTGTTAGACAGTTTTGGAACAATGTAGTTCATTTAAAAAAATTCAGCAGAAAGGGCTGGAAAGGTGTTTTCCACCATTTTGCTAAAAATAGCAACCATTTTATTATTCACTGCAAAATTCTTCACTTAGAAATGTAAAGCAGAATCATTAGAATCAATGTTGGAAGAGACCTTTAATATCATCCAGTCTAACCACCAACCCAGCATTGCCATTGTAACCCTTGAACCACTAAACTGCACCACCCAGCACTGGATCCAGACATCTCTTAAACACCTCCAGTAACAATGACTCCACCACCTCGCTGGGCAACATATTCCCATGCCTGACTACCCTAACAATGAAAAATTTCTCACCATTATCCAACCTGAGTCTCCTTTGTTTCAGTTTAAGGCCATTTACAGAAGTACAGAGCCCTGAATCAAATCAAATAAGTTTCAAATATTCTTTTTCCTAATATTTAATAAGACTGAATTCTTAACATCAGTTTACAAAATGCGATTCATTTTTTAATTAGGCAAACTGAAAACTCCTAGTTTGGAAGCATGCAGTAGTGTACCCCATTAATCTCAGCACTCTGCTTTTATTTAGTGTCCTTTCTCCATACCTTTGTTTCAGCTAGGTAAACTCCAGAGACTTTATACTGGGTTTTTTCCCTCACTTTTTCACTCCCACTAAAGTAATAGATGACAGGTAATAATATAATGTGTGGTAGAAGGAGAAACGCTGACAGACATTGTGTTACTTTGCTTCAATTAGGCTCTAATTACTTCTTCTCTTCAATTAGAAAATCACATGAACCAATTATGCCAGATAATATGTGCTTATCCTATTCAAACTGCACAATGGGTAAGGTCTATTCACATTGATTATCTTCAATTTATGCTTTTAGCCTTTTTTTCCCTTCTGTCTGCATGGCCCATTACAGTTATAAAGTGGAAGCTCTTAAGCAGTTCACAGTATTATGATATCATTCATAACAATTGTTGTGTTTTGATGGAAGAAAAATTTTGATGCCTTGAATGCAGAGTGGAAAATCTCTTTGGATTGAATGTATTCCAATTTTGCTATTTTGGTTAACAATATTCCCATGGTTTTTTAAATAAATATGATACAATGCAGTCTACTGTTAATGGACAGAGCTGAGTGAAACAGTTGGTTCTATGGGAACAAAGGCAGATTTCAAAACCAAACACAGGGTATTGAACACAAGAACTGCTCACTCATTGTCAGTGCAGAGGTATCAGTCCTAAAAGCCCTATCAGGCCTCATTGAATGATCTGCAGAGTGGAAGGCAATCAGCAAAAGCAAAGTGACAAGCTTAAAATACAGAAGTGAAGCCATAACACTGTTTCCCTGAGAAATAAATGGAGGAGAAACATGATGTAAACCCTCACCAGTCATCAAATAGTTCAATAGGTCTAGGTGAGCAGAAAATGGCAAGAAATAACACTGGATACTACTAGAGGAAGCTTACAGTCTTTCACCTCTTCTTTTATAAGAATGTAAAGGATTATGCTGATATGTGGTTTCATCTACCCTGGTGCTTAACTGAGGAACAAACTTCTTTGACTTCTTCAAGAATTAAATAAAAACACACCCCTTGCTGTCCAACAATCTCCAGGGATGGCCAAACACCAGTAAGCTTCAGCTGATTCCACATGACACCTATCTCAGTCAATGGGAATCTTTCATGCTTAGAACATACCAACTCCACTCACACAGGTTTGCTTGAACAGAATTTATACGCAAAGAAGAGAACTCTATTTCCTGTGGAACAAAGTAGATGCAAAAAGACAATAGCAACAATAAAACCCAACCAACAACAACAAGAAAAATCCCACACCAAAGAAAACAGAAGTTCTCAAAACTGATATTCTCCTTTCTTTCACTGGGGTGGGGTAACGACCGCTGGATGCTCAATCATCCCAGAAAAGACTTCCAAACACTGCTAAAAGCATGATAATTCCTCCACTATCCAAGGCAAACAAATCCTTCCCCTGAAGGAAGAAAATAATTTCAGATACTGTTTTAAGTGTGCAATCAATAATTTTCCCCTATGTACCTCATCTACTGTGCATTGTGTGCCATTTCATTGTCCAGTCGCTCAGTCTTACAAGGTCTTACTGAAATTCCTGATAGTTAGCTCTTGTCCATACTACTCTAAACCAGCTTGGTTCATTCTTGATTCATACACTCCTTTTCCTAAAGGAATCCTTGGAGGATGTATCAGCTTAAGGCCTCTTTTAGTTTACCTCATTGCATTTTGAAATTCACCCTAATTTATAATGTCTTCTATTCCCTTAATTTGGACTCAATCTCAATTTTTAAAAAACTATGCTTTTCCTACTACCAGCATATCTTGCCCTCACATTTAGCTACGCCAAGCACTTCTTACTCCTTTGTCAAGTCTTTCCACAAAGACACAGTGTATCAGCCCTGGTCTTCCCATAACACATTGTTACCAAGCGTCATCCAAGCTACATGCAAGGATTCAGTTCTTTTGGATTTCCCTTCTAGCTTCTTTTAGAAGAGACTAGTTCAGGTGGAAGGGACCTACAACTAACATCTAGTCCTACTGCCTGACCAATTTAGAGCTGACCAAAAGTTGAAGCCTGTTATTAGGGACATTGTTCAAATGCCTCTTAATCACTGACAGGCCTTGGGCACAGACCACCTCTCTAGGAAGCCTGTTCCAGGGTTTGACCATGCTCTCAGTAAAGAAATGCTGTCTAATGTACAGCCTAAGCCTCCCCTGGTGCAGCTTTGACCCACTGCCACATGTCACACCACCGGATACAGGGAGGAGATGAGCACCTCCCTCTCCACTTCAAGTCCTCAGGAAGCTGTAGAGAGCCATGAAGTTGCCCCTCAGTCTCTTTTTTCCTAACTAGACAAACCAAAGGCAGCTCCTCACAGGACAGTCCTCCCAGCCTTCTACCAGCTTGGTTGCTCTCCTCTGGCCATCCAAGGACCTTCATATGTTTTAAATTGTGGAGCCTAGAATCACCTATTCTGTTCTGTTCTATTAGTTCTCATCATTCAGTGAGGACTGGAGAACAATCAGTAGGGTAAGGTTTCTGAGGTGAGTAGGACAAATCCTGAAGCTTATTTTGATATTCACAGTGAGAGCCAGCAGAGTAGCTTACTCTATGCACTTAACTTCTTAAATGGAATTAAAGACCAAAGACTTAAATAAACAGACCTGGGATGACCCAGCTGTTTTAGATTTTATTCTAACTTTCAGTCAAGTATACTAGCAATGAAGGTTGTGATCATAGAATCATTTAGGTTGGAAAAGACCTTTAAGATTATCAAGTCAAATCATTAATCCCGCCATTATAGTCCTATAAAATCTTATAATTGGACCTAAACCAGAATTATTATATGGTACAATTGTATCTATTCATACTGTTCTTGAATATTTTAACAGAAGCAGAAAGGCTGATCTGTGTATAACACAAATATAAACACCTTAGGTGGGAAACTGAACTCTTTTTACATGTGGCATGTACACACCCATTCCCCAAAAAGAAAGCTGACTAGGAATAAAAAAATCATACTGCTGTGAAATAAAACCAAGGCAAAAATTTAAGAGTTAAACAAAGGCAAGTTATTTTGTATAACATTATGAACATGAAATCTGTATTTGTCAAAATGTAATTACAGAGAACTCTTCATATTACATGATATAATAAATGTCATAATGGAAGTTCAAACATCACAGGGAAACTAGTTACTTGTGACATGTGGAATCATTTTTTGTTAAATTATAACTAAAAGATGTAAAACCTGAAATGTTTGTGAGACTCTACTACTCTAAAAACTTACTACATATTATACATATTTTAGGTAAAGCAAGCCTGTATTAAAAAAAGAAAAGTTTAGCTAACAATATTCTCAGCAAACAAAATGTTCTAGAACGTTCAGCTTTGGAATAGCCTCCCTCTCCATCCTATATTTTTGAAGTCCAAATCTAGGTCCCACTAAAGTAAAGGTCTCACAATAACCTGCTTTCTCTGACAGCAGAAGGGAAAGCAGCCAAGTGAGATAGAGTTTTCTCACAAGATTTTTACAGTGGCAGAGATTAAAAAAAATATATATATCAGATGCCAAGAGACTTCCAGTCCATCTGCCAGATCAGACACTGGAGCAAGTTTATATGACAACCAAAACTTTTGGAAGCTGACGTGAGCAGAAGTATTCCTCTTCAGAATCTTCCTTCTACCACTCAAAATTCAATAAAATTCACAAAGTTTTGCTGAAGTTCAAGAACCCTTGTCTGGCATTTTGGAGTTATAAAAGCGACAAAGAAACAGAAGTTAAATTTTTTAACATGCTTTTTGCACTCAAAAATTTAAACAGATTTGTTTCGAAGATGAGACTTCATTTCTCAATGGCTCACACTTCTTTTGATGGACATCAAACATGTCAACTTGATTGGAGTGACTACAGAGCCCTTAGAACCCTTTGCACAGAATCAGACTGAATCAATTGTCCCATCTCCTTTTAATGATCTCCTTTTAATTTTTGTGAATTATCTTTAAAAGAGTCAGCTGGACAAGCCAATTGCTTTTGTCTGAGCTTGGACATTTTGGCCAGGAGAAATGTAAGAAAGATCATTATTTGTTTTAAATAAGAAGGCTGTTACACCACACAGAGAACTGATAAAGTTATTGCTCTCACTTGCTTAAAGTAAACCACCAAAAAAGTAATAGCTTAGACTTTCTGTCACCATACTGGCTTCTATCCAGAAGCAGAAATAGCAGAACCAACAGTTCTGCCAGTAGGTTACTTAATTGCTAAGGAAAAGAAACCCTTCTCTCTAATCCAAAGGGCTGCATTAGTGGAGAGGTCATACAAAAAGGGCTTCTATCAAGTTCAGACATGCTCCTAACCTTAATACAGCTGAAAGGTCTGCGTATGTCTCTTCAGCAGTATTATGTGCTCTCCAACTAGTAAGAAAAAGGAAGAATAAAATTAGACCTTATTCATAATTGCAATTATTTTGGGGCAGGTAGACCACAGCAATAAACACAAGACCAGAGACATGAGACAACAATTCAGCAAGGAAAAAGTTACCATGAATACCAAAAAAAAAAAAAAAAAACCAAAAACATTTAAGTTCACTAAATTTTCAAGAAAGAAACAATCCCTATTTGCTGCCAAAGTTTTAAAGACCAAATTGTGGAAATAGGCAACTCCCCTAATCATACTGGGTGGTGAGAAACTCTTCTGCCAATAAAGAGGAAACACTTCATTCAATTTATTCAACTAATTTAGTCCAGTGTATGAAACTACCAACAGCCTGAACGAGATATTAAGAAAAACAGCAACACTAAAATTTAAGACTTTTTCTGTTCCTATGAAACTAGACTACAGAACCTGAGATCTACCAACAGTAGAAAGTCTTGGTGATCAGAAACAATCCTTTTGTTTTCATTTTCATACACATTGCTTACTTGCTTGACTAGACACATTCATTTAGTGTCTAAATCTTATTTTAACTTCTGGAAAATTGATTACATAGCCAGCACATTTATGATACTGCTAGTGCTTCACAGAAATACCTTTTTTAATGCCATTTGTGTTCATTTTAATTGAATTCCTGCTTTATTCAAAAGCAGTTTGACATCAACCATAAAGAAAACAATCACCACAGAGTAACTTAGCAGTGAACCATTGACCATTTTTAACACAATAAGCTACACACTGTTTAAATAAATGTTCACAGGTATATAATAAGTTTTTTGTTAGCCCTACATATGGATCTCAAGACTAAGTTCATTAATTTGATAGTCAAAATGCCTTGGTTCTTACCAAACAATAACAATCTAATATTCTTGAAGAAACTAACATAACTATCATGAACTGAAACAAAGAAAGAAACAAACAAACAAAACCCACACCAAAACTACTTACATCAAGTTTGCTTGCTTGCTGATGTAAATCAATCCACCTGGAAAAAAAAAATGCTTGAACTACCTTAAAGTCTTGTGAGATGATCCTTTTCTTTCTATAAAGAAGATACGGGTTTCCAGAGAAGGCAAGACCATGCAGATTTGTTGTTCTGTAGGTGCAGCAAAACGATGTTGAATCTTCAGTGTCTTAGACTGGTCTAAAATAGGGCTATTATGTGGAATGTTCTCTGGTAACTGACTCTTTCTAGGTGAACCATAACATGATGTTGGGAACTTTATGATTACATCAGTGACTCTGCACCATTCATTGTTCATGACCGGCATACTGGGGGAGAAGAGCACAAGCAGGAGCAAATGCCTTTTGCAGTTTCTGAAACTTACCTTGTCTCATTAGGCTCCACTGTGTGAAGCCTAACTCACTTAGAAGGCAGATGTAAAACCACCAGCACCCTACGATCCACATGCTACTCAACGATGAAATATCCTGAGAAACGCAGCTGAAAAAACTCCAGTCCAAAACATTCTGAGACAGATTCAGATCTGCAGAAATGCTCTCAAGATATTTAAAAGATTCCAACTAAAGTATCAGTCCTATGAGAAAATGTGAGTGAAGCACTTGAGCAAAATTGGCCTGATTTTCAGAGACACTCAGCAGTCGGAGTTCCCATTTAGTTCACCTCTAAGATTACATAAAACAGTCTATTTGTGTAATCTACAGACTCGAAAAAAAAAAAGGTCTCCAGTGCTCTCTCATAAAAGTATCTTGGCAGATAAATGCGAGTAACAAAAGAGACATTGTCTGTCTTTCTTGAAAGTGAGTGCTGTAAGTACAATAGCTTTTCCAAACACAGTTATAAGCATTTTATTCAAAGAGGGTGAAGCTATCTACAACACTTTTAATGTTCTGTTTTCCTTAAAGTATATTGCTGTTTAGTGGCTTTCCTCTAAGTTTTTCGAAATTACTTTGTGAAGTGATGAGGAATACTTGATGAAAATAGGAATAGCAAATACTACAGATAAAATACATCAATGACTCTGAAGTCATTGAGAAAAAAAATCAAATCTGTTCCAAAACAGAGTTTTGTTTTCTTTCTGGTTAAAAAGAGAAATGTTCGGCTTCAGCATGCTTTGCCTAAAAAGGACACAGTATTTCTTCCAGGTGTGCAATTAGCTGGCTGAAACACACACTGTACAAGTGTATATTTATATAAACATGTATACACCCCAACATACACAATATGTATGTACAGTACATCAGTGTATATATATCTCCTTCCCTCTGAACTCGGTTTATGGTTTACTGCTTCAAAATTTTTTATTTTCACTCTTACTTCCACATTTTCATTTAAGAAGCAGAAGTCACTGTCTTTGCAACGTCCAGTCCATTGCAGACTCCGAAACCCAAGAGTATGTTTCCTCTTGCCCTCGTTAAACAACCTGCCATTAATTAAAGAGCTAGGAAACCGTAACACTGTTTACTGGCTACACAGACCCTGGGTATGAGTTTACTTCCTCAACTTCGAACTCTCTCTCCCCTTGAACCCTTTACTGTAAAGGGGAGCTGCAAGTTGGACATGGAAGTGCACAGTATCTCATCAAGGGAAGACCATGCATCAGTACAAGAGTCAAGCCCTGGGAGGTCCTCCTAGGGAATCACACAACTCTGCAGGGCTCTGGGAGCAGCAGAGTGCTTAGAGTGCCAAGGCTGTGGCATGGGTGCCAGGGATTATGGGCTAACATGCCTGCAGAATCTCTTCCCACGCAACGCCTGGGGCTACAGGTTTGCCTCTGTCTTGTGATGTGACACAGAGATTAAAGAGAGAGGGTGTTAAGAGAGTCACCTGGGCAGAAACCAGGTCAGATCACAACTTGCCACCACTACAATTAAGGTTTCCTTCTCATAGAACAGGCCAACACTCAGACCAGAGCTGTTCCCAAAGATCTAATCATTCTGCCAGCTGATAAAACTAAAAGAGCTGTCAAAAAACTTGCTTTAGCACCAAGAACCCAGGAGTATTTAACCACTGATTGGTATCTTTCCTTCAGGAACTGGAGAAAAAAAATCTTTTCAGAATAGACTTTAGGTTAGAGCTCTCCACTGGGCTGTGATGGACAAATGTCAGTCTCTGGGTCACAACAGGCAGGGAAGCAACTCAGTGCCAGGTGGAGCAGGTCCCAATATTCCTGTGCTTTGCAGTGGAAAGTGAAGGCACACAAAGGAACACAGTTTTGTCACAATGCAGAGGGGAAAGGCCAGTGGAGAGCAAACCCTTGCATCCTTCCATCCTGCTAAGGTCAAGCACTATCACTCCCTGCCCACTCTGCTCTCAGACCTTGGAATATTAACACATGAAACCAATTTCATACTAATCTGTATTGGAACACAGCAGAATGTTACCAGCTTGTTTGCTTTTTATAAACCCTCAGTAAGGGCAGACAGAGAGACTGGATGACAGGTTAATGTTCATAACTGCCTAAAGCCCAGGACATTCTGTACCCAGCCAAAAAAGCACACAGCTTGTATGATCTACATCTGTGAAACAGAGATAGAATTAACACAGCTAGTATTTCTTATTCATATTCTGAAGTGGTTACTTCAGAAGAGAATACTTCTAATAGAATGAATCCCAAGCACTAGGTAAGACAAATAAGATTTCCCCAATGACTACCTTCAATCTTTGTTTACAACATCACAGAAAGAAAAGGAAAAAAAAAAAAAATTCTGGGACTCAATTATTTATCTACCCATTATTTATTCATTCACCTAGTACTATCTCAGTAAACTAGCATGTGGTTTGGCTGCTCAGCTTTCCACTAAGGATTCTGGCCAAATACTCCTGCATAAAGGAAAGCCAGGGAGTACTTTCATTTGAAAACACAAAGAAAGCAGCCATATCTTTTCTAATCTCTTTCATTACAGCTTTAACTGGTGATGGACATATTCCAGACAATCTAGTTCAAGCTTGGTTAAAGTCTTGAAATGTTTGGAGACTTCTGAAGTACTCTCATGCTCTATTGTGCCCCTGAAAGCAGCTCCCAGAAAACCTCCTTATCTCTGGAATATACTGAGAAGGTGTATTTGATTACACATTCCAAATACAGAGAAGAAATGAATGTGGGCTTACACACACACACCCCCCCACACACACAGAGCCCTGCCCATGTAAGCTGAACTGGTTTATTTGAGGATATTGTTATTCTCAGAAAGTGTAACTCGCAACTCCAGCAGGTTTGCTCTGTCTGACTTTGAGTTCCCCTATTTTGTTTTTTGCCTGAGAATCACAGCTCCTACCCTAACTATGCAAAACCTGCTGCTTTCACTTCACATCATTTCCCCAAA
>JAWMRA010000161.1:10975781-11327284 GCA_035584735.1 Pseudotriccus pelzelni | reverse complement strand
CAAGCAAAAAGTTACCATCAATACAAAAAAAAAAAAAAAAAAAAAAAAAAAGGAAAGAAAAGAAAATGCAGGTTTTAAAATGCATGTATGCAAAGTCATGGTCTCTTGGGTATTCATAACAGTGTAAAGTGAAATGCAGTTTATGAGCATGAAGTATTCTCATGGTTGGTTTAAACTACTGTAAATTGCACTGCATTTACCCCTTATAAATACTACTTAAAAACAATTATGACCCATAAGTAAATGCTTTTACTTGAAATGTTGCTTGTTACAGAAGGCACTATACTTTTATCATTCACCTTTAAGTTTCAGAAATAGATTACAAGAAAGGTAGAACTGAAATATTTTGCCCATGAAAAGAATTCAAGTAGGTTAAGTCTTTTCCTGGATATTACACGTATGACATCAGAAGAATTGTTGCATGGAAAGGGAAAAAAACAGTCACATGGAAGTCAAAAGGGATCAAGCAGCACGGCAGGGAAGAAGGCCCAGAAGAAGCATAAGACAAGATCCAAGAATTTTATAACGTGTATTTCATAGTTTTAGGTATGTAAAAAAGTTGGAAAGATTTGGGCTTTAAACTTTCATCTTAAATGAAAACTTAGTTATGCTAAAAGGTCAGCTTTGAAACAGAGTACTTGAAATTAGTCTTAGCACTAAAAGGAAAACAGGTTGATGCAATTCAGTGGAGAAAAGTAGGATTTTTCTATGTAGACAAACTCTGCAGTGATCAGTCAATCTAATAAAGTAGCAGATCTGGTATGGGAGACTTATGCTTAACAATTATAATTATGGAACAGTATTCAGTGATGAATAGTCTATGTTGTGAATACAATAGTACTGTATTTTTAGACCACTGTATAATTTCTGGGCACACTTTGATGATTTTGCTGGCTACTCACCTATTTTATAAATCAGCAGGAGACTTGACAAGATGAGAAAAAAGTTTCCTCCTCCCTAGATTTATGTATGTTCAGTTATATTCATTGTTATGCTGTTCTGAACAACTTACTCATTGATTTATGATATATGCTCTGTAAAACCTTTTTAATGTTTTTGTGCCCTGCACGTATCTCTTACTCTAAAAAAACCCAGTAAAATTTCAAGAACGGTTTCAGAAATTAGATTCAGCACAAAAAAAGTTATATAAATTGCCTCTTTTTCACAAATTTATACAAATCTATTTAATCCTTATTCTTCATTCTCTGCAAAGTAAAGGAAACATTACTGGGTTACATCATGTGTCAACACAAAAACAAGCAAAAACAGTTTAAAAAGAGCAAGAAGTGACTCATGCCTTCAGCAGGACAAAAATTTTCAGTGTGTCCCATAGTTCAGCAGGTTTTCCCTCATTCTCTCTCACTGAAGGCATCTCAGGTTGTCTATAATGTCTGCTCTCACAGGGTGAAATTATGAAAAATGAGGTGCACCCATCACTTCCAACCTGCTTAGGGTACTAAGCCAAATTAAATTTATATTCATACATTCTAAAACTGTTTGGAACTCTGCCCTTCATTGCTAGAAAGGTTAAGGGCTTCCCCCTCTTCTAGCACCTTTCTCAGAAAACGGCACACTGGAAATAAGCCAGTGTGATCCTCCCTCTCTCCCAGGTTTAGGTCAGAATTTTCCCTCTTCCCCAACATCGAGGCAGAGGGAAGAGATTCTAAGGACCCTATGGATGGTACCTTCCTTTTTACCATGCCCTTCTGAGCAACAGATGGGCTGCTCAGCTGGCTTACTGCCCTTTGTCTCTCAGTTATTTTCCTTTCTTACCCCTGAAAAGCAGCTGAAAATTAAGTATAGGGAGGAAGAAATGCACTGTTGGTAAATTTGAAAGGAAACAATGTTCACAAATTCTTTCATAATTGTACCCACTCTAATGACTTAAAGCAGGTGCCACTGCAATACCCCACTCATTGCCCTGTAAGGCTTCCACCTAAGGTATTATCAGTGCTTTAAAAAAAAAACAAAAAACCCCACACATTTAATTCCTTAAATAACTTTTTCTATTTCTGGGCACTTAGCCCCACCAGTCCTTAGCACTATTGTAATGCAAGTAATAAATAATCATTCCCTCTCCCTTGACTAAGAAAATAATTTTTCCTATTTCACAGTTGAAAAAAAAATATATATATACTTCCCAGATTCCCCAGAAAGTGTCCTAGAGCCTGTCAAATGCCAGAGTCACAAGACTCCTTTGCTTCTTTTTAAGATATCAAGTGAGTTCCCCAATTCCATCAGAAACATAGGGCATTCTACAGAATGAAGCCACAGGAAAAAACAGACAAGTTTCTGGAAGAGTCTGTTCCTAGGTGCTCTCTGGCTGGACTAGAAATAATGGGGAGCACTTGCAGGTTTGCACATCTGATACTTGGAGCAGAGATGCCTCGTAGCAGAAGGTCCGAATCTGCTCCATGACCGGGAATTTGAAAGGTGTTGGAGTAGGAGCACTGAGGAACTCTCCGTAACACACAAGTAACACT
Organism: Pseudotriccus pelzelni; assembly: GCA_035584735.1. Classification (NCBI taxonomy): domain Eukaryota; kingdom Metazoa; phylum Chordata; class Aves; order Passeriformes; family Tyrannidae; genus Pseudotriccus; species Pseudotriccus pelzelni. The sequence goes on along the minus strand of JAWMRA010000161.1, from coordinate 11,324,801 downwards.
ACATACTCAAGGTTGTTCCCTCTAATACAAAGGCAGGTTTGGGGCAACCCAAACCTTCTTCCTTGCAAAACTTCAATCTAAGTAAACAGCTAACTCAAATTCAGAGTACTTCGGGCATCGTAGCAGCTGGGAGTCAGCATGAGGGAGAAGGAAAACCACAGCCAGAAGATAACGCTGAGAAGCAGCTGTTAGTATGGAAGAGGGTTAAAATAGCCCTAAATAACACCTTTCAAAGGCACTTAGTACATAGAAACTCAAAGCAAGGTTGAAAAAATATTTAAATGGATCAGATTTAGCACATAATGAAGTGCATTTTCGGTTCACCTCATCAGTGGAAAATAAGAGACCAGCAATACTGCCAATGTGACGTATCCCACAGAGACAGAACAGAACATGCTGGGAACAGCTTGTCTCAGCATATCATGTACATTAGACAAGGTAATGTCGTACATCCCAACCACAGCTTTGGCCACGTCCCCAGGAACCAGCACATTCCACAGGCTCTGTACGTCTCTATTCGGCATTCACCGTCCCTCGCATATTTCAACCTGATGGCTGCAATGCAAGCAGCAACACGCTGTCTCAGTGAAATTCCTCTGCCAGGCTTGTGATGGCAGAAAACAACAGCACCCTCCCAGCCTGCTCCCACCCACCTGTGCCCACTGCATTGTGTCCCAATGCTTTACTATTCCCAGCACCATCACCAAATGTGGCAACCAGAGCACACTCCTACCACAACCCTTGCCCACATGCCCACCTCCCTCACAAGCCAGAGCTGAGGAATACAAAATTGTAGACACAGAGTATTTTGAGAAACAGCATAATGGAAGTTACCAAGGGATGTGAATCTGACTTTATAACAAAGAGACATGTACCAATTTGAGTGTGAGTCCAATTCCCAAAATGATATTATCTGTGTAGTGTTAATTCTTTATTATTCAAAAGATTGCTAACTGTTCATATCTGCACAAATGTGTTCATGCTTCATTCATTCCAAGTCAATAATAATGGATTCTTACTATTGATTATACATGAGCCTTTTTGTCCCATCATAATGAAATTTTAATGTTGATGGTCCCAAAACTATTATTTCAACCTAATAACAGCAAGGCTTGACAATTACCTCGCTCTGTGAATTGCAGATAGAACTAATAAGGTCATTCTTAATAACTTTCTGTTTACCTGACATTTGGTAATTTTATAGTTATTATGTATTATTTTAAAGTCAGAGGAGTGTTTTGCAAAGAAATGTTGTCTCCCCATGGAATAAAATACAATTCTGCCAGGGGAAAGCCTTTCTCCTGCCTGCTCCCTGACCTGAAGTGGGGCACTTGCTGCCATTTACCTGAGCCCCTCAGCCCAGGGGAGAGGAGCACAGCTCCACAGCTGCACTTCAAAAACACCATTAAAAAAAGCAGGGGAGAGGGGAAAAAAGGGGGAGGGGGACAGGGAGTGCAGGGCTGGGAGGAAGAGGCAAGAATCTTAAAAATCTTCTCAAAATCTGTAAGAGAAGACTTAATTTGAGAATCAGCAGGAACAGGCCAACCAGCTACACAGTATTAGCCAGATTTAGAGAGCTGGAGGGCACCTCCAGTTCACTGTGCCTGCAGCATTGGTGTGGGACTGTCATCAGGAGGTGTCTCCGCTTTCCCAGAACAACCAAGTGCCCCCCAACACCACCAGACCATATCCAGGGAGCAGGGAATTTTATTCCCAAACAGATCTCTTCCCCTTACCTGGCACTGCTCACTGGCTGGCCCGTCACCTTGCTGTATTCCTGCCGTGTGAGCCGGCCACCCTGCTGCTGCCACCCACTGCCAGCAGACCCCACTCCTACAGCAGCACGAGGACTAAACCCCCGCTTCAAAGAACACACATTTTCCTCCAATACTGGGCTGTTTCCAACACCTTTAATCCTTTGAAGCACTTTCAGCCCTGTGCTGTACCCAAGCTGCCCTCCCCACACCACTGACAGGCTATGCCTCTCCATAGAACCTTCCAGGGCAGGGGCAGACTCCCCACAGGCAGCCAAGGAAACAGTTGCCCAGCCCCAAAACCAGGGCTTTCAAGCCAAAAGGCAAACATTGACCTTAGGGATACATGTGGTGAGGGAAACTGGAAGAATCTAGCAAAAAGGAGACCACTGGAAGGTTTCAGCAGCAACTCCACATTGGGCAAATGTCCACCAGCCTTTGGGGGAAAGAGCAGGAAGAGAAACAGCAGCTGCAGAAGGACTGCATGTCCAACCAGGCACAGAAGTACAGAGCAAGCAAACAAACAGGATTTGAATGGATGTTCTTGGAATAAATATGTGTGTAAATGCTCTCCATGTTACTGGGTTAACAACATATATAAGCACAGTAACAATCTGAGCTGACGTCCTGTCCCGGGGTCCCACACACTCCCCCTGCTCAGGCACGCCCACAATGATTTTTCTATAGAAAAACCACAGTCACGGATACAGACCTGCCTGTGAGACAAAGCCCTTAATGATCTTTCAATTTAGGAAAGGTTATATTGCTAGAACAAACTTTTCTGCTTGTTCTGGTCTCTGTGCTCATGGCAGGTAGGCTAAATTGAGGAATGTGGCTATAAAGTCGTTTTGGGAATGATGAAGCATTCTGATGAGAAAGCTGGCAAGCCTTGAAAGATACTTGTATAGGATTCCTTAATTCCATGCATTTTCCCAGGAAATAGGCACACTTTCTTGAAGGAAACAGCTGTGCCTGTTACCTTCACCATGGCACTGACAGTTGCCTGGCTTTACCCTAGCGCTCAAGACCAACAGGGCAGACAGAGCATTAACAGACACTTTTAATAATAATAATATAATAATAAATACCATTTCTGAAGCAGGAGACAGAAGAATAAGCGATGGTAATCATCAAAAAAGAAATCCCAAGGCTAGGACCCCTTTTTGTCATCCAGTCTCATGCACGCCATTGCTTGGCTAACCAGCTTGTTTAGTATTAGGGAGATCCCGAATACGACAGGGATACAAATGTTGGAGTAGCTATTTGCAATTGTTACAATCTGATTCCAATTTCTTCGTTACCCAGACATACTGAAAGAGTCAGGCTTTCATTTAACATAACATTCAGTCCAAGGCAGGTAATTTTACATGGTTAAAGAAAGAATTTCAGAAAGCAAAAAAAAAAAAAAAAAAAATGCATTGAGCCTGTACTTGGGCTTACAGAGCAGTAGCATACACATCCACTACTTCAATATATAGCAGTGGTTATGAAAATGACAAAGCAGGGTTTACTTTTCCCTAAATTCTGGGGTTTTTCACTGCTTTTTTTTCTAACGTCTCTTGCACACTTCTTTTGTTACACTGTTTGAAAGCTAGACAGTAACTGCTGCAATGAAACTATACCTATCACTATATTCTGAAATTCCTACCTAAAAGTTTTTGGGTTCCTCAGCTAAAAGTTTGCAGGAAGTACTTAAAACAGAGAAAGAACATCCACTTATATTAATATGTCTAGTGAAAATCTACTTCTGCTAATTAAAATGTTCCTGTCCTTGGGGAAAAAAAAAATCTTTTCCATTCTCCTGAGAACAAAAAAAGGCCTTCAGCTTTCCACAAAAGAAATGAACAAAGAGAACGTCCACACCACACAGTAGAAATGTTAAATTTGTTATGAAGCATCAAGTCAATGTTTGCCATACAGCAAATACTTCAGTTTTCATGAAAAAAATTCTTTCACATGTATAACGTGGTGAATGTTGGATTAAAAGACTGGAACCAGGAGATCCAAGTAGTGAACCTCCCAGTTAGAAACCTTTCAATTTCCTCAAGAAAAGTTAGTTTTGTTGAGCTCAAAAGAGAAAAAGTATCTGGATGGAGGCTTTTCAAAGTCTTCCTAAAATTAAAACTGAAGCTAATTTACAACACAGAGACTCAAACTGAAACGAAAAAATCAGTTAAAAAGTCAAAAAGCAATTTTTTTGGGCATATTTTTCCTTATCTCAGAAATATAAACAAAATTAGCAAAACAAAATGAGCTTGCTGTTCTCTACAATCACTACTGTCACTGCAGTCTGTGAAAGTTGTAAGTACAGAAATCATAGACAGCCCTCTACACATTTGTGATATCACACACAAAATCCCTCTAGTTTTGTATTGGCATCCAGATTTCTGAACCCTTTTTTCCTAAAGACTTTTAGAACATCTTTGCTGAACAATTTCTTTGTTTTGTTTTTAAAGGTACTTGGAATAAATTTTAGAGCTACCAGGAGCGTCATTTCACGCAAAGCTACATATACGGTGACTCCATTTACGATACTTGTGAGATCAATATATAAATAAAAATGAAGTCAGAGCTGCTTAATGATTACCATTGACATAGCAAGTGGAAAGGAAGAGGAAACACCACAATTCAAACAATACCAATTGCCATGTAAGAGAGAAAATCACTTCTAACAGCAACCATTGAACCTCCAGTGGACAAAACACACATCTAACATACCACTTAAAGAAACAGCATCCGCCACACCAAATCTGCTCCAACAGAAGCTGCCCAATCAATAGCTCTGCTTTACTACAAACACACACTCTGCTAAAGCAGACTTCTTAGTAATAAATAGATGCTTAATGCATTGCATTAAGGGTAAATACCACCATCTTAATAAACACACTTATTGCCTCTTTAAAGATAAAATGCAAGGACACACATCAAACTCAAGACAAGTTTCCTCCGCTGCAGTTGCACGAGGGGAAGTCTGCTACTGCTCTTATTAGAGAGTCCCTAATGGAAGGCTCACACATTCCTATGCCAAGTTAGGAAGGTACATTTTTGCTTCGACTAAAAGCTGCCTGAAGTTTTAGCTATGCGAAAAATTTTTGCTTTACTGGTGACACAGGCTTAACAAAAGTTAGAAGGTGATCTTAGGCTTGGATAGGACTCCAATTTGCCAGAGATGTACACCACCCACTGCCTGCCCCACGTCTGCTCATGCTGCATCCTCTCACAGCTTTGCAACTCTGCCATAACAATCTTCAAACACTGGGAGAACACCATTTGCATTTAAAAATACACTTCCCCAGCTCCTGTAAAGAAACAAAGTTAATGTTTCCTCCTGCTTTTCTAGGGAAATGTACACGTTCCTGTTCCTTTTATGAACCAAATTAGTTGGATCTAGTTTTAAAATTCCCCTACAACATCTGGAGGTCACAGTACCACTTGATAATGGTAAGCCTGAGAGAAGGATTTGGGTCCCTCCGAGAGTTTCTGGTCATTTCTTTGCACTGCTCCCCTCTCAGGACACCTCTGTCTCCATTTGTACATCAGTGTGAAGTCAGGTCTAAGACTTCTCCTCCATCCTTCCCAGTCTCTCTGTGCTGTGCTGTCACAGCCTCCCCTCATGTCTCATCAACAGCTCCAGCATTGTTGGGACCCCTCCGGAAGAACAACCTCACAACCATTAATAAAATACATCAATATTATGATATATGACAAATGGTGAGTTCCACAGAAGCACTATTTGTGCATAACAATTAGCTCTCCAACCTCATCTGAAAACACATCTCCTTGACCTTGAAATCAGAAGCACAACGAGTTCCACCTCACACTGCTCCTGCATGGATGTTTCTTGGACCAGCACTTGCCTCACACAGCAGAACAAGCTTTTTGATCTCCCCTGGCATTTTCCCATCGTATGCTAGCAGCTATAGAAAAAATAATTATTTTTTTTCTGTAATTTATTCTATTTCTGCATTTTCAATATTTAGCCCCATGGAAAAAAAAATAAAATAAAATGTTACATTTGTAATAGATGCTATTGGTTTTTTTAAACATCAAAACCAAAACCAAAGGAAAACTGCTGTTTTGGTTAATTGTTTTGTAAGGGATTATATTAAATTCCAAGAGTTAAGCTCTCTCTCACCAATGCTTAACCATTTGAGCTCAAATTTGTGCTGCAATTGCATGTTATATCTCTTGATGCACCAAAGATCTTTTAGAACCCATCTCATATCATTTCATGAGGTTCCTGCATTCTGATAACTCTTGCTCTGAAAAAAGTAGCTCCAATTACCCTGCACTGCCTTCTGAAGCATGACAGAAATGCAAAACACTGTCATTAATTAAAACCCTTACTTCACCTGCTGGCCTACGGGAGCACACCAGCACCTATAGGACCTGTAGATCCAAAGCTGCCTTCATGGTGGGCTTAGAGGCAGATACATTCAGTCCTTGGCAAGAGCTAAATCAAATAATTCCCAGCAATTGCCTGTCAACAGTAAGACACATGCTGATGACAATTTATGCAGGAGCTTGAAATGGGGCTCCATATGCAGCTCAAAAGTAGCTTCCCTAAGCAACTATTCTGTTAAATACCTGAAGTAATGGCTTCTCACTTAAAACCCCCTTGAATTTGGTCCTCAGCATTCCTAGGACTCAGTTTCCTTTTCAGGAGCATGTCAAGGTTATTGTGTTCCAATTGGAGTAACTACTGCACCTGCTTTCTATCAGGTCTTATAATTAATCTCTGTGTGACGAAACAAACCAAAAAATATTACTATTAAGGATTAACAACACTGAGAAATTCTGATAGTAGTGGTGTTAAGAGAAAACAGTTCTCAAATTTCAGCTGGCTTTCTGCAGCACAGGAGCCCAGGTTTTGGCCTCACAGCAAGACTGTCCATTAATTTATTTTACAGCTAGCCCATTACACTATATTTTAGTTATTTTTATAGCACTTCGAGCAAAGTATTGGGAAAGGATAACAGAAGGACAGAGCAATAAAACAAAATGCAACAATTAACAATGACAAAAACAGTGAGCCAACAACTGGGGACCCTGAGGGAATTAAAAATATTAAGCTTACATGAAAAGCCATCAAATCTATGGATGTAATGCTTTAAGAAGTTGGGATAAAAGAGTTGTTAAAACAAAGCATTAAGGTGCAAAGAGCAACAGGTTAATGAAAGAGAAAGATCCAAACTATTGGTTGGGAAAAAAAGTATGGTAAGCAATTTATAAGTAGCAGTTAGAAGAATTCGAAAATATGAAGGAAGAATAAAAGATAAGACCCCAGCATGAAGAATAAGAAGGAAGATTTCATTCTGGAAAGTTGGTTAGGTAATAAGTCAGAATTTGTCATTAAGATATAAAAGACTAAGATGAAAGAAGGTCTCAGGGCTCACATAATGCACTGGGATGTTCAATTGCAAGGCCTACCACAGACCTACATGACCATGGTCAAATCACACTCCAAAATTCACCTCCTCTCCTACAAAACGGTGTATCTAATCCTTCCTTTGTAATTTTTGTTTAAATCATAAGACAGCTCATGTACATCCATGTTCTATCACAGTAGTAACTCTTGCACAGGCCTCATTTTACGTGGGACATTTTTGGAGCAAACACTTAGCAACTGTCTAAAGAGTGAAAAGAGATTTGAAACATGTCCAGGTAGAAAGAACACTAGACAAACAGATTAGTTTGAAGATGGTTGGAGAAACGTGTATGAATTGCAATGTAAATAACATTAATTTAGCGGGAAAAAAAAATCAGACAGTGATCTTCCAAAAGGAAGAAACAAAGTCATGTAGGCTAAAAAAGAGAGTTGTTACATGGCATTCCCTCCAAGTGAACTTCTACCAGAGTTTTATTTCCTTGGAAGCTACTTTTAGATGAGGCAAAGTTTGAAACTTGGTTGTGGTGTTTTATTTATAGAGACATGACCTTAACATGAAGTGACAAGTTACAGAGATGCACATCCTCATCCCTTGACTCCTATCTGAGCATCAGCTCCACTAGCCTCCTGCCACGTTTAAGAACCCTCCCTCCCCTCTCACAGGTATATCCCTCAATTCAGCAACAAGCAGGTTTGCCATTTTAATACATTTTCTGAACTTTAGCAAGCACATTCTTTAAATCTGGACAAATCCACCTCCCCTCAGCACACCATCACTGTAGCCCTGCTTGCTGTAAAGCCTTGCTAGCTATTAAAGAAGATACTAAGAAGAAGAAATCACTAAGATGGCTCAGAAAGAACAGGTATCAAGCTGCCTGTATTACTCCCAAACTGGCTGACAGTGTTATTAGCCAGCACAAATTATCTCTGAGTAGTTCTGCACATCTGCAATTTTTAGTACCCACTTCTCCCCCCCACCCCTTCATCCTTATTCCCATTAGGAATAGCCCAGATTCTTTAATTGACAAGAGACTGCCCACAGTTTGACATTTTTATGTTAAACTAACAGTCACATTACTTTTTCATTTTTAAAAGGTACTATTCTTGATCAGCGCCAACACACATATTATTGAGTGCCTTTCAAAGGTGGCATTTAAATATTGCTAATGGAATTTCTTTGTAATCAGTCCCAGAGAGTTTAACTCTATCACAAAGCAAAGCCTTCCTAGCATCTGCCATCAACTCAAATAACAGAAGATTCATAGCTAACTCTCACTTCAGTTTTTTGTAAACATGATAAAACAAGAAAGTGACTTCTCAGAAGAAAGCTTGTGAGTGGTACGCTGGTAAATCTCATCTGGATATGAGCAGTGTTTGAGGAACCTCTGAAGCCTTTTCTGAACAAGGTAATTAAAATAACAATTATGCAAGGAACTCAAACCCATTTGGATTTCCCTGTTGTCAGACTCTTTCCTTTGTTGACAGCGATAACTCTATTATTAATCTTGCAACAAATTCATACTGCAGCACTAACAGAAGTGGTTTTCAGGCTTATATTCTTTAACTCTTTTCACAAGTAATCTTCTTATTACCCACTCTTGAAGTGAGCATGTTATTGATATAAATTCTAGACAAGGACAGGTTGATGGGTTTTATTGTAGAAAACAGCCAACCTGTTTCTCTTAATCTGCTTTTACTCCAGAAGTGGTGAATATTTTTTTAACACTTCGAGAATATGTTGGCCTAGTTTGCATAAAGTAGAAAACCATTGGCTTCATTTGGGGTAACATTATTCTAGGGGGTCACAAAGCAGTGTGGCAAAGTTGGCTGTACCCTCTGCAGGGCAGGGAATTCAATATTTCCCTGCTTAATTCTTTCATACATTTCTTCACCTAGCACAGCTACCTTGAACGAATACTGGTTAATTGGACTCTCTCCACCTGTGCAACAGAGAGTAGAGCTGGTGCCAGTGCAAAATCCAAGCTTTAAATACAGGGAAAATTTATACATTGACTTTTTTTTCTTTTAATAATTTTGTTTGATAGTCAAACTGCCTTACAAAGAAGTTTCTATGCTGAAGTTACAAGAGTTATCCCCTTGTAGTTGAAACCTGAAGTCACCTAGCACAGAGCACGTTCTGACAAACCAGAGGAGCTGTGCCTGTCCATGGCCCACACCAACTACACTAAGGAAAGGGGTGGAATGCCTTACAAGCTGTGCTGGCCTGACAACATCCAGTCATTGGGAAAATGTATCCCACGCAACCCAACTGTGGATTTTTATTTTTTTTTGTCCATACTGATGTCTTATCCTCTTTTTCCTTTTAAACATTATGGACTCAGTAGTATTATATGCCAAAGCATCCTTTAAAAGTTTATTGTGTCTTGGTTTCATCAAAAATGATAATTAAAGAATGATTTAAGTCAAATGGGACTTTAGAAAACCATCTAGTCCAAATCCCCCCACTCCCCAAATTTGATGTTCATTCAGTAATCACTATAAATGTAAATAAGTGCTCCTAATTTTCTATACCCTTCTCACGACCCCTTAAGAAAATTAAGTAATTGTTTTCACTGTCATGTGACTAAAGTATTTATCGTCTATGCTTTTTTCATGCCTCTAAGTACTTTCGCTTTTTGATTTATCTGATGCTTAAAGTAGGAACTGGTCACTAGGAGTAATCCCTTCCTAGACACACACATGGCAGCCTGCGGTGCCTGATGAGCCGGAATGCCTCTGTGATGCTCTTCCAGCTATCGTTTTTCTCCTTATCACTGCAGACACATCTCACTGCTTTCGATATTGTCCCGTTTTGTTCTACAGGATCCTGCAGGTTATGCTTTACCAAGATAACATGAACCACTGGCAACACTGCCTATAATCTCCTCGCAGGTGACAGCAGCCCTTGTCAAGTGACAATCCCAGATAGCCAAACAGGTCAGACTTCTCAGGCAGGGGAGGCAGGCAACCAAAAGATACATCACACCTGATTTCACAAAGGCTGTTTTACCTCTGCATCACATGCACTTCCAAGTCACTGCAGTCCTTTTCTCGTGTATCAGTGACTCAAGCCCACTGACCATACCTTCTCAAGGTTTCAGAAGCACCAACTGAAGTCAGTCTCTCCCTTTAGCCAGTGGCTTTTATTGTTCCACAGCCAAAATAGGAAAATTTGCAGGAGTAGGTATAAAAACAAGCCATTAGTCATCCCAAACCCATTCTCCAGATCAACACAGTCGACTCTGGGATCATCTCATGCTGGACATCACAAGGATCCATTCTTCATAAGAATTAAGTGACATCTTGTGCTTAACCAAGTTTCTTCCACAGTAAATTTTCCTGTTGTATGTGCCTCTTTGAGAAGTGGGTTTACAATGAAATAAGAGTTATGAAAAATTAAAAATTGCACTTAAGTAACTGAATAGCAATAAACATTTGTTTATCTAAAAACTCAGAGGCAGAGAATCGGAGACAACACACAACAAAAAGTTGCAGAGAAATTCTGATTCGCATCAAGTTATTGATGAGTGAAAATTATACAGTATATTTGGAAAAAAGAAACAGGAAAAAAGTGGAAAAAAGAAACCAGTTAATTTGGTTTCCACTGTAAATTACCCTTTTCAAATTCTTAACATTTTCCTAATGACACTAGCTATATGACTTTGAATAATCAGAAATTCTGATTTTGATAAGTCTGCTTATCTGCTGGTTTATCTATCAGGTTATTCCACAGATACAAATAAATTCATTTTATGGATTTTCAAACACCTGAATATTTTAGGTTGTCTGAAAACACCACTATATTTGGCTCTACGTGTCACACCAGGGAGAATAAGGAATTAACATGCAACAAAAATCACATCTCAGATGCACACAAGTGCACCCCTTGCTAAATAGGGGTGTGGCGTTTCTGTTGCCACATGGAATGTGGCAAAAGAACGTGACCTCAGTCATAGAAGGACAAAAAGATTTACCCAATAGCCAGAAGACAGTCAGAGCCTGACTGAAAGCCCACAGAAACCCAGTGACCACAGAAGTGTCAAGGACCTATATCTAAACAGCTCCCTGGCTAACACTGTCATATTAGTTCCAGAAATACTGCCAATATTGTATAATTCCCACAGGAAAACTAATGGAAAGCTATTCAAAATGAGAATTCTTCCTGCAGGTGGGAAGGTATTTCTTCAATCTCAGGGTTAATTGCATCTCAGTGTGACCTGGAGCACCCTTATTATTTAAGTCTACAGCCTCCCAGGAGCATAGAAATCATGCTAAGTTATGGTGCATTTACATTGTGGAAAATGACTGCTAGATGCTAACAGTGAAACTATTGCGCTCTTATCTGTGACATAAAGAGCATTTGGAAACAAGTTTCTCTTTTCAGAGCACAAAAAGCTTGCTCGGTGACTCATTTCAGCCCTTTTCCTTCGCTCATAATTTTCCCTGAGTTACATGGCATTTCAACTACTTCAAATAAGAAGTTAAGTTTTACTGCTTTTAACAGTATTTTAAAATAATAGCTTCTAGAGCCAAGAACCACATCCTACTCTCAGTTACATCCAAAGACTGCAATTGTGCCAAGTCTCCTCAGGTGCTCTTGCAAAACTGAGTGCAGAATCTATACTTGAAAGGACTAAGCTCGCTCAGTATAATGGGCCCTTCCCATTGCTTTAATTATTATTAATAATTCTTTATTGATTCTTTTGATTTTTTTTTAATATTAACTCTTGGTGAAGATACAGCATGAAAAGGAAAGGGGAAAAGTAATGGAAATTGAATGTTAGCCTGTAACCAGGCAAAGAGGGGGGCTGTGATGACATACTTTGGAGACCATGAAGGCGTGTGACTAAAGACATGCAGTGTGTCTTTCAACATACACAATACGTAACTTCACGGAAAAAAAACCCCAAGGTGATACTTTTGCCTCTTCTGTTTCCACTGCAGCCACTATCCTCCAGTTTTCATAGTTTACAGTTCTGAATCAACAGCTTAAGCTCAGATAATTCTTCACTTCTGTTCAGAGAGCTCACAGTGTTCTTCAGCACTTTAATATTTAGTTTCAGAAATGTTTCTAGCCTACCTGATTACAAAGCTAACCTCACATCTTTAAATCAATACCCTTACTGTCTCACTGAGCATGCTGGCAGACCCCAGAAAAACAATCTCCCCATCTTCCTGATGCAGGGTACGATGTCAGTGTCAAAACCTAATTGCAGCCACTTAGAGCAGCCACCACTGAAAAGCACAGAGTCTCCTGCAGGTAATGCCGAGTCAGCAGGTTCCTGCTGTGCCAAGCACGCTCAAATGGACCTCCCCTGCTGTGCCCAGAGCACACAGGGCCTGCAGCAACGAGCCCCGTGCTCCACAATGATGTCTCCTTTATGTGCTCATACTGTCAAAACAGCAGATCGGGAGAGAAACTGTGGTTTGGGGTCTAACTCCAGCCACCCTCTGGAAAGGCAATTTAAGCAAGAATGAAAAGACATTATACTGTAAACCCTGCTGGTTGCCAGCTCAGTGAACCGAAGCAAATCTATGTCATAGTAATTATATTTACACTGTAAATCTAGGCAATAGCTCTTCAGGTGGTATAAATTGGCATTAGCTCATTACAATCAAGGAAGGCCTTATTGATTTATGTGAGGTAAGGCTTTTATATGAATTTTCTATCAGTTACCAGCCTAAACCCACCTCCAGACCTGAATCGACCCATAAACAGTGCACTTCTGGAATGTCTATAATTTCTCTTCACCTCGTAATTTTTATAGCTAAGAGCTGGAAGTTTGGCCCATAGCATTTAATTTCTGATGACTAAAATCTGTGCTAGGAACAGGTGCCCAGAACTTCAGGTCTCTTCAAAACACCAGCCTGAATTGTAACAGCAAATTACATGATTTCAGGCAAGGCTGCATCCACGTTTCTATTTTAAATGTTGAATTTTCAGGAACCTGAAATATACCCATAAGTTTCCCTTGACACTGGAGCTTTGTTTACAAGCCCAAAGCTGGTGTTTTGCCTATTTGTGACAAAACAATGGTTTTCTCATGCTTCCAACCAAGCAGGCAGTAATCCACCAGAAACTGTCTCCTTGTTCCTCTAAAAATTAAGAACAGCTATCCCATATTCCAAATCTGAACTATTAAGCTACTGGAACTGAAAACACACCAACAGTATCTGAACACTTCAGTGCTCTGAAGTCAAGATTTCACCAGGCTAACCTCATGAGCCAGAGGTAGTTTTCCAATACTTTAAGTAACATGTTAGATATGAAACTTTCCCGGGTAGCTCATTTACGCCATACACAGAACTTTTGCACGTACCAACAGATTATTTTCTCTCCTAAAAATACATCTTGAAATATTCACTTTAAATACATACACTTCCAGACTGTGTACACGTACCCAGGGCAGAAGACATCTTTCCACTTTAGTGTACCCTGCTAATCACATACCATCTGGTAATATATTATGTATTCAAAGATACACATAATATATCAAAACACATACTGTAGGCATATTATGGTGTGAGGAAAGAAGGAATATATCAGATGTATTCACACAAGTGTAAATAACTTCTCATCCAAGAGAGCAGAACAGCTTTAGAGTACAATGACATTTTGAAAGATTTGCATTATATCTAGAAATGAGAATTTTTTAAATGAGTCTGAGCACTCAGTGATGCATTAATTAAAGACTTCATCTGATACCCATAAAAGTAATTGGAAAGACCTGCTGACTTTACCCGTCTCTGAATTGGGCCTAGTAGCGCATTAATTGAGGGCGAGTTTGCATCTGCAGCAAGATGAAATTAGTTCTCAGAACAGTAAATCATGGTTCCATGCATTAAACAGTGATGTGCAGTTAATTTTACTTCTGGAAAGACCCCAGTTAAAAAAGCATATCAAAGCTACTCAATATTTAATGTTTTAACACTCAAAAACAGAAAGGCTTTATTATTTTGGTAGATGTCAACCACACAAGCAAGCAGCCAGTGGTCTCTTGACAGACAAATGTATGTGTTAAACTATTTCTGTCCATGGCTAAAAAAAAAGATAAAAATCACAAGAAGTATCTGTTGCTTTATTTCTTTTAAAAATAAATCCAAAGAACAAGATCTACGATGTTTCAAATCTGTGGTATTTAAACTCTGTTCTACAGTAACTGCAGTTAAGTTCCATCTCCTTTGATTCTCACACAGGGGTTGGACCCACTGAAACATTTCTCTTGCACTGCTGTACCTTCTGCTGATCCCATCAGATCATCATTAATACGCAAAAGACAGTATTTATTCAGCTGTGTAGGATTTTGTTTTCAATTGCATTTTCATTGCCACTTGTTTCGTCTCTTATTCAAAGAGAAGAATATTTTGTGCCTATGTATAAATATCGTATAACAACTTATCAAAGTCACATAGGGCTCCATTTGCACAAAACAGAAAACAGGCAATTTGAAGGTCTTTTAAAGAGAAATAGAGCAACTGACTTTGGAATGAGCAACTCCATGGGCACTTGTGGGAGAAGAGGGAATAGGAAATTTCCCACCAAAATCTCAACCTTTAGGTTTGTTTTTCCTCTGACGCTGCAGATTGCTCTGAAGTTCATTGGCACAGATAACACCAAAACAAAATCCCTGAAGAAACCACATTTACTTTCATAAGGGAGACAAATATTGGCAAGGACAGAAACAAACATCAGTAAGTTCCAGCCTCAGAAATCAGTATTGAAAAAGACATGTACAGCACAGTGGGAAACTTTATTTCCCAGGCATTCACTTTTAACTGTCTTGCTGGGAGACAGATTTTTAGAACAAACCAGCCCACATTTGCAGATTACTGATACCTAGTCTAGTTTTTAAGTGACCTCCTTGGGATAGCATAAAGAGGGTTGATCTTTAGCAGTGTCTGAGCAGTCCTAAGATCTCAGGTTCATTTCAGGTTTCTCACCGTGAGCTTCAAGCATCTTAAATCACTATCACTTCAAACAGTGCATGTCTATTCCTTTTACGCTGCAGTTTATTGCTTATAGTAGAGTTAGCCCCTTTCATCTTCCCACCAACAATCCACGCAAATGCTGTTTGCAGTTGCAACATCAAGGGTTTGAAATCATCTGCTAAACCAGCACAATATTTTTGTAAAGGAGGTGGCGGAACAACAGAGGAGATAAACATCACAACCATGCTGTTTTATTAGAGTGACATAGTGGAAAGATCCAACTGCATCCATTTATACCTGAACTGTTCTTTTTCATGGGTTCAATTTTAAATAAAATTTGGGTTAAAGAGATGCAGTTTCATTAGCTGATGAACCTTTAAAGACCATAAATAATATGTATTAGTTCTACAAGGAAGTCACTATGTTCCAGCGTTCATTTCCTTCTCCCCTTCCCCACCCCATTTGCCTTCTTACCTGTCCATCATCTGCAGATTCAGTAATTCAGAGACCAAATTTTGACTCCTAGATATTACAGATTTCAGCATCTCTAACTACAAGCAGGACACTCCTACACTCTGCAAGTTGCTGGCTTTCTCAGTAATTACTGTTCCATCATTGTCCCTAAGGGGGAAAAAAAAAAATCTGCTGTTGCCCCATTACCAGCTGTCTGCTGACATTATTGCAATTCCCATCTCCCTCAAGGTATTCTTGCTACTGTTGACCCTGTATTTTCTGATATAATTTGTGATCTTTTTCATATCAAAAAGATCACAGACATGCATTTGTACATACAGCTCACTCATCCCTAACCCAGGTTTCTAACTTGTGTTCAAGCTGTCAGATCTGAAGTCTGCATCTACTTTCCAGACTCCTTTGTATCCTACATTTCCTCCATAAATCTTTGCCAAAGTAAATTTTTCCGCAACTTTAACCTTATTGTCACAGCTGAAAATCTTGTAAGCAATGAGCTCAGAGCATGCAACATTCTCAGTGGAGCACAGGGGAACTCTGATTCTCTTAATTCTGTTTCTTCCCTCATCTCCATTCCAGATTCTCCAGCCTTGGGGAAAAATAAAATAAAAAACAAATTCCTACCTTTGATTTGAGGTAAGAAATATAAATAATTTCTTTTTCATTTACTCCTTTCCTTACTTCCAGGTTTCTATTATCCCCACAGCTCATTCTTAGAGGACTGCCACAATGGTAAGGATGGTAAAGTCTTAAACCTGAAAATGGGTCTGTCTTGGTAGCACAGCAAGAGAGCAGTCATGAGTGCAGGAATGCCAGTCACACAGGCTACTTACACAGGGGCTTCTTAGGGGCCTAGGATTTTGTGCTTTCTACTTGTCAAACGGATCAGACACAGATATATTCAATAACCTAAATGAAATCTACCTTTAGCTAAGCTCAGTCTTTCAATCTCATTTCTATCCTGAGAATCCACCCAGGCATCAAGTCCAACTTAAGCCTTCTGCATCAATGAACTTCAGTGGTGTACAGGTTCTCAGCACAAAAGTGAGTTTTCATCATTAACAAAGTCGGAATACCGTGCTAATTATTCCGAGATCATTTTTCTTTGAGTTATTTTGATGCCTAAACTTTAATGATCTGGGTTTGTGATAATTATCTGTAGTCCTCTTCTCCAGTCTTCTCCTCTCACATGTTTATCTGGATACTATCCATCTATTTTCACGATTGCAAACATTCAAACTGTGCCTGCTGAGATACAGAGGTGAAGGGGAAGGGCCTTCATAAATGAGGCTTAACTCCATGAAGAATGTTTCACCAAATGTTTCATCTCACCCTGTCACCTCTTCATGTTATAGGCTCATTGTAGCATATTGCAATACATACATATATTGCAGTATGTATACATATATTGTATATGTGTGTATATATATATATTCTCATATATACTATGAGAAAGGTTCTTCTAATCGTGATCCAGCAGGAGGTCTACTGACTGGCCAAAAGGCGTAGTTTATTTTTACTGTTACTTCTACTGATGTACACAAAATGCAAATCCTCAATCGGTTTTGCATTTAGGTCAATAGCCATTATTAAGCATTAAATGTGTTGAGTTATTTTATTTCCTACTACAAGGGGTTGGAAGTATAGCTAAAAAAAGTAAGAGGGAAATTCAGACATTTCTCTTCTAGCTAGTTTATCCTTTTCTTGAAGAAATTTACTCTTTGTGATTATTTAAATGTCCAGATTCTGAAAATGAAACATTTCTCTCAATCTCTTGTGAAAATGCTGTTTACAAGCATATGATTTGGTCACCTATGCTGTACTGGATTGTTCTTGCATCTTTTTTGACAGAGTTGAACATTTTAAGCAGACTACTCAAAATCATTTAAGACTAGGCTTTTGATTTTGAAGGGAATAAAGAACCAGGTATCAACTGACTCACAAACAAAAAGCAGTACGTCGTTTTCCTTTTCCCTTTGGAAAAGAAAATGAACTGAGCCATACAAAGTTGATAGACTAATATTCATGGAACCTTTCTGTTTCCAAGCATTTCTTAAGCAGCTTTTCTCTACTGCTTACAACTAATACTAAGCTCCCAAATCTTGCTGGGAAATACAGTATTTTTATTCATGAGTATATTGCAAAATACATCATTTTAAACTCACCCAGATCCTACAGAGATGAAAAATTGCAGCCCAACAGGCCGGTATTCAAAACTGCTCAAATCAAAGATTTGCACTGGGAGGTTGTTGCAAGACTGGAGGTAAATACACTGTAGGGATAAAGATAAACAAATGTTCCTAAAAAACTGGAAAGAATAAAGATGGTGAAGGTCCTGGGTGTAGAAGAGTCTGCAAACTGGCTATTCACTCAAAGATAGCAGCACCTATGCGTGCTGGCCAACACTGTACCATTGGCTGTGTGTCACCTTGCTTGGTGAAACCCTGATCTCGACCAACAGCCTCTAGATGTTGCCAAGGTACTGGCTAATACCACCAAAAGGTTTATATGCCTTATATAAATACACAATGCTTTATATAAAGCATTTGTAGGAAATACAGCTGCATAGTTTGGAAGAGGGTGCTGGGAGGGGGTTGTACTGAAAAAATCCCAAGCCTGCTGCTGATCCTTTCTTTACTGTGGGGGTGGTGAGGCACTGGAACATGTTGCCCAGGGAATTTGTGGAAGCCCATCCCTGGCAGTGTTCAAGGCCAGGCTGGATCAGGCCCTGAGCAACCTGGTCCAGTGGGACCAGGCAAGGGGCTTGGAACAGGGTAATCTTTAGTGTCCCTTCCAACCCAAGTCATTCAACAATTCTACAAAACTGCTCCAGGACCGTGCAGAGAGTCCAACGTCAGAAAGCAGGGAAGTGGTAAACATGGTGGTAAGAGGATCATGCCAAATGCTGATGTAGTAAGATTCATACATAAGTCTACCCAATTTTTCAGCTGCAATACATAATCACTGCATACAAATTCTTCACTCAGTACAGGCAGTATGCATTTAGTCCACTTCTTGGAGAACTCAGACCCTTATCTGTATGCAGACTGCTTTTGTTCCAAGCCTTTCTTCATGTTCTCCCTCTCTTCTTAATTAACAGAAAACAGTTATGAATATTAAAGAAGAAATTAACAGCAGTGTAAATAATTTCTGGGTGTTTGTAGATTCCAAATTTAATTTTTAATTAACCCCCACTGGTTTCAAAAAGCTGTTTAAGAAAAAGATATAATTTCAAAATTTCCCTTGTGTTTAGAAAAAGAAACAAGGTAAGACCACAAAGCGGCAGTTTGGCATTGCAGACACCAGCATCACATGAGGATGTTATTCTGACATTATTTCTACTTGCATGGTGGTAGTTTAGGATCTGGTTTCAGCAGAACAAGCCACATGTTGCCTCCTTCACTTAACAAGCAAAATGCAGGGGGTTTGGCCAAACACTTTCTAACTATGATAACACAAGTCTGTCTTCTGCATTCAGCTTTTGATTCCTACTGGAGAAGATCAAAACATACGAGTTGGTCAACTGCAGAGGTCAGCTGAATCCCACAGTGTAATCACTGATCACAACTAACATCAGATGCTAAAAGCTCGGACACAGCCATTACAGAATCCACCTTTTTATGCCTACACCCATTTGTCACCACATCCTATGGCTGTGGAGGTTTGGGTTTGTACAGTTCTTCTCACAAGAAATCTATACATCCTTGCTAGCAATTCAAACATCCAGTCTCTATAGCTGATCTGACCAATCTATCCTCCTTCAACTCCTGTCAGCAGTCAAGGTCAGAGTGGGCTCTTCTGGACTGAAAGAAAGAAAATTACTCACAAAATTTTAATAGGCTTATTTTCCCAGTGTTTTGGCATTCATAGAACCAAAAAATCCATGCCTTGTGGTGAATCACTACCACAAACACAGGCAAGTGTCTGCATATCATGGCAATAAGAGACTTTACCTCAGTCTCTTTTATACTTCTTGAAAGGATACAACAAAGGAGACATCTCCTACCATCGATCTGTGTGCAGCAAGCCCTGTTGAGTCAGTGGGAATTCTGAATGTGAGACAACTCAAAGACAGACGTTCCAAGAAATCTAATTTAAAGATGCCTCAGGAAAGCTTTAAATTGCACTTTCCAGAGCATGCAGTGGGGTAGATCATCCTCTCCCCTGTGCATAACACCCATTAGTGTTAATTCAAGTTACCCATGTTCACTGGGAGGAGAACATGGCCTGGTGTTGCTAAAGGAATTCCTTGGTTTCTCACCAACATCATTTATCCCCTCTGCTTCCTCACACAGCTATTGTGCATTTATGTACTAAAGAAATATTCCATGTTCAGCACTCAGTCTGAAAGCTTCGCAACAGGCAGAAATTTCGAATACAGCAATCAAAGGGGTACCTTCGGACTGACTGATGGTGGATCTTACTGCCTCTGCAACAGCTGAGTGACAACATACTGCCGTAAAGAGAACATATAGTAAAAAATATTTTATTTGAAATACTATTTTTGGGTACAAATGTTGAGGTCTCATTTGGGAAAAAAAAAAATCAAGTTAAAAACCCAGTACAAGACTGCTGAGTCTACACAAGTACTTCCTCCATTAGGGGGAGTCAAACAAATGCATTCTTTGACCCACAATTAACACATTTTATAAAAAGAAGGAAAAGACCTTTGTTTTAGACCACCTCTGGTGTAGCTTTTTTTTCTTTTAAGCTTCCCTTTTGTCTTAAGAGGTTTATTTATATAGCAATATTAAAACAGCATGCACTTTAATAAGAAAGTGGATTAGCTGCACAGCTGCCAATACAGAGACACAAATCCACAGAACCCACCAGAAAACAACCAGAAATTGAGGAAACAGTGCCCTATGCACAGCTGAGCATACTGGAGTGGTTTTCCAGAGAAGGAACTGGAACAGAACAAGATTCCAGGAGCACATTTGGCAAAGAAATACTAAAAAAAAAAAAGCCTGTAAAGACAGCATCCAATGAGAGACTCCATGAGAAGTGTCCCAGAGAATTCCCATCCACACTAAATCTACCTTCCCACCTACACTGTCCACCTATTTCCTTACACCCAAACTCAACAGGGGCACAAGGGAGCACGTTTCTGTGGGAATGTAATTCCATCCAATATTTGGGGCACACAAGAGGGACCCCAGCCACCTCACCACAACCAAGGGGAGATGCAGGAGCTGGGGCTGTGCCTGGAAGAAGGCACTCTCTTAACTACATCCACCCACCACTGAATTTACCACCCAGACAGATGCCCACTATCAATGCAAAAAAGCACCTTCTCTCATACTGAAAAGCCTCAGCACAGCAAAATGGATCACCTAAACAGAAGCACCATATTCCTAGTGGGTGCAAACCTTTGCCATTTTCACTGGGGTTCACTGACTGACAACAGCTACAGGTCTAGTCCAGGGAAGTAGCACAAGCTCTTTTGTGCCAGCACCAGCAGTTTGAGAAGAGAGATGAGGAAGGTAGTCAGTCATACGTGTTGGTTTGGCCTCAAACACAAATCACATCACTAACAGCACAGCTCTACTCAGCCTTGGATCTGCCTGATCCAGTGAGAGATCTCATGCACCCTCAGGAGCTGGGCAGACATTGGGAATTTGGTGGCAGGTGCTCAGCATAACAAACCTAGACAGATAAGAGTTGCAAGTACAGTAAGTCACCTTCCCAGGCAAGCTGGTTTTCATGCTAGTTGGGCCATTAGCCATCTTCAATCCCTACACATTAGAAGTTAATCCTGCCTCAGGCAGCATTAACTTACACATTAGCTCCTTAATGTAACAGCCACAGTGCTGGAAAAGAATCATTTGGTACAAATATTTTCCCACATGACTCCACTCACTTCCCTGATTACTACATTTCCTATTATCTTTTGAAGGGATCTTTATACGTAGCTTTACCTTGCAAGGCTGGAATTATCATGGCAATGTCCCACAAAGGTGTGTTTAGCCCGCGCACAGTAACTTTGAGCCCGGTTTTGTGGTATCTCCAACACTCACTCAGGATGCACAGGGAGAGGGCAATGTGGCATATAGCCAAGCCTTCTACCCACCAAAAGGCAAAAACTTGGAATATTCTTACAAAAAGGCCTTCATGCATTTCACTATTAGCAGTGGGGTCATCACAAAGGTGCTATGTATTTGCGAAAACATGCACAGATTAAAACATCTTGAATTTCAGGACAAGTAATGATTTATTAAAAAATGCATACTAAGTGCCTAATTTATAAACTATTTATAGCCCAGTAAGGGAGCAGAAGCTTTACTGTTTTACTTGCAGACTCTTCATGCAAAAACTGCAAAACAAGTATTTTGAGAACAAGACAGATTGATTTCAACTTGTGTAAACTGAGACAACTTCAATGGCTCTAGTTTCATATGCACAAATACTTATGTTTATGAATAATAAATACTTCCCCCCCAGATAATCAGAAAGACATTACATATCTTTTGCTGTCCTAAAAAAAAAAAAATCTATTTCATAAAGATACCATCTTAAAATAGTTAAACCAACAGTCCTTTAAATTACACATTTAGATAACACTTACAGAAATATCACAGGAAAAAAAGGCATTTATACAAATTAATGCAAGAGAGCTACTAGATTAAGAAAACCAAAACTGCTGCAAATAGGCTCTTGAAATTGTTTCACAGGAAATTCACTAATGAAATCCTCAGAGAGGCCAGGCAATCTTTGGTTTAACAATTTGACTTCAGGTTCTTTTATTTCTGTTCACATTTTCAGATGTTTCCCAAGGTGCCTGTGCTCTGAAAATACCTTTATGGTAAGACAAGTTCAAACACAACTTAAAAAAAAAAAAAAAAAGGGTATTTTGTGTCATTTTGATAGGGTGAGGTTGTCACCTTATTGTTCAGCAACATCCCTGGCAGATCAACTCTAAATACCCAAGCTGAAACAAAGCTATCCAAGTCAAGGTGATAAAACCTCTTTATGGTTAAAGCACTGGTTCCATCTTTCTCAGTAAATGTTTCCTGACTTGGATCTCAAGTTGTTGGAGGCCTATAAAATCTTTTCTCAATGCAGCCTAATCCCCACCTAAACAAGGTACCCCAATCCATGGTTGATTCCTGTAAAAAAACTCGGGTTTTCTCCCTCAAGGCCATTTCATGCACTGCTCCCCTCACTTCAAAGCATACAAAACCCAAACTGCAGATGCCAGAGGAGAATACGGACACTGAAGCAGAGCAGGAGACCAATATCTACCCCACCATTCTGTGTCTGACTGACCCATCAACGTGGCTCTAAGTTACTTCATCAGCAAAACTCCACCACTCCCCTCAGCAGATCATTGCACATCCTGACTGACCTAAACAACATGATTTACCCATGGCCTCTGTAATTATCTTTTTTTAAACTGTCTCGTTACGAGGGGAGAGGTTGATATTTCAACAGAGAATAACAGAATGAAACACCTAGCATAACTCTTTACTGTGATATATGCACTGCTGAAAGGTAACAGTACACCACAGCATGACAAGAATAGTCCATCCATCCCACAAAGTGCTCAGGGCCCCCATTATCACTGGGACAATCTACGGCGCTGCTTTTAGTTTAAGAATAATGTCGTGTGTTGATGCCTTGCAATTTGATGGGATTTCCGTTCATTAGTAGTAATAAAAGAGGTGCTTTTTATCCATTAAATTATTCTAAGTGACAGAAAAAAAACCCTTTCTTAAGACAAGCATATGCACAGCTGCATTCTTTCTCATGCAGTTGGGATCACCCCTCTCAGCACATTAATATTGTATTAGAGAATATAGATCACTTTTTCATTCTTAATTGGTACTTAAAAAATTCTCTCTAGTGAAAATACTGATTGATTTGGTGTTTAAATGAACTTGCTCATTGCAACTGCAGATATCCTGAATACTAAGTAGTTTAAAATAACTTGTCATAATAGAAAGATAGATTGACTGTACCTAGAAAAAAGAGTGCTTTTAAAATTAAAATTCTACCTTCATAGCTATTGGTAGGACCACTAAATAAATAACTTCATTAAAGAAATCTGGAATAAGCTTGTCATAGCTGCACTCCATTTTTGTGCACTGCCAGCTTAAAGAAGTAAAAAAACTGCTAGAGAAAGTGATCAGGCTATTAATGATAATAAAATCATCCTTGTTATAGTTGATTTTTTATTTCTGAGTCTTCTCAGTTTCTGTATTTGCAGTATTTTGTCTACCTCCACAAGACCTACTAGTTTGGGCTTATTTGGTTTTGATTTTTTCGTTAAAAAGGTGTAAAAGATAAAGTGAATATAATTCTGGCCTGAGCAAAAAAAAAAAAAACAAAAAAAAAAAAAAAAAAAAAAAAAAAAAAAAAAAAAAAAAAAAAAAAACAAGCCAAAAATTATTGTTAGGGGTGATTGCACTAATCTTCAAAGAAACTGGAAAACCCCCATATTCAGCATTAGGTTTGAATGAAGTACACCGAGAAACAGACACACAGACACTCTCAAATGTGAGCTTTGGTAGGAACGTTCAAAAATTACCTGGGGTGAGCTCTCCTGGCCAGCAGGACACAGTGCTCCACAGATGCTGGGGACAGCAGGTAGGCAGAGGCAGAGTTAAAGCTGTCCAGGTAAGTGCAGGCACTTCCAGGGCTCCTGCCATGCTCCAGCCCCTCTACTGGGCTCTTCGTCTCTCCTTCCCACAGCCCTGCTGAGCCCTCAGCCGGGGAAGCCTAAGGACAAAGGCTTGACTGCCCAAAGAGGACAGGACCTTGCTAACACCTGTTTATGGGCTGGACAAGGAGCCCAGGCCAATCAGGGTGGCTCCTACCAACAACGACCACCTGGCTGTGGTGGAAACCCGTTTCTGCTGGCTCCCACACTCAGGTGTGTTCCTTAGCTTTTCACCTTAATGTGTTATGGAGATGCAGCTGGGGTAATACATCCTCATCTAAATGCTAAGTATTAGCATAATAGACAGAGCTTGTGAATCAATGGGGGTTCTCCGAAGACCAGAGTGAAAAAAGTAAAAAGTAACCTCAGTAATGTATTACAAGCTTATGGTCGTTATTACTTTTGTTCAACACAATCTAATCCAGTTTATTTTTTAAATACAGATTTATTAAATAACTTATTTGTCCAATAGAAGAATATATTGTCTTTATTTAACAGTCCTTGAGGCTGTTTTGTTTTTTTTTAATTTTATGTGCTTTATTCAAAGGCTACTAAATCAGAAACAAGCATGTGTAACAGATAATACTTTATACTCGTTATAGTCAATTTCATATTCTCAGTGTAAGGTTCCCTTAAAAAGTTTCTGACTTTCAGGCCAATACTGAGCCTGAAAAGCCAGATTTTTAAGTAAACTCAAAACTGAAGATTCTACCTTTGAATGCATAGGTTGTACATCAGTATTCCATTTTTATCTTTCTTTTGCAGGGATGAATTAATTCTTAATGTGGCTTGATGTTTCGTTGTATGTTTTCATTCCCTATTCTGCTCAGCAGCATTGTTGATTGTTTCACCAGGAGTGGTCACAACTCAGGAGAAGAGGGTTTAGGCAAGTCAATTAACATTGCTGTAGAGCAGAGCCCAGGAGAGGAATGGACATATGGCATGCAATGATGTGCAATTTGCTATTTTTTAATTTCTTAGTAAACAGAGTGAGCTAGAGGACATTCTTGGTCACATTAAGATGAAAGACCAACTACAGAGCTTTACTAATCTGGCCTCACTTAAAATTCATAGATGTTTTACATGTCAAGTAACTTAACCTCTTGAAAATAAAGGAATGAGATTTAAAAAATGGGATTCTTTTGCTATACCAAATATTTGCTTTCATTATACACTCATTAGACTGGGAGAAGTGCTGGAGGGCAGAATTTGGGCTAAGTGTTTAATGTTTATTAAAAAAATCCTTTGTTAGACACAAAAGTGTCCTAATAGGTCATCAAATTCATATCATTGCACCACTACAGACTGACCCTGTTTATATCCTCATATGCATCTAATCAATTTTTATAGCTAGTCTAGAGTAGTCAATTAAGAATTCTATTAATAGTAATGAATCCACAGCTCCAGCAGGCAGGAAATATCTGCCAGGATTTCCTTGTTGAACTCTTTTTTCACTCTGAAGAAGACAATTGCACTCAGGAACACAGGCTTTACAGGGCACTGGCACAGGTCAACATTCCACTCTGCAAACCAGCATCCTGCCCTTCTGGCAGTGCATTTTAACAGGTCTCACACTGCTCCATCTTGCCTTGAGGAGACAAAGCAAAGCACAGTCACTTACCAGCTTCCCCATAAGTCCTGAGTAGAGAAAACAGGATAAACTGTAGGAGCAGTCAACCCCCACTTGAGCACACTTTTGTTTTATTTTGGTTACAAATAAAAGGAGCATCTAAGAAAGAAATGAGCAAAAACAAAGCCAAGCCCATGCAGGTTCAGCTCAGAGCAGTCTGAGGACCTTCTACCTTTCAACAAGCCACGGTACAAAGGTTTCCACGGCTTCCCTACCAGGTGCACCAGTGGATGAATTACAGCACACAGCAAGCAGGGCCTATCCACAGTGGGTGTACTGCAGGTACCTGTAGCTATAAAGCAATGCTGATGGCAGTATGGAAAATTTCTTTACCGTTTTTCCCCTAACTTGGATTGCAATAGGTCCATGCAGTGCCTTTTTAAAACCGTATAGGCCGGATTGTGCTTCTTCTTCAGTATGACAGTAGTGAGGCACTGGAACAGATTGCCCAGAGAACTAAGTGTTCAAGAGCAGGTTGGATGGGGCTTTGAAGAACCTGGTGTAAGAGAAAGTGTCCCTGCCTGTGGCAGGGGAGGGTAGAACTAGATAATCTTTAAGGTCCTTTCCAACCTGAACCATTCTATGATTCTTCCAGTGAAGCTTTTTTAAGCAGCCAGCCAATCTCACAGTTTACAGATGCACTCTCTTCCTCACATCTAAAAAAGATAGAAAAAAAAAATCCAAGTTTTGACCTTTTTGGCTTTGTTATGCTCCCTTTCTTCTTATGAAATTTCTCCTTCTCAGGACTTAGCAAGGAAAGCCACCCATTGATCAACAAGCCACAACAGCAAGATAGGACGTGACAGTAGTTCTGGCAGCTGGAATGAAAAATGAATCTGTCTCTAGCTGGCCAATTCAAAACCAGGTTAACAGTACCTGAAATTCATCACTATCTAATGTCTTTGTGAGATGAGACTGATGTCAGTTTAATTTAATAGGCCAGGCTGAAAAATGCGACAGTTCAATAATTGATTCATGAGTGGATTAGACATCACTGCCTCAGGGGTGGCACCATCCACCAAAGGGTGGAGACGATGGCTGGGGCACTAACGGCATCAGCTGCTTCTTTTCAGTCCAACCTGCAAGTCTGCCAGACACCCCAGCCTGTACTCACACTGCTGCAGAGGCGGGCAGAGGCCCACGACAGAACACACCTTGGAAACAAAAGCGTACCCTACATTACCCGTTAGGAGAGCAGACGGGGAACTGGTGCTGTAGATGTCTGTACCACACACCCTGCTGGGAATAAACCAAGGACTATGAGGTACAGAGCTGTCAACCAGGTGCTTTCTGCAAGGACTGAAGTTCACTGAATAAATAAAGGGAGAAAAGGGAGATGAGAGTCCTTTTATCTCTTTCAAAGATATTCTTGCTGACTTTTCTCATTCCAGACAGGTGCAGGCTTCTTTTCTCATCAGATACCTGTAAGAGCAGTCACCCTTGCGCGCTGTTTTCATTTCCTGCTCTTTCACCCCACAGTGTCCTTTCCTTTGATAGCATGTAGTAATGTGCCATCTTTTCCAAAATGTTGACTAGTTAATGCTAAGAAGCCTCCAACAACTCCATAATGCATTCCTCAACAGTCACACCTAGGCTATGGCTGCCCTATCCTTGTATCTTTATAGACAATTAGCAAACCACTTACTTATGGAAATGGAGTAATAGGCTCTGAATTGGAATATAGTAATGTTTGCACAATAATTTTCTATTTTTAATGGAAATTGTAAGTATAGACAGAAAAAACTATGCTGCACTACTTCACAGTGTCAAGATGAAAGATAAATTCACTTTTATCACATATTTCAGTTAAACCTGTATTCAAATTTTGCCAGAAAATAGTAGTTACTTGGATAAACACTGTGACATTTATAGTGCTCCTTCGTATGTTTAATTAGGGAAAGTAAAGCAACTCCAAAAGCTAAAAATCCTCACTGGACAGAGGAGACTGGCACAAGCTAAGTGTTATAGAGCTCTTTGTAATCTAGGAGTTACCACAACAAACTTCCACCTTTGGAAAACAGATATTTTAGATGGAAAAAATGAGCAGAAGCTTCAAGAATCTTGCAGTACTTAAAAAGTACCTTCCAAGGCCTCTGTTACAAACTCACCAATTCTTTTAGATTGGAAAAAACTTCTCAGATCATCAAGTTCAACCACTCACCACCTTGACAAGTAGACCATGGCACTAAATGTCACATCCTGTAATTTCTTCAACACCTCCAAGGGTGGTGACCCCACTTCCCCAGGCAGCCCATTCCAATGCTTAACAGCCCTTTCCATGAAGAAACTGCACCTAATATCCAACCTGAACCTCCTCTGGCACAGCTTGAGGCTATGTCCTCTCATCCTGTCATTGGTTGTCTGGGAGAAGAGACCAACCTCCTCCTTACTACAGCCTCATTCAGGTATTTGTATAGAGCGATGAGATCTCCCCTGAGCCTTCTTTTCTCCAGGCTAACCACCCCCAGCACCCTCAGCTGCTCCTCATAAGACTTGTGCTCCAGCACCTTCACCAGCTCAGTTGCCCTTCTCTGGATTCTGTCCAACACCTAAACTAAACCAAACTGGGTACAAACAAAGGAAGAGGGTGCTACCTTGAAGTTACTTCCAGCAAAGCAATACTCTCATGCAAACTCTGGGCATCCTTCCAAGAAAGTCCTTCCTGTCATACTGGCTACTCCAGCACTCCTTAACTAACAACAGCTGCTGTCATAGGTTTGATCCAGAGAACCACAGAGCATCCTGTTTGGATGTCAAACATCCCAACTTAACATATCATTGCTATTGCCATCAAAAGAAGTAAAATGGCAATTTTTTTTAGTTTAATACAGAGGATATAAATGTTCCTTAGATGAATATGAACCTAATACAAGTGGATGAGAGACAGAGAGCAGAAGCGGAAAATATTCATAGAGCTTATTCTGCTTTTTATTAAAGTAAGAGAAAAAAAGTAATCAGACTTGGACAATCCTGGAGCATATAGTTCCAATGTATTCAAGATAACCTAAGTATAAAAATGATCCATAACCGTTATAAAAACCCTATCCTCTTTTAAAATATGCCTGGGCATTATCTCAGTTGCGTTCTTCCTGGAAACAAAGCTGGCATTAGGCTCAAATATGGATTAAGCTTTAACATCAGACAATGTACAAACAATAGTCATTCATTAAGCCCTGCAGCTGTAATGAACCAGAGCATACCACGTATTGATTACTAAATAGAAATGTCTAAATATACAAACCCAGAACTCATGCTGGAAACAGCACAGAAACCATACAACAGGTATAGATGCAAAAAATTATCTAGTTTGCTTCACAAAGCAGGAGTTAAAGTGTTGCCCTTTTAATTTCCATCATACTTTATTATAGACAATTACGACACATCTGCCTGCCCTTAAATGAAGTGTCACTATATCTAGACTTGTATTAACTGTCCTAATTGAGCCATAGAGTTTTAAAGCCATTGCTGGCCGCCACAACTGTTACTATCGTTTTACTGACCTCAGTACTTATGTTACATCAGTGCCTTAGGCTCAAACCAGCTCAGGTTGCAACAAGTGCTCTGTAAACCCTTAGAAAATGACGGTTCCTGCTCCCCAGAGCTCACGGTGCTAAGCCTAGCTAAGCAACACCATAAGGTTTTATGGCTTTTAGGTTCCATTGAACTACTGTTCCCTTTAAATTTGCTCACCAGTGCCTTGCTTCCCCACCCCTCTCATCTTTGGAGCACCTTTTTACAAGAACATGGAAAGTTTTTCCTGCTGAACAGATTGGTCAAAGAAAACTAGCCTGTTGCTCAAAAAGTGCAAAGGCAAACCCACGAGCTCTGGGGTTGGTTTGAGAAGTGAACCCTGAAATTCACCTCGTGGTAATCCACCCTCTCTTTAAACTGTAGGGGACAGATCCTCACCCCATGTAAACTGTCAGCATTTCCCTGGATTCCTTGGTGTAACTGCGAGTGCATCAGAGTCAGGCTTTGCCTCGAGTCATCTTGTATCACAGATTAAAATACAGACACAAAACAGCTCAGTTAAGGACATTTTATACCTGTAAGAGTAAATAAAAATATTCATGCTTGACAATACTCTGTCAAGAGCAGTAAGAGATTAGTCTGTCCCCTTACATGTACACAGTGCTTATCCTCTGAGCAAAAATCCAGCCATTGTTTGTGGTTACAGACAATCTCCAGTTTAATAGAGCCAGGTAGAAAGTGCAGACAAAGAGACTTTTCAGGATACTTCTCTCTCTCCTTCACTAGTACACCTGTACCACTTGGTACTGCTCAGGACGAAGAAAATCAAACACTTGTAGAGACTTAAATTTCGACTTACCAGTGAGGCCAATTCTTTCCCATAACAACTAAGTACTTTATACATTGCACTACACACCCATAGATCTACTCATGCAACAAGGACTTTTTTTTGTATATGTGATGTCACACATTTCACTTCCTCTCCTATGAATTTATACGCTAATATTAAGTTCAATTATACTTCTGTTGAAACTGAAAACACAGGAAATACACTTCAGACAAGAAAAGAACTAAAAAAGATAAAAAAAGGAAAAGGACTGCAGAAAAGTTAAAAAAATTGGAATTATTTACATTGCCAGAAGAATAAAATATGATCAGAATAATCATACAGCCATTCTGTAAAGGAAATATTTCCAGGTATCTTGGCCCCATGTCAATGGCCCATCTTGTGTGCCAGTTATTTTTAAAGCAGATTTTACACAGTAAATAAAGATGGAGGTGGGGAAGAGAAGGGAAAAAAAAACATTAGACTCCTCTTAGGAAAATAAGACTTAATTAAAAAGTCTGCCATTGCTCTGCACTTAATTAGGGCTAACACAGCTGTTAATAAGCTTCTGATTGATAGTAAACTTGATGTCTGCACAGAAAACTACTTACTTGGTTCAAAGATGCTGATAGTTTCATACAGAAAAAAGATTCTGTTTTGTAATTGTGCATAATGTTAATATTTGAAACATCCTTAAGGGTGATTGTACCTATTAAAATTTCATATGTGAAATGAGAAATAAATGAATTGGTGTTGCATTTTTAAAGGATCAGATTACTGTTGATTAAAGCTTTGTCTACACTTGAAATTTCCCAGTAGAACAGCTCTACTGGTGGTTGTAATAATAGGAGGACAAGCAGAGATAGGCTGCCAGCAACTGCTATTTAAATTACAATGTCATACAGACCTGATCTTTAATGGGTTATACAAGGCTGCGGTTATAATGTGGCTGTAAAAGTTAATACCGCCAACCTAGCTACTGTTACTGAGGGTGTAAGAGAAAAAAAAATGGAACAAAAAGCCAGTACAGTTGCAGTTGTAACATTAGAGTTTGTCAGTAAAGCGGAGATACACTTTGGAGTATTTATCCAGAATGCTCCCGCAAATCCTCACCCTACCTGAGATATTAAATATCAAGAAACAATAAGTGAAGAGGAAGTTGAAGGGCAGAGCAAGAGAGCGAAAGATGAGTAAAATAATTTAGAAGTGGAGGAAGGAAGCGTTTAAAGATGGTAAACTTCACAGAAATAGCAGGGAAGAGAAACAGACCCCTAGAGGAAAGAGAAATAAGAAATTCCCATGCAATCTACTTTTAATTTTTCAATAGTGCTCCTCCATGTAGCAAATACAGTGAAGAGACTAAAATAAGCTCTGAGGGTTGAAAGGGAAACACAGAGAAAAGCCACATCAAAAGGAGAAACAAGAAAGAGATTTGTGGAAGAAAAAAAGATATCTTTTGACAAACGAAAAAAAATCAACTGAGAAAAGAAAGGTATTGAAAAGAGGTGAAAAAAGGCATAAAGGGAAAAAAGAGGATAAGGAAGAAAAAGGAAAAATACATAGAGCTTACTATAAGAGCTCTATTTTGTTTAACAAGAGGTTTAATGCTGGGAGACACTGACATAATGGAAGTTTCTTCTCCAGGTCTTGAGAAGATGATGTTCTACTCTTCTGCAGTTGCTCCACAAGCTCCACCATTTGGCACCTCCCAACTGCTCCCATCCACAAACAGTCTGGCAACATCGCCTTTGAGACACATCCAGCCTGTGTTTTACTTCCTGCCCTCTTTCTTTCACTGACTCGGCTTTGGGTGGGAGACAGGTTACAGTGGTGGATCTGACAGGCTGCTGCCCTGTTCCATGTGAGCCCCACAGCGCTCCACTGCACATCATCAAAACACACTGATGCATCAAGGCAACACTGGACACAGGGCAACATGGGGCATACATCTGGTCTGTGGCAAAAAGCATGGGGAGTTGTGGGAACAGAAATGTACTGAGCCGAAACGGAACAACACCCAAAATAAATCCAGGAGGGCAGAGGAAAGGAGAAGTCTGAACAGGCGAGATCAAAGTCATGTCTGTTGGGGAGCCACCCACAAAAGGTGTGCTCTGTGGGAAATGATTTAACACCTCAGGATAGGAGAATGCACCCATGACAAGTAAATAGCTCACTCTCTAAAGGTAAATTACACTTACTATGTTCTGTTAGTGCCATAAAAATGACATAACCCTTTGATGTGGAGTAGTGCATTTTCAAGATTCCTTGGTTTGAAAGAGCGGGGATGGTGCAAAACATCAGTGTGTCTGCTGGGCTTGTGGAAATTCTAGCTCTGTTACAAAAAAGTGGGTTGGATAACAGGATACCAGCACCCTCAATACTGTGCCCTAAGTTTACTGCTATGCAAGTGCGGTGATCAGGTGGGACTGCCGTGAAGTTGGCTAATGATGCAGCCGCTGTTCTAATCGTGAGTCCAGACATACCCTTCGAGCAACTGTCTCACTAAATGAAAAGAATGAGCAGTGCCAGTTACCAGCTGAGGAGATAGTTATTCAGGCCACAGTCTGACCTACCATTTTGGTGTCATGAGAATCAGAAAGCAGTCGGGACTTTGTAAAAGGTTTGAACCACATCAAACAAAAACAGTGTGACTATTACAGCTGATATGTGAAGTAGACTTCGCTACCATACGAGTGCACAACAAAAAGAGAAAGAAAGGACAACTTTCTGCTTAAAGTGAAAATCTTACCGAATTCTGTCAGAAAAAATATAGAAATCTGTGACTTTCTTACTCTCGGTGCATTTTGTAGAACACACCTTTTGTGCCCAGCTCCTCAACTGACTTGACTTTGATCTGAAAAACAGAAACTAGATCAATTTTCCCAAAAACTTGCCTGATCATACAGATAGCTATGGTCTTCAGTGAGAATGAGAGCAACATATTACCTTTTCAATATTATGTGATGTCAAAAACGTCTTTCTTCATTTACCGTAAATAAAATCCCCTCAAGTTTTTACGTACATATTTTGGCCCTGTAATAGAAATACTTCACACCTAAATAAAATCAAGAGGAATTTCAATATTATTTCAGAGATCAGAAGATATTTAAAAACGTGGTGTTTCCTCAGACTGATATTCTCAGCAAAACAGCCTGAGGAAACCATAACGTAGAAAGCACATATATTTATGAAATGTTTTCAACCAAGCAAGATTGTGTATATTTTTTTCACACCTTGTGCCACAATGCCAGTCTACTGGTAAGACCTGTCCTCAGAGAATGGTTTTTTCTTTGGCACTAAATCACACTGTAATTTACACAAATGTATAATAAACCTAAGCCAAATGGTAGCTCATCCTTTTGAAAATGAAAATTAATTAACTTGTAAAGGCCATTATTCTAACACCTGTTTTATTTAAAGAGTTTAATCAACACACCAGAAATTCACTTGTGAGAGCCATACCAATTTCAGTGCACTTTAAAATGCATTTGCTATTTGTCCAGCTTAAAATAAGTTCTGCTCAAAAATAAGCAATAGAAAGCAACCTAAAATAGCAGTAAAAAATTCCATAGACTGAAGCACTTATGTTACAATGCCTCAAGCACATTTATAAGCAATTTCCTAGAATATTCTCAGAGAGTAAAGCATGCAGTTATCAGGAATGCCTGTTACAGATTCTGGCCTCATCACCATCCTCCCCCTGTCCCCACCAAAAGTAAAGAAAGTAAATGCTAGTAAAACACAACAAAATGGATTTTTTAAAGCAAAGTGCCTACCTGGCATGGTGTCTATTAGTATGGAATAAAGAAATTATATACATTTCAGACAATTTTATAATTGGTACTCTGACAAAAATACTATCGGTGGATATCCTCTTACAGGTTAGGAGTTCACACTGCTGTTAGATTTCCTTCAGTGCTAAAGGAAAGTTAAAGCTTTCTGATCAAAGAATTCAGGGAAGTAAAGAGGCAAAACGCTTCAGGATATTTTTGTTGTCCATCTTCATATAGTTTGCTCATTTTGGCACAAGTAATAGTTGTTTACTCTTAAGTTGTTCAAAGTTGATGGGTGTCTTATGATTTCTTTATGATTCTGAGTGAGAGAGCAGACTTCAGTATCTTTTATTTCCCAGTTTCTGGGTGGAAGGCATCGAGAACTTGTCAAAATCTCCCTTCTTTTTTTCTAGCAATACTGATTCTGCTTTGAATTTGATACGGGATACATTTTTCTTATATTAATTAATGATATATAGTTACTAGCTAGTTTATGTGGACTAGTAAAATGCAGCACAGGAAATATAATTATTTTTCTGGGGTCACACAGTGGATCCAACAGAGGAAAGAGGTCACAGATGAGACAGTTTTTAGAACTCTTTCCCCCATCTTATTACATTAGCAATTCTCATTCCGAACTGCTATTTATTTCCTTTTACATGAGGACTGGCATTTAGAAAGTATTTCCTTTATTTGAAATAGACAGCAAAGTCACATGTGCACCAAATGATCAAGACATAAACACTCACAGCCATTAGTGAGGTAAGTTTGGATTGTGCAAAACAGGCTCATTTGCTGCAGATGCAGATTTACATCTGCAATTATGACAACTGTGGGCATAACTGATGACACACATTTTAACTACCTCTTTTGCATGAGCAATTATGTAGTTAAATGTGTAGAGTGCAGTGAATTGCACCCACAAAATCAGAGGCTGAGATTAGGCCTTTTTAAAAGATCTAGACCTTACAGAGTGCCAGATAATTGTATACCTCATAAAAGAGAGGAGGGGGGTTATTTCCTGGCAGTTTTTAAGAAAATGGGACCATTTAAGTTAATTATCTGTGCTGGCTCATTTGAACACCTGTTGGGTTTAATTCAGTAGCACCTGGTGCCAACTGCGGGTAACAGGCATGGGGGTTACTAATTGACAGATTATGTTGTTTCTGTTTCCATTTCAACTTTTGGGGGTTTTTTACTCAATTTTTAGTAAGCAAACTTTAGCAGGATTCAAGACAGAAAAATGCAGAAATAACAAACCACTATTAGAGAATGCAACAATTTTCTCCAGGAACACATGCGACATGCAAATTTTGAAGCCTGATGAGCACCTATATTCTGGTAATCTCAGTGGCACATGCACCAACTTAGAAACATCAAGGCTAAGGGTAGGTTGAAGTCATCATTTACAAGAGCTGCTAAATGCATTAGACAGAATCAGAGAAAGTGACCCTCTCTCAAGCCATCCTACCCAAATGTCATCATTTTGCTCAAGGGAAGCAAAAACAGTGCTGTGTTCTAACCTAGCACCAGCCTTTGCCTCTGGGCAAGTTTATACTGTATCTTCAGTCTGGGTTTCCTGCATCTTCAGTAACTAGTATGCCCACTGGGCTGCCACACAAAAAGATTGTGCCTCTGCCAGTTACCACAAGAAACCATGATTTTTACCATGTTCTAACAGGAAATTGTCTGGTTTGGCCATAACTGTCCTCTGAACAGCCCAGAACATCCCAAGAGAGGGAGGTCTCGGTGCACCAAAAGATCCAAATCCAGATTGCTGAGAAAATTTAAGAGAGGAAAAAGAGACATCACTGTTAAAGTGAGAGCTCTTAACAGAGGAGCTCAGAATCATTAGGCATCCTTAGGGCATCCTAGTCCTTCACTGAATTGGATTTTTCAAGTCCTCACAAACTTTTGGAAATATGCTTAAATAATTTGCAGAAGAGGAATGCATTCATAAACTTCTTGCTGAACTGGAGTTGTAAGTCAGACATGAGAGGATTTGGGTTTTAGGCATTTCATTTCCTTGTAAAAGTCAACCTGAAAAGAAACAAGAAATCTCGCGTGCTGTACACATAAATTTTATATTTAGGGTCTTAACTTTTTCTTCTTCAGTGAAGCAGACTCATATACCTGTAAATTTCACCAAACATCACAGTAATAACACAGAATTATAAACCAGAGCTCACCTTCAATGTGCTCAAAAGTTCCTGTGATAGAAACAAAAATTAATACGAGAGAAAAAAACAACTAAACCATCCCACTACCTGAAAGGAAACATCACCTCCTGTTAAATCAGACCTAAGAAAGTAACGAATTCTCACAGTAGAAAGTAAAGAAAATGAGGTAGGTTAGTTTTACAGTTACAATATATGTTAATCCATATGATATATAACATTAGGTAGAAAACAAATGGAATAGAGCATATTTTTAGAATGTAGCTTAAAGTAATTGGAAATTATAGTATCAAACCAAAATATGTGTATTTATAAAAATATTTATTGCAAAATTAGATTTACACTATGTTTACAAATATTATACTCAGTATATAAATATACTCTGCAGATTGTGCAGAAACAACGTTTGGTGGTGATACAGTCTTTGTGGTTCTCAGAAACTTAAAAATAGTCTGCTATTACGTCATCTATTTGCTCCCACATTCGAGTGGAGGTAAAAACTTAAACGTATCCGGAAAAGTTTTAACTGGTATAAAGATGAGAATAATCAAAACTAGTAACAGAATTGCATTAATTAGTACTTCTGCTAAATAATTAATCATCAACCCTTTGCATAGCCCCCGGCCAAAACTATATATGGTTTCAAACTGACAACACGTAAACCTCGAGAGGTATCCGCTCACTTGAATTGAGCTTGAGGTCATTTGTTTAGCTGTAAGAACATGGTAACTTTTAAATTAAAATTTTTATTGTTAAAGTATTGTTCTGGAATATAAAATTGCTGCACCTATGTTTGAAGTGCCAGTTTTAATCACGCAGAATGACTTGTGACTTCATAAATTTTTGGTACAGATGGTAGGGATTTCCTGGTGGGAGACTGTGGTGCCAAATGCATTTATTCCTATGCAGAAACTCATGTGTCACACGGCACCAAGGGGTTAAATTTTACACGCAGAATTCTCTACATGATAATGCACTTCCATGTTCCCCATCTGGCTATTGTAAAATC
This sequence comes from Pseudotriccus pelzelni, assembly GCA_035584735.1. Lineage (NCBI taxonomy): Eukaryota > Metazoa > Chordata > Aves > Passeriformes > Tyrannidae > Pseudotriccus > Pseudotriccus pelzelni. Next base: position 11,287,713 of record JAWMRA010000161.1, on the reverse strand, counting down.
ACAAAGACTGTGAAGGCACAAGCATGAAGTAGAAACTGGTGTCCTGATTTTCAGTGGTTCTGAGTATCTGCAACTCCTGCTGAAGATGGGAGCCACAGGTGCTCCGTAATTCTGGAAATCAGGCCGTTATTAGAACAACTTCATGAGTATTTGTTAAAGAATTTGGAATAGTGTCACTTCTCACTTTAAGCCCCCATTTTTCTCTTGATAATCCTCTAAAAACCAAAGTTCTTTACTAGAAATGGAAAAACACCTAACACTAAAATATGTAATACATGTGAAAACCATAAACAGGATAGGAGAATACAAATAGGTAACTTATTTGGGGGTTTCAAACAGAACATGCAGATAGAATGCAGAAAGTACAGAACAACAAGGGACACTGTCCTTCACAGTCTGCCTATTGAAGCTGAGGAACTCTTTGCCAAGAGTAAATTTTTATATGACTGACTGGGTGTGTGGTACTTAGTTGCCAGTTGGGTTAAATCACGACAGTCCTTCTTGGAGCCCAGTGTAGGGCACAAGGTGTTGAGCAATATAAAACACTGGCTGGTCACATACCGGAAAGACTGAAGCACGAAGGCAAGATCACTGTCTGAAGCATCACGTCATCCAGAAAATTTTCCCTCAAGGAAACCAGCTTAAAACTGCTAGGAATAGATGAGCTGGAGGTAACAAATGGATTCAGTGTATTTCAAGAGCTCATTTCTGACCAAAGGATGCCTCTAGGCCTCTGAGTGCATTTCCTGGCATGAGGGCATTCTGTCATCAGCCTACGATGAACGTCTCTCAACATTTAGAAACCACTCAAACTCGATGAAAAAAAAATAAAATATAGTTCTGCACTGAAACTAATGCTAAAAGTTGTTGCACATTCACTGTGGAAGTGCAAACAGAAGACAATTAGTATGGAGTTGCATTTGTAGGTGTTTTATAGTTGAGATAGCCAGTCTGCTACCTACTTCATAAATGAACAAAAGCGTTGTAAATTAAAATCTACTCTGTCTGAAATGTTGTGTAGTATGGAGGCAAGGAATGGTTTACTATGAACTATAGGAAGGTTTTGTTACCTGCAACTGTGTTCATACGAAATTTAGTCTCAAGCTTCAGGAACATACTTGGTGAAATCACATAGATGGTAGTTTTCCATATCTTCAGTTTCATAAAGCAAGACAGGATGGTACTTTTAGCATGGCAGGGCTGGATGAAAGTTGCCTCATTTTTCAGGCCATTGTAGACTTACACATTTGCTTGTGGCTATTCTCCCACATACAAGAATGCACTGAAACTTTGGGAAAAAAAGCTTCCTTTAAAGCTCCACTCAATTAGCAGGAAGGCAGAAAGCTGCTAGTCCAGAATGGTTCTTTCGTAGGTGAAGGTGTGAGGCAAAACCAGTGCTCCATTTTGAATAGGGTGAGCTATTTATCCTCCCATGTACCAGAATACTTCTCAATGATTCATAGGCATTTCTCTTTTTACATGGCACTGAAGCCAGCTACGGTAGAAATTAGGGTTTGCTATCATCAGTGTTATCTTTAAGTAGCAGCTATATCCATTCCCTTTGCTTTAATTTCAACTACAAAGTAGCACAACTGTTTCATCAGACAGCACAAAGTTCAGTATTCACACAGTGACAAGATCTACAGCCCATCCAGCAAGCTGGGAGCTCCCAGGTTCCCTTCTCACTACATTTCACTTGCCTTCAGAATGGCCCCTGTAGCTCAATCTTTTTTTTTTTTTTTAATTTCAAAAAAAAGTTTTATTACTAAATTAATGAAACCCAACCCAAACCCATACTTCCATATATGCCAAAACATATGGGAAATTAGGTAAAGTTTGTTTGGGTAAGGAGTAGAGTGTCAGGTTTCTCTTAGTTAACAGGCTTATCAGAAGCCCATGGGATACGAGCAAATCATGTTAATGGATTTGGGAGCTTTGGATAAGAGCCCTAACAAGTGTTCTGTTGCTTAGATTGCATTTTTTTTAATTTTCCACCCTACTGAGTTCCACTGAGGCAATACAACAACTTTATGTACCATATAAGTAAGAGGTGGAGCACAAGGGAAAGAAATGGCATCTCTTCAAAACTCACTGCTATCCACTGGTTATCAAGTAGTTCATTAGCTGTGATTTGGTGAGCAGCATCGACTTTCAGAAGTACTTTCAGAACTTATTTTGCTGGAAGAAAACCCTGCAACTTAATACCTCTCTTTTCAGCTAACCACAACTAGACACATTTGCAACTGAGTGCTTTAATTCAGCAGAGACTATTTTACCTACAATGCTATGAAATTAGTCCACAGTATCATTTACGTCAATTCATTTTTATCATCAATTGGGCTTTTCAGAAAATGTGTACTACTTAAAAGCAACAAAAATATCAAAACTACTACATATATGGAACTCACTACAATACAGTCAGCATTTATTTTGTGAGAGCATTGTGTACTTACCACTAACTGTTTCCCTGACAAAATTTTTAAAGCTCAAGTCTTCCCTTCTCATTAGTTCGAAAGCTTTTCCTTCTAAGCTTCCTATAAAAGGTATAAGAAAATCAGGTCAGTGAAGGAATATCTACTTTTCTACTATCTATTTTTCACTGGTGAGGCAAAAACTATCTATTATGGGATGACTCTGAAAACGAAAAGTTGGCAGGACTGGGAAAACTTCAGAGAACTCTACAAAAGTCACTCAAGTTCTAAAAATGTGTCTCAGAGAGATTTAAAGGAATAAGGTTAAGAGGTTAAAAGGCAATTGAATCTTGGTCACTAGGTATCCACATAAGTAAAAGATAATTGCTATTATATGGATTCTTTTAGTAACAGCCAAAGGTTTAACAAGATACAACTTGTATCTAGCTGGACAAGCTAGAAAATAAAATCAGCTGAACACATATAATATTTTGCTATTCCATAACTAACCCATCCAAATCCCTTGGCTAACTGAAAGAGAACCTGCTGCCACCATTTGCAATATTCCTATCACAGAAATACTGTTTACAGCAAGTACTTTATACTTAGAGTTTCTTTTGATTTCATGTCCAAGTAACATCTTCTGTTAAACAATTCAGCAATTCTGTCCTAGCAACCACTACATTTCAATGATAAGAACCATCATTAATTCATGGACCACTGGTTTTAGTCTCATGAAGTAACCCTTTTTAGTGATTTAATAACAGTCACAAAAACTGAAACAGCAACGTGACAAAACAGACCACTCTCAATTTACACATTGAAGTCTCCATCAGTTGTCTTTTTAGAAAACAGGGTTTGGTTCAAACACAGGTTATAGACTCAGTATAAGAATTACTAAATACTTCTATTCTGTGGCCCTTTTTCTCTAAGTCAGTTTAGTCATACATAGTAGTTGCTTGTGTCCCTAAAGTCAAGGGTACTGATGTTCAAAACCCAATTCCAAATGCTTACAGTCTATGAAATATGTTCAGTTCTCAGTCTAAGGTGCTATTCTTCATTGAGTAAATTAAAGCAATTGTGATTCATAGAAAATTATAGAAGTGTATAATATCTTATTGCTACAAAAGGAGTATTTTTCAGAAAAAAAAAATCCAAAAATACTCACAGAAAACAAAATATCATTTTTAATTCTTCATTCTTTGTGCTGTTGTCTAGTTGTATCTCCTTTACCTGTACTGTGTGAATGTTGCCTTGCTTGGCCTCATCTAAACTTTGTTATCAGTAGAAACAGGATAATAAAAAAGACATAAAATGTCAGAAAAATGTTAAGACTTACACATAAGTGTCCATATTAATAGTATGTATGTTCATAAAAATATACATTGTCTGCATTCTTGTCTTGTATTTATTTTTAGTAAAATATTTGAATAAATGTGGTATCTAAATGTACATTCAATTTAGTCACTCCGTATCATCTATTTCCTTTACATACGTTGCATTCTTAATGATGTGGTAACAATAAAAAAAGAAGTAAATATATGTTAAACTGAAAACAAATGCATTCCTAAAAAAAATTAGTTTTACAGTGTTTAAATTTGTTTGGTATTTGGTTTCTGTGACTATGTACCAACAGAAGTATTAACCAGAAATATCAACTCTAAATACAGAATATTCTTTGAAAGTAAATATTGATCTGTATTTTACTAATCACATAGAATGATAAACTATATCATGTGGTCTGTGTTTTCAATCCTAACTTATAAAGACAGATGAAATTTCTAATAAATTTTTACATCATACTTTTCATACACAACTGACTTGCAAAAATTACTTAGCAAATAGTTTTGAGAAACTAAATACACCTATTTGTGAACATTTGAAACCAAAACCAAGAATCTAACTTCATCAAATAAATTATTTGCAATAAATAATGTTTTTAGTTCTAATCCCAAAACACAGAAGTAGCTACAGAAAAATGTAATTGTCACCTCCTAGTGAAGGATGCCTGTCACTTTATATCAAAGTGAAATACTGTGTTGTTTCATTCACATGGCTTTAATTTTTCAGATAAAACATAAAATTAATATTTTAGTGCATTTTCCCCAAAACTTTTAATCTCAAAAAGTCTTCAATGAAAGTTGTGGTTTTCTTTTATCCTCCAATTCTCCTTCCCAATCTCTCTCAGGACTTAAATCCACATGGAACTCAATTTAAAGAACAGAAAAGGGGCAGAATGCATTCATTTCAGAACGTGATACCATAAGTATCGGCTGGTGACAATGTCCTTTATTCTGCTATGCAGAGATAGGACTAAATTCTCTCCAGACTAAGGCAGTGACAGACAACAGATAACTTCAGCTGAAGAAATCAAGTTAAGTAGGTGAAACACATCACACAGCACCTCAAAAATCGGTGAAGGAATTTTCTGTGCCTTTAGAAAGGAGCAAGAATTACCACATTTTCTTAATAGGTTTCCTATTGCTGTAATGCAGGAAGTAATTTATTAGACATCCTGCACAAAGGTTTTTGAGAACTATTGCGGGGCCCAGAGCCTCTGAACAGTCTTGGAAGAATGAGCAAGAAATCCAATAGAGCAGATTGCACAGGAAAAAGAAGCCCCTGACCCTTTCCTATTAGAGAGCAGCACATGGGCTGTACTCTCGTCAGCAGCACTCTTGCTACTCTACTCTTTCAGTGTGCTGACATACTTTTGTATTTTAATGGATTCTCTTTTTGTTGGTAACTATTGTGTTTGCTTCTGTTAGTGTGTGTTAGAATAGGAATGAAATGGGAAGTGTAAAGTACACCCCAGTTTAAATTACCTATAAAAATCCATCACACAAAAATCCCCATTATGCAGAGGTAACAACCCTGTGCATTAACATTCATGGAAACAGAGCTCGTGAGTCACCTCGGGGCTTGTGCTCCCCACACAGGTAGAGGCTGAGCCTGTCGTGGCAATCATACCCTTGGTACCAGGATGGAGCATGGCATGTGCACTGCAGAGAGAGCCCTGGCAGCCAGGAAATTACCAGGGAGGCATTAGCTGGAGCCAGGAAGGGTCAAAGTTGTGATGGTAACAATAATGGCTCTAACAGTATCTTTAAGCCCGTTAGAGGATCACCAGGAGCACAAGCTATTATTCAAGGGTGGGCAGAAAAGCAATTTGCAAAACCAGAATTAAAATCAGAAGATGATCTTATGGCTTTTGTATTACTGTTTTCAAATTAAGCAATAAAAAGGAGTATGAATTACATTTTATTAATTCATACACAGTGTTTTCATTCTCAGGTAGTCAACACAACAAGGGGTGAATTATTGTTACTTTGTTCTCACACTGTTGTGATTACAAAATGCTAATTTTAAGAAATATTTATATTGCTAATTAAGGAAGAAGGTCAGAAGTTCTAAGCTCTGGCTGCAATCAACACAGTTCACTGCTCTGAATTTTACAAGTTCTGAGCTGTGAATTGTGCTGATTGCAGGCACTGCTCTGGGTTCTTATTAGCCAGTCAAACCACCCTGGTTCTGCCAAACATTTTATTATATATTCTATTGTATTATGTTGTACAAATTCTACTACCATGATGCAAACATTAATATCATGAAGTACAACCATAAAACTCATTCTGTATCAGCATAAATACTACTCATGGATTTTAGAAATTAAAAAAAATAAAATTAAAATAACTGCAATAAAGCTATGAACACTTCATAATGCTGACACAAGAAGAAAAGTGAGCTAATTTTATAGAAAAGAAACTGAGGAACCAAAATAAAGTGGAAAGAAAAAGCAAACAAAGACAGTCCAGAAAAGAGAAGGTTATGAAATTGTGTCTGTGTCCACATGCCCATGTACAGTCAAAGTTATAAAAGAATGCAGCTGTGCACAACAAAAGCAAAAGTCACAGAACAGAAATGATAACAAATGAAATGACGGTAATAGTGTTCCATAACATGGGCATTAAAGTATCATTTGGGGGCAACTGAGAGAAGAAATACACAAAGGGGAGAGAAAAAACAGACAAATGCATTATGAGAGAAAACAGTCCCTGAATAAAATGTGACATTTTAGTTGCATCATATGCACAGTAATTTATGTACTTTGCAATAATTTATTTTTAATTACTGGGGTGCCTTTTGATATTAGTCAGTATAGGTAAGATAAGATTTTTCAGAAAGGAATTATTATTTTGTGATTAAGACAAATGTTATAAATAATGAAGTTCTTGATTAAAAATATGCATGTACTCTTACAAATGTAAAATTTCATTTCTTCCTCTAATAACAGCAAACTAATAAACTTTCAGAGGTCTCAGGTAACCTGTACGGGGAGACCTGGCAGGCCTCGAACATCTCAGTTACTGTCACCACAGGTAGGGGTGGAGAGGAAAAACCTTTGCCCTGACCACGCAGTTTGTGCAATCCATTTCAGGGTTTGACCAAAAATCTGTAAATCAATTATTTAATTCTCACATATAGACCCATCCAGGAATGAAAAATGGAGGCCTGAACTCTCAGTTGGGTTTTATGGCATTTCACTGCAGTATTCTGTAATATGCTGTTACTTCGGGATTATTAAGTGGTCCATAAATCAAATACTCAATTTTTAATACTGAACTGTATATTTTACCTTATTTTGCATAGAAATTTTTATTGTTTACATACAAACGACTGTTAGAGTTAGATCTTTTGTGAAGATTTAGCACACAGGTTTATTTTTTATTTCGGTGCAAAATTGTAGGTACTTGTATTATAAATGGGTCTGTACATTTTATATTACTTTTACAAGCTACTTACAACATGTACATAATGACACCTATGCTCCAAATGTCACACTGTTGGCTGTAGTCATAGGCACTGATAACTTCAGGGGCTGCCAACCAAGCAGAAAAAATAGTATTAATAATAGAAAAAAAAAACTTTTAAATGCTTAAACACAAAGCATGAAGAATGTGCTGATGTGGTATAATTTATTCCCATATGTAAAGAGGAACCAACAGCAGATGTTTAAATGAATAATGTACAGACCTTAACAATTCATGCTGATGTGTCCTCACTTTTATCATTTAGCTGTTAAGGGGGTGGTGACACTGTGACATTAACTGTATGATTAAAGTTAGTACTCTTTTTCTCCACAGTAAGTTATTAAAGCAGTATTCATAACATACTGCCTTAAACTGCTGCAAGACATCACACAAACTTGGTTTTCTCCCAGACATAAGGGTAGTGCATAAGAACACAGGGTTTTTGCAAAACAAAAAGCCTCTGTTTGCTTGAACACATCATATGATGAACAAAATCTATACCAAAATACTGTAAAATAAAAATTTTCACACCTATTTATTTATATCCTAGATTAAAATTTCAAAAATTATAACCTATTCAACTAATCATTTTATATTATTTCAGTCATATGTCAGAAAGATACTACTTTGGGAGATGGCTTAGTGATATTTTGTCTACTGTATCATGGGAGATGTGGTTGTGAGTTCACAGCAAGGTCTATGGTTTCACTTCCAGAATCAATGGAGGTGACATACTTAGTAAGGAACAAAAGATAACCTTCACACAGTAGAAGGGGAGATTGACAGTGAATATTTTATTTGGTGTTGTCCTACCAAATCAAAAAGCTTGTTTAACTGTGATCTCAGGTTTTTTATGTTTTAGGTAGGCACAAGCTTCAAATATCTAATTATTATGGCAAGGGTCTTGAAACAGTTAGTTTATGGTTGGATAATATCACAACTGCTAAAGCAAGACTTTACAGGAGATTCTTACCATTAATATTGCCAAACTGGTCAGACTTACTGTACGGTCTCATTTTTAATCAATCATTTTGATAACATATTAAACCAGCAGCAATTCATGCTATTAACATTCTGGGAAACCTTACAAACTTATATAAGTTTATATCCTTATATACACATCCTGCACAAAATAAAATCATTGACTCCGGAAGTTGATATTACTTTTATGATTCTTCTTACTAATAAACCAGTCTGATTAAATTTTGAATTTCCATGAGTCTCACACAGAAGAAGGAAGGATACGAAAGATGGGAATAAGAAAAAAAGGAAAACATAAACATAGAGGAGCAAAATCAGAAAGGAGCAACAAGCAAGGGATGTAACTAAAAATGAAATCATCATATGAGTAGTAGGAAGACAATGAATAAAGATGCTAGTATTGTACTCAACCAAGAATGCAACTGATAGATGATGCTTAGAAGGCAAATGAATTTAATGTCTTCTTACATCAATTTTAACCAAAATGTCAAGTGCAAGCAGTGGATAGCACAATCAATATCAATGACAACGGGGCAAGACCTCAGTCTTTTACAGAGAAGCAAAAGGTTAGCAAGTACTTGAGCTGGAAATTTTAAAATCAGCCATAACCAATACAATTCATTCTAGAGTACTCTAAAAGTGACAAGACTTTTCATAGCTATTAGTGGTTCAAGAACCATTCGTGGAAGGCAGATAAAATACTTGAAAACTGAAAAAGGCAATCATTATTGTATCTATCTGTAAGAGAGCAGAAAGGCTGGCGTCAAAGAACTAAAGAAGTCTCTCATTAATTCTCAGTCCCAGGAAAATACTGGAAGTAATAAGCACTAGAAAAAACACAGAGGTAAGTAACAGGCAATATGAACCTGTCAGGAGCCCATGCAGCACAGGTTGACAGGCTTCAGGGTTAGAGGAGAAACGCAAAATATCACACGTCTCTATTTTAGTAAGGCTTTTGATATTGTTTCACTTCATGTTTTAGTAATGCAAAATATTGATTTTAGTGTATTAATTTAATACATTAAACTGTCACGGGAGCAATGCACACATGTTCATAAAAGGTGCTTCTCGGGAAGTATTGTAACTAGTTTTTTGTCAAAGTGGGAGGCTGTGCCAAGGTAAGTTTTGTAGCTGCCTGTCCTAGGCATGATACCATTGTAATTGATGACCTGGATGATCCAAGAGAGAGTGTATTTTTTAAATCTGAAGACAACATCAAGCCAGGAATGGCTGTAAGTATACTGAAAGCCAAGCTCAGAATGCAAAGGAGAAGAGCTGGTCAAGGACTGAGCTGAACATGAGTTAACAGTTCCAGTGTTTCCAGATGATGACTCTGCAAAACAGGATTAGCTTAAAACCACCACCCTGGTACAAAATGTCTTTGTGCACACCTGACTCTTCTGAGGAGGCCAAGGCTAACACTCTTCTTCTTGTCTATCTTAGAAACCTATTTAAATATGTCAGATGAAAAAACAGGACAAGGGCCAATTCTTGCACTTTTATATGGACTTCAGAATCCTTAAATAAATTACAAAAATTCAACCATTACCTGTATTTTATGTGCAAGCCTAGGGTTGCAACATGTGCACAGCAATCCATCCACTCAGCCCAGCACTGGTAAGGCTTCAACTAGATTTTGCACTCACTTTTGAATACTCCCATTTTGACATAATAGGTACTGAGTGGAGCATGGCGAGTTAATCACTAAAACTGGAAATGAAGGACAGGACTGAGAAAATTCATCCTCCTTAGTCTAAGAGACCAAGGGAGAAGTGTAATAACAGATTGCTGGAAATAGGAAGGTGCCTGCCTGTTCTTCATATCCATGATGGATGGGGAGAGCAATAATAGTTTGAAAATGTGAACCGCAGTTCCACCCTTTTCCTTAACTCCATGCACAGGTTCCCACCACCTCCCTTAGGTCAGCTCTGGCAATTATGTGGCTGCAGGTGAGTTAACTGAAAGTTTATAATGAAAAAAGTGATTAGATCATGGCCTGCAGGTATAACTTTGAGCTGATTGTCAAACTGAAGGTTTGGGGCAGACAGGAGGAAAAATTTCTAGGGGGATAATGAAGCATCAGGATAGAGTGCCTGGGAAGATTACAGAGTCTCCTGTACTGGAGGTCTTTAAGTACACACAAATATTCATCAGCAATGACTTCAGTATGGCTGCTTCTTTCTTTGGACAGCAAAATATATCAAACGATTCAAGACCCCTCAGAGTGATGAGGCTCTATGTTTCTGTCATGATTAGTAAATTGGAAAGTGATTTCATCCTATACAACCCCCTCACTTACAGAGTATTTAATCAATCAAACTGGTGGAAGGACTAATTATCTTCCTCCAAAAATGATTTCTTTTTTGCTTCTGTTTTGCAAGTGAAATGAATTGCTGGTACAAACCACTGAGGAAAAGACTTCAGAGAATTAAAAAAAAAAAAAAGAATGCTGTATTGGACAACAAAGTTAAATGTACTATAACATGCAGTATAAATCAGAAAGGGCTACAAATTTTTATATTATGGAATGTACAGTATTCATTGCCTAATAGAAGTGGGAAAAAAAGTCTTTTGGACAGGCTACATCATAATTATTTGCTTTTCTGTGGTTTTTTTTCAACTTCCATTTCAACATCTGATATTAATAAGTCCTATACACTGGCATAGGTACATTTTCTGGATGGAAATTGTCTAAGAAAAATATGGTTTATTATTTGTTTCCCACTTTTTAGATGGAGATTCCTAAAATTTTCTTCAGAACATCAAAGTCACAAATTAGCTTTATGTAACCAGAGAGAGGTACTGTGATTCAGATAGCACTGTGGGTTTTAAGAACATCCAGCAAGAGAGAATAAGCAGACCTCGTAACAACAGAATATGTTGCTTGCACTGAACTTGACTTAGCAATAACAGAAGGTAGACCAAAGCTGTTTGAAGACAACATCAGGTGGAATGAAAGAGCACAGTGAGTACTGTCTGCCTGGAGAGCATGATGAAAGCTCATGAGAAAATAAGAAAATTCTCATATTGTTCTTCATATTGTCTTAGAACTCATAATAAGTACCTGATAGACGAGGGAAGCAGGGAGGAAAGAAAAGAGCAGAAAGGAAGGGTCTGACAATGAACAGTACAGCTTCATCAAGGAATATCAGCAGACATGAACCCAGACTTTGCTACAGAAACATCTAAGATCTGATTAACTTTTCTCCCTAGCTGCTACCTTCTTTTGCTATAGTAGAGAGGTAATTCCGTGCAGCCTGTAAGGTATTGCTTATAAAATGACCCCCTTGCATGACACAGTATGTCACTGTTTGCTCTCTGCAGATGTACAATCACCTGGGATGGATGTTTGTCCTCACTGTCAGGACCTGCTTGCCTGTTTCCTCTATGAACAGGACAGTGAGTGAGGTGAGCTCATCCAAGCACGGACTGTCAGCAGTCCTCGGCTTCTGGGCAGCAGTTGTACATCTGTTCCCATGACCATTTCAGAAGTATGGAATTGTTCTGCCTCTCTTATGCAGAAGGGAGTTCGAAAAGAACCCTCTATTAAAACCAGCTCTTTGAATCTCTGATTGCCTCTGACCAACAAGGGTATGTCTGTAAAATCCATAAGCACTTGACTTCAGATTCTTTGGTCAATAATGTCTTCTGTCAGCTTTGTCTGAACCTTAAGTACACATGAACCTTCCAAGGCATTCTTAAAGAATGGCAAAACATTAAATACTATTCAAGTTCTAACCAGTGAAAAACTTCAGAGGGTTTGAATTTCCAGAATAGCAAAAAAACAAGGAACATGTATAGACAAACATACCCCAGCGCTGATTTAAAATAAATCATTGCTTGGTTTCTTCAGAGCTTCATTTGTCTCTGATACAGTTTGCTGAACTAGTAGAGGAAGGAAATAATGACCATGAGTGCTAAAAGAAGCCTAACCAAAAAGGCTCCTCAACTGTCCTTAAAGAGGGACTTTCCAAAGGGTATAGAGAAATGTTGATTAATATCTTCTTTTTTTAATAGATAGGGTTCTATCCTGATAGAAAAACCTTATTCAGGTGTAATACTTGTGTGGAGAAGCCAAATTTCTTCAGTGTACTTTTATATTTTATACTTTCTATATCAAAGTCCATGAGGCAATACATACATCTGTAGGTGTCAGTACCTGAGTTCAGGAAGGAATGTCCTGATACTGAGACACGGCTTGAAACAGAAGGTCTATCTATAATTATTAGCAAAATTTTGTCTAAACTCCTTGCCACTGTGCACCTGTGCCATGTTCTACTGTACCATATGAAAGAAACTCTGTTCTTTCACCAGGAGCAAGCTACGTCTGGATTTCTCCCATAATTCTGCTCACATATCCTGCCCAAAACCAGAAAATCATAGAGATCCAGGGAGACTGTTTCTCACAGCCGAAACCAGGAGGGTGCAATGCTTAGCCTGTGGTTTAACATCAGCTGCCTCAAGCCTGAAAGCTCTGAGGCAGTTAAATGTCTGTTTTAGCTGTTTTTTCAATCTCACACTCTGTGACAGACCTCTCCTTTCCTGTAGCTGCTTTCCTTGCTGCCGGCCATACCAGCTTCTGGGTTTGGTTCTGTGTTTTCTTCTTCCTCCATTAAAGCTATTCAGGAGTTATTCACCTCTAAAATGAGGAGAACAAGAAAAGTGAGGAAAGATCTGTCCTCATTCACAGGACAGAAGCCAGGAAAAATGTTTGCACCTTTCAGGAGAGATGAGAGAGCGTGTTAGTTGCTGTTCTAAATGGATATATAAAGCAAGGCCATGAAATAAGAACAGCTGGCCACGATGGGTCTACTGGTGGAAGTGGTGAGTTGACTACACAGATGGAAAACCTGCTGACAAGCCAGATTTACATCTTACATACCTCTAGCGTTTGTAAAAAGAAAGGTACAAACTGCCCCAAACTGAAGGACAGAAGAAAATCCAAAATTATGTTTCTTATAATGAGCATGACGTTATATAAAAACATATAGGTCTAAGAAACAGAAAACAGTTTTGCAGCCTGGTTTCTCCCACCATAATTACTGAGTTGTCCACTCTTCAGTGTCTAAAACGTTTCTCAACCTGGAGTCTTCTACCCCAGATAGTAAATTCATTATCCAAAAAATTCAGTTGTACAAGATTATTTTAGAAGATGTCAACATTTTCGCAGTAACTACTACTAAAACACTAAGTTAGTGATGGATAATTAACACATGATTTATTAAGCATCAAAGGCTACTTTCTTTAATTAAAAAACAAAGTATGTAAGCATATGGAACATTGTGTTTAGGTATTGAATATTTAATAATATCAAAAGAATCCTATAATATGCTCATATTTCAATCAAGGAACGGTCCAAATAGGCTTTTTTCTAAATTACTAATAGATTTACATTAAACTGACAATATTCCTAATGTAAATATTAATTACATCTCACAGCATATGCTGGCTTCCTGAAACTAGTGGCTTGGGACTATGTTAATGCCAATCTGGATGCACAAGGTACGGTTACTTTAAGGATTTTTTTTTTCTAATTGACCAAGAAATATACTTCACATTAAAAAAAGAAGACTCTTTTCAACAGTGGCACTTAGCTTCCAAATGATTTTTTTTTCCCCTAATAACACCATTTAGTAACTCGTTTCAAAAGCTACTAATAGGTATCAAAGTCAAGTCTCCCAGTAATACCTGGATATTAAAAACTGTTCTTGAAGCAGAGCTGCTACAATTGTCATCTTACCTTTATGTTTAATTTCACTTCATTTACTTCATCGATGTCACTGCTTTTAAGGAAAATGTTTTCCAGTTTTAGATCTCTGTGAACAATACCTGCCAAGAGAGAGTAAGAAATAAAATGTTATCGGTTGCAGTGAATATCTTCTGACAGAAATATTTTAAACTCTTTTGATTAATTTCTTTTGTGCAGTTTCAGGGCATTGTACTCTAAACTAGTGGAAGCCTCACCAAAACCATTTCTCCCAGTGAGTCATATAAGAATTTAAAATTTTGAAATCTCATTTTTCACCACAATTCTGTAAGAAAGGAAAAAGTTCATACTGGTTCTGTCTTTAATACTGATAGATTATCTGCTATCATCTAACAAAAAAGTAGTGTATATGTACTAAATTTGCACGTATTTTCATACCTGAAGTTCATTTTTGTATCCCAAACCAGTCGAAGTCTTTGTCCTTTCAATGAATACACAGAAGAAACAAGGCTTTAAAAAAGGCACCATTCCATAACCCCATATATCTGTACGGAAAAACAGGCAAAGGAAGGGTTCCTAGAAGGAGTATGTCGTAACAAAGGGATTGATAATTTCTCTGCAAAAAATCTCCAGAATTATTCACAATCCTACGCTATCTACAAAATTTAAACTTTTGGCTGCTGTGGACTGTGCAGAATTGTAGTGCTTCTGGGTGGTGGATAAAAATGCTGATGTTTACTGAACCTTAAATGCAGCACATACTATTAGAAAGTATCAGGAACAACTTACTCCTGTATTTTCACCTCCTCTAATAGACTATACACTTAACCCCTGAACTAAGTTAAAGTTATAATGTAAAGCAGTTGCAAGCTAGGAAATAATAATAGTTATTGTCATAGACAAAAAGAGAAATAAAAGGAAATGGTAGCAGCTGTATCTGTAAGAAAAAAGAGTTCTAAGGAAGCATTCATGTAGTGTATTTTACTTTTTCTTCACCCGACTATTTTTATCCTATAAAATAAATAAAGATAAAATATCAATCATAACTTTGTTAAATGTATGAACACTCAAAATCAATGAACATATGGCAGAAAGAGAGGAATATAATTACAGTTTTTGTGAAGATATGCTATTGCTGAAGCAAGGCTTTGAATGATGTGCCCTGTCTCATTTTCTGTAAAATGTCCTTTACTACAAAGCATTTCTTTATGTTCTCCATCCTCACATAGCTCCATTACAAGATACATCTGGTAATATTAATAAAGAGAGAATGTAATGATTTTGTTCTGAGTTTAGTTTCTCTTAACGTAATAACAATATATATTTAATGGCAATGTTCCAGCTGTAGTGATGGCCTAGTGCCCTAATGCACTTACTATTTCATGAACAGAAGGCCAAGGACAATCGATCTGCCAAAAATATTGCCAGTGTTTACCACAACAAACTCTCAAGTTTTCAAAACATCTACATTTTTAAGATTTATACAAATACTGTGATTTCAAAACAAGGACAAAATATGGATTTAGCTTAAAGCCTCTTTCATTCAGTGCATTATCAATGGCTTTTAGAAAGTCTGAGAAAGTACCAGCCCTTGAAAAAGAGTAAAATGCAACTTTTCAGCAAGCCACTGACTTCCCTGGTCAGCCTGGGTAATACTCTGCTCTCAATGCAGATACTCAGACAAGGATGGGTAGTCACTGTGTAAAAATAAAACAAACAAATAAAAAACAAAGCACAACCCAAACAAACCAAAAAAAACCCTGACCTTCCATGATGCCAATGGTTTGGGAATTGCAAAAACTGTCTGTAAGTGAGAATTTGCATGTTAAAAACTGTTCTTAATGAAGTGAAAGTCCCTGAATATAATACTGGAAAAAAACACACAGTCTCCCAAATGTGTTTCCTATGAGAAGAGAGTCATTTAATCAACCTTTCTCAAGCCTTTTCATAAAGTTCCTGGGAAATCTAAAGTGGATACTGTTTAAATGCCAGTAAACAGTAGCCATCTAGAGAGCTATGACATCTTCTATTGCTAGGTGGCTCCCATATAATTTAATACTGCTTTTGTAGTAGTGACCAACATCTGTGGCTACACATCTCCAGCTTCCTTCTTGAGATTTTGTGTGTCTTACTGTCAACAACAGATCACAGGCAAGTAAGTGGTTGTATAATCAGATATTTCTAATTTAGGATGATAGTTACTTTATAACCATGTATATGAATATAAAGAAATGTATATGTAGAATTGCTACTTGAAAGGAGACCTATTTATGTTACTATCCAAAATGATGCATTTTATTCTGAAATTTCAGTTTCAGTGCTTTTTTCAATTTTCTTTCCAGATGTACATATAATACAAACTCCAACAATAGCTTTTAAAGTTTTCAACTGAATAATTTTAAAGCCTTTGATATTAAAGAAGGGATTATGATACAGGATAGATATGTCTCCATCATTGTGTTAACCACTGCAGGAATGATAAGAGACCCTGTGCATCAATGAGAATTAACTACAGAGAAATTAAAGACAACCAACTTCAAATCCAACTTCATTCTCAATTTTTTCACCTGCTATCTTTAATATAGTGTTACCATTTACAAACTATTCTACAACTGAAGAGTTCCATAAAGACATTCAGGGTACCAGTGGATGGTAGGAAAATCAGAAAATTGCCCACTAGATGCAAATTCTGACTCCTAAAGCAAAAGCTTTATTTCCAAAATATGATGAACAAGCAAATTTTATTAACTTCAACTGAATGTGCGCACTCCTAGCATTTCTATGAAATTAGATGTACTGTTCCACAGACTGAAAGCATGTGACCTCAGAGGTAATTTTCGCAGGGGCTGAGTCAACAAATAATCCAGATTCAGAAAAGGCTGAATATGTATTCACTGACCATGGGACAGATGAATAGGGTATCACCTGATTACTGCTGACATGGATTTAATAGTCTTTTACTTACTACTCTCACTTTACTGTTTTCCCTACACAGTTATCCAGACCTAAATCCTTGGACTGATTAATACCTTTCAAGCCTACAATCTAATATATGTTAGGTTATTTGTAGGACTAATAAGTCCTTTAGAGCATGCATTTCTTTGTCAGTTTAGACAATGGTAAAAAAATATATCTACTGGGTGCACAGACAAACCTTCTGCGTGAATTGGTTCAATCTTAAGAATTAAGGCTGATATCACAGGTGAATAGCACTAGAAAACATGACAAGATTTCAAAAAATTATGTAATTTGTTTCATTTATTACATTACCTTGAGGTAAAACAACACTGTTCAATGTCTTCAACAATAAATGGTTTTTAAATGTTCACTATTTCAAGTTAATTTGTTCAATGCATCTTCTAATGAATGGATTCTTTTAAGCAGTGAAAAGTTTGTGCTGTGGAATTCCTGGCATGCCTAGTGGGCAGCACTACCATTCTATGTTTTCAGGAATCTCTTGGAAATATCTTGCTTTACTTCAGAGAAATGAGCACTAGTAACTGTAGAATATGAAGAAATGCCTGCTCTTGAAAACACACCTCAAAAACACATGGTAAAGAAAGATGAGTCCAATTCCAGTTGGCTTACCTCCTCTACCCATGCTGGATCTTTCAAAAGGGGAAGTTATTTGTTATCCTCTTTGTCACTGGCTGCTTAGCTGGATACCTCTGCTAATGCACCTCCAAAACAATTTGTGATCTTTGTT
Source organism: Pseudotriccus pelzelni (assembly GCA_035584735.1). Taxonomy (NCBI): domain Eukaryota; kingdom Metazoa; phylum Chordata; class Aves; order Passeriformes; family Tyrannidae; genus Pseudotriccus; species Pseudotriccus pelzelni. The sequence continues at coordinate 11,270,097 of JAWMRA010000161.1, read as the reverse complement.
GTGATGGGGGCAAAAAAATACAGCATTGCTTGGTTCAAGTGAAGATAAGCATGTGCTACATTTTTCAGTTTTTCCTTCACTGCTTTCAGACATCTGTTCAATTTTATACAGGCTCTGCCCAAATTAAATAAAAACACTGAGACTGGCAGGAACGTGTCCACTGCTTGAAGAAATGGAACAAAACCTGAGAGATGAGAGGGTGGGTGGAACACAAAATCCTCGTATTCTAACTACAGCTGTCTGTCAAGCTAGCAATGGACTAGATTGGCATAACACAGCATGCTGGTTTGGACAGCAGAACTGCAAAAACAAAATAACATAGTCCAAAATGATGCTTCAGCTTGTCTAGCTACAGAATGCTTGTTGAATTCAGAGATGAAAAAAGCCAAACATTTTTTCCACCAGACAGTACAAAACTATAATAGATTTTTCCTTCAAAGCAAATGGTATGCAACACATTTTTAGAGGATTTCAAAATACATCATTAAACCTGGGAAGTTGTTGATCTGGAGCATCCAATAAAAATGAACTTTTGCTTCTGACTGGCAACATACAAGGACATCCTTCAGCAGTGCTGCCAAGGCAGGGATAACAAAAGTAAGGATTTCTGGGCACTCTTGTAATTCCCCTGGAGAGCTGATTTGCACATGATTCCTCCAGTCTACTTTTCTCAAAAAAGAAGCTGCACAAAAAGGCTCAGAGGGAGTTAAAATGCACTGAAGAAGGGAAGCTTAGCTCCACATTTTCAAGCAGGAGCTCTATGCCTCTGCAGTGGGAAACTGAGAAGAGGCAACACCTGGAAGTGTTAGGGGACTAAATAGCCTTTAACTCTCAGAAAACCATTGAGTGGAACATGCCCCGCTTTATAAAAGGGTCTTGTTCTTGTATTGCAAGATGGCTGGGTGAGTGAGGCACCAGAAACTACCTTCAACTGCTGACAGTGGCTCAACTCCTGCAGGACAGGGATCAGAGTGCCTGAAACCTGGGATCATGCCTCACCAAGCCCCTACTCCCCACGCTGAAGCAGCTGCTGCTCTGTGCAGCTGTGAAAGGCAACATCCCTCACCTCAGGCAACTTGGAGCTTCAGCCTAGGGAGACTACCAGGGTGTTGGCATTTTAGAGACAGAGAGAAATAAATGAGCTAAAAGAAGAATCCAGATTTCAAGAAAATGGAAAACGTTGGCTTAAGCCGGGAGCATACAACCTGCGTTTCTGCAGAAAACAAGGCCCAGATTTTCAGCAGGCATTCTGCAAAACCTCCTCTGCTCCATTACCTCTGATGCACCTCAGAGATAATCTCAGATGTCATTTGAACATCCTTAAGCCCTTTGGATCCACCCTATCCCCTCACTTCCCAGATCTAGCATTTGAATGACAGATGACTTATTAGAAAACAATAGTACAAAATACTTACATGAAGACAAAAACTACTTAAGAGAATGTTCTTTTCTGATATAGTGCTTTTATCATGAGATAACTTCTAATCTCACTCGTTAGCCGACATTCTGCAATTTACATGAAACGTGATTAATACCCTATTTCCATATTTAAGTCTCTGACAGTATTAATACTCTTAGTCCTACCATCTAAGAAATTTTTAACTTTAATATGATAAAGTTATTACAATTCTTGAGTCTCTGAAACTCACCAGGAAAAAAAAAGTGATAACTAACATGAAAAAGAGATAAGCTTAATGATACAAAGAAATACTTTCGTTCTCTTGAAGATGTTCTGAAAATATAAAAAAAAGGTTAAAATCCTGAATCTCTTCTACATTTTGCTTCAGGACAAAATTTTTGCATTAAAAAATTCTGACCTAAGTAAGGGGCTTCTGTTGACAATCAATAAACTGAAGAATATGGGGTTTTCTTTTCAATATTATCAATAAGACTATTCAAAAAAAAGGAGGCATAACTTTTTCAGAAAGCCTTTGTGATCCCTTTATCTAGGCACAAGGAAATACTACTAGTTCAAAATAAATAAATAAACAAAGCAGTAAATAGGGGAGGGACCTACAGCTGTTTTAAAATCAAATTACCACCAACAGGAAAAAAAAAAAAGAAGAAAAATCCAATTTTTTCATCAGCTTTTGATTAAGAATTCTTATTCTTGATACTTTAATCACCTCATAAGGGTCATGTGGCCTTTCTCAGACCCAGGTGTCAGTACAAGGGCAAGACATCTGGCTACTGTGTCTCTGTGCACCTAACAGATTATTTTGCAAGGTTTTATTAATCACTTAAACCAGAAACTATAACAACAGATTTAATTAACCAATTAAAGAATGAACAAATCTTTTGGCAGACAGCCCCATGGACAGACAAAAATGAGAGTGGCTGAGAGGAATCCAGTGAACAGCAAGAAGAAAGAGTACTCTGGAATTCACAGTACAGTTGTTAGATATCTTTCATCAATAAATATCCAAAACCTCAGATGCTCCAGCAGTAAAACATCTGACTTAACCTCTCTAGGTAACTATGATAAATGCACCTTGTATACAATTAAAAGCTGTACAGGAGGAACGGATGAATACCTGTGCTTTTGTTTAATATGCAGGGATAATATCATATGCATGTGATCCAATCGGGGAAATAGCAGAGGAGGAACAGCTACACGACAGCTTTAGGTCCCTGGAAGCATTTTCCTGTTACATCTGAAGTTTGTTCTCTTTTACATTGTGAACTGACAATGTGACCAAAGAGCAATTTGAAGGTATTTTTCTTTCCCAAGCCAAAAGTATTTTTAGGTGCTTTTGATCAAAGGTAAAATGGTGAGGGATCCAGTAGGAATGCAAGCTCACATGGATATATTTAGTTGTTGCAGATCAAGGCAGATATGCTGGTAGACATGGTGTCCGTCCTGAATAAAATGGGGTCACACTAGGAATTCCCACTTTCAACTTTCTGGTGCTGAAAGGTAGGAGTTACGCGGCCAGTATATTAGAATCTAACATCCCAGATCTTCTGGTATTTTAATTCCTCTATGATTTATAGCATCTGCAATACCTGAACTTGATTAAAACACAAAGTAAACCAGAATGCTGGGGCTCAAGCCTTACTGATTGCTCCCTTCTACTCCCTCCTACTTTTGGCACTTCTGCTTCTAAACTGAGCCAGAAATTAAATCTTCGCTTTAACACAGCAACAGCTTTGAGACCGGAGAAGTTACATTAGCCTCCTCTTACAATTTTCCCTATTTGCTAAATTAAGATAATGTCACTTATCACAATTAATGTTGTAAAATATTAAGACATGAATAAAAAAATTGTACAGGAAGACAAGTACTGCAAGAGCTGTGACTACACACTGAGGCCTCCTCCTGCAATTTTACTTATAAAAGAGCAACACCAAGAACAGACAAAAGCAAGGCCAGGACCTCATTGCAGCTGGCAAAGTGTCATACAAGAGCAAGACGACAGTCTCTGCCTATACATGGCTTATTACAAACTGCTCTATTAAAGCACTGAACATCTTTTCATGTTACTTACATTTTTCCAAAATCTGACAGTGATTCTTTCGAAAGCAAGACTCGAACTAATCCTATCTGCTTGCAAAAATTAAAGCCTCATGAAAAAGGGCCTCAAATATGAGCTATATAAATAGTTGATCCTACTAGTTAACAAATTAATACATAGTGATTTGTGAGAAGTATGTTTTTACCTTCAGTTTAAATGAAGAGAATGTAGTTCCCAGAAAAAGAAAGGTAAATTCCAAGAAAACTCGTGAGAAATTCCTGGAAAGAAAAGGTTTATTCTGTTTATTCTTCAAAAACATGTGGAATATTTGTACAACACAAAGGAAATGTCTTAGAAAGCAAAGGGGAAATTCCTTGAATATACAGGAGAAAATATCTGGCAGCACAGAGACAATTTCTAGAAGAAAAAGAGGAATTCCTTGAAGGCACAAGAAAGATTTTCTAGAACGCACAAGATAAATTCCTACAAAGTACAAAGTAAAAATCTACAGAGGATTCCCACCGGAAGTGAAGATTTCTCAGAAATCATAAAGGCAATTCCCAAAACATTGGAGGAAAAATTCCCAGGAAGCAGACAGGGAGAATTACAGGAAAACAGAGAGGAATTGCAGTAAATAGAAGAGGGAATTTCTAGAAGGCACATAAGTAATTCCTGTAAATTAGAGGTAAATTAACATGCAGTATAGGGAAAAATCCTAGGAAACAGGTGGGGAAATAATCCTGAAAAGTGATGAGGAAAATAGCTTGAAAGCAGAAGGTGGGGTTTCCTAGAAAGAAAAGTGCAAGTGCCAGGAAAGCTGAGGTGTGAATTCCTAGAAAGCAGGCCTGGAATTCCTAGAAAGCATAGGGATGCTTTCCTAGAGACTCACAGAGCCAGGTCTGTCCTGTGCAGCACTACAGTCCAGCTTTAACAGACTTTGCCTGAACAGAGAGTAGAAGTGCTCGAATATTGTATCACACCTACCCTCAGTGACAGAATAAGAACAGTAACTTGGCAGCTTAAACAAAAATAAAGCCACCACTTAGGTCGGACACTTGCAGAGATGCACCACTGACCTCAAAGGTATGTCAAATATTTTGTTGATCTAATTCTAAATAAGCCAACATTTCAGGGCTTTAGAAACATTCCTAGATAACCATCTTCCCATATCCACACTTCAGTGAAATCTAGGACAGATGTCCAATTAAATCTTATTACCATGTTTCATCTAATAGGGTGGGATTTTTTTGTATAAAAATACTGCCCATACTCACTTTTTCCATGCTCCTCTTTTCTTTTCCTAGTGATTTTGGTTAACATTTCTGTGTTATACCTAAATTGCACTGTGGATGCATAAAAGATAGAATGGACCAATTTATTAACAGATATAACAGAGATAAACTGGTTACTACTTAGTCCCCAGCTATGACTAACAGTCAGTAATTAACACAGATATCTCTGACACCTTCATCAGTTAGCATCTTAATTTGAAATTTCAAAAGGCTGAAATGGAAGATTTTGAGAACTACAAGCAACAAAGAAGCACAGAATTCCCATTAATTTTCACTGATGAGGATGAAAAAAAGCACATGTAAGCTCAGCATCAAATTAAATAGCCTTATTAAAAAACAGTTCAAAACACTACTGAAGGGTCTTCCGTGGAGAGTTAGGCTTACCATTCTGAAAAGCAAGACTCTAGAGTTAAGAAAAAGTCTTTGCTAAATAGGAAACATTCACGTCTGTGCCTCTGAAGACATCTGTGCTATAAAATCTGCTGTGAACAAGCTACATTTTCTGTTCTGTGCAATCCTGATGCCTTAGTCCCTGCTATGAAGACAGATCTCCCATTGACAGCATCAGAGGGGAAAAATGACTGCAGGATTAGATCCTACATTTCAATAGTTTTTATTTATGGCCACTTACAAACACCAACCACTTACCACTTCTAGAGTATGTCCAATTACTCCATCCAACTACAGACACTCAAACATATTCATATCAGTTTCAAACTGACTATAAAGTCAGTGCAAAGGCTCATGAATAAAGAGAAATTCTAGTGACAAGGCACAGGAACCTTAAAGCAATTCAAACTGTCTGTAAGACAACAGAAAGTCAACCAGCATGTGCATTTAGCACAACGACCTTGAGTCATCAGTACAAACACACAGACAGATACATGACCATTTTAACAACTGGTCAGTAACAAACACTATCTGAATTAAGAAAGCTGTCACAAAGAGACAGGAAAAGTCATCCATACCTTTCTTTCTTTAGTGACTTCTGAAAATCCTGTAGCGAAACCATAAAGGCAATAAAATAAATGCGGATTTCAATTACACCAAGATGTCTATGATAATTCCAGGGAAGTCAGTGAAGTTACTCTGCATTTACACTCAGGTCAGTGGGATCAGAATCAAACCCTAAGTGACTGAAATCAACAGAGCACATCATCTGCTGATACCACTACTGCCCAAAATAATCGCAATAAGCCTCAGGCATGCTATTATCAGATTACACGATTTCACTGTCAGGTTGAGGAGTTTGAAAAGCAACTACACACTGTGGAGGATTTAATTTTCATAGGCAAAGGATCTTTTCTTTCAATTAAAAGGAGAAGATCGTGCCATTTCTTCAAAGGTAAAACTTTGGTTTGTTCTTCTTTTGTAAAAAGATAGACAGAAACATTCTCGCCCTGTATTTTACCAGATAAAAAATTTTTATCTGTGACTGGAATGTGAAAAACAGGAAAGTCTGATTTCATTTAAAGAATGCCATACAGTGCTTGCCATGCAGCAGCACTAGAGATCACAAGACTATAGATAATTACCATTACAATTGACATAACACTGTGTCACCATTACAATTGACATAACACTGTGAAGGGACTCTGCAAAAGGCAGAAACAGTGGCCACAAATTTATTTAGTCCTTAGTGATAACAAGATATAAAAACAAATTCATCCTTCCAAAGTCAGACTGAAGCTTGTTGTCTCCATAAACACTTAATGGGGTGACCGAAATTCTGGCATGTGACAATTCTAAGAGGTTTAGTGACTGGATGTGTTAAGGTATATACTCAGTACTTCTAGAGATCTGACAAAGATCTTTTCTTAGCTTCACCAACAAGGGAAATTTTTTTAACCCTTTAGTATTTGATTGCATTTTCCTCTCCACATTCTTCCTAAACCCTTGCTCTGCGTATTTCAGAATGCTGGGTTGCTCAGTTAATTAGTCTGAGTTGATACAGCAGACACAAAAACTTCACAGCTTTCTAGATGAAACAAAATAATCAGCAAATATGCAGTATTTGGAAAATCTTCTTTAGATTACTTGCAGCTGCTAGTTAGTAAAATGTAGCAAATAAGAGGTCAAGTTGGTAGTTTTTGGCAAAATAAAACCCAGAAGCACAGGCGAAAGGGGACTTTTCACAGCTCTGGTTCAAGATTTCTGGCTACCTTTTTACACTCACAGTTGTCCTACTCCACACTTGGCAGAAATACAGGGTGAATGTTCACACTCACCAAGTGCCAAAGCAGCCTGGGATGCTTAAAAACCAGGACTGGAAGTCTTGTTTGCAAAAGGAATTTATTCTGACTTCACCAAACGGGACCAGCCAGTAAGACCCAATTTAGTAGCCACTACTAACCACTGTCTTTGAAACTATCAGAGAAGGATACCAAATACACAGCTAAGCCACTGGGTCTGGGAAAAAACTGATTAAATACATGGGAAAATCTCAGTGTTTGGCAGCCTAGAACAAGAAAACAACAATTCAGACAAGCAAAATGCAATTAATGGTTGCCTGCTGAGTTGTGTTTTACATTCCTTCCTGTGCTCAGTGACTAGAATGCCCAACCTGAAGCTGTGACTGAAAAATGTCTCAGTACCGAGACCCACATCTCAGGCTGTTCTCTTTGACATCCTAGCATTCATATAATCTGTTAGGTAGTTATCACCACGCAGGCCTGTAAAAAGGACGTTCCATTAAATAATATTTAGAGGTTTTCAGCAAAATAATGAATATCTTTAACTAAGGCAATCTATGCTAAGTTGTTACAATATATAGTAACAACCAATGTTGCAGACAGTTACAAAAAACCCTGCAATTGACACTTTTTTTTGTTATATATAAAACATGAGGTTTAGACCAAAAATAAACCAGCTTCAAAGCCTAGGGTAACCATCAAGACACTCACTTACAAAATATACAAATATACTTGTGAGTACATATAATTTCACATCCAGCATAAATGCCATCACAGTTCAATTACACACTGTTCCTCCTTTTTTTTTTAAATTTTTCAGCAGTGATGTGTTTTCATCTGTCATACTGCACAGTTATGTGAGTGCACAAGGATTATGCTAGAGCAGATAAAACATCAGAAGCTATTGCTGTAATTTATTAGGTCCAGTTCTGACATATTACGGAGCTGGGCATAACGTGATCTGCTGATCATTTTCGTTTCCTCATATTTAACATTGGTGAAAGACACTATCACTTTTATTAATAAGAAAACAAGTTTGTCCCCTAACTTCTTCCACAAGATGTTTTAAAAATTATTCTTCTTTTGTTTTTCTCCACCAAGTCGGCATAGCTCTGAAATTCTATTTCATCTCCTGATATGTGATTCTACATCTGCTTCCCAGGCAGAATTTTCTTTTAAGTACACCACAATGTAAGACACAAATCCCTAGGTTCAAGACACTGGAAATGGTTTTCCCTTAAAAAGTCAAATGCAAAAGGAAGACCTTCACATAAGAAATATGGTTGACTGCATGTACACATAATTTCACTGATAAATGCACCCAAAATATGCAACTCCTATCACCTATTTCAATGTATTATTTGATGCATATCTTTATGTTGCTATATATATAAAAAAAATACAAAATCCTAAATTACTTTTTTATCTTTCATTTTGTTCAAATGTTTCACAACTTAAGCCTATCATATTACAAGGCTCTTCAGGAGACTTAAATAGTATTAAAATACTATCTTCAAATTGAAGGGCAAAATACCTGGAAAATTAAGGTCACATAATGTTTCAGAAACTAATGGAGTATGGATTTCTGCTTGGAGTATTTCAACCAGAAACCTCAGTAATCTTAAATCTGTCTCTGCTAGACATAATAAGTTTTAAAAGTTTGAATGAATTTCAGAGTACAGTTTTGTGTACCCTGTAATTTCTGAGCAGGGTGCAAAGCATTAAGCACAGAACTCGGCTGCCATAGCAAAGAGATATCTTTCAAAACAAAAGCACTCTTACAGGACATTAGGAACAGACAGCTGCAGTAACAGATTTTTAACAATAAATATGACGTTAATTTCTTGCACTGCATTAGTGTTGAAATATACATAAACAGCATAGCAATAACAGTCAGGGGGTTATCAAGCAGAGCTTGGCATGCACAAAAAAAAACCCAAAAACAGCTGCATCTGACACTTATTACCAGAGTACTTAGTTGTCTTCTTGAATGATCCTAATGTCATTGATTATTTCCTAAGGGTACACAAAGCAGAGAACTCCAAGCATAACAGAGAACAACCTCAAACATCCTCAGGCCAGGAATATTTTTCAGTATGTTGCAATAGATTAGTTTTAATATCTGACTTCTTGTGGTCAACATCAGTCAAGAAAAGCTTCCATGCTACTATTCAGTCCCCAGTAGAGCCCAGAGACAGCACTGCTGACAGTGTGGTCAGCACAGGGAAGAAGAGCCTACTACAACCCCCTGCAGCCTACTCAGCAACTCATGGTGGCAGCACGAGAGCAAGTAGCAGACTTCAGGGCTGTGACTCAGTATCAGGAATTCCTCTGCCTTTCCACCTGCCAAATGAAAAGTCTAACTCTATCTCTTGGCTACTAGTAAAGCCACGCCTTTATAAAATAATCTGAGATGCCAGATATGGAGAAGTTAGCTTCCAGCCATGACTTGCTCAGCTGCGAAAAACAAAAACAAAAAGGAAAACAAAAGGAAGAGGACAGATGTTGCCTAATCTCAACTAAAATTAGCATAGAAAACAAGAATCCTACCTAGGTATTTACACAGGTTAGATTAAAAATCCTCCTGAAACCTTCAAACAAACCATCAGGAACTGAATCCAAAGCCAAAGAAACATTATCTTGCTTATAAACACCTCAATTAGCAGAAAAACCAAGTCCTACATTTGTTGGAGCCATGATGAAGAAAGTAGTTTTAAACAACTTCTGTGGTTTCTCTCCCCCTCACTGAGCTTAGAATTTTTAACCCGTCCTTTGGATGCTCATCAAATTTAGCAACCTGGTTTACAATAAAAAGTGATGTACACGTGATATGTCTTATATAAGTATATCTTAGGCATAAAATCTCTAACAGCGTTACCAATAAGACCGCATTTGAAGACTGGAGGATGAAAAATAATATCAAAACATTGCAGCCTTTTCCCAGGAAAGGTCTGCCTAGACATCTTCATCAAATAGTAGAAGTGCTGTCACAAGACCCCACTTGCTGTCACAAAAGTCCCACATAAAATGTTCACGTAGAACTTGATTTTTGCCTTTGTTCATCAATTGTTACTAATACATCAAGCTGGGAAACTATTATTTGCTTGGCACAGTTCTATTACTCTGTGGTCTACTGAACATGCAGAGTACTTAAAAAATAAAGTTGGAAAGAATAGTATTATATATTTTTTTATATCTATCTCTGAAATTTGGACAACAGAAAACCACAAAAACCAGCTACTACAATAAAAATTAATTTACCAGTTAGATTACGGAGGTCACTGAGCCTGTGGCCTAATCAAGGGTCAAGTACTCCCTACTGTGCCCCATGAAGTCCTGGTTCTTTGGTAAGTCACATCAGGAACTGGACTGTGTCATGGCTGTTTTCCAGTGAGTGCATTCATCAGGTTTTTATGGAAATGGATGCTTTGGGAGAGGCTGGATCTTCCTCTGCACATATTGGAGCATTTCAAGGAGCAAAGCAGAAGGAATGAACTCCAAAGGAGCCTGCTCCGACTTAGACATTGTAACGAGGAGCTAAGTACTTGTGTGAAAGAAGATGAATGCCAATTCTCAGTTGCACATGTAGCTTACCTTTGTTATTTGCAAAAATAAACCTTTTACTCCTTACAGATCTTCTTCTTCAAAAACCGTAATAAAAGTGTTCCCATTAAAAGAAAATCTGGACATTCAGGAGTTAACAACCCTGTGGACAAGTACAAGACACGTAATGCAAAGAGTGAAGGTAAGGGAATATCTACAAAACCATTATTTTTTGTTACCCAGCTAGATTACATTGACAATATTAAAACTGTGCTTTAAGACATTATGAACAATACATTGAATTTTATGTCAAAATTATGTGGTGATTAGGAGCATGAATAAAATTATATTGTGTTATTTTTAGCAGTCACTTAACACCTAACACCAGAATGGTCCAACTGCAGTTACTTAGATACTTCATAGAAATTTCCCAAATGTAACCTCTAGAAATAATTATAAATGTTATTTAATTATAAAGCTCAAGTTCTAGCAACCAGTAACAAATGCATATAATCTATTTGGTATATAGATTAGTTGGAATGATCTGCTGCATCATTTATTTCACCCACAAGGTGGCATCTTTATTCTACCTTTACTTTCTTTAGTAGTCTAGATCTGACTAACCTTTCCTTTATGGAAAATGTTGTGACCTCAGATGAAAAGTGGAGGCCACTGTACAAAGACATGTTAGAATTTATCTTCAGCAATTGTCAATATTTGCTCCTTTCAGATCAAACGTTTACTGATTTTACCACTGAGATGGGAATCAATTTGCAAGTCATGGCATCCAGTTCAGCACTTTTCCCATTCAATTTACTTAGTAAATATAAAAGACAAAGTGCTTTAGACACGATTGCAAAAAATCTCTTGGTAATCTGTGTACTGATACTTGGTGTTCTCAGTACTAAAGCTTTAAAAATGAAAACTCTATGACATGTATAAAGCTAGCTTAAACATGTAAAGCCAGCCTTACAGCTGTCTGACACTAATCAAAACAGTTCAGTCATTCAATACTTACACACAGAGACCTGAATTTTAAAAGTTACCTAAGGTTTATCATTAGGAAATGAAATCAAGCATCAGCCAGATACGTGCCTGCCAAAAAAATAAAAAAGAGTATTTTGTGCTGCATGAAGTTACATGCTAATACATATATTACATAGGTAAACAGCTATATCATTATGTATTTAAGATAAATTATAAAATTACAAGTAATTAGAGATTTTACTGTGTCTGTGAAAACGCACTCGAGGTGGCACTAATTAAAATTAATTTCCTACATAACAGTAAGGCACATTTTAATGCAAAGTCACAAATTAAGTAATTATATTAAGAAGAGGAAAAAGGGAAGCAACCAAACATGCCTTTCTCCCTAAAAGTTATGTTAACCCTGCTGTCTTGTTCTCATTGCTGTTCTTTTGACTCTGGTTTTCTGCCATAATCAAATGTATGTATTCCTTCATCCCATACTTTGTTATCATGAACTGGAGAGGTACCAATTTCTCTTTTATATTAAATAAAAAAGTTCTTAGGAACACACATGGTTGCATGCACACAGACACATGCTCAGCTATCTACTCTGTGCAAAAAAAAATTCAAAATAACATCTATAAGCTTGAAGATTGGCTCTCAAAGTTTGGAACCTGGGAAAAGGGTACAGAAAACTGTTCCTAAGATCTTCCAAATTATGTTACATTTGTGCATTTTACTTCGGATTTGTCTTGAAAGTGAAAACTTGGTGGTATTAAATTAAATATCATTCATTTTTACTGCCATCAACATGCAATTTGAACAGTCACAAAGCCCAGAAATCTACCAAAAGTTAAGAATACAAACAGGGGAATGTGAATTATATGCACTGTTGTAAGACTGTTATTTACTGAATGAAAATGTCAGGAGCAAAAATTCTTACAGTTACTTACTTTGCCCATCCAATACAACTGTCTATATTCCTTCTTAATGGTTTCCTACCATTAAATTTAATGTACTTGTTCCAAACTTCTTCAGTCTGAAGATCCCTAAAAGTTTTTCAGTTACAACACAAACAATTTCAGAAATTTTGTAAAGGCTGATGTATAAAAAATATGACTTTATTTCTGTAGTTAAAAAAACTAGCATAAATGAAATAAGATATGCAAGTAAAAAGCACCCTCTTACATAAATAATTATCTTGGGCATTGGGCTGTGCAGTGGAATAGCCTCCAATAAACCATAGGTGCCTGTCATGATAGTTTATTAAAGCCTTGTTCTAATATAACTTCCCACCTTCCCTCTAAAATTTTGATTGGGCAGACGGTACATGAAAAGAGAAACCATCTAAAAAAACCGAACCCTATAACCTTGCCATACCTACACGCTAAAAACACATGAGAAATTAGACAATTTCAGCCTTGGGTAAGGAAGCAGATGAAAGTATGTGTTTCAGCACAAAGCAGACAACAAACAAATAAACAACAGCAACAACAAAAAGACAAATGAAAAGTCCATTTGATTGGTCTTCTGGCAGGTACAGGAGCATGAAAAAAATCAGCAACCATACTCCAGCCTCATAAATAATAACTGTAGTCTGAGTTTACAATCAATTACTTTAAGAAAATTTAGGGGAAAACAAAAATAATGTCTGTCAAATGTACGAGCCGGACTAGTATGAAGACAGAAGAAAGGAGAATTTTGTTATGTGTGCAACTAGCCCATGTGTCCAGCCGTGGTCTACAGAAAGCAGGTTATTTGAAAGAAGGACCTCTATTGAATTCAATTTTTTTTTTGTTTCAACTACACACAGGTCTTCAATTCCTGAATGGAGTTGAAGACTTTCTGATGCTGTATAAAAAGGCAAGGCTTACAATGTGATGAATCTAGCTATCACAAATTAAGGGAAGACAAGCAATGAAGGCCTTTCAAACCCGAAGGAAAAATCTCTTTGCCAGAGATAAACAAGTATAGTAAGGAGTCAATCAGGGCAATGATTTGGTTTGAAAGCTGACCTATGTTAAATAGGAGTCAGTGTAGCAAAATATTCCATATTTTACTGACATCAAAAAAGGGTAAAGACAATAGTGCCCTCAACCCTCCATTGGAGCTTAGACCTGGGACTGTGTGAGTTACCAAACCCAATTCCATGCAGTGCAGGCAACCTCACAAAGGATGTTTACTTTGAAAAAATCCACAAATCAGACTAATCCACAGGCCAAAATATACCCTATAGGTCACATAACATTTTTCAAATTCCATAACAAATAGAGTACCTACTGTAGAAATTAACTGAATTAACCAAAACTATAATGGACCACAGGAAGAAGGAAGCAATCAATATCCCATGCTACTGCAACAACAAATTGTTAAACAAAACCTCCCTTCCTACCACTGTCTGTTACAAATTCTACTGCTTTCACTTTTTATGTTGTGCTGCTTTTGATTGGGGTAGAGTTAATTTTCTTCATAGTAGCAGGTATGGGGCTGTGTTTTGGATTTGTGCTGAAAGCAGGGTTGATAATTCAGGGACGTTTTTGTTGTTATTGTTATTATTGCACTTACATAGAGTCAAGACCTTTTCTGTCTCTGACTCTACACCACCAGCAAGGAAACTGGGGATGCACAAGGAGGGAAGGGAAGGGGTCACAGATGGAACAGGTGACTCCACATGACCCAAGGGATATTCCATATCATCTGACATCATGCCCACAAGTTTTTTGACTTTTACCCTTCTGATTCTCTCCCCCATCCCACTGTGGGGGAGTGAGTGGCTGTGCAGAGCTGAGCTGCCAGCTGGGCTTAAACCATGGCACATATTTAAAACTACCTATAAATAAATTACTCTCTATATGCTTTTTCAGTACCATTTATGCATTTGGTATTTTGCTGAGAGCTCCGAGAGGATGATCAGTCCCCAATTTCAGTAATGGATCCAATTGTTCTTGGAGCTCCTGGATGCACTTCTGAGCATTAATGCATAACGGCATCATTTGTTAGCAATTGCTAATTAGCACCTCTAATGAAAAATGCTAGACACAAAATATGTTGCTTCTCCAGATGAAAACATTTCAATGCCTAGAGAAATTAAGTGATGTACAGAACTTACAGTTTTCCCTCCCAACTGTATGAAATATTAGGCTATCAGGAATACTTTTCCCACACCAAAAAAAAAAAAAATCACTACATTGTTCCACTGCTTGAAAGTGGAAATTGAAAGCACATACAACTTTCCATTTCTTTTCTGATGAAGTATTCAGAAAAGTACTGCTGTCTGACAACTATTTCTCACCTAAATGCAAGGAATGGAGATCAGAAGATTTTGCACACCTCATGGACCGAAACTAACATAGGAAAAAAATCAGTTTGGAAGTCTTCCAGCTTACGTGATTAAGTGTTACGTATGTTCAAGATAACAATTATCACATACTATAAAAATTACAGAATGATAAAACAGGTTTCTATTTTCCCTCCCCTCAATACTGCCAGGCAACATATGAAACATATGCCTCAATTGGAACTATATTCAGGAATCATAAAAACCACTTGTTTTCAATTCACCTGAGTATCTGTTGATATCTAGAGAGATCACAATTCTCAACAGGAATTTTAATAAATTTCCATCTGATTTTTATAAAAAATATGACTTTTTTTCCTAATTAAGATGGCCTTTCTAAGTAGATACAAAATGATAAATATTTTTTAGAAAGGAATTACAAACAGTGAAGCATTTTTTCAAGTTTAACATACTCTTTCTACAGGTCCACAATGAGAACAACTTATTTGATGAGAAGAAAGATAATAGCTAAATCATTTCATTATATTAAGCCATTCTCATAAAACAATAATGTAAGCATTTTCTGAAGGACAATGGAATTTTCTATATATAGTATATCAAATATTTTGCTAACAACATACACATTAAATGTTTAAGAATCTTAAGTAACAAAAATTGCTATTCCACCGTAAAGTGTGTATTTATGGCATTTGCCAGTCAAATATGTTCAAACTGAGGGGAGAAAAGCACAATAATTTCAGTAAACTGCTAATTTCAGTAATACTTCCCTACACAAATAACAGATTCTACTCTCCCCTAGACTTGCAGACAAAGCACACAATCAGTCCAGGTTTTAGAAAAAGTGATTTCTTGGTTTTAAAGCTGTTTGTTGCCTCCCTGTTCATGCAGCTGCAGTGTGTCTATGACAAACAGAAAAGGATGGGGGTGCACAGCCCAGTTTTGAGACCCAGACAGGTTGGTTTTTTATCCCCAGGGTTATCAACAGTTTAGTTGTGTTTTCATTTCATTTTAGACCACCTTTTACTTTCAAGGGTTCGTCTAGACATTCTCAGGAATCACTCAAAGTATTTACCAAAGTGGTTATCTAGAGGATGTGTTTTCCCCAGAAGAGTAGCAAACATTCTTTCAAAACATTTTATACATGCAGAAAGTTTAAATTTTCTGCCATGTGATGTTCTAATAAAGCATATCTACAAATTATATAAATTCTCTACTATTGCTGAGCCAATGGGAAAAAAAGAAAAACTCTTGCAACCCTTAGTTAAAATTTAGAGGATAGAAGAAGCAAGATATGCAGGTGTGCATATTAAATGTCACGCTATGGTACTACAGTTTTATAAGATTATTAATTTATGAAATATTTAATTTATATATTTTTCTTTTTTCTTCAGTGTTAACCACCACTGCATCTCAGCACCAGGAACTGCTTCAACAATATGTTTTTATGAGTTAAAAAATTAAAAGTATTCAGTACATGGCAACATAATGGACATAAAATTAAAAATTTTATCCAACATAAACGCTGAAGCATTAATGGTAATGTGTGTGTATATATTTATATATCTATATAAAAGATTGAAATTAGGAAATGATATCATAAAGAGTGTTCAAATGTCTTCAAGAAGAAAAAGCTTAATCTGATAAAGCTTGGGTTGTATTTCTTTGGATATTGACTTAACTTTCAAAACCCACAAGCAACTAACAGGCCACATGAAAATTTTCTGAAGGCTTAGAGAGTGTATTACACCTTCAGACATGCAAACACAACTTTCCCATTTGTGCTTACAGCTTGTCAGAAAGCATGAAACTAAATATTAAAACCATTTAAAATTCCCAATAGTCCTGGTCATAAATTTCCTCTTTCAAACTACTGAAAACAATGAACCTGTTCTTACTTCACCAGACTTAGGGGGTTTATTACAATTACGTGAACTGAAATTATTCTCCAATGCAAACAGGACCATCACTGGCACTGCAATCGTTCATGACAAGATTGAATTTCAAGCATGCTCTCACAGAAATCTAAGATGATCCTCTCCAAAATACAGTGATGTGGAAGAACACATTTCAAATCCAATGTGACAGAACTTACAGACAACTTACAAATAATGACAATCTCTTGGATTTGAGAGATCATGTTTTCTCAGGCATTCCAAGAAAGGTAATTTATAACTTGTGATGTTTCAATAAAAAAAAAAATTTAAAAAAAGCCTAGGTTTTGGGTTTTCTTCTTCTAGATCAAGTGACTGAGGTTCATTCACCTGAATATACATTAAAATACAAAATTATTGAATACTAAAATCTTAAAGTTACCAATATTTTGTGAGGTTTTGCTGCAGCTCAATCCATGTTTAGAATAATAAAACCTCAGTTTAGATTGGCACGTGAACACACTGACAATTTTTAATGTTAATAAAGATGAAACTGTCAAGGGAGTTTTTGCACAGAACAAAAGTTTGCTTGTCTGACATTCAAAGTTCCTCCACAGTGTGCTTGGTACAGCAGGTTGGAATTACACTAACAGGAGATCCAACATAAGGAATCTCAGGAACCTGTAATCTCAGCAGCTTCTCATTCATCTGCCGATTCAAAAAAAAAGTGTGGGTTTTACTTTAAAGTAAGAAATGTTATCACCAGTATTCAGACAAACAATTCTCCCCTGTGCAGGCAGCAATATTTATAGAAATATGAACCATGAAAAAAGTGGTGTAACACAAATTATTTGGAAGCAATTAGTATTTGTTGGGCTTATACACAACTGAGTGCTCTACCACAAAAACTACAGGAATCACCAGAGAGGCCTGTCCTTTGAAAGATATTTGCATAAGAAATGGTAGTGGGAAAAACTTTACACTCCATCTCACTCCTGTCTTAACCATCTTATTCTGCTAAGTATATCAGCAAAGCTGCCGCGAGCAGATGCTAACACTGTAATTAATTCTCAGGACCCTTTTGTTTTACTATAGGGAAAGAACGTGAAATACTTGGGTGAACTAAATTGAGCATCAAGTACATTCAGTAGCTGATGGCAAATTGATTTTTTCACAGCAGGCTATCAGTACAATTTCAGACAAGCATTTCATTAAGACACAGCATACATAACTCCTCATAACTTTGAACTACCTTCAACACAGTATTAGGATCAAAGAACAATCAAGTCTTTGAGACTATTCTTAAAATAAAAAATAGATGTTTGACGCAATGTTCTGCAGACAGAAAAAACAAAAATCAAGCTCCAAAAGCTTGCTTATACAACATTTACGTTTGCTAACGACACAACTGGCATGAACTGTTGTATGGCAATTTCTATGTGAGCTTCTCAGCTTTTTCTTTAAAATGTTTTAAACACCTGATGTCGGTTCTAGATGAAAACCCACACAATCCCTGTTCGTTTTTTTCCAAATGGCTTGTCACAGCAGTGCTCCTCTGACAATTTGGCACAGAGGACAGTTGGCTTAGCAGCACAACAGAACACAGAGAAACATTCCTCCTAGTGCCTGAGAGGAAGGTAGATCATTCCTCTGAGCCCTGCCTGAAGTTTGTCATGAGGATGAAGGCAGGAATAGAGAAATACCAAAAAAGAGAAGGCTGAACAGTGTTATTCACAGAATCTAAACCCCACCAATTTTCTCCAGCTCATCCTACCAAAAGGTCTTTCATAACCTATAGCACCAGCGGATTCAAAGGTGGCCGGAAGGAATCCGGCCAGGATAAATGAGAAGTAGGATCAAACTGGAATGCAGAAAACAGTAATGCCCAAAACTGATACTGAACTTCTTACATCTAATTAGACAGCCAAACTTGTTAATTCTTTGATTTGGTTCTCATTTGGGTTCAGCAATTATTAAAATTGTTCCAGATTAACCAAATTTCAAACTAACAAAGAGTTCATGCTGAATTCCTGTTCAAGGTAAGAAAAATGGTTCAAGTCAGTATTTCCTCTGGGTTCAGTTCAATTAGCTGTACTTATACAAAAAACAGTGGAAAAAACATCACCTTGTTTGGCACCCAATGTTGGATTACAATTAAATTTTTGCAATTGCAGAGAGTTTTTAATTTTTTTGCCATTGACATTAAAAATTTTTAAACATGTTTTGGATGGCTTGTGTTGTTCATTTTAACTCAGCTATTCTGTGTACCTAAGGGGATTTTTAATGCAAAATTGATGCACAAAATGTCAATATGAGGACATTCACCATTTTTTCCATATGAAGGAGGTCAGTGAAATATCTAACTGTATGTGAAAACTCAAAGAACAGATGTAACTAATAAATCAGGACCAGAGTTTCCTCAGTTACACTTGCTTAAAATGATGAAACAAAACACTTACTTTAATTGGTTGTTCCTTGTTCCTTCTATACAGTGCTGTTTTCCCTGAGAGATTCAAAATGATAAGTAACTGGAAATTAGGAAGAGAATTAGTCCATTATTCTGTAGCAATGACACAATGATTAATTATATTAGCTTACTGCCCCTTCTGCTTTCAAACCCTGCAGTCATAAAATTAGTTTTGTTCAATATTCCAGAAGGAATATGAGAATTAAATTTATGTAATTTAACAAATTCCTGCAGGAAAGCCACACTCATCTAAGATAGTAGATGGATGGATCCTCTAATTTACAATAATATGCATATGGCAAACCTATTCCTTACAGAGCAAAGTGCAGATAAGGAAACTACCTAAATGATTCACATAAAGAGATTGTGAAGAGACATAGGTGGATGTAGATCAGGCAAGTCGGAGCTTGTGTGCCCTCCTGGAAAGCACTCAAAAACTTTTCACTGTAATTCTACCTATACCTAATAATTATATTTTCTTTTATCTGTTTAGTTTGGATTTGGGGTTTTTTTTGCGTTTGTTTTGTTTTGTTTTGTGCGGGTTTTTTTGTTTGGTTGGGTTTTTTGTTTGGTTGGGTTTTTTTTACCATGTAGTATTTTAAACACTTGAAGCATTTTCTAAGCCCTAGGGAATTGGAAATAAATTAAAAGCTATTAGGGTCTAGGGAGGCAGATGGTGATTTAAAATCACTGCCACACCAACTCAAACACCCACAACTCCTGTATTTCTGCTAAATAACACATTTTAGGAAGAGCATATCACTTTTGAGGAGCACTGTTTCTGCCACATTTTCAATGCTGGAAAACACTCAGATGCAATCCTACCTTCTCAATTCATGTCTTTTCCATTACATTATTACATAATTAAAAATATTTGCTTTTAATTAACTGACTTTTTTTTTCTCTCAAGAATTACGAACATCAACAATCTGGAATATCATGTTGCCTATCTTAACCCTAAAACAGCAATGGCAACATAGCCAGACAACAGTTAACCTTCATTCTCTGACATGAACACTGTTTACTGGTTTTAGATAAACTGATTGCCAAGCATTATTTCTTTAAATGAATAATAGAAAACAAAACAAAGTTTCTATATGAAGAATACAAGGATCAGGGTCTACACAATTAAGAAGTAGACTTGATCAAAGAATTTGAATGTTTGTACTTCAATATAACCAGGACATTATTGGGAAAGAGGGAGAAAGTAGCACCAAAGTTAAAGGACTTATTTATACCTTGATTTAGTAAACTGGCATTTCATATTGTCAATATGCTGTATTTCAGTAAAGCAACTCTTAGATGACCTTTTCTGCCATCTCTAGATAAACTGGATTATTATGGACAAACAGAGAAAGTGAGCAATATACATTACCCAATAACATTTTTATCAAAATTAAACCCTGTACTTTATTGCAAATTCAATTCATAATGAAAACAGACATACTGTTAAATATAAGGGAATACCAAAATCTTCAGCCACTAAGCCAAAAAAATCTAGATACTTAAAATTCATTCATTTTTACATAAATTACCTTTGCATTTTTCAGCTCATTTTAAACAAAGGGCATGACACATAAGTTGCATTTGACACGTAAATAAACTCAGAACCATGCAGGAGGATGGGAACCAGACACCACACACTGTTCTCAAAGCCAGGCCTGAAGCTCTGGCTCACCCACCTGACACTCAGTGGCTGAGAAGCTCCCTTACCAAACCCTCTCCCATCACATGGGGCCCAGAGGTGGTCTCTCCTGCCAGATGTTTCCCTCTGGGACCCTCCCTCCCTCCCTCCGGCTTTTTTCGGAGCTGCTGGAGAACCCACGAGCACCGGGTGCACACACTGTCCTGGGTGGATCCAGGAATAGCCCAACAATCAGTCAACTGGAATTGCTATTTCACAGGCAGCACTCGGATCCACATCCAGCAACCCACACCCACCTTGGCCTTCCACACGTCATAGCTTGTGATGCCCACAAACTCAACCATGGGTTTGGTTTTCTTTAATTTAACTTGTTCCTACATCTCTTACAGCAGGTTTCTTTACGCCTGTGGTGTTGCTGCTTGCCTCTCCCTGATGCTGAAATTCAGAGCAGTTCCCTGAGGGCTCTCCCCATGGAGATTTGCTACACTTCATCACCCCAGGAAGGAGCCAGCCATGGCTGTCCCAGCTTCCAGCCCAACGCTGGACCAGTCCTATCTGCCCCTCAGTTGAGCTATGAACAGGCACACTCACCTTCTCCGACCTACCCCCGTGTTCTGTTTATCACTGTGATTTTGGGTTTTCTTTGGCAGCTGTGGGCTGTATCCTGCAGGTGAGTCCATGCCTGGTTCTGTGCATTCATACATTCTCCTCTATTCATAAAATTCTGTGGGAGAAGTTGAACAGTAAGAGTTAGTGCATGGCTTGCCTGTAACAGAGACCTTAATCCTTGTCACAGGATCAAGACCCAGATAAGTTTATCTTAGGAAAAAAGACCCCAAAATTCTTAAATATAGGTATTTCTAATACATGTAAGTATTATTCCTAAATTATAACATTCATTAAGAGCATCACATATAAGGTACTTCCACTAATTACATTTGTCTCCCCGAAGTTAATCACCATCGGAGAGGCAGTAAAGCCAGTGAGTGCACAACATCATAGCAAGTGCTCATGCCTGCAGTCAGCTCCCTGCTCTGGGGATCAGCACATTAAAAGCTACCTTCAAGCAGTAACTATACATTTTCTTTTCTGCGTTTTCCAACGTTCTTTTCTTGCCAAAAATATTGTCATTTCACTTTCATAGACAGCAATGTCTGAAGTACCAGATTGAATTGTATTTGATTTTCTGGTTAAAAAAAAATAAAATTTAAAAAGGTTCTGTTTTAAAAAGTGCTTTTATTCTGCTCATTATACATTATGAAATATGGATCTGAAGGTGCTGCAATCTCCCTCAAGTACCTCAGGGCACTGAGTTCCAGCTCTTGCTGAGTGGAAGTGGCTCGCCTCAGCAGACTCTCCCTCTGCCTTTTTAAGAGTGTGGCATCTCCTACCAAAACCACTATTGACTCTCCAGATTTACTTCAGAAATAATTGGTCCTAAAGATGAGAAATTTAAAAGGCCAGGCTTAAAAAACATTCTCCCCAACTCTTGGTATCATATTAAACAGGCCTTTGAAACCAATATCATTCAAATACATAGGCCACCTTGCCAAAGTTAATGTTAGATCTCAGATATTCACCCATTTACTAACTAAGCTTTTAAGGACTGAAGTAGTAAATGCATCAGTTTCTCCAGGTAAATTATTATGCATTCCTTGTGTGTCAGTGTAGTTGATACTATTTTTTTTCCTGAAGAAAGATTATTAATTTCCCAGACATAAAGACATGGGTATGTATTTGTCAGCCCTGGAATAATCTGAAAACACATGAAAATGGTTCCTGACAGGATTTAGGAAGAAACTGGGGTTCTTCCTGTTTAGGATACTATTTGATGGCATTACCACTAAAATTTGACCACTTGTACTTTAGTTTCTTTTAGGGGTGTTGATTTTTAACTTGCATGGGTTGAGACTCAAGGAGTCCGCAGTTCCAGTCTTGCTTTGACTAGGGCTGAGCACCTCCAGTTCTGTTCCTACTGAAACTGGTAGCTGTGACCAGGAGTGCCAGTGCTAAGAGAGCTTTTGCAAAGACTTATTTAATAAAAAGCAATGCCTTCCAGGCAAAAAGGCAACTTAAAAAAAAAATAGTAATAGATTGTAAGTATACTTCAATTCCTCAACATTTGCTATCCCTAAAAATTTGGGAAGAGCCCTATTATTTAAGCTGTCTCTCTCATCCTTCGAGGCATCTTTTCCAGATTACTTCAGTTTCAGTTTATGAAGAAAATACATCACAGCAAGTGGAGCTTGAGGTGACACTGAGTGACTCAGGTATGTCTGAGAAAGGCCATTTCCAGTAGAAAAGGTCACACATATCATGCCAACTACATAAATAAAAATTGCTTGTTTGACCACTGTGGCTCATGAATCAAGAGCAACACAGACTTCTCTAGGATACCCAGGTTGCAGATTCATGTTCCAATCCGCAGTGGTCAAACAAGTGCATTATTCCTGCCAGGTTCTCCCACCCCAGGAAAGCAGGCCAAGAGCCAGCTCACACAGCCACCTAACAGTCACCCGGGGCAAGAGTGTGAGGCGTCTTTACAGGGTAGGTGGTAACAGGAACATGTAACCCAGTCTGACTCAGGACTGTTTTCAGAGGGTTTCATCCCGTTGTCCCTGAGCAACAGCCTGACTGGCTACCTGCCTTTTCGGGTCAATTGCATACATTTAATGTGCAGGCTGTTTTTATAACCTCTATTCAGACTTGAGAGGCTTTAATACAACCTTTTCCAGCCCTTCTGTTGGTTGCTCCCAATCTGCCTGTGCTATAATTTACCTCCATTGTGTCTGGGTTGAGCTGACCTGGCTCGTAGAGGTCCATTGTTTGTTTATTCTGTTGGTGGCCTGCACAGAGGAGACACACTGAATCGTCTCTGTGTCCTTCCACTGAAAAGTTCAAGTTGAAATTGTCTGTGTACTTTGTCAGAAACTTAAAACCAACAAAAATAAATAGTCCTGTCAAATAAAGAGCATCAGCTAGTAAAAGAGTAAGTATTTGGTATTATGAAAATACGACAACAATAGTGAGGCTAAAAGACAAAACACATCAAAGCCCCACACAGAAAATGATACTTTCTTATGCTATATTTCATTTTTTAGTTCAAAATGTTAAGTACAAGTAAAAGCCACACATAAAGAAAGGAACCACTGTGAAAGCTGCTGTGCTCCTCTCAGTCAGTACAAGACAATCTTGACCTTCATGCCACAATATTAAGCCAAAGTTCTTGAAAGGAGGCATTGTTTCAAAAGCCAGGCATTTTCTGGAGGGTGAGAAATGCCTGTTAAAGACTAGGTTGAAACCCCTGAGGTCACATTACATTTGACATGTGACATCTAAAGTTCTTTATCTGAACAGGGAATTAAGAAAGCTCTCACTGCTCTGTGCTACTTAGCTGTGCTTTGAACAGAATCCAGCCTAAGTGTGTACTAACAGAAAGTCCATGGGAAAGCTTTAGATAGGGCTTTAGATATCCTTGCTATTTATCTAAATATTTATCCTGTGGTGTGTGAGTACACCTGTTTCTCTCCTTCAAGCCTAAAGAGAGTTATTTCTGTCTTAGATAGGTATAGCATTAAATATACAGCAGATAAAGTGCTACCAGCCACCCTTCCCCAGCAACACTAGAGAAAACAGTTACCTGAGATGGAAAATGATGTCTTATCATACCGTAGCGTGATTCTAAGTAAGAGCCCATATATGGATGCAGAGAAATTTTTACTTTGATAAACACAATATGCCAGTACCTTCAATTAATTTTTCTGTCCATGATAATGTGGCATTAAGAGCTGCAGTGCCACTGACAGTGGGTAAAATTCAAGAAGCATTGTTCGGACAGAGTCACAGAGCAGTAAATAGTGGATGAGTGGTTGGATATGAGCAGACAACGTGTGGTCGAAGCCCAGAAATTCACTTGTACCCTGGGCTGCATCAAAAGTGGCCTGGCCAAGAGGTCAAGGGGAGGGATTCTGCCCCTCTACTCTGCTCTCCTGAGACCCCACCTGAAGTGCTGCATCCAAATCTGGGTCCCCAAGCACAGGAAGGACATCACCCTATGGGAGCAAGTCCAGAGGAGGTCACCAAGTTGATCAGAGGGATGGAGCACCTCTCTTACGAGGAAAGGCTGAGAAAGTTGGGATTGTTCAGCCTAGAGAAAAGAAAGGTTCAGGGTTACCTACTTGCAGCCTTCCAGTACCAGAAGGGAGCCCACAAGACAGATGCGAAAGAATTGCTTACATGGACGTGTAGTGGTAGAGTAAGGGGGAATGTTTGTGTACTGACAGGGAAAGGGAGAATCCTTTTAAACTGAAAGAGGGTAGGTTTAGATTAGATGTCAGGAAGAAATTCTTTAATGTGAGGGTGGTGAGACACTGGGACAGGTTGCCCAGAGAGGCCACAGACACCCCATTCTTGAAAGTGTTCAAGGCCAGGTTGGATGGAGCTCTGAGCAACCTGGTGTAGGGAAGGGTGGCCCTGCCTCTAGCAGGGGCGAATAGACTAGGTAATCTTTAAGGTCCCTTTCAACCCAAATCATTCTATCCTTCTATGAAAAGCTTAACGAATTTTTTTTTTTTTAGACGACCTGACTTCTCAAATCCTGGGAAGTGCTGCACGTGTACTCGTTTCTCGGTGCAAGTTCACTGTCACAGCAAAGGGCAAACACCAGCATCACAGGAAAATACCGAGGTCTTGGCTACCCCCTTCAACAGCGATCTCACCGTCTCTGCAGCGATCGGGATCCTGGAGCTCCATCTACTGGTACCGCGGGACCGGCCGCGGAGGCGGCGCCAGCAGGAAAGAGACCCTCACCTGGATGCACCGCCCAGCACCGGGAGAGGGAGACCCTCGCTTGGAATACTCAGTAGAGGCTGACCCTGTCGGTGACAGCAATGAGAGGCACGGGTGGGTAAGGGACACGCGAAAGATTCATGGAGGTACCAACAGGAGAAACAGAGCGTGACAGCTTCATTAGGCTGTGAAAAGTTTGAAGTTCCTACAAATGAGCTCAAAAACCACCGAGAGTCCACAGTGACTTCCAAGTGCCGCGGTACATGAGGATACTCAAAAAGCATGAGGAGCTTACCTTTAGGTGACTTGGTTGCACTCAGATTGGCAAATTCTCGTAGCCAACCCGTTTTTTAAAGTGTGCATGATCAAATATCCTAGCACTAATGTCTCTGAAAGGGTTACCAATCAGTGGTAAAAACCCCACAAGCAGGCAGGTTCTCTAAGTCAAATTTAATTTTTTTCTTTCCCAATAGTATCTCAAATCAGTTCCTTTTTTTTGCATATACAAATGTATCCGTTGCAAAGCCAGTGCATCACTCTGCCACAGTGGAAACTGGCCTTTCACAGCCCTCCACTAAGGTGGTCACCAATTTACCCCAGGTGAGAATCTGGTCAAATAATCACATAACAGCCAGGCCATAATGGTAAGGCTCATTTGTGTACCTTTTCAATGAGAATTCAATTTACAGCTCTTTATAAAGCACTTTTTATATCCCAAAGTTTTGAGGCAACCACTAGTATTTTTAAGAAATAGTATGTGTTTATTTATTGTTAATATTTATTTATATCGCTACAGCTTTATTAGAAATGTGGCTGTTCTGTCTTCGCCATAATTTGTGCATCAAGGTTAGAGAGACTTGAGAAAAACTGTTGTTTTGACACTCTCCATCTACAAATAAATTTCCTTTGACAAATATTTTCAGCTTGGCTTTCTCATATATTTGAATTTAAGTCCTATCTTTTTCTAGAAAGAAAATAAAGGGAGGAATTAAGTTCCCTCTTTCCCCATAACACCAGATTGAGAGAGAGCTATCAAGAGATATATAAGCGCTAACTGTTTTCTACTGGGTACTTAAGGGAAACAGATGGGTGCAATTATGGTTTTATGGAGGTCTTACCTAAAATGCTTATACTTAGCTGCCACATTACAGTTTGATTCTCGGTTATAAATACATATATTAATCTTTGTAAAGGTCTGTACAGATTTTAAGCAGAAGGGGAACATACAGCTTCATAGCTACTTCCTAGGGAAAGAAACCGTATTAAAACCAGAAGGCGCAATGATACTGAACCTCCAGGACCAAGAGAAAGGGGAGTGCTCCTTGCTTAAAACAACTCAAATAGTGCTGAAAGCAGCAGAGGGAGCCAGCTGCCTTGCTTTGAAGGTATCGGCTCAGCTGATGCTCTGCAGCCAGCCCAGCACTGCCTGTCGACCCGCCAAGTGCTTTACCCCGGGGTGGTGAATCTTCTCTTACCTTGGGTCTGAAAGAAATACTGCAAAAACCTCAGCTTTGCTGCATCTTTGGAGTTTACTGACCCATTCAGGCTGTGCCACCACCTCTGGAAGTGAGCAGTACCTAAATGCTTATGAGGAACCCAAGAAAACACCCATTTGATTGCAAAAGCTAATGGAGAGAGAAATAAAAAACCCCTTAATTTCATGTCCCACACTTTTACATCAGTGTAAGCATTTTACTTTTCCATACGAGCTGCAAAAGCAGCTTTTCTCAAATCAATGAGGAAAGTTATACACAGACTAAACTTTTCTGACAAAACCAACAATAACAATATTGCAATGCCACCCCCGCAGTATCACCTCTGGTGTTTATTCACCTTCAGTTCCATTAAGAGAATTCTCATTCTGTTCCCAGAGGATATGACAGTGCAAAACAAAGGAGAAAACAGCTAATATTATCACGATGCATTTTAAAGTCTAAGCTGCATTTTTAACAGATAAGGCAATAGGAACACTCAAGTTTGTGTGATCTTTGATCTCTAGTTCCAGAAACATTTTTTCTCGTCACTGGAATTACAAGAAAACATGCACAGGGCTAAAAGATACAGGTCCTCCTTCTCCCAACTCAGAGAGCCTCTTCATCTTTGTTTCTCACACTTCATAATGTTTAGGTTAAATTATCTCTCAGTGACCTCGGTTAAATCAATCAGTCTTCAATGCATTTGCACAGGTACTCTGGAGGGAACAATTTGATTAGCTAATCATTTAATTACAAACTGCTAAATTAATAATGCAGGAGAACTTGACTCAAAATGAGAAGGGCATTATAGTACTGACAGCTGGGAAAATGTGAGGCAATCAATGTAAATTTACTCATAAAATGAACATATATTATTTGGGACCAGTAAAAGCCAATAAACACAGAATCAGACTAGTTATGCAGGTATCTCCTCTTCTAGATAGCGGACCAGAAGGCTCAGTTGAGTGGCTAAAAAATGACTGAGGTATTTACAATATTCTCTAAATAAGACCAGTCAAAGGAGGGAACTTACATGTTCTCGTTCCATTAAATATCCTTACACAATATGAGTCATCTCTATAGCAGATGGGTGTGCTGGAGAGACACTTTTCCCGGCTCAGGGGCTGAATGTCTCCAAGGTGTTCCCACCTCTCCAGCTTGTGTCCACAGCAGGCTGCTTCTGCCCTGCCCTCGGGGATTACCAGCCCCATGGCACTGGGCTCAGGCTGGCATGATGTAACACAACACAGCACAGTGCTAGCACTCCGGGAAGAGCTTTGAGCATGACGCAAGATCTACCAACATGCAGCAAGACTGTCGCCTCAAAAGGTCATTGCTGTGACCTCCTTGTCCTGCAGACTCAAGACAATTAATAACGCTGGCTCTGCAGAGATTTTTGTCTTGTTCAGAAGATCGAAAATAAAGATGAAGACTTTCCTTTTTCTTGAGTAGTATGGAAATTCTTCCTGGAGAGCCTTTATGAGATTCATTCTCTGGAGAAAATCCATCCTATCTGTAATATCCCTGAGATAACCTTGCTCAGCCAGAGATTAGGGTTATGGTAGCCACGTTGCCCAGGCCACAGGGGCTGGTCCCATGCTGTAAGGCAGTGGTGGGTTTGCAGCAGTGGACTGAGCACTGCCCCATTGCCCTTCACTGAACAGAACTTTCCTGTAGATAAGATAAGCTTTATGTGATTCTCAACCTGCTCCAGGACTGGAGATGTTAAACTCGAGCACCGTTTGCAGCACACTGTCAGAGCCAAATCCTTCCTTAATGACTGGTTTTAGCTGTGCATCCCAAACCTGAGTCATCTCACAATACTTTCATTTAACACTGCTCCAGGATAATCCTGCAGCCAGGTCTGAGGGCTATGTTCCGTTTCCACCTCTGCTGCTCACTCATTCCATTAGCTTATCATGCTGTTTTTCAGTTACAAATGGGAAATATTTATGAGTGCATCACAAATATGGATGACAGCCAGTTTACCAATGTTTCTAAAGCCCTCAGAGACCACAGGGGAAAAGGAAGAGAGGGGTGTCCAGTGTTTGCTTAAAGCATTGAATTTTTTAATGTTTTTTCTCATAAACCCAAGCCCACCTGTATATGTTAATTATATACTGCACTGCAGATACCTGAGGTATTCAAAGCTATGGATAAGATGCAGCACAGAGTTTGGGTAGGATGTAAGGATTAATTTTGAGTGGATTTTCACTTTATCTAAGCTCTATATTGTTTATTTATATCATAGACTAAAATATCCTCTAAGGCTTTTGTTTAATTTCTGTCATCCACAGAACACTTGTATAGTCTGCTGGTTCTATAGTGATCATCCCATTCTGTTAATATTTTCAGTATTAGAGAGTAAGGATGTTTTCCATTTGCTGTTCAGCTACAGCAGAGAACTGCTTAGCTCAGCCCAGTGAGCTATAAATTCAGAAGTGTTGCACTATGCACCACAGACTACACAATGTGGTATAGACCTGGGCATAAACTATTTCCTTGACTTAAATTTAGGTCTGTTTTAATGCTGTTGCAGGAAACATTGTAAGTGTGGTAAATAGCAAAAACATGATTATTTATAGAATGAACACACTAACTTTCAAGTTACCATACAATCTAGAAATAACTACATAAAACGTTCTGCCACTCCATACCCTAACTTTCCTGTTACAGCACAATTTATCTGTTTTACTTTCACTGTCTGAAGGTATCAGTATTCTGATGCTTTTTAATGATGGCTATATGCTGACATTGGCTGGGCCCAATATAAAACCAGATTAAGTTTCTATGAGAATAGTTCAACATTTGAAACACTATTAGGGTGCTGTGTTGGTTCACTAAGCCAGGAGATAAGTCAACACAAGACCTGGCAACTGGCTCTATCTGCAACATCTACCCACAGGAGCAAATCTCACCCTTTTAGAGGTGCAATCCAAATGTTACCTCCGATTTGAAACTTGTACAATGTTTTCACTGTAAATTTCCCATAAGGCATCTCTCAACTTCCCTGTTTGTCCCATACCTGCACTACATCAAGAAACTCTACCTCTACTGTACAAAATGAAAGAGCATCCACAGATTTTTCTAGAGTAGGATATATATCACAGAGTAATGAGCAAGTACTGAATTTAAGAGATGTAAGGACCATTTCTTCTCTTAGTAACTTCATCAGAAGCAAGGGCAGGCAAATAAATAGAAAAATATTCATTTCCTGCCCAAGTGTCAGTGTACAAAAATAGATTTTTTTGTTTCCATCTAAAGTGAGCTGATGACTGTTAATGAGAAATATTGTAAAAAATCATTCTAGTGAGGCAAGCAATTAGATGCAGCAGGTAAGGGAGGAAGGCTGGGATAAAGGACACCTATATCATCTCTGCACAGACCATCTTGGAACACGGCATCTATGTTGCGCCTAAAATAATTAAGTGACATCTCTATCATCTATACCAGAAACCTGGAACCCCCTGCTGACATTGACAACAAATGTAATCAGCATTGCGTCAGTATCGGACTGCCTCTTCCTACTACCAGAATTGTCCTAGGCACAACAGACAAGACAGCACCTTACAAATCAACATCCCCAACACAACCACAGATCAGTGTTGCTACTTCCATAAAACTGATAACCATGTCAAACACTCTTCAAAAAGCAGTAAAATACTCACTCTCTCACCTCCAAATACTACCCTGTTTGCTCTGGGAAAAACATTTGCGTTTCTTATCTTCTTAACCTAAAAAAGCCTTTCCTACAGCAAAAACGTACTGTGAGAGGGAATTTACATGGAAACTGCTAAAAATTGCATCCTAAGCAGGAAGAAAAAGTATCTTTCAAGAACCTCTTTTCAGACACTGGGAATGAAAAGGGAGCAACTGGAGCTAGATATCTGACTACAGATTTGAACACTGCAATTTCTCAACTCCACAGTAACCTTCCCACCACAGTAAGCACTTTTCTCAAAAAAGCCACCCAAATACATGTCCTTACTGTTAGATATCGTAATATAAACTTGTACAAAAGTCCACTTATTCTAAATGCTACCAGTCTACTAAATGCTCTCATGAAAACACACATAACTATGCGCTAAAAGGTACTTTCACAAACATTTACTAATGGACAGGAAGAGACAGTGCGGTAGCTTTTCTCAATAAACAACCACTCCATCTCTTACTTCTTGCTCCTGATCTACAAATACAGCCTCAAAAGATATGCATCCTCCTCTACCTATGACTACTGCCTATCTTTATTTTCCCCAGATTATCTTATTTGATATCTGAATAAAGTCAGAGAAACTCAGCTGGTATTTAGCTTTGTAGTCTATTGCCTACATTCATTGTATTTGACTCTTGAAGGAATTGCATGCCCAGAAGTTTTTCTACATTTTCCTATTTATACGACAAAAAAGTTACCTCTATCTACAAATTATCTCCTACTTATGTCTGAAAAGCAGCACAACTGTAACCCTGAGAGGATTCCTCAAACCAGCAGGCCACCAGATCAGAAAGCTGATGATGATAGTTTTATTCTCTCATAAACCAAACTGAGAGGAACCAGTAACAATAGAAAATCACTTGTAGTGACTGCTTGACTTCTTGCCAGAGTACTTTCGTGAGATTTTTTTTTAAGTTATTCTACAATTCCTCAATTTCTAGCATTTTCAATTTTAGAATATCTCTTCTGATTCCTTCAGATTAAATATACAGACACAAACTACAAACATTTGCTACTTGTTAATATCATATTTGGTTCTGAATAGCTTACAGTAATTGAAAAACAAAAAAAGAAAAATATCTACTTGGTATCAAAAATATCTGAATAAACAGAAAACTGTCTCCTGTGTTAGCATAGCTGCTTTCATAACCATTCTGTTTTGCTATCAGTAGTTATGAACAACTTAGCTAATAAACATTAAATGATATTATACTATCCACATATGAATTGAAAGAAGATGTACCCAGAGCAAAAATTTCAGATTGATATGCGAAAATGCATTTCACATATTTTATTGTTCAGCAATGCACATTACACATATAAACATGCAGTCATTCATTAATCTGTATTATTAAACACCTGTTTGTATTAATTGTAATGCCATTTTTCTGTCACGATACTGGATGAAGTATGTCTTTGAAATTGTCTATAGGGGAATGAAATTCAAATTTCTTATTTAACAGACCTATTACTGAATTAACCTCTTTTCCAACTACTTAAACACAGAAAGGATTTTCCCATTCTACATGTAATCCATTACACATAACCCCTGGTTATATCTCCAGGACCTAGTGAATTTGCTGGGGTTTCCAGTAGTGTTCCTGGCATTTCTTTCTGCTATACTTACTTCCACTGGAAAACTTTGGGAGTTCCTCCTTGCTTCCTTTCTTACACATTCTGGATCGTGAAACAGGATGTGATAGAAGAAAAGGTAACTACATAACCTATTACTTCTCTTTTGGGCCACATGGGCTGCCAGATTTTAGAAGAGAGCACCTTCCTTTCATAATGGTCAGTGTTGTTACCAGTTTGCAACTGGACTTTGACAGGGTAAGCTCCCCAAGAATTTATGGGCACTGGTGGCATGGTTCCAGCAGCGGTAACACCACAAGCCAGCAATTTTAAGGCAACATCCAAGATGGATAAGGTTGTTCTTATGACATGCACTGTGTTGAGAACTTGGTGACCTACAGGATTGTATTTGAAAGTCATATGTATGAGTTCAGGGTTTTTTCTGCTTTCCAACTTGACATGAAGTTTATGAGGTTGGATTTTCTTGACAGTCACTATGTCTTAGTGAAGCAATCCAATTCAAAGTTAGCCTTACAGTGCTTAGGTTATAGAGTCCTGCCAGCACACACACGAAGGATATCTTACATATGGTGACAAACCGGTAAACTCCTATTTTTAATAAAAGCATAATATATCCTCTATGAATTTTATTATAAACACGTGTTCTCCAAAACTAATGGTATGGTTAACAAACTTACAGCCTTTAAGAAACAGAAGGCGGCTCTTGTTGACTCTGCTCTTCCAGGAAGAGAGGAAATTGTCAATAGCATCTCTCATTTCTACCACTGCCCCTAGATGAAAGCTAGACAGCAAATCATTTTTGCATTACTAATGGTAAAAAACAGATAGGTCTTTGGTGGACAACTGAGAAAAAGTGACACCTGTAGCGCAGATAACAGTGATTAATTCAGTGACAAACCTGCGCTCATTTCCCTGCGCCAAGACACTGTTTCGAGAACAGAAGACAGAAAGCAAACATATAGGAATTAATATATAGAAAATGTAAAGGCTGTCTCTTCATCTCACAGTTTTCCAGTCAGTTTATAATATCCAGATTTTCATTTCCTCCAAGAAAAGAAAACATTGGCTCACTACCACTAAAAACAAACAGTAAGTCACACAGATAGTAGAATATAACATTCATGTCTTATTATTTCATATATAAACCTTTACTTTAAGCAGTTATCTAAAATAACATACATGGTTAGCAGACCAAATAGCCCATATAAACTATGCTGAAAATATCATCTTTATTTACAGGAACCTAATTAAAATGAACTTTAATTGCTTTTGAGATCTGCAACAACTTCTTCAGAGTTGGACCTCAGCCCAGATTAGGCAGTTTCAAGGAGGAAGATACTCCTCACACACACGAAGAAAGCATTGGCCATGCAATGATGTGGCTCACCTGCATTTGGAAGAGGTGAGAAGCAGCTTCAAGCTTATCACTCTCTGTTCAGGTGTGATGTCGTGTTACCTATCCCACCCTTCAGACTCTACAATTTCATGCAACCTTTGTTCAAGAGAACTCTAAATTTGCTCCTGGTGATGTTCTGCCAATACATTGTGAAATTTAGGAAAAAAACCTCTCAGCTCAGACAACCTTTCGTTCTGTTTGAGCATCTACATATATACATTATCATCATCTTCTAGAACTGCTGGTAATCACAACTACAAGAAATAAGCAAAGAGAAATAATGACATCATTTTATAGGCACTTCTATAACCATGTAATTCACTGCATAGTTAATTTACTGAATTCCAATATATGCTATATAGAAAAACAACTGGTTTGTGTTGTATAAAAATGCTACCTTCGAGACCCAAGAAATCCCACACTGCTTTACCAAGTATGAATTAGATTCCAGAAGAATCATGCCTTGCAAACAGAGCATCCAGCACGCACTCAGAAACAGCTCGTACAGAGCCCTAGCATTAGCACTATTAGCACCTGCTCTTTCATGATTTAATAAAAATGCTCTGCTTCAAAAGAAACAGTTAATCAGATAATCACATTATACTGTATCTCATAGGTTTTGAGCAGTCAAGCTCCCAGAAAAATCATTGAATAAGACAACAGGATTACAGCCTTAATGACTACATGTATTTACCACAAAGCATGGCCAACGTTCACACTGAGGTTGCAAGATTATTACATGGTTACCTGTGCTCTATAAAACAGAGATGTCACACTGAACAGATTATAAAACGGTACTGCAGTATTAAATATTATTAATATGTTATTTTTATTATTGTTCATCATTAACTAGGACCAAATCACTAGTACTTCAGTGTAAATACTGCAAAACATATACATGATTTAACAGATTGAATATTGACAGGTTCAAACATTTTAGATCTGTTATCTATCCACAAGAACTTGAAATAAGGCATATGGTCAGCAGAATAGGAGAGTTTAAATAAACAGCCCGAGTGCTTTGCTTTCCTCCCACACACCTTAACTCTGTCAGTTATGCTGCTGGATTCCTCATAGCAAATCTCATCTCTTGAGGAGGTCATACCTGAGGAAGGCTGTTAGCTGGCTGAAACATCATTCTTTTATTTTTTTCACTTTCCTGTGTACAAAGGAAACAAACAGTGAATAGCTAAAGGACTTGGTCTTTTTAAAAGTCTTGACAGAGTTTCCTGCTAGGAAGGTAACTGTGTGGCCTGGGAGGCTTCACTTGTTCATGATTGCACACTTATACACAGCTGACACTTCATTCCACTTGGAGCATCTTGACATAAAATTGTAGAACTGACCACATATCTGTGACAGAATCTTGACAGTTTTCCCACACAGCCCTGTCAAAACTTCCCATCAGTAGTTGTAAACAGAATTAGCAGGGTGGCCACTTAGCAAGCAAATGCTTTTGCTTTTGCAATCTTACAGCATGGCGCCGTTTCCTTTTGGGCTGAATGCACTCCTGTCCGTACGACGGCCACTGAAAATCCTGGGGAGGCATTTTGCTGTTCTGACTCTCCACTTCTTCAGAATCAGAGTCGTCTTGTTGGATCAAAGGAAAATGTCTATCTGGATAAATCTCCTTCAGCTTGTCCTCAAAGAATTCATCTAGGCATCGTCCAGCCTCAGCAACCTCTGAATCTGGCTGTAAGAGAATGAATAACTCTTCAGTCTTCCCGCACACAGAAATCAAGGATCAAAACTAAATAACTAAGCTGCCCTTTGTCTCGCCTTGCTTCTGTCTGCTACATCTCTATTAGTCTCCTGCACACTTTCTACAGCCCATTAGTCTCTCTGCATTTTCAGTGTAAGTAAAAACCAGATGCTGCTATTAAGGAACACGTTTCTGCACCTCTAATAAAAAGAGATGTGCAGTGAACTAGAAAGAACAGCAGTCATCATTGTTTAGGAATTTCTACACACTTGATTTTCCCTAGCTATTTTGCTGGCTAGGACTGGCTTCTCACAGCAAACTCAGCAACATTCCAAAGAGTTGTCCTCTAAGATGTCCCTCCTTAATTTTAGATCCATAAGTATCTCCAGTTCTCGGATACATATTTCACTTCATTTCTGTCCTTAAAAAACACCCAACATAATTTCCAAATAATGAAACTGAATAATGCTTCTGTTTATCCCAATCCTATATCTATCTGATCTCCAAAGAAACGGTGTGACAGCTTGAAAGAGCCACCCTCTGCTTTGTATCCCCCAAGCCATGCAGACTAGAAACCTACATAATTGAACTTCGCACAGTTCCAAAACATGAGACGCACGTCAGTCACAAGCTCCTCGGGTGCAGCATAGTGGGATTTGTCCTTTTTCTGCAGCTTTTTTCGTATGGTTGACAAATCCATTGGCCTTTTGATGATCTGATAATAATGCCGAGCCTGCAATACCAATAAAATGCAAGTATGTAACATTTTAAATTAATTTATTCATTTTAATTAATTAATTTCTTCTCCAGTGACTTCTCTCAAAGTCTGAACAAAAGTCATTGCAGAGGAGTCTTTGCATCAGGGAAGAGAGCTCTAGTCTTTCGGTGCTTACACTTGTCTACATCATCTTCCTGGGTGCTTTTAGGTTTTATTAAAAACACATTTGCTTGCAAGATTGAATTTGAAAATAGCACACTTCAGTGTTTACACTCAGTATTTACACTCTGCTATTTACACTTTGTAAAGTTTATCCCCAGATATAAATGTCAGTGTTCAACCATAATCAATAATATATGCAACACTGACAATTAGCTAACATTTCCCCCAAGGAATTACAGAAAAGAATGTGCTGAGATACTGGCAGCTGATAATGCGGGAAGTAGTCTGCCAAGAGTGACTAAAAACAAGCTACTGTGCACTCTTTTAAAAGTTCAACAAATGTCTTTTTCAATGGGTATTACCTACCAGGATAGCACAGTCCTTAAATCTTTTTTGGCCTAAACCTACTTGTTAGGTACT
The DNA here is from genome assembly GCA_035584735.1 of Pseudotriccus pelzelni. Classification (NCBI taxonomy): domain Eukaryota; kingdom Metazoa; phylum Chordata; class Aves; order Passeriformes; family Tyrannidae; genus Pseudotriccus; species Pseudotriccus pelzelni. The sequence goes on along the minus strand of JAWMRA010000161.1, from coordinate 11,233,399 downwards.
TTGTTCCATAAGTTCATTGCAAGCTTTATTAGGTGTAATAGGTTTTTAATCATTATTTGGATTATTCCTTCCCATAAAACCTTTATTGTTCCCTTCCCCGATCTGTTTCTCATTGTGTTCTGTTGTTACAACATTGCGAGTCTCCATCTCCCTTAAAACAGATAGTTAATACTGCAAATGTTGAGTACACGGATGAAACAATAGCTTCTACTTCTTCCCCTGCATACAGTCACACTTCTGGTGCTGTCCACAAAGAAGGCAAAGAGGGAGTCCGGGATTATTTCTAAAGCAGGCCTCTCTTATGGCAGTACAACACTTTCCATGTACATGGCAAGTTGATTCTCTTAATCACTGGAACTTATCAGGTACCTTTAGTATTCTACCAGCATCTTAAATTGGCACCCAAACCTGGCCACCATTTACCTGCCTCCAACCTGACACCTTCAAAGCACTTGCAAGAGGAAAACTTCCACCCTTCCCTAGGAAGCAATACTGTTCAGAAAAAAACCTCATGAATAGCTTTCAAGAAGATAAAGGAGTCATTCACAAGGAGTGCCAGACTATCCTTTGGATTCCCTCTGATCCATGCACGTGCAGTACTTACCAGGGGACTGACAGGTTCATGGAATGGGAGGCTCATACTGCTGCAGAACAGGGAAAGCACCAGCTTTTCACACTTCTGTAGGAGCCAGATTTGAAATACGTTTTAATTCAAAAGAAGTGAGTTTCATTCTTGTCCTCAGTTAATCAATCATACTAACAATAATAGAATTCTCATGTAGACTATGCATTTCTGATGAAAAATGGCACACTTCACCCCTGCCTGAGGGATGTTTTGCCTCATAGCATTTTTATAGCTTTGAAAATAAGAATGGTCAAGAAATGCAGGAAAAGAAACTTTGTAAAAAAACTTTGAATGCGCTTATCTTTCCTGAAAATCCTTGGGAATTAATCGCTATTACTATTTCCTCTCTGCACTCCAGATCTATTTCTTAGGTCTTGACTAAAAGAACAGCAGCAACACTGTGGAAACAGTTTAATGGGAAATGTTTCACACTGTTCATATCCATTCATAAAAATGATTGCAAGTTGGTAGTATTGTATGAAAATTGTTCTGTCTAATCATCGTTAACTCATAAAATACTTAAAAGTCTTTAGCTTTTTCACTAGTGAGAAAAGAATGCACTACAAAAACATCATAAGCCATATTTACTCACAAACAAAGGAATTTTTATTCATCTCAATTCTCTAAATGAAACTTCACCACTCAAGACACAGATCCCAACAATTTCTGTCCAGCTGTACCAAATCCAGTTGAAAAAGGGATCACATCAGTGTAAAAAAGTTATGTCCAGCTCTGCACGAACAGAGTAGCTCAGGTCTGGAAGCAGCATGGATGAACTGAGCAATGCTTGGCTGTGCTCATAGGCCTTGCCAAGGAGCGCCAGTGCTCTGAGAATCATTGCCGTTGTCTGCACGACTGGTGCCCAGATTAAACCAGTGCCTTAAACTAGGCTTCGTTTGCACAGAGCCAGCTCAACACCTGCACTCAGCTGTGTGGACTCAGCCTCTCTGTCCAAGAATCAACAACACACACAGGACACCTATTTGGAAACTTGTGCCTTCCAAGTACCAAGTGGACTTGAAGTAAAGCCACTCTTTTCATTTTGGTAGAGGAAACTGGTAATGGCTATGTAAAGATTTCATCTAGGCCGAATCAACAGCCTAAACATCATCTTCAAGTGAACTAACAGTATACATGAAGACTGTATGATTTCAATCCAACTGAAAGTCAAAAAGGATCTACATCACAAAAATGCCATTGCACTGGCCCAAGTAGATATCTGATGTCTGAGAAGTGCCAAGTCTTAAAGGAAAAAGATTCAGTGTCAGAAAGCCAGGAACAAATTGACTCAGGGAAGCTTGCTCTGATGCTGAATGTGACTTCCCTGTTCAAAGTAGGAAAGAATTCAAGATCTGCCTGTTTCATCTTTCTGAAATGACATTCATTTTAAAATTGAACAGCAATGTCTAGAAAGAAGAAAGTGATAGAACTGAATAGTAACAGTGCTTTTGTTCTATTTACTACTGTCTGTAACACTGAGCAACCAAGTCAAAGCCAACACCTTTCCAAAGAGAAGGCAAAGCCTCACGCTGAGATCATATGGCCTTTTCCAAATAGTACAACACACAGTTATTCCCACCTTCTGGTCACAGTCATCAAGGCCATATTGTGCACTGTAGCTGTGGCTGTAGCGTGTGTTTTCACAGTCATATTCTACCTCAGGCTTCACTGGATTACGGCAGAGGGTGCACACCCACTCTCCCCTGTAAAACAGTAAACCAAAAATATGGTGATTTTTTACCACAACCTTGTCAAGTAACCAATCTCATAAATCACTGTATTTGGAAGGTCTCATTCTTAATTAGGATTGCAATAGCAGGTAATCTGAAGCCCATTGTACTAGATGTTCTTCAATGGATTTGAATCCAATTAGAGGTGTAGCAATTTCAGGTTCTATTCACAATGATTTTTCTGGCACAAAGGAAAAGAAAAAAAGACAAAACTTTAAGTGTTTGAAATCATGTACCAGCAGTGTATGCAGCTGCATTGATTCAAGTGCTGCTTTTAAAAAAACGTTAAGAAAAAACAGGCAATAGTTGGGTCATAAAACAAGCCCAGATCCATTTGATAATTGGTGTATTTAACTAAGAAATCAACATTATCAGAAAAGGTCATAATGTGTACTAGTACATGGGTTCCCAAACCAAAGAGACATAATTCTGCAAGGGCATGTGTGTCTTTTCTAGCAGATCCATTTTCAAAAATCTCTTGAAGAATTTCATGAAGGCAGTGACACAAATTCTGCACCATCAGGGTCTGAATAACTGTAGATGAAGATATATTAAAGAACTATAAATAGAGAATTTTAGTTAAGGGAATTAATTTGCTTCATTAGAATTTAAGTTTGCCTAGGAAGTTTATTTTAACAGGAAAACTTGGTTTTCACTTTGTTTTGAAACTAGAGGAGTTGAAAATTCCTGGTTTTTTGAACAGAAAGAACAAACCACAATCTCCAAACTAGTATCTTACAACATGTTTTTCTCAGCTGAGACAGTTATTTGGGTTCAGCATAAAGGAAGTAGTAGCTTTTGGTCCCACTTATTAATGATTTATGAGAATTCAGAATTGTGCACCGCCAGTAACGCACATTATTCAGCCTAACTTTTAAAATCTGGAGTTTGGTATGCAGACATAGATATATTTCTGGCTCATTGCACACAATTCATCTGTAACCATTTGCTAGACAACATGTCTGAGAGAAACCAACGTGCTAATCCTTTCTAACATAAGGCCTGATAATCCTAAATTTCCCATAAAATTGGCTAAAAAATTCACTGGTTGCCTTTTTCTGGGGCCAGTCTCTGTTTTTGCAGAGAAGAGCTGATGTCTGCACCTCAGATGTTACAGGAGAGTTAGGATTTTATTTTTCTCCAGTGAGTCACATGAAAGCCTCAGGTCTGTCACCTCCTTTGTTGTACTGGCCAGTTAACTGCAGAAAGGGCGCACGTGGCTGGAAATAATTCTTGTTCGTAATTTACCTAGTTTCCAGTGTGTAAGACAATTCTTCCCTTTGCAAGCAAAGCATCAAAAAAGGCAAGTGAGAGATGCAGTACAAGGCTGACACGTACATCCCTGAGGATATATTCTGCCCCAAGGCAGTGAGCAGGAACAGCACATTAGTGAAATGTCATACATACTCACACTGGAAAGCTGAGCAGGGCTGGAACATGGCAGGAGAGATGGAAGACCTTGGGGCAGTGATCACAGCACAACAGTTCTCCTCCATTAAGACACACAGCACAGAAATCCTCATTTTCAATTGGACTGACTTCCTGAGTAACTGGAGATTTTTTCATGCCGGAGATGCCATTGCTGAGCTTCTGATCAACAGACAGAGTATCTACAGGGGGAGATTGTGTCTGTCCTGCAGCCTGGGATGCGAGAAATTTGCTGTCCTCTGAGTTCTTCTCTTTGGACTGCAGTCCTTCAGGTGGACTATCTTTATTTATCTTGAAGGAAGAAAAATCTGGGATCACACAATCATTGTTTTCATATATCAGCATACAACAGCAGTGGTTATCTGCAGACAAAGTGATTTCTCTGCGGTGAGCTCTACTGGAAAGGGCACTGGGGTTCAGCAGGCACATGCTCAGCTCGGCATCTGCCACTGGCTGGCCAGGTCACCTCTGTCAAGTTGTTCTCTCCACATACCACAGTGTAATAGCACCGTGAGAGCTGCACAGATTCCATACCATGGGTGATAGAAACAGGATACTCTACAATGGTATTTGCAAATTTTACGGTAAACAGCTCAAAAAAACCCCCAAAAGACAGAAAATCCCAAACCAAACAACAAACAAACAAACAAACAAGCAAAACCACTAAAAACAAAACAACAGTATAAGGTTTTGTTCCCACCAGAATTTCCTCTTTCCTTCTGTGGAGTGAAGCTCACGCTCAAGACTCTAATGAAGCAACTGAATACAAAACTTTTAAAAATCTGTTACACTGTGATTTCTGGAATTGGTTCCTATAACTCAAATATACATTCCGGTCAGTTTTAAGCTATTTGTCGTATATTTGTAACCAGACAGGTGAGCCAAGCTGTTTGCTAGTGTACAAAAACACTACAGCTATCTCATCCCAGAGACAGCCTTCTCAGAAATGGAAGTATCAGGAAGCTACACAGCAAACTAAAAGCTGCATTGCCTATTAACCCATCACAGAACTATCCCAGAGTGGAACAAATCAACAAACTCGTTTACTGTATAATAAATCTCAGAACTGCGGATACAAACCAGTAGGATAAAGGAGAGAAGGCAAGTCAAACCTCCAGGAAATTCCACTCACCTTTATAGACATACTTGAAGACCGGGTCCCACATTCAATTACCAGGAGGAAATTGCCCTCCTGCTCGTTGTCCTGTGGCTGGAGCTTAAACACTGGCAGCTCCCCCACTTCCGATGCACATATTTTCAGACGTTCCAGTCGTACAAAGGGAATCTTCTGCTCCTTAGGGCCAGCTCTGTAGCTAAAAGGACACATGGTTGAATTCAGACACATTGCACAGACTTCTCCCCACTCAGTTTCAATATTTTTCATGCACTATTATTTGAGCTCCCTTTCCCTTTGCAGCTGTGACTCTGCTGGCTAAATGTTGAAAATCTGGACATTTTTTAACAAGCCAATTCTTTAAGAAATGATAATTCAATCAATTTAAATTAATCATATGTGTAAATGAATTACTAACTTCTGTGCTACCCCTTTGCCCTGCTCCATATATTTTTCTTTTAATTATCACAATTTATGTAATGTTTGATACTTTTAAGTGTGACTGGCTTCAAGCAGGAACACAGCATATCATCAAGTTTACTTGAACATATTATCACAGCAGTAGCTGAAAACAAAATTTTATAAAATTGCTGAGATGATATTAATTCAGTTGCCATGATATCTTTTAGTTTTAATTTAGGCTTAACAGTTTCTAATTGTTGAAGTGAGATAAGTTTGCAAGTATTTATTCATTCTGGAAAATTACACAGAATAACAGAAATATGAATAAATGAATTCATCACTTCTTTCTGATTGTTGTTTTCAAGTTTAAGAGAGCAATTTACAACTTTCAGAACTATTATCTATAAGGAATCTAGTACTCTTTTTAAGTTCTCTATTATCATTAAGTATGACAAATTTTCAAAATACATGCATAAAATTTCACGGCCAGTGATTTTGTATAAAAAAAGACTCCTCTACCTGACATTTTGATTACTTTTCATATCCATTTCAAAATGTTCCTTTTCACAGTCATTGGAATCTGGAACAGAAGATAAGAAAATGAATAAAATATTTATAATATCACAGGCAGATTAGGGTAGAAAGTACTTCAATATTCATGTACTTCTGTCTGGCGTTTAATATGATATCATAAGTGAATTATGGAATCCTTTCATCTATATGTATAGAAAATATGTATGCTATTTTCTCTTCTAGTACAGAGCCTTTGTCTTTCTTTTTTGCTTTTAACCACAGCTTCTGTACTAAATATGAGGAGCCTTTACAAAATATTTTGTTGCAAAGGCTTCATTCCTGGGGAATTATATATGTACACAGCCATGTCACATTCATCCATATACATGCAACAACATCAGTAATCCTCTGCTGTACAGCCTTCACTTGAGAAAAACAGACCTACTGAGGTCTGAAACCCTGAGGCTCAGGAAGTGTCTGTAGTCTCCAGCCCCACGCTATGAAGCTTCTGGCTAATTCTTGAAAACAGGAAGAAAATTGTGTCTCCCATCTGCAACCGAGGGACAAAAGTTACACCATAATTCCTCTCTATCCAGCGTCTGTAACATATAAGTGCATGAACTCAAAACTATCTGTTATATAAGCATACAAGTAGCTGTAGCTCTTGACTAATACTAGCCACAGGAGTAATAACGCAACTTCAGGGGGATGGGACAGGGTAGAGACAAATGCCCCATGGATGTCGTCATAGACCAGTCCACTGACAAATTTTATAGCAATGCCTTCGTTTGCTAGGAATTGGTTTGACATAGCCAATATTAACAGGAGACAAACCTAATATCATGGTGATCTGGAGGCAAGTGAGGGCCAGGAAAGCACGCCTTTTAAAAGAAAAATCTAGCTTAGGCCAATGGTACCTAACCCATGGCTTGAATGCAATGTGTCTCTAAGGATAGTTTTTTGTTTCCATGAAATGCAATACAAGACTGACAAGGAAAGATGCATTTCACATCACACCTAAAGCATTATTCACTTGTGATTGTTGCTCAGGTGAAGGACATGGACAGAATTACTAAAGGCTGACTGCACACTGAGGTAGGGTCAGCTCTTGTTGCACATTGTCAAACCAGAGGATGTTCCAGTGGTGCTGGGCTCCTATATTAACCAGCATTTCCATCAACAACTTGGCTTATAAAATAATAGCACTTATAAAATTTGTGGAAAACTAAAGGGGTTGCAAACACTCTCGAGAATATTTACAGTTAAAAATAGACCTCAGTACATCAGAGAAAGAAAATCTACTAAATCAGTAAGTCTGAATTAACTGTATTATGTTTATAAAGGATCAGATTAATGTAAATACAAAGGAAAATAACTGACTAGGGAACTGCTCTCTTAGTTCCTTCTAGAGTTAACATGGACTTCGCACTACATGTAAGTCAACCATCTAATGCTGCTGGCTGCAAATGAGAGAAATGCCATCTTGCCGCATTACCAGCAGCAAGGAATGTAAACTCCAAGAAGCTGATACCCTGGCTCTGCGTGGCACCCCAGAGGCCTCAGCTGCAGCACTGCGTTTGGCTGTGGGCAGCACTCCTTAATTGCAGGGAACCCAAAATAGCACACAGCAGGAATGATGTGGTTTTGAAAAATCAAACTCCTGACCCATGAGAAGAGACTGAAACCATCAGAATTGTTTAGTCTAGGAAATAGAAGGGGAGGCGAGGGTGTTTATGCAAGCCATGATAAGAAGAGAAGTGGCTGTAAGAGAGAAAATGATGAAATTATGTACAATTTTCACCACATCCCTTGTGGCTAGGATAAGAAGTATTTTGTTTTAAATTAGGCTGAAATGTTTAGGTTAGGTTTCATATTAGAAAAGGATGAGTCACTGGAGACATATACCAGAAGGAATGAGGTTTGGCAGCACAGCACCACTGAAGCCAGAAAGTCCTACTGAGAGCCACCACCAGCAAAGATAACATTGCCTTTGCAACAGAATTCATCTCTCCCACTGCATATGGTGACTGTGTCTCCTCAGGTCTCCCCTCAGTGCACACCATTAAACAGGGACAGCAGGATGGGAATTGCTCCCTCCTGATCTTTCCTTGTGAAGAGGGAGCAGCACTGAATTCAACACGCTAGGCTTTCTATCCTATTGCCCACAGGGCCTGTGCTTTGTACGGAGCAAACTTGTAGCATCTGTTATAGACAGTGAGATTCAGTACGCTGGGGCTGCTTTCAGGGTGTAGTGTCACACAACCCAAACCAGATATTACAAAGCTGCTCCTCTCAGAGACTCTTCAGCCTGACCAAGGCACAGCTTTTTGGGGGTGCACCTAATTCTTACAACTCACACAAATAACTGTGGCATAATCATAACAATTTGGCATAGGACATAGAAGAGAAGACAAATACATTTCCTTGGCTCACTGAGCTAGGCCTCCTTTGTACTAATTAGAATTCTCTGAATAAAAGTACATCACAGAGATAGAAATATTAATTCATCTTTTACAGAGAAAAGCAGCCAAATGTTGGCATAAGTCACGGGATAACAGCTTGATCCTACAATCCCTTGCTTGCATGAGTAGTCCCATTGACTTTCAGAGTTTGCAGGAATGAGGCTTTACAGTGTAGCACAACGATGATGGCAATTTGCCCATGAAAAGAGTTAAGTAAAGTCTAATTCTCCATTAAGGTTGAAGAAATAGGTCTTGGCTGAAGGGAATGTTCCACAACAGACAGAGCCAAGCAAAATCACATACTGTGCAATGTATTAACAAAAATTTGGTATGCTACTGATGTGAAGGTCTTAGCAGAAGGCACGTTACCTTTGGGAAGTAATTTTTTTTGTTGTTGTTAATTGAATTTGGACCCTTCAAAACAGCCCTTCAATAGTCATAACTGCAGGTCTCATTAACAGGAGTGCTTCTAAGAGAACTAATGCTCCAGGTACTTCACACAGACACACTCGTTTCTGGTTTACAGATGAAGGATGTTACAAATTCAAAGCATATCATTTCCATGTTTTTAACTCCACAGATGAGATCAAACACACATTTCCATTCGATTAAGTACTCTGATAATATTTGAAGCTTGCTAGAAAGACCATTTGCACGTAAGTATATTAATAAGTGTACTGCTTTGCAATGCTTGCAATGCACAGTGCTAAGAAAGAAAGACCAAACAAAAAACAAAATTAAATAACTGAAAGCCTTGTACCTTCTTCGCTTCTAAGTTGCCCCATTCTGGCATTCACAGGCAGGAAAACAGTGTTGCTGAGCAGTTCAGAAGGAGAAGTGAAATGTTGAGATTTTTTGATTGAAAGATTAATAGGTTCTTCCATCACTTTTTGCATAGAAAGAGTTAATTCATTAACTACATCTTGCCCAGCAGGAGCCAAGCTGTTTTCCAGAAGACAATCTACAGTACTGAAGTCTTCATTTTCCAGCTTTGGGAGGTAGGGGTGTGAGGAAAAAAATACCAAATTTCATTATTAGTTTTCTTTCCATTTTAAGAAAATAATTTTTAATCAGTCTTCAAATACCAGATAAGGAAAACTTTACTTACAGAAAAAGCTACCTTTGACTAATTGACAACCGGTAACGTGTGTTGTAAATGAAAGTGGATTCCCTCTCAGCAGAGGAGTTTGAGCCATTCCTACCTTGCATTTGGTGCTGCCCTGGAGTGCATCACCTGGTGAGACGCCAGCAGGATTCCCAGGGCTCAGGTCACTTGGAGCCCTGCCCAATGCCAGGCTGTAGCTGGGCACTGACTCTGGCAGAGCATCACAGTCACAAAGGGCATTTGGGGACGGGCCAAGTGTTACAGCAGCTGCACCTTTCATCTGTGGATCAGCAGAGCTAGAAAGCCTTGCTGGAGGTAATTCCATTTCCAAAGCGTTTGAAAAGTCCACAATGCTTAAGGATGTTGAATGCTGGGAAAAGCAAATAGGGAAAAAAACCCAATATATTAATGAACTTTTCAGCACCAAAATGCTACTTTGCTGTCTATACTAGGTGAGGTACTCTGTTTCAGCCAGACATAATCAAACAGTTGTGTTATGAGGGCTGTAAGAACCCATTGTAAGCCCATACTATTCCCAAAAGTTTTAGATTTTCCGCCCTTGAAACTGAAAACTGGAAAAGGAGGCTAGCTTACTCCTCCATGATTCACAAGAAGTGTCTTCCTTAGATCAGTCCAAGGGATCCTTATTTTTAATTCCTACAATGACTGGGAAATCTAAGCATGTAGAATTCTGTACCAAATCGAACCTTGATACAAATGCTACTCGCTTCCACTAAGTTATTCCAGAAGAAATAACATTCGAATCAGAAATTTTATCATTTTATCAAAATACTTTAAATCACTTTATTCAGAAAGAAGATTCAGAAGAAATACGATCCAAATCCAGTATAAGTGGATGAAGCTATTGTTCCTTTTAATGATGCTGAAAACTTTATGGTACTTCGTTAGTCTGTCCCAATAAAACCAGAGGCATTTCCTCTTTAAATATTATAGTGTAAATCCAGAAACACCCAGCCTGTACTAATCAGGAAAGGATGTACATATCTAGTTTTCAAAGAAGGGGAATATTTACTGAAGTCTCAAATGCGTTTTCTACTGCCTTATGATTTGTCACTATCAAATCCACAGAGACAGTGCTATGCAAACCAAAGCAAATCCACCCATCTAGGTGACTTCCTTAATCTGTCTTACATCCAGGAATGTGTGACTGTATTGCAAACAGGCCTCTTGCAGCATCCATATGCAGTAAATATAAGCAGTTTTAAGAAGTATGCAGATCTGTGTCATTTGAATATGCAATTTTTCCTTTATTTCATCGTAGTTCATTGCTGTTTCACCCTTGATAATTGACTGAATATATCCCTCTCAATTAACTGCAATACAGTAAGTAGCATTCATTATATAAATCAAGGCAATAGAAATGTGTTGATTGCATCTGAATTAGAGTTTAAGTTCATTGTTGCACTTATTTTTCTGCTAGAGGCAGGCAACTTAGAAGTGAATTGAGACAGGACCCATTTCCCAGATTTGATTAGCATTTTTCTCAAATTATACACCATTTTGGATTTTGATACCTTTGTCCATCTTACCCCACAGTGGTAAAGACAGCAGACTAGACTGAGCTGTCATTTGTGCCTGTGTAAACCCTACGTAATGTCAGAGTCAGTCTTGAATTCCTCTGCTTGCAATGCACATCAACTATGTGCTAAGAGGACACTCTGCCCACAGACACTAATTTCCACCTAAGGATGTAGTTTAGTCTCCTTTTTCTCAATTTGCAGTAGATGCCACAGTGGGAGCTTTGCCTGAACAGTGACCACTTAATTCAATGAGACAAAATGGCCTGCATTTGAGACAGAAAGAGGTTAGCTCTTCTGCAGTGCTAGGGAAGGTTTGTGTCATTCTACCATACAGTGCTCCAGTGAATCTGCTTTAAACAGTCCCTCCATGTAGAAGGCATCCCAGAGAGTACTGGATTTCTGCAGCCAGGGTATTGGTCATTTTCCTCCTCTCGAGTCAAATGAACACCCCTGAATTTAAGCTGCCTTAGCTATGATAACTCTTTGGAACCAGCTGGAACTAGTCAAAGTTTGAGCTGAAAACTAGAATATCTCAAAAGAAGAAATGCCTTGGTGGAGGCACAATTTGACATATATTCTGTCTGATAGAGCATTCCTAAGAGTAATGAGGTTTCAACCCACAGTTATATATGTAGGTCAGAAAGGAATCCAGCTTTCATGGCCACACCTCCTAAAGAAGTCCACAAAGATCAAGCGTTTATTTGATGTCATAGTTTGCTTGTGAGAGGTCCCTGCACATGCATTGACAAATGTGGCCTACCAAGCCCGCATTTTCCTTTTCATTCCATTCCTCTTTTTATCACGAGTCTTTTCCAGATGACAAAATAAACATGTGAATTGTTCCCATATCACTTACAAAAAACCAAAACAAATAAGTAGAATTCGTGCTTGAACTGAACAGATGAACTGTAATCAGCCTTGCCTTTTCCCCTCATTTCAAAGTCCATAGTGAGCATTAATTAAATCCCTGTGAGGCAGTTAAATATTTCTTTAATCAAATTCTCCAAAGCACAAAGCATCCGCAAATTCCTGTCTGAGTGAAGAGGAACTACCCAACACTGTGCTCCACTGGAAATGGGCCCGCTGAGGCACACACATGGCAGGCACACCACCCAAAGCTCATAGCAAGTTAACTGGAGACCTTCAGGCCGTTCACTCCCTCTAATCACTACAAACACCTTCCTTCACTCCTTTATGAGCACATGCCATCATCTATTAAATATTGACACCTGACCCTGTGAAAACCCTGTGTGTGTAGCTCAGGTGAGATGTCAGCCCTACTAAGGCAATGGTGGGATTACTCCGGGCTTCAGTGAGACAAGTTTACTTACTGAGAGTAGTCGCTGGGATGACTCCTACTAAGGAAAAAAAAAAAAAGGAAAAAAAAAAAGAAACAGACACACTTAAGAATTTTTTTTTATAGCTAAAATTTTCAGGAAGGTGAAATTCAATTACATGATCTGGCTACATCCTTTTTAATCTTCTAGATAGCATCAGTTTCTTCAGAGATCTTTTTTAGATTATATAAGCCAGTGTAAAACCTTACTCTTTTTAAAAAGAGAAAAGAATAATGAGGCCATCAAATTGCCATCTGTCTTTCCCTTGGGGCAAAAGTTAATTTTGTGGTTATTTTAATGATGAAGCAACATTATGATCTTTCAGTGCAAAATATTAAAACTCACAGTTAAGAACAGACACATTCCATCCTGATCCATGGTGCTGCTGTCAAGTGTGAAGTGAACAATGCACTGGGAACAAGGCTCATTAATAGCCTATTAATTCACTCCCTAAAATAATCATTTCTTTTGCCATTAGCAAAAATTTCTCTTTTCCCTTGACAGTTCAGCTAGTTTTTGCAAGTGGGATGCCTTTAAAGAATTTATCTCTGTTTTATAGAAAGCTCTATTTCTTTTACATTGCACCATTTGAACAACAACAAGCATTAATTATGCTCTTGGGCAGAGGGTGGCTTCAGCTGTAGGTTAATTTTGAACTTTTTGACATTTTAATGTACAGCCTGGCAAACTGAACTACATCTGTGACATTATAAATGGAATTCTCATTGTCTCATAATTAATTTTGGTCTGATGATCCTTATAACATAATGGCAGCAGCATCACCACCCCAAAATGCCTTCTACCACAAATTTCTTAGCTATGGTAGTGAAAGGTAAGAAGAAAGAACATGCAAAGTGCCTTCAGAGAACAAAAAAATAAACATATGGTTCAGTTCAAATATTTCTTTGATCACTGTTGCATTTAAAAACGTCCAGTGTAAACATGCAGCACTAATACAGAAGAATTCTGAGAAGCAAATACTTACCTTGAAACAGTGGGATTAGGATTTGTTAGGATTGTTTTGGCAAAGTCTCAAGGCTGTTGACATTAAGTGTCACAGATAAAGAAAGCTAAAACTAGGAACCGCCAATTCTCTTTGCTATAAGAGAAATAACACGCTGCAAATGGTTGCAGAGTAATGAACGGCTGTTATTAAGTGGAGCAATCCCCCTGGCAGCTCATTATGCTGGAAGGTTAAACAAATGTACTACTCCAATCCAGTTGCTGAACTCACCGCACACAGCAGCACTGATAACACAGGCTACACATGCTTCCTATTCGTATTTTCCAGTTTCAGAGCAGAATCCAAAGGATTTCCTTTCCCTTTTTTTACGAGAAAAAGAATCCAAATCTTCCTTAACAGTTTGTCTGAATAAACTGGAGCTGGCTTAAAGCGGAAGGAGGAAGAGATTGTATGGAGCAAGCAGCATCATGTTTTATTTATCTTTTTTTTTCAGGTCAGAGGAAAAAGGTTTTGTAAAATTAACATTCTGGTAAATGTACCTAATGTCATGAAACATGAACATATTTGTGCTGTAAGCATCTCAGTTCTGTAAAGTAAAAAACATACTCTGTTACTCTAAAAATTTGTAGCATCCTAAATTCCAGGCTGTTATTATTTCCTTCATCACTAATTCCCCTACAATTAATAGTAATTAGGGCCAAAAAATAGCAACAACAAACCCACTTTGGTCCCAAGCTCAAATTTGAAGTTCTAGGGTTGGATATTAGGTTATTATTACTTTCAATCACTGAGTAATCACAACATGCTCTGTGCAATACTAACAACAAATAAAACCTCTACTCTGTCCATCAACCCCTCTTCTACAAATTTCACATGTTTTTAACGAAAAAAGAAAACTAACAAACAAAAAAACCAAACACAGTAGTTCAGTTAAACCATGGCCTCTGAAATGGAAGACATGTCATTAATAACGCTTAGGAGAAAAGCCACCAACAGCAGACCAAAGTCAACTGTTCTCTCCACTACAATCCTGTAGTAACAGTGGCACTGGTACGTCAGAGAGTAGAAATTCACCTGCATCGAGTCTGAAGAGAGGCTGAGAGGTTCCACCACAAACTGTCACTACGTCAGTCTTGCATGAAATGCCACCACTGCATATAATTGGAATAAAACAAAAGCCTCTCAGAGTGCTCTGAAGAGTGCTCCTCGGATGGCATGGAATATTCTAGGATTTCCCCATTTCAGGTGCTTTATGGTATTTGAGACAAACAGAGATCCTGAACTAAGAAGCTGGGACTTATTGCAAATCAAAAGAACAATACATAAATCAGCCTTATAGCGCTATGCAACATTTCCATGTGCTCACATATTCACTGCTATTTCTGGTCACCCTGTCTCAAAAATGATTTCCAAAACCCACAAAGCATAGGGAAAATGGCCAAATATATAAAGGACCAAAATAGAGAATGGTTTTCATGAAAGAATATCCTGACTCTAGAGAGACAAGCGATCACTTTTCAGCTTCAAAAAGAAATTTTGAGAGTAAATTCAGTATAGACCTATCAAACACTAATGTTATGAAGGTGGTGAATGCAGAGTGATTATTCAATAGTTTCCCTAACATGTGAACTAAACAGCATCTGACTGAACTATCAGGAAACAGACTTTAAGTAAGCAAACAGAGGGACTTATGCAATGCAAAACTCAGTTGTTGTAGAATGCTGCAAAGACCAAGAGTATTAAAATGGACTCAAAAATTGGATTAGACAAATTCACAGAGAGCAGGACCATGAAGAGCTCCGAAACACAGTTGTGTTGGTATAACCTTCAGGTCAGGAAGTCCCTAAAGTGCTGGTTTTCAGAAGATGAAATTGTTTATCATCAGATTATATTTGTCTGTTTCTTAACACCCTTTCCTAAGTATCTACTATTGGCTACAGCTATAAATGATCTGATGCAACTCTTCAATAACCTACTAATACAGTGCATGACATATTCAGAGACTCACTTTTAAGCAGAAGGCGAACTAATAGCTCGAGGGGAGACCTAAGGAACTGAAATGAGCTCAAAGATTGCTAAGGAACATAACCAAACCTGAGTTTGCTAAATGCTGCCCAACCTACTCACAAGCAAGCAGTGTCCCAGAAGGCAGAACCATGCCTAAGCTGGTTAGGTTTTCAGGATGAGTGTTCCACTGCCCAAGACCCAACTCAAAAGCTGGACAAGACAAGAAATCCTCCCTCCCAGAAGTAAAGGTCTTGCTCCAAACTAGAGAAAGGGGTGCACTTACAGAGCCTGAGCAGGAGAGATGTCCAGCTGGCCGTGCAACACCACCAACGTCTGTTGCAGCAGTACCTGAGGCTCAAATTACAAATTTGTGCCACAGATGTACAGTAGTCATGTCATTTCTTCAAATACTAGGTACAGCCTTTAGACCTCTTGCTCATTACAACCAGAAATGACAATTAGGTACATGCAAACAAAACAGAGATTGTATTCCCTTTATTACTTCTGAAAACACAATTAGGCTCAAATATCTTATTATTCTTGCCTCTGTTCCAGATTAAATGACCCGTCCAGTCCTGTGTTCAAATTAACAACTCAATACCATACTGTGTAAAAGCAAGAGGACCATATCATTGCAGAAGGTTGGTAACCCCTTCCACAAAACTCTTAATCTAATTGAGTACTCATTCCTTTACACTGCAACTTAGCAATTCAACAGCTTGTGTAAAATCTGTTTGCTAGAGATTGGCACAATTCCCTGGAAGTCAAGTGCAGGTATCACAGAAGTTATTCTGAAGTTTGTTCTCTGTCTTGCTGGCATTCTTACTGGAGAGGTTGGATATTCGACAGGCGTGGAGACGGAACAGCTCCACAATCCAAAACAGAGGTCCTGGCTACATCACTGAAGTATACTGACAGGGGACCATGAAAAGAAAATTATATCCATTTTCCACATCAACAGAAAACTTTCCTTTCTAGTGCTGTGTTTTTAAAAGGTGCTAATCAAGCCCAAAATTATGCTAAGTGCAGTACTTATATCAAACAATGGTCTAAGTGTAGAAACGCTTATTCTGCACAGAAAATTAATTCACAGAGAAAGAATAGTTAGAAGAATAAATAGAAAGACAGAAAGGCTGACAAATATCACCATTAATGCTCCATAGCCAGTGACACAAATGAAAACATGCCCACTCATAACTGAAGTTACATGTTTAGAGGCTATACTATACACATGCACACAGAGCAGGTAGGCACAGACAGGAATTACTCTGAACTTTGAGACAGCAGCAGCCTTGGTTACAACATCTGTGTTTGACACCAGCTAGAAAACCCTACTTTATACAAACCCAAAACTCTGCTGCTCAGTGAAGTTAGATTTAATTTCTGTGCTGATAGGTGGTGAAACGTAACACATATGGGGACATTTCACAAATGTGTGAAGCATTTAATCCTTGGTTTTCTACTTCTGCTTACCAATAACCAGCTTTAAATGTGAGGGAAAGAAAACAGTACTAATCAGTAGAAGCTGAAGAGGTTCTCTTTGAACTCAAAAGATGTCACATGACACATGAATGCCTCACACCACAGTATAACAGCTGCACTAGCACTTCTCTGGGATGATCTGAATCATCTACTTGTGATTTTCCTGTTTATGAGTGATGTGGTGATCCCAAACTATTATTAGCATCTGATCCATATTATTTCACACATAAACATGATCCTGTATGCAGACAATTTATCTAGTTAATCAGCCAATAATATCAAATGCATATCATAATAGGTTTCAAAGTTAATGCATAGGTATTTAATTGCATGCACAATCAAGCCCTGCCCCACTCCAAAATAAAGGAAACCACTGGGCTAAAGAAAGCTTTTATTTTCATTTTTTTGACAGATTTTATCACTAAACAGTTAATTTAGGTGCACGCTGCTTTCTTTTTAATGAAAGGATCTCAGCAGACAGAGAATTACCTACTCCACAAAGAATTCTGAGCTCAACTGAAGGCTGTCAGAGTTCAGCAGAACTGCAACACGAGGCCAAGAAGTCCAACACCAATTATTCTCCAAAAGACAGAACACAGTTTTTCTTCAGGTAGCAAAAGGTTTATCTAGCCATTTTCTCTACCATATTTTTCAAGTGCAGTGCTTCAGACTTGTCCACATTCACTTTTTCCATGTCCTTCAAGAACTTGAGAGAGACAAAATGTTCTGAATACAGGCCATATGAGAGTAAATGGTCAAACACCTACATGGAAATTTTTGTCTGGAGATGATTGTGAAAAATATTTAATCACGTGAAACAGAGAGAGAATGAATAGACACAATCCCTTGTTCTTGAGCAGGAACCTATCTCCCATTTAAGCCTAGATTTCATCCAATTGTCAGCAGAAGCAGACATCTTTAAACAACATTCCTGAAGATTATATATCAAGGGTTTCCTTACTGTGCTGTTTCCCTTCATAATTTCTAATTCACCATGGCCAGAGCTGTCAGTACATTATGTCTTCATGCCGAACAGCTCATTAGAAGAAATAAATACAAGCAAAGATGAGGTAATGTAGCTGTTGATTGTCCTCATTTATTGCAGAGGTACCAGGAAATTAGTCAAAAAAACCCCAGACATCCCCATGCTTTCTGCACAAGAGCATACACTTCTCAGCACCACAAGAAAAAATTATTTTCTTTTCCCCTAGGAATATTCTCCTCTTGCCACCTGAACTTCTACAGCAACAACTCAGCCCTTATTCCTTTATTACTCCTCTTTTTCCCCATCAGACTACACTTCTCTCTCTCTCTCTTGCACACCCGCTTTCATTTTCCTCCCCCCTTTCTGACTTTTCTTGTTTAAGGTGTTGGGAATAACCTTCTGCTATAGGTCCGGAAGAAAAAGGACAGTTTCTTCAACATGCATATAGAAAAAGCCTCTGAAAGTTACTTGAGTAGCATCATCATTGACTTTCACGAATAAATTTGAGGACATACCTACATTAAAAGATAAGTATCTGCTCAGTATCATGGCCTTACTCAGGTACCGAATACACACCTTCAGTTTTTACAGTCAGATCCTAAAGGTAGCCCTATCCTAGAAAATCTGCATAGCTTTCCTCAGTCCTGTGCTGCAAAAGTGAAAGTTCAGAGCCAAAGAGCATCATCTCAAAACGTTGTGACACTATCAGCCTGATCCAGAAATTCCATCACATTTACAGGATTTAGAAATTGCAGATTTCTTCGTGGCTTTCAAGTGTGATTTGCATGCTGCTTTCAGGCCCTCAATAATCATTACCTTTCAATGTCTCTACAACTACCAGGGGGATCATCAACAATTCTCTGAGTGGGTATTGCATCAGAAATATGTCAACAAAGTTACATACTAAAGAAGGAAAAATCATTTCCTTTTTGAGGCTAGTAAGGGAAGAAAAGTACTTCCACAGTATTCCACACACAAATTCCAAGAGAAAACATCCATGAAAGACTTCTGCGTGGAACACAAGATCAGTCATGCACAGAAGCAACAAACAGATTTGAGCAACCAGAATATAATGTACTGTTTGGAGTGTTCTAAACAAACTGTACAGAGAAGTAAAAGGCAGCTTCTCTGTTTCAAATGCACAAGTGATACACAGAGCCAGCAAGGATCTACTGATAAGGATTAGCCCTCCTGGTTTTGCATCTTCAATAGTCAAGACCTCACAGCTGGTGGAAGGATCAAAGTCTGGCTCTATTATTTACTAAAATATTCTAGAGAACAGAAACTACGATTTTTTCTTATATACAAACAAACAGAAGTATAATGGAATTATATCCCTTTCAGACACTACACTTTCAGTAATAATTAGTGTTGTTACTTCCAAGGCAACTATTTTGAAGGGTGTTTCTCAGGCCTGATTTCATCAGCATCTCTGACTTTACTTTTTTTTTTCCCTCCAAATTAACTGCTGCTACTATGCCAGTTAATAACTCCTAATAGTTCAATCCCTAGAGATATGGGCTGGACAGAATTTAAGCAGTGAAGAAATAGAAGTTCCATTTATTTACCAGCTCGTGCTTAAAAATCATGCCAGCCAGACCTCAACACTACCAGCTTATAAAAGACTTGCTGATCTTGGCTACAGCCCAGTGTGTAGGCACCTTACTGGGAGATGCACACAAAGTTAGGCTGTGAATGTCTTCCAAGATTTACAAGCCATTTTGTTGACTTCTACTGTATTTTAATTTTTTCCACCTGATTGCAAATGCTCAATTATATTCAATATTATCAAATAATGTTCTCTCTTTAAATTTTGTTTTTTAACAAAAAGTTCTTTATACCTTTCTGACTGGATGGAAAGCTGATTGCTGGAGTGTGCTTGCAGAGGAGTGACTGCTGACACTGGCTTCTTCATCTAGTGACTGTAACAGGGAGGGACTATCGTTTTTGTCAAGGGGAATGACAGGCTTCTGGACATCAGGTTCTGTGGAGCTCTCAGAGACCTGCAAATCACAATTAAGAATTTGCGTGTTCGACATCTTAGAAAGAAAAGTGGTGGTAAACTTGCATCAATTCACAGTATACACATTATGACAAGCCCAAAAAGACTCAAACAACAGAGATGTTTGAAGTAACCCTAAGAAGAGAATGAATAGAGAAAGATTTCTCTCAAACATTAAAAAATTATTAAAAAAAAACCAAACACCACAATTAAGTTTTCTCAGACCAAAAAACAGTCATCTTCACTCTGTTCAATAATAATTCAGAATTGAATACTTTTTAAGGACTCCAGGCTTCATGTTTCCAGTAAAAAAGAGTTGAAATGGAAAGTGAGACTACTGCAGTCCTGCAGTTTCCTGTTAATTAGGAAGTAAGGAGGAATGATGGTGTTTTTATTCTCCCATATGCTGCTTACCATGCCTATTTAGAGAGTTTCAGATATTTGGGATCCAGGTTCTTTATGCAGCACTTTACAGAAAATTTTGGGCCAATCTGCACGAGGCCATAAAGCCTCTGCTGCATACATAGACAAGACAACAATAGACAGTTCAAAGAAATAAAAGAAATCTCAAAGGCATCTCCCATTTCTGAGCTTACATTGACTGAATACAATAGGAAAGAATTTTTAGAGAACTTACATGTGCTTCATCCTGGCTTTGTTGCTGCACTGGGGCTGGCTGCCTTACTATGTAGTTGATTTGACCAACTATGGTCTGTTGAACGTGCTGAGGTGGCTTGCCTTGGTTCAGCTGCAAGCTGGACTGTCCCTGGGCCTGCAGAAGAAGTTCCAGATCCTTCTTCATCTCCTCCAGTTCCAACTGGTGGTGCATGATGTCCAGGCTCTGCTGGATGACTTGCTTGTGGGTGCTCTCACTCTGACCTGACGGTGGTGATGGCGATGGCAGAGGCAGCTGCTGTTGCTGCTGCTGTGGGGGTGGCTGCAGCAAGTGGTTGGATTTCATCTTGTGGAGGTGACCGAGCTGCACTTGCCCAGCCGATGCCTGCAGAGAAGGCTGTGTGCGGAGCGGCTGTGGATGGCTCGTGTGAACTTGCTGAGCCTCAGGTGATACAACAGCAAAACCCAGGGGCGCACTTTGCTGCAGCTGCTGGGGTGGCAAGTGCTTCCCCATCCTCCCAGATGCATTCTCCAGCTCTGACCGTGACTGCTGTTCCAGCCCAGACTGCGTCAGCTTCACAGGCTGAGGGGCACCCCTTTGCTCTTTGTCATACGGCTGCTGCAGGCTGTACTGCAAAGGAAAGTGCTGCTGGTGCATTTCAGGAGGTTGCCGAAAATTTTTGTGGTGGTTTATGTCTTGGTAAGAAAGCTGAGCTTTATTTGGGTGTGGGATGCTGAGGCAGTGTGAGCAACACACGGGTGCAGAACACTGAACTGCAGGTGGAAACGGATGTGCCTGGCTATTCGCAGGCTCCAGCTGTGGTGCTGAGGAACGGTGCCCATGATACAAAGAGGTTTGGAACCCTTGAACGTTTCCACAGAGTAACATATCTGAGTGAGAAATGTGTCCACCTTCCATTGTGAAACCTCCTGGAAAAAACAGCAAATTTACTCTCTCCTATGGTCTTTAAACAATAAAAATTGGAGACAAGGAAATGACCATCATTCACATTTCAAATATAAAAGATATTAAAATATCCTATCTAAACAGTCTGCCAACATACATTCAAGGCAAATTTTTCAATATTTTTCAGTGATTTCAAGTCATAGCAAACTCCCACTGATGTCAGTGGAACTCATGGTTGAATTACCCAGCAAACACTTTGAAAAATTGACCTTATTTTACCTTAAATGATGGATATGGCTCATACTTTCATTTTTTACTGAAGAATGAGCTTATCCTCTCATTGATAAACACAGGTACAAAAGACAGCTTCCAGGGTGAAAGTGACAAAATAAGAGATTGATGTTGCATAGGTGAGACTCCAAAAAGCTAGAAATAGAAGTGACCTATGAAATGATCTTGTCCATGCTTTTAGTCATGAGAAGATTACTCCTTGCAACACTTTTGGTAGTGTTTTACCCCATTTAGTTTTTACTATCTTAAAATTGGAAGAGAACTGATCTTTTAGATCATTGATCTAAACTGATCTCTACTGAACTGAATTTACTGTAAAAACCCACAGCAGCTGGGAAACAAAGTCACAGCATGCACATTTGTTATATAAATAACACTGTAATTATTATGTAGTCAGTGTCCTAAAGTCATCTTTGTGCCCATTAATTGTAAGTGTCTCAACACTGCTCAGGTCCCTTGGCCACTAATATACAAAAGAATCTGACACCTGAATGATGTCTTTTAATAGGTGAACTGGTTTAACTGGAGGGAAAAAAGCTCAGCTGCACTAGCTTTTCTCGAGAACATGACAAGAGTTTCAAAATCGGATTTCAAAACAAAAAAAGGAGAGCCCTTTAGGGAAAGTACTGCATTGTCTATATCTGTGTAGTCTAGCTTTGGGAATTTGCCTAATATATTTTTCTTACCCATATTGGATAGTTGTTTAGTCCAGTAGGAGGGATCCCAGGTAAATCTGATCTTCAAAGGAGGGCCTACATCTGTGTTACAGTTTGTCTCTAACAAGCGCTGGATCTGAAATACAATCTGATGACAAATCAAAGGATGACGCTTTTATTCACAATTATAAGATTGTGAAAAATGTATTATGTGAGAAACATGAAGTCCTTAAAACAGTTCTCACAATTACTGCAAAATAAGTATTGCTCTTACCAGTTCTTTACTGAAGAGAAATGGGATGCTGCTTTTACTGCACATGGCCCAGCTGATGAAGTTCTGAACATGTTCTACCTGTCTGCCTAAAACCACAACACCTTGTAGTTGTTGCTCCAATTTCTGCTTCCTTTCACTGGTGATTTTCTGTTAATAATGTGAATCAGGAGAAGACAGCTGTCATTCTTCAGACGCCCATATTGCATACAATCACTGGCACTACATTATGCATTATTTGCAGCAATACTGTTGTTTAGAATCTTCTTAAATCATCAATCACAAAAAGAAAGCAACTCCTACTCAGGAGAGATGTGTGCATTCAGGAAGAGCAATGATTTCCCTGGGACCAAACAATTTGCATTATTCTGGCCTTGGTTTAACAAATTAATGCAACCCAAAAAAGCTGTAGAAGTTGAATCAAAATTGCACCTGGATCACTTTTTTTTCTCTTACAATACACAACAGTAGAGACTTCAGAGAGAATATAAGAGGCGAAGCATGCACCATTTCCTCGGAACAGTATTCCGGTGTCCATGATTAAGGGACCACAAACACAGAGCCTACATTATCAGCCTCGGCATATTTCTCTATGAATTTGCCTAATCATTTCTGAACCCACGCACAGTATATTGCTACTCGGAGTTCCACACTTATTTACCATTTTTGTGAAGAACAACCTGCCCTTGCCTGATTTGAACCTCGCACCTGCCAATTCCATTCGATGCCCCCACAATGCACTTCAACTGAGCACTGCAAGCGCATGCACAGTTCAGTTGTGGTTACAGATAACTCAGGCAAACACTGAAACGTTGTCAAAACACAAGAACACTGAATTTACTTAGTGCTTAAAAAGATAAAAATTATAACATACATTTCTCTTTTTTGCAAAGCTACTTAGCTGAGTAATCACATCTGAATAAAAACACGTAAGTTTCAAGGTAGCCAGCCCATGATGAGTGCCTTGTCCTTCCAGTACCTGCTAAAGTGACCCAAGAATAACCAAGAACTGGAAACTCTGATCAGCAATTATCGTGCTCAGCACATTTCAAAATAAAGTCATATATACTTCCACTGGACATCCAAAAAATGAAGAGTCAAAACTGCAGGGTCTGTTGCAGAAAGTAGACCAAAGAATCATTTTTGAAACAGGTTATTAATTGTGTTGCTGTTGGGCTCCTATAAGTTAAACATTAAAACCAGAAGCTGGTTTGTTTTGTAGGTACTCAAAAGGTGCACCCATATTCTCTGTAAATGCATTAGAAAATGTGGTTGACTCATGACAAGCAAACATTTTGCCACTTCACCCCGAATCTTTGGCAACTATTGATTCTACATAAAATTCTGAAGGAAAAAAAGAAAAAAAAAAAGAAATATTTGAAAATATAAGCAAAGGGGCAATAGCTTTCATAGCCTATATTCTTTCCATTGGCACTGGGATTAAATTTAATTTAGTTTAATTTCCCAAGGTATCAAATAAACTAGCCTTACTTACTTCAAGCTGCTCAAGAAGGATGTTTGTTCGTTTATCAATTTCATTCATCAGAACCATCTTGGCCATTTTTATTTGGTTTTCTACTTTTTTGTACAAATGTTTTACTTCAAGCAACCTATGGGTAAGAGATACACATCCCTGAATGAGCCAACTGGTATGTCATTTATTCACAGCTCAGTAGTTATTTATTACAAGAACTGATCTAACTGTTGAGGAAACTCCAATGCGAGTTGTATCATTTCCCATTAGCTCTCTCACACTTCTCTTTAAACATGGAATTATAGAATTATGCAGTGGAAGAGAACTTCCAAGGTCTTCTAGTTCAAATCCCCTGCAATAAGCAGGGACATCTTCAACTAGATCACGTTGCTGAAAGCCCCATTCAGCCCGGCCTTGAATGTTTCCACGTGTGGGGCATCTGCTACCCCTCTGGGCAACCAGTTCCAGTGTTTTATCACCCTCATCATAAAACTTTTTCTCCTTTTATCAAGTCTACTTGCCTTCAGTTCGAAACCATTACCCCTTGTCCTATTACAAGAGGCCCTACCAAAAATCTATCCCCCATCTTTCTTAGAAACTGCTTCTAAGTATTGAAAGGCCACAATAAGGTCTCCACGAAGCCTTCCCTCCTCCAGGCTGAACAACCCCCAGCTCTCTCAGCACATCCTCATGGGTATTCCATCCCTCTAATCATCTTTGTGGCGTTTCTGTGGAGCTGCTCTAACAGCTCCATGTATTTCTGGTACTGAGGACTCCAGAGCTGGATGCAGTACTCAGGTGAGACCTCACCAGCATGGAGTAGAGGGATGGAATCACTCCCTCAACCTGCTGGCAATGCTGCTCTTGATGCAGCCCAGGATATAGCTGGTTTTCTGGGCTGCAAGCCCACATTGCCAGTGAATATCCAGCTTTTCATTCACCAGTACCCCCACGTCCTTCTTCAAGGCAGTCTCAGTCTCTTCGTGCCCCAACCTGTCTTGATACACCTGGAGTTGCCCTAATCCAGGTGCTCATGTTAAACCTCAGGAGGTTCACAGGGGCCCATTTGAGCTTGTCCAGGTCCCTCTGGATGGCATCCCACCCTTCAGGCTTGTCAGCTGCACCACTCAGCTTGGAGTCAGCTGCAAACTTGCTGAGGGTGCACTCGATCCCACTGCCACTGATGAAGATATTAGACAGCATCCCAATTTGGACCCCTGAGGGACACCACCTGTCTCCAGTCTCCATCTGGACACTGAACCTTGACCACTGCCCTCTGGATGTGACACACTTATGCTGATTGATTCATGCAAACATCATGCCAGAACAGTCTTAAGTTCTTTGCCAATAAATACACACAGAATACATCCAAAAAACTTCCACTTTGTACTAGAGTATAAACAGTACAAGTAGATTTGTACTCTTTGAAGGTGTTTGAAATGGTTTCATTAATGCCAAAGAGAGATCCAACAGCTACTTGCTGCATAACCAGTAGCTGAAATCCAGTCCGGATAATTAAATATTTTCATTTTTGTACTAGTCTTGACTGCAATTGCAGCTTGTTTTGAGGTTTCTTTAAGAACTAAGGTATTTTAAGAATTATCGTTATTCCTAATATTTTCAAATTCTAGTTCAGAAACAGATTACACAAAAAAAAAAATCTTATCTCTGAAGTCAGCTGTCACATGCCTTATAAAGACTATGGAATCATGTATTACAGTGCCATGACTTGTCAGCACCACTTAAACATGAATTTGATATTTTTAATCTTCCTATTATTTCCTACCCTCCAAGAAAAAAAATATAGCAGCTGCATTTAATTCTGTCAACCTACATTTAGTGAAAATAATATTTTTGCATATCACCCACTTTCATGGAAGAAAAAATAATGCATAGCAATTACCTGTCTTCAATCTGTTTAGCTGAAACCTGAATCCCATTTTTTTTCTCTTCCACTTTAGTTACGACATTTTCCAGAATAACTCTCTGGTTTTGCAGAGCTTCATTAAGATGTTTGAACCTGTAAAACAAAGGGAAATTCTCACACTATGTTTTTCCATGCTCATAAATAAGCAATCAGTTCATGTTTTTAGGGGACCAGTTGCCTTAATACCTGTCTGGTCATGATGCCCTTCTTCTTTTCACTACAGGTGCTCTCTGTGACAGCTGAACTTTATCAAACCTCATACAGGCAGGTTCATGTCACAAAACGTGTCCCTGTCTAAAAACAATTCCTTACATGGCTACTCACAGGCAAGTAGCATGCTTGAGCATTGGTAACTCTGGTCTTGTACCAACTCAGAATTGAGTTCAACTTGCGCCTCTGCGCACAATCATGAGGAACTCTCTGCTTACATAGCTCCTGGGCAGACAGTACAGCTAGGAAGGTACACACTGCTGAAACCAGGGAGTGCCTCTGTGAGGGCAGTGAGCCACGTGCTACACCACCTGGGCACAAGACAGCTGAACTGAGTTTGCTGTGGCTTTTAATTTCAGACCAGCCTGTAACATCAGCTGACAGGAAATGCAGATGAAAAGTCTTAGATATCAATTAGCTACGGTTTTAGCCTTGATTATGATTAAGCAATGAGTGGGTGGTACCTGTGTTCCTTATGCTCTGCCAGAAGGCAGCTGCAGCAGATAAGGGTGTCACAGGTCTCACAAAACAGCTTGAGTGGCTCCTGAGTGTGCGCTGGACAAAATAAGGGAAACTCGCTTGCTTCATTTTCAGTTGCTGAGGGAAATAAATAAAACAAGGGTGCCATTGGCAAGGATTACTATTAGAGTCCAGAAAAAGAGTAACCAAACTCACAGTTTTATGGATGATATTTTTAAAAGGTGCAGAACTGGAACCAGCTGATTACATGAAGCAGGGACTGTTTATATTTTTTTCCTGGCCTTATACATCCTACAAACTGAGCACATCAGAGGGGGTCAGAAAAAAAGGCATCAAAACAAATTCACATTGTCCTCTAAACTTTCATGAGTTTTACGTATTTGTCATGACTTGGGGCACCTGCCTCACAACTTTGAATGCCCTGGTCTGGCAAACCACTCAACAAAACTGTACTGTAAAATGTAGAGTAGCAGACATATTACATAAACCTGCAGTCACAGCAGAAGCAAGGAAACCTTTTGTTCTTAAAAAGTCACATGAACAACTGTTTCTCAAATTTGTCTTTGTTGCAATGCAGCCCATAAAGTTCAGCATCTAGGGTTGATATTAGGTCCTAAAATATGTTTTTAAAAGGAATTTCTAAAGAGTAATGTGATGAAGAATAAGAATGGACAGTGGATATGCAAAGTGGAAACATTGTTTCTGTACAATCTATTCTTGTCTTCTTTCCTAAAGAGTAGAATTGTTTTAGAAAGAAGTCACACTGTCAAGAATGCCAGAAAAAAAAGAAAAGTTAAACTGTGGCAAAACAAATTCTCTACCACTGAAATTAGACATTCACAAGTACATCTACATTAACAGTTAAGGCCAAAGCTCTTTTCTTGGACCCAAAAAGCAGAGACTCCATTTATTAACCAATGTTAGGACAGCCCATCATTCCTACTGGTGAAAAAAAAATTTTTCTCAAAATGATAAAAAACCACAAGCTCAGGTACAGTGACAGATTTATGCAGGTCAGCGCTCAAATCCTGTGTCCACAGATCCATCAACATTATTAGCACATTGGGGGACAACAAGGACAAGAAAAATCCCAGCTGCATCCTCAGAGTACTCCAACAAAGATACTATCCCATTATTCCTTACCAACACATGAGAAATTAAGTAATATAATCATTATTAGATAAAAAATATTGATAAAAACTTTAAATTATACAAAAATATTTATTATTTACGTATCATTATTTGCTCATAGACCATCCTCTCATCCTGGAGCCTTTTACAGAATCAAGCTTTTGAAGTGATAATATTGCAATAACAGACCCACAGCGTACAACAAGCTATACCGACTCAGTCACTTCAGATGGGAAGAAGTGACAGAGAAGTCACAACAGAAGTAGAAAGGCTAAGAAAATCTGATGGCTGACAATGAGAATGAAAATAGGGGGGAAATCTATGCCACGCTCTAAAACAACACATCAAATTGCCTAGTTTTTAGACTGTTCTCTACTCTAAATATTTCCAAGAAGGTTGATTTACCTCCTCCAGTTCAATTGACTTTCCTTCCACCTTCTTAACAATGTGCAAGAAGATAATTTGTGGCAGATTAGGCTGAGATTTTATGTAACAGCATAACGTAGTTTACATTGTTATGAGTTATTTACTGCAGAATCACGCTTTATTCTTCAGGGAAGTTTACTGGTTTGTATAATTATTAAATCAAATGCTAATAGATAGCATTATTAAAAGAGGAAATTAGATAATGTTTTTTTAGCTTGCTCCAATATTTTCTTTTAGCAAGGTATAAACTGAACTCACCTTCACAGCAATTTTTTTTTCTGATTATATTGCAAATATGTAATTTTGTATTAAAACCTGCAGCTGCCAATGCAAATAATACATAAGAAGCAGGTTGTATAACCAATATGTAGCCAATTTGGATGTCAAAGATCATCTTTTTATAGGGTCAGATTTTACATGTTAAAAGGAAAACAAAAAGACCATAATAACTATCTCAAGATTCATGGGTTGGAAAAGCCTCTTGAAGTGTTCAGCATCTACAAAGTATACAAGCTGTTTTTCTGAAAACTCAAGATCAAATTATCCATATTAAACTCCAGCTTATAATGAGATACTGTCTTTAAGGTCTGTGTATAACAAAGCCTAGTCACAATCTTATATAACGATTTCTCCATTTTTCTCTCTGTAAAGGGTTCTTTACCCTTTGGTGACTGTAATCAACCCAGAGAAATCAGTGGGCTTTTTTAGTACCACGTCAGATTTAAGAGACAGGCAGATTCCAAACGCAAACTAAGGATAAAAATCAGTGTTATCTAATTACAACACAGACACACATCCTCTGTCACGAGTAATCCCCTGACTCAGTTGACATGTCAGTGAGAACTGCCACTGAGCTGTGGTATTCTTGACCTACTTTACTTTACTTTACACTCATCTCACAGCAACACTCTTCAGTTTAAAAATAAGTTTAATACTTAGAAATCAGGTGCTAAACAAGGTCAAAAGCCTGTTTTTTCTAGAAGCATATACCTTGACCACAACTATCCATGTTAACTTCTTGATAACAACCTATTTGATGAAAAGGGAAAGTTCAGTTGCCCTAAATTCTGATAATTCATCATTTGAGCCACCATTTTCTACAGCCTATATTTTCTTTTTCTCAGGTGTATCTCTTGAATAATTAACAGAAAGTTTTAAATCTCTGTTCCTCTAACCAGTTCATGTCAACTTGGGAAAAGCAACCTCATCTTAGCTAATACAGTTCTCCCTCCACTTGCATAAATCACAATGGCTCAAACTTTGATTTATAGGTTCATACTTAACCTTGAGAGACTGAAAGAAAAGAAGAGTATAGCAAAGAGAAAGTGATTCAATTTGTGCACTAGTCTGTAAATGATAGTGGCAAACTGGGGGGGTGGAGAGATGGGAATCACAGTGCTGTCCAGTACGTGCTGTATTTCTGGTTTTATGCTTAAAAAACAAGGTCTTTTCGTAGAAGTTCAGTAACACTTTCAGCTAATCAACTGGGACACAGAACACTCCCATAACTTTCCAATCCAGTTCTCAAGCAGCACATTCAAAACAATGAGCTCTAACTAGCACATGCACACATCCCCACCTGCAAGCTACCAAAAGGCTATGGAAGTGATTGATGTTTAAGGGTGCAAGAGCTCTTAATTGTTACAAGGGCTTACAGAAAAGGTGACTTGTTTAGAAGCAGCATACAGACTGAAGATGGCAACTGAATCTCAAAGCAGAGCATTTATTTCCAGAAACCAAAAAAAAAAAAACCAAAACCAACAGTCTGAGTTCAAGTATTTGCTTTCTTTGAACTATTCTGAGAGGATATCTATGTCCTAAATAAATAAAATATATTAACACACAGATTACATTCCAAATAATTTTTGATATTAATTAGCCTATATGTGCACTACCAATCTCCTTGTTCAGGGGTTTTTTTTCAGCACATAGAATTTCTATGCTAAATTCTTTCTCATCTTATGTGTTTGCGTCTTTTTATTTACACAGCACACACAAACCCACAACTAAGTCACACATATTTTCTTACCAGTATTTGTCAACAATATGAGCTGGTAATCTTAGTTAAAGTGAAATGAAGTTATAAACAGTTGGAGCCTCAAAACCACAGTCCTTATCTTCTCATCAGCTCAAGAAGAAAAACATATTGTCCATCCAATCAGGGCACTTGAGAGGGGACTGGGGGACTTCAGTTTATATTATTCTCTAGAAAAGACCCCAAAACCATTTAAATGTATTCTGTGCTTTTTTATTACTACCATTCTTATAGACTTTTTGTTTGTTTGCTTACACCTTATTTGGCAAAGGCATATCATGTCTCAAGTGCTTCAAACTCTGTTTGATATGGCCACCCAGTACTTAAAAGAACTCCATCTATGGCAAGTACAAAGTACAAGCTTCTACAAGAAAAATACTAAAGAAAAAAATGAAATAAAAAGTATAATTAGTGGGCTATATTTATTCCTTTTTCTGTCCTTCATCCTCCTTATGAAGAAAAATGAGAGTGCAGCACAAACTCTCTAGCACAAATAAATTCTGCAGCACAAACTCTCCAGCACAAATAAATTCATGTCTGAGCCAAGTGTAAAATTAAATCACTGTATAAAATTGAAAAAAATCCTATTTTAGGATGCTTACATAAGTTTAGGTTAGGATACTCCACAGCAGATTTCTGGCATATGAGTAAAGAAGATACTGAGCAGTTAGAGGAGATGGTAATACTTTCTGTGGATCATCACTGTAGAGGGATAAGACATATCTGCCAGTGGGCTTCACTTGTGCTTGCTCATGGCAAAATACACTCAGGACACATGCCTTTCCCTCCAGACTTAGAAAAGGAACATCTTGTAGTGATCACAGCCTTTTGCTGTCTGTGACTGCCTCACACAGCTTGCCACATGCACAGGAATTGTTTTATCATAGTTTTCTGAATGAAATTACCCAAAGGAAGACAGAAATACTGAAAGGGCAAGGCCAGTTGGTGTTGTGGCCTTCCTCACTCCACAAGTTGGAAAGGCATGTTGAGAAGATCGTACCTGTGAAACACAAATATCCAAACTTTTTCCAGTACTGTGGAATGCCGATTGTGGCAACAGCCTCAAAGTTGGAGAAAAATCACATAACCTCTCGCTGACAGGTACGTAACCTTCTGAGTCACACAGCCAGGGCATGGTGTCTGTGGCACAGAGCCTGCAGCTGCTCCTTTTTCAGCTGAATAACTGACATGAGAAGAAATGATATTTCAGAGTGCGTTCAGTACCTGTGCAGCCTTTCAGGGATACAGACAGGAAGCGGTCTCCAGTTTCCTTGCCATGTCTGTGCTCCTCTGTACACGAGCTGCACAGCCACTTATTGCATCTGGTACAGAGACTGTGAGCAGGTCTCTTCTCTTTACACATGGAGCAGCTCTAAGAACAAAAAGGGCAATTACATACACAGATAACAAATTAACTGTACAAAATTATTTTTAGTAGACTATGATTCATATTGGTAAGCTTAGTATTTTCTGGTCTCAGACTAATGCAATTTAAGCTATCTTAAGAGTCTGGTTATGGTATAAAAGGGAGCAGAATAAAATTAAGACTTGAAGCTTTCAAATAAAATTGGTTGTCTTTCGGTGCTTTAGCACATTCAAATATAATTATGACATGATGCAAAAATTATTCAGCAAAATTCTAGGGTCCATGTTACACATGAAGTCAGAAGAAATAATCACAACAACTTGTTTCTTGCGAACTGAAGAAGCAATGAAACTATGAAATAAGGCTTGTTTAAGTTAAGGAGGTTAGGTTAAAAGTCACTCTGAAAACGAGAGGCATGCTCTATCCCTTTCTGTTAGTGTTGCAGTACTTACTAACGGTTTTAACATATCAAATAAGTGTACATCTTACTTTTATATATATATATTTACATAGATAGATACAGATATTTTCTAGTTCAGAAAAGATAGTCTAGGTTGCCCAGTAAGCATGCAAAATGTTAGAAAGCCCATCAAAAAGTTTTTTAATCTAACTACCATCTCCTTTCTAATCATAGCATTATGCAGAAGCATTTTACCACACCATTTTAGTGTTAGGCATTAATTTCTGTTTGTTACTAATTATTTACCAAGGAACTAAAAAAAAAGGTTGGCTATTTCTGCTGTCGTATATATGAATGTAAATTGGAGCTATGTCAGCAGAGTTACTCTAAATCTATACTGTTTTATTTAAAATTAGAGCTTATTCTATTTGTTTTAGCATTGTACAAACCACTCTGAGACAGCATAACTGTCAGAAAAACACAAAACATCCTAATGGTAAGACAATTAAGAAAACAGTATGGGGATACCAACATACTATTAATGAAAAACTTAGTTCCTATTCTCTAAAGAGCTGACCAGAAATAAGCCTAATTTATATTTTGATAGTGATATCAAGATATAAATATGTAATATTATACATAAATATCACGTTAAACATCATATATAAAATGTGGTTAACTGCAAACGTAAGACACAGGAACGTTAGAAGAACTGGAAACCTTATTTAACTCTTGTCTCTATTGATTCAACAGTTTAGGCAATGCCTTTTGTAATATAGGCCATGCTGCCTGGATATGTCACTAAAGGGGAAATGAATAGAGCAGCTCATAAATGAAGTGGGTAATTTGACCTCTGGTACTCAGAATGAACTCAAGAGTAATTTGAAGATTAGTATAATGATAATTCTTTTAAAAAGGATTTGCACTAGGCATAAGTCATCTTTTTTGGAAACTCCCAGCATTCATGTTTTTGACTTACCATTGCCACAAATAGGTACTAATGGGCAGTGTGAGCATAGGGATGGAATTTTACCATCAAAGCATAAAGACTTTGCCACCAGTTAGGGGAACTGAAGCATTTCCTCCAGGGTTACAATATATCTACTCTACATACAGATAGCTCCTCAATATTGCTACTGCTTAGGGCTACTGAAACAAATAGTAATAGATGGCAAAATTACTTCCTAAGGTGTCCTTTCTGTAAAGTATCAGCTTATCTTCAGTTCAATTCAGTTCTGATTGCATCCCAACTATTTGATTGGAAAGATGAAGAGGAGGATATTCAGCATGTACTCAGCACGTAAACCCTGATGCAAGTTCTGGTCAATGTAATGGAAGAGTTTCTCTTTGTGGTGTCTCAGGGAACAGAAAGCCTGAAGGGAGAACAATTGCAGTTTTTGGCTGATTGCCTTAGCTTTAAAATCACAGCTTTAACATTTAGTGGAACATCTATATCCACCTAAATTCTGAGATGTGAGTCAAGTTTTGATTCACTTCAGTACACAAAGAAAAATCTTCTGCTAGAATTAATTTAAGTTTTACCATTCCCTTCAGTGGGTCTGGAATTTCACAACAAGTCTCTTACCAACTCATTGTTCAAGAGTTTCTAAATATTCACAATCTTTTTCTAACAGATTGGGCAATTCTTGACAATAAGACAACAAAGCAAAAATTCAAATGTGTTTAATTGTCTAGAGAGGGAACTGTCTGTGCAAGCCATTCCGCTATTTTAGCCACTTGCTTGTTAACATGTTTTTCTGAAAGGTACATGTAATAATTCAAACCAAAAAAGCCTAATAAAACTTACATAACCAAAATACAAGGCTATTTAAGCTTGGGAGCAAAGCTTGTTATATAAAAAGAAGTGTCTAATTTAAAAAGTAGGCCCATCAAGGGCCAGCTTAGGGATCAGATCAAAAGTTCAGGGATGCTCTGCCTTCTCTGCAATAACCAAAATTGCATAAACACAGGTTTACCTGTAATAGTTCAGTTGTCAGTCTGACCGGAATTTATATTGACACTGTTCTGAGTTAACATTACTTTTAAGTTGCAAAGTGTTTCCAGAGTTACATTATTTATGGCGTGAAAATGGACTTTTGGGCAAGAGATTCTGAATTGTGCATTTTTGAAACTCCTGCTGCTGGCATATAGCACATTCTATCATTCATGCTTCACTATCTCACACACTGAGAGACATCTTGCTTCCAAACACTTTGTTACAAAGCCCTGACAGATTCCCATTTGAACATATTAGGTAAATTAAGAGAATGATGGCAGTTCACCTATCTCAGCTAGATGACCTGGTATTCTTTTGATGTCACCTGTGGTGAAACTATGGCTTTAATTTGGGGGCTGGTGGTAGTGGTTAAAGACAGTAAGCAAGCAAGCTACATGACTATTAATAAAAAGGAAGTAAGCCAAAAACTGTGAGGAAAGTTCACAGTTTGCTCTAGGGTACTCATATGCTCCAGTGAGAAATATGCTTTACTCAACAGCTCTTAGGACTCCTAAGGGATTACAGAAAAGAAAAACTTTCTTTTAAAGACGGTTTGGAAAAAAAATAATCTAGTGCTTTTGAAGACATTAGATATTCTCATTTGATTTCCTTTCTACACAAATTTCATTGAAAAGTAAATGGTGTGAGTCACAGTAATTAGGAAATCCCAGAATAGTAAGTGCATTTTAAACATTCAGAAATATCTTACAAATTTGCTTCTTCTTTTTGAAGAGTGCATGATCTTGCTTTAGATCATGTTATGTTGTACTCTACAAGCAACTTATACCTGAGGATGTCAACACACTTTGCTTGCATTGACTTTATTTTCCCAGAACACTCCATGGATTAGGTTACACATTCTTTACTTCTTAAAAACAGAAAAAATGAAACACAGAAATGACTGACAGGAAAGAAGTGCATCCTCTCTGGAATTTTTTCTAACCATGTCACTGGGAAAGTCACTTGCTCAATTTAAATAGGTCTCAAGCCTTCTGCACAGAACAGAACTGATCTACAAATTGTTGCTGCCCCTGCAGAGGTTAAGAGGAGTGGAAAGACGTATCCTCTTTCTTACATTATGGAAAAAGTGTTCCGCTCCACCCAAAGTCCCTGAAACTGAATATCCAATATGGCCATCCAGTTTCCTTAGGAATCAAAAGTGCAGAAAAGACAGACAGGAGCTGGTGCAGAAGGTAAAGTCCTATATCCCTGCTTCTTTTTTCCTCTTCCCTTGCCTTGGACCCCATTTTGTATAAAGCAGCCAGCAGGCTACCAAATAATTTTGACAAGTTTTCACCTCTTTTAACTCCCACCTATAGGTAGTACTATCACATTCTGAAATCAATCTTACTCATGCAAATAATAGAATAGTGTTTTGTAACATAGGCACAGATACAAAGCTTTCTCTGTCCCTCCTGTCAACCCAAAGTAGTGGCAACTACAAATAGTCCTGCCTGCTAACTGGGTCTTTAACAGAAGTGAAAATCCATCTTTGTACAGTATCAATACAAGGCCAAGGCAGTAATCCTT
This sequence comes from Pseudotriccus pelzelni, assembly GCA_035584735.1. Lineage (NCBI taxonomy): Eukaryota > Metazoa > Chordata > Aves > Passeriformes > Tyrannidae > Pseudotriccus > Pseudotriccus pelzelni. The sequence continues at coordinate 11,197,987 of JAWMRA010000161.1, read as the reverse complement.
TGTCTTCTGATTACCCCTTGAATCCATTCCCCAATGGGAAAATGCAATGTGGTGTGACTTTCTTATCATTAAAACAATCAGAAAATTATAAATGCTCACACAATCTAATGGGTAATATTGTTGTAACCATTCAGTCGACAATCTGCTGCTGTGGCCAGCAGGTCAAGGAGGTGATCCTCCCCCTCTGCTCAGCCTTAGGGAGACCACATCCAGAGTACTATGTTCAATTCTGGTCTCCACAGATCATGAGAGACAAAAAGCTACTAGAGAGGGTCCAGTGGAGGCCACGAAGATGATGAGGAATCCTGGACATGTTCCCGTGTCACCTGATCTAGGTGACCCTGCCTTTGTGGGGAGGTTGGACTGGGTGATCTCTGGAGGCCCCTTATAACACTGACTATTCTGTCATTTTTTTACTTTGTGTTGAGAGCAGAAAGAGAGCAATGAGGAATCCAGGAGTTTTAGTATCTTCCTAATACACTGATTATCACCGATGCACTAGGATCAATATTTTTAATTGGCTATTTGAAATACAGAGAGTCAAACTGATTCTTCAACTAAAACTTAAAAAGTACTATGAAGTCAATATGTCCATCTCTAGTAGTGAAGTAATTCCAGTGTTGCATAAGCAAACTTGAGTTTGTTCAAAACAAAATTTCCTCTGTTTTCAGTGTTCATCTGGTACTGTTTCAACAACCCACAAGGCAACCAGCTTAGTGGTTTTCACTTACCTTTGCCATAGCTGAATCACCAGTCGGAAAGTCCTTGAGGAAGAAATTCTCAACTACATCCCTTGCAAAGCAGGTCTGTTTGCATACAGGACAGGCAAGGATACCTGAATTTTTAAGAAAAGAAAACCACCACAAATAAAACAATGCAACACCAGCCATGTGAACCAGGAAATTATACAAACCACATTTCAGTATCACGGTTTTGATATCGCATGAGCAGTTCCAGGAAACTCAGGCATCCTTCAAGCCCTAAGTTACATGTGGCTAGATCTAGTTCCATACACAGAAAAGAAAAACAGAGCAACAAAATCCCTAGAAAAACATTATAGCTCAGTTGACTTATTTCAATATTTATCAATGACATCTGCATGTCCAAATTCTCATTAATTCATTAAGGCTTACAGATTTGATTAAAAAGGAGTAGCACTTTAAAATGCATTCCGTTGTTACAGATCTACTTGTGCTTTCTGATATTTTCTAAGGTTTTCCTGTGTCAGTTTGACATCACCAGAAGAGTATCCAAGTAGAGAACACACACTCCTTAATACTAGTTTCACAGTGCAGGATGTTCTCCAAGTGAAGTGACAGAAGAGCAACATGCTGCTAGCAGAAGCAACAAGTCAGAATACAGGATTAAAAAAAAAGTTTCATAAAGAAAAGTCAGAATTGCAAACTGTCTATCAAAACATGACCACCCCTAAAGCAAAGCAAAGCAAAGCAAAAAAAGAGAGCAGCATCAGCAGAAAAATCTGGTTCCACTTTCATTATCTACTGAGCACAACTGGGATGAATCTTCGTGTCTGTCTGGACTGAGAACCAACAGTTCAAGCAGGTGTACAGTTATAGATTATGCATTTTTTCACCTCTGTTATTTCATTCCTTGACTTCCTGGGCTAGGACTTATATTTGGCTAGAAACTCCAGTGCGTTGATTTGGGTGTTCTTCTTAAAAGGATGGTGCATGTTTCTGACCACATTTCTGTAAGTTACTGTAGATGTGAAAACAGTCCTTCAGAGATGGTGGTGGTGTCCATTTTACTTTACCAAGTCCTTTTTGTATTAAAAGATTTTTCTGTCCTGTTGAGAGCAGAATTTCAGCGCTATGTTCACCTTGCCAAGTCACCTGTTTATGATAACTAACAGGATTTTCCATGACTAAATGGTGTAAACTCACTTAAGCGAGATTTTAAAGCCAAGACCAATGACAATATTCTACTGAACTATGCTGAACGTGCTCTTTTCCCTTCATTAAAATTATTTTTGCATATGGAAAATGGCTTGTAGATTAATTATACCTTCAGTTGTTTATTACTCTTTGTATTAAATAGTTAAAGTGAGATTCATGTTTTGCAGGTGCTTAGTATTACCTGTCCCTTGGAATGTGGCTCCTTCAGTCCCTGGCTAGATGCACAACGCTAATTCTGAATTTCTCTGATTCTACAATAGCCCAGAGCTGGGCTACTATAACTTTAACAGCAGCATTTCACATCAACACACAAACCCCAAAACATTCCTACATTACCACTTCCGACAAAAGCACTACACAGTCAGATGTCTGATTATGTTCACTTTCATTCATAAGTGTTTTGAAGAAACCTTAAGTTCTGCTACATCACCTTTGAAGAGTACACCTTACTAAGAACCACTTCCAAGAGGTTTAGGTCTCTTTCAGTCCAGATCTTGTATAAAAGCAAAAGTGAAATTGTTTACTATTTTTCAAGGTTGCATTTACAACAGAACTGTCATTTGGGGGCCCAAGTAGCAGACTATGGTGTACCTAAACTAGTTTAACTGTGCATTTCATACCATAGTGAGTGTTCATGTGGACAAGAGAGGGAACAAGCAGTACCCACACCTGACTGTGCAACTCAGCCACAAGTCATCCCAGGGGAAAGGGCAACACAAGCAATTGCCAATGCTCTGCTCACCTTCTGGGCATGTAATCTGAATCTTCTTTAACTGTATTCTGGTCACAGGAGTCACAAAGATGATAAAAATTTATCTGATAAAGATGTCCGTGATGGCAGAAAGCTGTAGAAGTCTTTTAAACCTTTCCTTTACTTTGCACCCTTAATATAAGGAGCCCAGCTGAAAAGGTATCTTAATTACCTGCAATTTTTGTAGCTAATCATGTCTTCATATGTTACACCCTAGGACAACACACTAGGTCACACTGAAACCTCTCCATCCTTTCCCAAATTAGTGTGTGTGTGTCTTTTAGATACCTCTTAACAGCTCAGTTCTCTAGAGAAGTGTCAAAACAAGAAGAGCAGTGCAGTAAGCAAAACAAGCTGTGTTACACTGACAGTGCCCTCCTACTCCTCCTAAATGGTGCATACTACAAGCACTAGTGAGTTGTAGTGCTAATTCCTAGGAGGTGAAACAGTTTTCAAGTTTCCCTATGAGCACTGTACAAAGTGCCAGTTGTTCTTTCTGCCAGCAGCAGAAAGAAAAAGAGAGATACATTGTGATTGAAAAGCTGGGAAGTAAGATACCTCCTTTCCAAGCAGGTTCTCAAATAAGTCTCAAGGGACAAGCTCTAATTCTCCGTGCAGTTAATAGGAAACCATCTCCTGACTTCACAGAGAATCACCTAGAGCCCTTTGAGACTTGGAAGCAGTTTCTTTCTCCCATAGCAGCGTTGCCCAAGCAGGGCCTGTTCTGGATCTGGCAAGCACTGAGAGAAGACTTCCATACTGATGCTACAGAATACACTGCAAATTGACTGAAGGGGAAATTATCAACAGGCTACTTTCTGAAGTAAGAAATGCATGACTATCAATCAGTTATTCTTTCATTTACATGCCATGTGAGTGAGCACATGCTCTTACACAAAAGATTTCTGGGAATAGCTGCTTACCGGGAAACAAAAACACAGAACTTTGCCATAGCAAGGACAGCTTCTGCCTGCACACCACATAAGATAAAAAAGTTAATATTGAAGTTACTATTTTTTTTCATTCAGTTAGTATTAAATTATACCAATTGAATGATACTTAATAGAATGCTTATGGCCTCAGGCATGTTCATGTGAACTTTAAATTCTGCTAATTTTTTACAAACCAGTGAAGTATAGAACACAGTATAATTAGAATACATTAATTTGATAATGAGCAAGACCATCTTTTAAACATTTCAAAATTAAAAAAAATTTAAAGCAAACTTCAACACTTTTCATCCTTAGAAAGCATAAATCATGCATGGGTTTCAATTCTGCGCAAAAGCCTCCTTGCATATTTTGAGAAATGCAGTGGTAGTAAGAAATGTGAAACAGTCAAGATCTTGAAGGTAGATGACATTACTGCTGATTATGAGTTTATGATTATATGATTATGATTACTGCCCCTATGATTAAGAGATATCCAAAGGTGATGCCCTGAACATCACAGCACAATTTTTTCCTCAGGTTTTATATCCTAGTTATGCTGTTGAAATCAGTGCTGTTCCAGAGATACACATGCAAGTGGTGCATACACAGATCAGAACTTTGTATTAGACTCACTACCACAGACCATCAAGTACAGCTTTGATTGCATAAATGTCAAAGTGTATCTTAAATGTCCAAGTAACTGTAAATTATAATGATTTAAAAATCTAAAACTTCCCTGAGATGAACATAACCCATGTAGAGCCCTCAGCTTAATAAAAAAAAAAAAAAAAAGAAGAGCATAACAGTTAACAGAAAAAATAATGGGGACACCATGGCAATACAGTATTAGAAGTCACCTCCTACTCATAAGAGGGCTAATCAAAAGCACCTTCTTACCTGTCCTAATACTGAATTCCATATCTAAAACTTTATTAAAAGCACAGGAGACAGGTTTTCATCTTGCTAGAAGAGGGATTACCTGAATGTGGTGGCTTCAGAGATCACACTTGCTCAGCTAATTGGGCCTCTTTGATACTTTTTCCATTGAATAAAAACCTGTGCTCCCTGGAAGTGCCCAACCTTTTCCAATATAGATTCCCCAAAGAATATAGTGTTAGCTTGGCATAATAAATACACTGCAGAATGTCTTGCAAACCAATTAACCTGAAATTAAGCAAACCTCATGTACGTATTTACAAATAGTCACAAGCAGCAGCTACATCAACAATACGAGCGAAGGGCACTAACTACACTGTGCTTGTGCTCAGAGTGCAAATCACCAGTAAAGTAAAATTTCCTAGAAGCCCCTTACCTGTGCTCTGGATAAACCGTTAGAGAGCCACCCACAAAGTCACTTGTGTCAGGGAGCAGGTGTTATTCAGAGCTGCACACATGGTGTGCTCTTTGAAATCAGGGAATTCAGCCGCGATGAAGACTGAAGTCACGACACCTTTCACGGAATATCTGGGGCTGCTCCCCCTTCTTTGGCCTGGAATGCTGACAAATCAGCAGGGAAGAAAGATGTACTGGGCCACTGGAAGGTGCAGAGTTTTTCTCCTCTTGCCTTCTTTCTTGTCCATGCCTCTCAGATTCATTCAGGCCTCTGATAACTTGCCTTGATTGTATTTAACCTGAATAAAAATCCCATAGTCAAAATGAGTATCAGTACTTCTTTTCTTGCCTGGGTCTTCTCTCAGTCCTCAGAAAAACCTGGAGCAGGTGTTCAGGTGGAAAAAGAGCTTTTCCAGATCCCAGCAGTAGCAAGTCTTACAGTGTCATTCACTCCCACAGTACTTTTTGCAGGCCATTCCCTAAATATTTTTCTTGCCTTCCTACCTTACCGCTGCCTTCAAACAACTGTTAATCTGCTTTAGGAACCTGTACTTGGCAGACAGCTCATTTAAATATATCATTATTACAGCACTGTGGGTGAAGGGAAGAGTAGTCAGAAGCCCTAGAGACTCACTGTTTGTACGTATGAGAATGATGCAATTTCTGGATCTAAGCAGCAATTCAACATGGAATTACAGGATTTGAACAACAGTTTACATATTAAGAGATCAGGAGCCAAATTCAGCTATGGTGCAATCATGATGCCCATTTTTGATATCAAAAACTATAGAAGTAGCAGAAAGCTGAGAGAGCTGTTGATGTTCTCTTTTTGCATGGAAATTAAATTGGTAGGAAGGAGGTAGGAACATTTGCATAAATTATCTTTTAGAAGTTCATTGTCTCCTGTTGTTTAGCACTTGAAATCATTATTTATGACATCACATTTCACCACTACAGAGATGACCACGAATTCAGAAAGTCCAGCAAGATCCCTAATGTTGGATTTAAGCCCTGCTTCACTGGGATAGACAGAATAAAATCCTATTTCGGGATTATATTAGGAAAAAAACACATATAAGCTATCTGCAGTGTATTTAAGTTATTGGCTAGTACTGAACAATCACCGGAGACCACAGTGTGCTGAACAGACTCTCACAAAGTTTCATTACCTGTGGAATTTAGAAGAATAGCCTTACAACAACATCCTTCCAGGGCTCTGCTACTCCTATAACTACCATCCATAGCAGGATAGTGCATCTGAACACCACCACAAAAGACACCAGCACTAGAAGTGACAATATCTCTGCGTGTAGTTATGCTTCTGTACAGGCGTCTCTGAGCCCTGAAAAGCTTCAGCAGCAGACGTTTACTTTGCTGAATTGGTCTGCAGCCCTTTTTCATAAGCCACGCAGTTATCTCCATTCTCACACTCCCATTGACAGAGGGTTGGGCAAAAACGGAAATTCAAAGGCAGTGAGTCCAGTAGTCAGACGCAGTTACCCAGCCTGAACGCTGCAACTCCACACCTGGGATACCCAAGATGAGCTTTCAGGAGAACAACCAGCTTCTGCCATGTAGTGTTCAAGCCCTAGTTCCCCCCAGGTCAGATCTCTCACACCTCACAGCACTTTCATTTCCATTAATGTAGGTTGCCACACCACGTTGGACCCAGGGAACAGTAAGCAGACGTCAAGGTAGTGACCCTCAGACAGAGTGTTCCTTTGCAGAAGGAAGCACAGATAAAGGAAGAACTAGAATTTCTGAGTGCCCTCAAGTATTTACTCCACCTATATTGCTAACTTGTAAGTGACAGAGCTATGGATAATTTGCAGCAATCGCCTCTGAAACTGCAAAGTATAAACTCTCCATCATGTGTGGACACCGAGCACAAAGACCTTTTCAACATGAAAAGCCGCAGCTCACAGTTTTGTTTCAAGCGCTTCCAGTCTGATCAGGTTTAACGAAAAAGAACCCTCAAGCTGGCTGTCTCAGAAATAAGTCAATGCAGATAATTAACTTATTATCATGAGAATTGATTAGCATAAAGAAACAAACAGTGGAGCTACCATACACACCACATTTATATTTGCTGTCCACGTGTTGCACCTATTCCTCTGCTCTTTTTCCTCCAACAACTATCAGAATAATTATTCTCAGAGAGCATTAACTACAGCTCAAGCTGCAGGCATAATTTACACTTCCTTGGAGACCCAATTATAGGTTATAGGAAACAGCTCTGAAGACAACCTCCCACTCTACAGTTTCATATTTATATAACTAAACCCCTCATTGTTTCACTTGCCTTTTGGATCTGGCAGCTGAACAACACAGTGCAATGGGACAACTAACTTTAAATCCATTTTAAGATGACTAAATATATACATTATGAACAGTTTCTGTCTTTAGAATAACCTTGCTACTTTCATTTTTAGATGTAAAACATGTGTGTGGTGTTAAGTGGCTCTAATTAAAGCAAAAGGGTATTTTCCTTCAGAGTTAACAGATGCATTGCATTGCATCATTTGCCTTGCATGAGTGCATCAAAACGTATTTTGAGGGTCCTGGAGACACCACAGCTGTACCAACACCAAAGCAGCCAAACTGTCTCACTGTAAGCCTAATTATGGTTTAAAGAACTCCGTCACTTTTTTATAATTATTACTTTTTAAATACAGAGTAAGTACAAGCTAAGGCACTGTGTGTTGAGTCACCTGGAGTCTCCTTAAGCCAATACATCATACTTCTTATGCCAAAACTTCACACTGAAAATGATTCTAGAGCCAAAAGAGTCCTAGAGCTCAATCCTTTTCTTGAAATAAATCCCCTTGAAGATATCTCTGACTGCATTAAATGTAGCTATAACCAATGCCTGGCTAACAAGTGTTCACAATTAGGGATGCATGATTACATACAGCTCACACCACATTAGCCAAAGAAAATGTTCATTTTCAGGAGGAAATAATAAGATGCAGCAAGTGGACATGTGTCAACAGCTAAAGCCACATTTGTTCTCTTTAAAAGTCTGTTTTTCTCTTAGTTTTATCCAATCAGTTTGCACTTCCCTACTACATAACTCAGTTACATTTCTTAGCATTAAGCTAACATAACCCAAGCATGGACAGTTTTTTACTTATGCAGAGAAAGTGGATAGAAGTTATGCAGTCATTTTCCATGACTTTTGTTATCCAACCTAGAGAGGTACAAAAGGGCAAAGAACATTTTTAAAATAGAATTGCATAAAACCCCCACACAAGTTCAATACAAAAACATGATACAACCAAATATAACACTTCACAAAGCAATTTACAAAGCTTGGCAACTACTAATCACATTTTATTAACATAAAGTGTAACTTAAAGGTTAGATTAATTACCCAATTCAACCACAAACAATCTAAATAATACCAGGACTTGATATCAGTTAGCAGAAATCTCAAGGTGTTCCAGTACATCTTCCATGACCTGCCTTGTTCTCAGGGTTCTAAACTGTGGCTAAGCACTGGTTACTTGTGGGTTTTTTTTCCTTAAGAAAAATAAAACCAAACCAACCAATCCTTTAGCAAAGATAGCCTTGCAAAAACATGAGTTGCTCACAACAATGTACCTAAACTGGTCCTCATTTTGCTACTTTTGAAATTAATATTTAAAACACTGAAACCATTTAAATAATTGAACAACTTACAGAGAGGAAGATTTTCAGAAATAGGATAAGGAAAAGAAAAGAAAGACTGAAAATCTTAAAGTCACCTTCATATAAGAAGCATATGTAGGAGCCAAACTCACAAAGATATGTTTCTTTTTCCCCTCAAATTACTTCCAAACTCTCAGTTCTCACAGCTATACACATTCTGATATGTATGCAGCTTTTCCATATGAGCTCTGGCTATCTCACAGCTTCCTTTCATGAGTCACCTTAAACACACATGGGTATAAAAGTAAGTTCCAACACCAACACCCACCAAATATCAGGACCAGCTTCTCAGCTACCTCCAGCTTCTCAGCAATTTCAATACAACAACAATAAACTAGAAAAGAGCCTTCTGTTAGAGTACTTTACTTACGCTTGTAGTAAAGCATACAGAAACCTGCAAATTGAAGTATGCTTTTTGTAACACTTCACTTGGAAATACATTTAATTTTTCCTTTCTTACACTTTCTGAAAGAATCCATAGTGAATAAGATACACATTTTTCTTACAGGCAGTATTTTATGTTTACTCAGCTAAAATGGTTTAGCACTTGCATATACATTTTATTATTAGCACCTATGCATGATCATACTTACAGATAACACTGAAAACTGAGTTGGCATTGTACTGCCCATAACTCAGCAATCAGTGCAGATAAGACAAGCAACATTTAGCATCATATCAGTATAAGAGCTCACAAATTTATCCTGGCTGACTTATGGTGGCAGCAGTTTCAGTCATTGACTTAATTGAGACACAGATGTTTTGCTTTTGCTGCTTTCCTTGCTCATATATTAACTGAGTCTCTGCACCTGGTGTCTCACTTCATTTATCAGGTCATCACCGTTCATAATTTCTTTTCTCTGATCCTACTCTTTCCCACAGAAATTCCCTGCCTACAAGAGAATGAGGAAGTAAACAGAGAAACTTCAACAATACAGAAATAAATGAGTATTTATTTCATTTTGCTATAGACAAAGAATTCCTGATCTACTTGGATTCTTGATCCAGCTTGAACAAATATCTAATATTTTAACAACTCATGGGAACGTTTAGCCGTACTTTATCCAAGATCACCAAGTGATGGATGTTCAGTTTTCCACCTGGCAAACAGAAAGTAAGGGGAGAGAGAAATGGCTTAAATGTCAGATGAGAATATATGAAAAGTAATGGAGTGCTTGCTTCAACAGCACTTTTTTATAGAGTAGGTTCCTCAGACTTTAAGCCTACTATGACTGAGCATTAAAAATTTTAAGGGGACATTACTTGAAATTACTTCTTTTTTGCCTTTATCTTCTTTTACTTTCATATCTTTTTCTATCTATACCCTAAACATGGAACAGCCCTTTTCTTTTGCCATTAAGTCATTCCCTTTTTCTTGAGTTTTTTGTGTTTTGCTAACCTTTCAACAGCGACCTCTTCAACTGTTTCCATTAGTTCTCAAGCCTGAACTAGTCTAGATTGTGTTATCTCATCCATTTTGATTGCCATCATCTCAGGGAAGGCATCTTCTTTTCCTACGTGTTTCTAAAATCTGCTATGGAAAGGATAATAAATGATGCCTCTTAACTGAAGTTCAAAGCCTATGAAAATACAAGTAACCTATATGCCTTTGCCCTTCTTATAAATTAGTAATGAGTCTGGAATGCTTTCCCACAGCAAATAAGGCTCATTCAGTTGAAATTACTGTATTCTGTCATATGAGTTTTAATCCAAAAGAAGTTACATATTTTCTCTTAACATCACTATGAAAAACTCTACTAATAACTTCAGGGTTTCAAAAGGCATGGCCACAAATGCTTCTCGTCTTCACGAGTTTACTCAGCTTGTTAGGGTGAGTCACAGCCACAAGTGTGCAGAGAGAGAGAAAAACTACATTTACAAAGGAGATAAAAGAAAGAGTTTCAGTGCACCAGAATACACATATTCTAATAACAATTATTATGACCTTTAATAGAAACAAAGAACCGGATGTTTTGGTGGTGTTATCGGGGAGACACTGAAGTGGGGGTTCGGGAAGAACAAAGCTATCACTACCACCAGTACCATAGAAATGTCCAACATGTCAGAAAGATTGCAAAAAGATGCAGCTTGGAAACTACCTTGTAATATTTATTCATTTATTAAACTAAGAAAACCAAATATTCATCATGTCACACTTGGTAACTGAAACCTAGCCCATTCTGAAAAATGTTAAATGTTGCCTGACTAGGTCATTTGTCTTCAAAACACTGTTGTTGGATGAAAAACATAATGAAGAAGGCTTGTTTTCAATCCACTCTCTGCTCATACAAATCTGGACTCTCCTAACTTATCAATTTAAAGTAGTGCTGTAGAAGAATAGGCTTCAAAAAGTACTTCTCAATCCACCTATTTTTATAATAATGTAATGCAAAGGGCACAAGCCAGAGATCCTTAAATATTACCTTCATACAGAACTTCATACTGAGTGGGAATATAGCTGTATCCTTGAATCAAATCTGGAAGACAGTCCTTACAGAAGGAATGAAGGCAAGGCAGCATTCTGGGCTCTCTCCTCCTCAGGTCCCATTTGCACACCAAACAGTTTCTCAGCAGATCCAGGGTCTCCATTTCTGCTGGCTGAAGCCTGACATCAAAAACATGAAGAGTCACAAAATGGCTCATGACAAACCCTTCACTTCACAAAACACTTGATCACTCAAGCGCAAACTACAAGGCAACAGCGGGATGAACGATCAAACAAACAACACTTATTTAGCCCTTGTGCAAAAAAGAAGTTCCTTTCAGCTGAAAATCACATACCTGCTTTACAGAAAAGAGTATCTTTGCAGATTGTTGTGCAGGAAAATGTGGTTTAAGGTTTACAAACCATGATCCCACTATCTCTCTAGTATTTGCTACTTCTGTAAAAACTGAACTAATCTGTTCTATTGATCTACTTACAAAGCCGCTACCGGGCTGAATTGTCACACACTGTACATTTCCTGCCAGAAGCACTGAAACTGTGCAATAGAGACGATGATATTCTCTGACTATTTTTACAATTTCACTTAAATACTTCACAGTTTTCAGGTAAAGCAAAGAATGACCATAGTTAATCATACGCCCATCATTTCAGCAATGCACGTTAGAAAACTGCCTTGAAAAATGTACAGCATCTTCTACCAATCTTCTTCACAGAAAATGCACTTCACAGTAATCAAATTTTGACTATCAAGATGACCACAGATCAGATTATAAACAAAACCTAAGCTTCCCACAAGCAGGACAATGTTTCCCCTGCCAACCTAAGCTCCCCAAGGTCAACCGAGAGCTTTGCAGTTCATGTTTCACCCTCTGTTCTGTGAGAGATGTTGGTCAAATACGACCTGCAAAGGGCAACTTCTCCAAGGTGCATCAGAGGAGAAAAAGCAAATAAAGTCTTGTCTCCTCTGTAGTTACCCTTCTGTCTGATTCAGCCTTCTGGGACCAGTAGCCATGACATGGTGGCCCTGCTACCAGCAGTATGTATTTGAAGCTACGATATCCACATTTCCCCAGCACAGAAAAGCAGCAGCTCTAATCTTAGGGCCATCTATTCTTTTGAAGGATTCTGTCTTGTGGGAGATTCCAATGGAAATGGTTAGTAAGTGTTGTTTTGTTTAGGGGTTTTTTTCTACAATGCAAAGCATTTATGAGAGTCTCAGAAATTCACAAGCAGGAAATTTTTAAGTGTTGCATCCTGAAGGTATTGGTATTTAGAATATTTTAGAGGAAAAAATGGACCCTATGTTAAAGTCTGCATCATATTTCATACCCAAGACCCGTTCTAGGTAGATATCCACTGACTTGACTGACAAATTACTTAGACAAATTCAAACCTACCACTAAAACTTAAGATTCTAATTTCAAAACTAGAGGTCCCTTTAGAAATGATCTGTGAATTGGCAATTATACCTATGATTTAACTAACATTATATCAATGCTTATTACACAAACTTACTTTTTACAGTGCATCTTCATTAACCATCTTTCAGAGGAGAATGTCACTGGAGCAGCACAGCCTCTCAGCTCACTCCCATCTCTGTTGTTTCTTGCAAGTGCTGTTGCTAAGAAGACAAACTAGCACCCACAAAAACATGTCATTTCTGCAGTAGGAAGTTGAGGTATTAGACTACCGCATTGTTTAGACAGAGAAACCACAGCCCAGGACCAAAGCATCCCTGCACAGAGAATCAGTGCAAACAAAGCCTGATACTGGGAAACGCTGTATCACCCTAAAGGCCGAACCTGTGGCTGGAGGAGCAGAAGCAAGTTACCCTACAATTTAATTCATGCTTTTTGCATAACATAGAAAACTCTGTACCAGCTTTTTTGACAGGAGTGGGAAGAGAGTGATAAAAAGTGTTTAAAATTTTGTGCTGAGACAGGTATGCAAATTAGTAGTCTGGCAGATGGAGGAAGAGAAGGCTGAGGTACTTAATGTCTTCTTTGCCTTGGTCTTTAATAGTAAGACTAGTTGTTCTCTGAGTACTCAGCTCCCTCAGCTGAAAGACAGGGATGGAGAGCAGAGTGAAACCTCTGTAAGACAAGAGGAAATGGTCAACGACCTGCTACGCCACTTAGACACACACAAGCTTATGAGGCTAGACGGAATCCACCCAAGTGTACTAACGGAGCGGGTGGAAGTGCTCACTGAGCCACTTTCAGTCATTTATAAGCAGTCCTGGCTAACTGGGGGTGTCCCAGTTCACTGGAGGTCAGCAATTATGACACCCAGCCACAAGAAGGTTCGGAAAGAGGATCCAGGGAACTACAGACTTGTCAGCCTGACTTTAATGCTGGGGAAGGCCATGGAGCAGATCATCTTAAGTACCATCTTATGGCACTTATGCAATAACCAGGGGATCAGACCCAGTCAAGCATGAAAGGCTGCTCCTTCTTGACTGACCTGATCTCCTGTGACAAGATGACACACTTAGCGGATGAGGGTAAGGCTGTGGCTGTCGTCCACCTAAACTTCAGTAAAGTCTTTGACACGTTTCCCCCAGCCTTCTCCTGGAGAAAATAGCTGCACATGGCTTGGATGGGTGTACTCTCGGCTGGAGTAGGAACTGGCTGGATGTTTGGGCTCAGACAGTGGTGGTAGATGGAGTTAACACCCAGCTGGCAGCTGGTCACCACTGGTGTTCCCCAGGGCTCAGTATTGGCTCAGCCCTGGTGTTCCCCAGGGCCAGTTCTGTTTAATTTCTTTATCAAGGATTCAGACAAGGGGACCAAGGGTACCCTCAGTCAGTTTGCAGATGATACCAAGTTGAGTGGGAGTGTTGATCAGCTGGAGGGCAGGAAGGCTCTGCAGAGGGATGTGGACAAGCTGAATCAGTGGGCCGAGACCCTGAGGTTCAACAAGGCCAAGTGCTGGCTCCCACCCTTGGGTCACAACAACCCCAGGCAGCGCTGTAGGCTGGGGGCAGAGTGGCTGGAAGGGGGCCAAGTGGAAAAAGACCTGGAGATGCTGTTTGACAGCAGCAGAACATGATCCAGCAGTGTGCCCAGGTGGCCAAGAAGACCAATGACACCCTGGCTTAGATCAGAAACAGAGTGGCCAGCATGACTAGGGAAGTGACTGTCCCCCTGTACTCAGCACTGGTGATGCCACACTTCAAATACAATGTCCAGTTCTGGGCCCCTCACTACCAGAAAAATATTGAGACTCTGTAGTGAGTCCAGAAAAGGCAATGGAGTTTGGGAAGGGTCTGGAGCACAAGCCTGATGAGGAGCAGATGAGGGAGCTGGGGACAGCTCTGGGGAGACCTTATCACTTTCTACAACTACCTCAAAGGAGGCTGTAGCAAGGTGGGGGTCAGCCTCTTCTCCCAGCAAGAGATAGGACAAGAGGATACAGCCTCCAGTTGTGCCAGGGGAGGTGTAAATGGGATATCAGGAAACATTTCTTCACTAAAGGGTTGTCAAACATTGGAACAGGCCGCTCAGGGCAGTGGTGAAGTCACCATCCCTGGAGGTATTTAAAATTTGTGTAGATGTGGCACTTAGAGACATGGTTAATGGTGGATTTGGCAGTGCTGGGTTAACAGCTGGACTCGATCTCAGAGGTCCTTTCCAACCCAAATTATTCTACGGGCCTACGATTAGCAGTGACTTGGCTACACTGATGGGCAACAGCTGCAGCGACTACAAAAAAAATAAATTTCATTACATTTGGAGGTATATGGGGAGAATAACGAGGCAGGACACAGGACAGCAATAAAGGGAGACTGGGAGAACTGGGAAGGCACCTGGCAGGCAGTCACACCTGGAATGGGAAGCTAAGTGCTTTGGGGGTGTCAGCCCAGAAGAGGGCAAGGGAAAGGCTCTGCACTGTGGCTGCTTTGGGATCAAAAGGTCAGTCAGGGCCTTGGGAAGGCAACAGCCACTCCAGCACAAATTGATGGCAACCATCCAGGTTGCCATCTCGGCACCGGAATTTCCAGCAAAGCATTAATGCATTTCAGACAAGAGAATTTTGTAATGATACACTCTTATAACTTTACAATTTCTATATTTGAGGGATGAACTGTTTATGAAAGTCTTTCCATTTCCTGTGATTTTCTCTGATTTAATCAATTTTTTTGTATCTTCTTCTATCCATTAAGTGGATGTTGCTACAGGAGGCTCATTACAGCACTTTGAAATGTTATTCAGAGCAATTTCACCAGTTTTGTCTCTGGGCGGGGCAGTGTGAGGGGAGGGCATGCACCCAATTGTGACTGACAGCCTCCTCCAGCACATCACCTCCTTCCCTGGCACGGCCCCTCTGGCAGCTACTCCGGCTCGACAGATCAAGCAACTCAACCTCAAACCCCAGGTCCGAATTTTTCCTCCAGGCAGTTATGGCAGGAACAGGCACAAGGCACAGGCAGCCACCAAGGAAGGACAAGTCCTGCCCCGGCCTCAGTGTAGGTGTGTCAGGGACAGGGCTCAGCTCTGCAAAACCCCAAGCCCACCCTAAATCCCAGCTGGCCCGCAGTGGGGCAGAGACCAGAGCTGGCGGGGCTGACACGCCTCTCACAAAGAACATTCTGCATGAGAAAATGTTGCAAGACATAATTTTAAGACATTAAATACAAAGAATTGAGAGTGGTGTCTGCTGTGCACGTAACCCAGCTGGTGTCACCTGCCTGTTGTCACGTGTGCACGGGGCATGTCAGTGCTGAGCCAGCTCCTCCTCACTCCTGTGACCTGGTCAGCAACCAGGTAACCAACATCAGGGAGTAACAGTGCTCCTTAGTTTGCTGTACCATGCAACTTACCTTTGAGGACTGGAATATTTTTGCTTTGGCAGTGAATGAACAGCATCACCTATTAGGAAACAGTGGTCCCCAGCAGTTAATGAGAAACAGTTCACATACTCTTACCTCAGTGTTTTAAAAACTGCTCATTTAAGTTATAGTTCTTCACAATAAGCAGTACCACTGGCTAAGAGGAACTGTTTTATAAAAGAAATGCATGTCAACTTTACCCTAAAAGCCCTCTAAAATTTAATTACTGCCAAACACATCAAGTCCCCTTTTCAGACAGCCGTAGAGAGGATCACCGATCAAAGAGCAGCACAAACACAGAATCTATTTTGCTACCCTGTAAAGACAAAAAGATGAGGTATTTGTACATGCCATGTACTGGACACTGTAGTCGGGCAGTTTCAAAATAAAGCGAGAAACAGTCAAACCGCTGACCAAAAAGTACCAGAAATAAATAAGCAGGTAAGACTCAAGTGTAAACAGTGCCTGGACAAATCAGAAAAAGAAACCACAAAACAAGCTTCTATATATCAATTCATTTTACCCACTGTTTTTATTCAAAAAATTTGAATAAAACAAAAACTTTTATGCCACAAGCACACAGGCACCACCAACTTCTTTGATCTTCTCCTCTGCTCTTCTACTGAAGAACTTTGCTTTCACAATTACAGGCTGCTTGGGCAGCTTCCCCTTGCCCAGGACTTTGTAGTAGCCCTAGAAAGATTCAAAAAAGAAGTTAGTGTTTGTAATCAGCTTGCAGGCTTCTACATTCAGATCTGGTTTTCAACACAGTTAAAACTAAAATTGTGATCACTGTCACCTCATCCAGACAACTCAGTACCTATAGAAAGATGCCCTGCATAACCTAGTGGGGTTTCATTTGTTCTGAGAGAAAGTGCAAACTGTAAACTGAAATTTTCCTGTGATTTAGAAGCTGGATGATGCTTCCTCAAATACTCCATATACAAAAAACACTCTGAAGTCACCAACCTTTCCACATTTTTCTGCACTTCCAACACTACCTACTATGCAATGACTGCCTGTCAATGCTATCTGTCGGACACCCTGGTACTCCTGAGCAGAGCAGAGGGCTCTTCTGCATGCCTGAAATGCACAGCTGAAGTTTTTTCAAGTTTTCACAGCCAGAGCTGCTCTCTAACACTGGAATCCTCTCATGCCATTCCTGTCCCTTACACTAACAGGGCAATCATGGCATGAAGTCCATTAATAAAACAGCTGTTGAAATCACTGCTGGTTACAAGTGGCGGCCTAACTGGCAAACACAGGAATCTTCACGTGGGAGGCAGAATAGCCCCACCTGGCAGAGCAGTTCAGTGTTCCTGATTCGGTGGCTGGCCGGGATACAGGACATCACAGCCAGTGAATAAGGATCAGATGTTAATGTCCGAGAACTATAGCACACCAAGACAACCAAACATGTGGAGATGTGACTCTAGTCTCGATACTGGTGAAGTGATTATGAGAATGAGAGCAGTTCTGCCAGGTTTTTGTCCATGCTTTCAGTAACATTTTACACAAGAAATCTTTCACCATCTACCCAAAGGGAGGGAACTCCGTGCCCACAGTCACACACAGCTATGAGCAAAAGTTCTTGCAGGAAAAGATGTAACACTGTAAGTGTCTCTGAAACTACTTATATGCCAAGACACCTGGTCTGAAGAAGCTCACAAGTACTTAAGCACTGGAACTTAAGTTGCAGTTCATCATTTCCCCACTTGGAAAGGCAAGGCTCAGTCACACACCAAGAGATCAGAAATCACAGGGCTGACTCGGAGCAGGAACTCACCGAGCGCACAACATCGATGACCGGGGCCAGACCAGCCTCGTTTTTGGCATAATTGAGCCTGGTCTGTTCACTGACAAGCGTCCACAGTTTATCCAGGTTGACAGTAGGACAGAACTTTTGGTTTCTCTTCAAGTGATAGTGTCTCATGCCTACTTTTCCAAAGTAACCAGGGTGACTGGGAAAGAAACACATTCTGCATTAATTACATTTTTAATTAATCTTGAACAAGTAGAACTAC
The DNA here is from genome assembly GCA_035584735.1 of Pseudotriccus pelzelni. Classification (NCBI taxonomy): domain Eukaryota; kingdom Metazoa; phylum Chordata; class Aves; order Passeriformes; family Tyrannidae; genus Pseudotriccus; species Pseudotriccus pelzelni. The sequence goes on along the minus strand of JAWMRA010000161.1, from coordinate 11,180,065 downwards.
AAGATTAACACTCAAACGAGCACCTCTCTTGAACAGAGCAACTGAAATTTCACACTGTGTTTTTTTCATATTAGTATGTGTAATATTTAGGTGTAATAATTATTAGTAATGAAACTAAGAAAAAATTACTTTCTAAGTGTTTCATCTCCCTTTAACTCACAGCTTCATCCCTCTCACTGGAGTCTGCATTTCCAGAGCAATCCCAACTCCCTGAACCCTGGGAGGGATGCACTGCCTGCGGAGTTTCAGCACTCCTGTCACTAACCTGGTGACTGACTGAGACAGGAATGGGCACAGCCAGTGAATAGATTAGTGGTTACTGTCCGAGGACTCCAGCACACCAGGACAACAGGCAGTGCCCAGATGTGACTCTATAGTCTCGGCCACAAGCAAGGACAACACCCCTCACCCTACAAGATCCAGCTAACAGGATGCAGTTTGGATTTAACACTTACTGTGTGTGCATTGTTAACCATGTTGTTAACAGGTAAGTCTGGTCAAATTTACCAAATGCAGCACTGAACTCTTAAAAGACACCTTATTTAAGTGAAAAAGCCTTTGATTTTGGGATACATGGGGACATGAGTTGACTGTAGCTAAAATGCCACATTTCACGTTAAGAGTAAAAAACGCACAGGACTGCAGGAAATTTAGTTTATTCACACATAAAAGTTAGTTGTATCTATTTCAGGAACACACATGTTACCAGTATTCATTTAAAACGTTCACTTACTATTTATCAAAGTTAATCCTGTGATGGTGCATACCACCAGCATTACCACGTCCTCCTGGATGCTTCCTGTGTTTGCCTAAAAAGAAAAATTTAAGATTGTTACACTAACGTTACATATAATACTTGAGCTTACAGGTACGTCTAGTGTCAATTTGAAGTAATTTAACTGCTTATTCTATCTTGTCGTGTGCCAAGGTGCGAATGACCAAAGAATCAGAAGGCAGACAGCACTGCCCTGTAATGTTACAATGTCACACGACCAGTACTGGTCTCTTGAGCGCTACTGAAGCTACAAATGTGCGAGACTTCTGATCGGCCCATCACTGCCCGACCTCCGCACGCTGCGGCCTTCAGACCTGCTCGCTACTTCCCACAGCCCAGCGGACCCCTGCACCCACGGCCGCCTTTTCCTGCGACCCGCAAGGCACAGCAGCCTCCCCTCAGCGCCGGGGAGCCCCGGGCCGACAGGGACGCTCCCGCCGAGGCTCCCCAAAGCCCACCCGCGGCCGCCCCTCCACTCACCCACGCGGCCGTGCCCGTGGCTGACGTGCCCTCTCAGCTTCCGGGTCTTCCTTAGCCTGGAAGGCTGCGGGAAAGCGGGAGAGAAGCTGTGAGCGCGGCGGGCAGCGAAAGGCAGCAGAACCACCCGCCGCCCCCCGGGGCCGCAGCCCCACGGCGGGCGCGCAGCCGGGCGCCATGGAGGGCCGGCCTCCCCGCACCGCTTTGCCCCGCCGCAAGTTCGAAGACGCGCCTCCCCGCCACCCTCCAGTACTCCTCAGCCATGTCCCTCCGCGGGAGCGACGGCCGCGGAGCCCTCCGTTCCATCCCACCCCACCGCCCGGCCCGGCTGCAGCTCCCACCATCTTGTCGGCGTGCGCGAGGGAGAGAAAGGGCGCGGCTCTCGCGAGAGCGCGGAAAGGCGCGGGGGGCGGGCGGGAGCGGCCGAGATCTCGCGAGGCTTCGCGGACTGGTCCGCGGCGGGGGCGGAGCTGAGCTCGCGCTGTGGGAGCTGGCGCTGCGGTGCGCGGCGAAAGGCGGGGGTTTGGGTACGATTTTGGAGAGTTTTTGAGCTGCTTCACTTTATTAAACACCCGTAACAGCGGGAAAATAAACACTGTGTACTTACACACAATTATGCGCCACACTAGAGTACCCGTGACGCGCTAGGAGCGTTACTGTTTCTTAGCTCTCCTTGGTTAGAGCGCAGTGCTAATAGCACCAAGGCTGGGTGCTGGAACCCTGTATGGGCCATTTCTTAAAGAGTTGGACTCGATGACCCCTTTCGGTCGCCTCCAACTCTCAAATATTCTATGATTAAGCTTGGATTTTCGGGCGTTCTTTAATGGATTTTGTACTGTAATATTTTAAACAGATCTTTACCAATTTGAACACAGGTTTCAGTATTGGATTTGGGTTTTTTTCAGGATTTTCTTCTCAGTTAAGTGGTGCATTTGTTCCATCTTGAGGAAACCCATTAGTTTTAGCAACTAATTTAGAAGAGAACACTCATTTTTCTTCATCCTTCCCTTTCAAACACAGACCTCCAGATAACACAAGGATTGTTTTATATAGCCACAGTCTGAGGGTCAAGAAGATCTACAGATTTTTTGAAACATGATCTCACTGTCCACTTCTATCCTCTGATTCACATTACCAAAACAGGAGCAACATGTTGATGGATCATACAGTGTTTAAAACCTTCCTCCTTAAATTTTTGAAGTGCAGATGGAGGAAAACAGCTTTGGTGTGGGAGATGGGTTCCACAGTGTCACAGACTTGTACATCAGCATTCTGTGGCTTTGTCTTGCTTTTGTAGCAACTCTGCAGCATGTCCTGGTGACGTTTTATCCATCATTTTCTTAACAGGAATATGTATTTCCCCATACATTTACTAGCCACTGTTGTTTATAAAAAGGTCAGAAGCCATCTGTGGAAGTGATGTTATTCCTTCCACTCCGAAGAATTACATCTAGGAGTCATTCTGGAACTTAGAGCATATTATTGAGTAAAACTAATGGAAATTATCACTTGTGATGACATTTCTGTTGAATCAAAAGCACCTTTTACAGATATTTCATGTCCACTCAAGAAGCTTTTGTGTACACAGGAATGTGAGGGAGGTAATTCAAAAAGGAAACGACTTCACCTTTTTAGTGAATAATCCCTCGATTTTGTTCTATGAGGCTGATAGCAAACCAGAACCACTGACAGGTTCGGAATTGCGCAAGCCTCAAAGCCAGTCTAACTACAGAAATCCTGCTGCAAATGAAGAACACAGTATGGCTTGTTTTCTTTAAAAGTAAGAAGCTTCAGCTAATTTTCATTATCTGTCAGACTTGCAAACACATTCAAGCATTTTATATTATCTTCCTCAGACTACAGGAAAACTTACAGAACCTCAACAGTTCTGTTATGAGATCAAGGATGAATGTGGTAGTTAAGCAGCACTGACAGATGTGCAGGAGCCACGGCAAGCTGAACCATTCCTCTCCTGTCTTCATTGACATGGAAACACTACCTAAACACACTGCAATTGATGTAAAAGAAAAGCAGTCTCTCATGAAATGCAGGTGATCAGCTCATCAGAAATTCAGGCAAAGGCTGCCTGCTATAAGCTGCTCATATTCTACTCTGATCATCTACCCAAGGTAGCACAAAAGCAACCTGAAGATATCACAGTTCAGGAGTATCTATCATACAGTGACAAAAGAATTTGCTGCTACCCCATGAAAAAAAAACGTTTTAAGAGATGCTTCTGTTAGGAAAAAATTAACAAAACAGGGATATAAAACGCCTTGTCTTAGCACCAGTGAGAAGCATTGATGAAAACCCAAACTACCCGTCATGAAATAGCAAACCTACCAAAAGACAGGTTCGTAATAACCATTTTAATTAAAAATTCATTTAAAAAAATCACAGAAAAGTTACTGGGTTTGTACCTGCTCAACATCAGAAACTGCAGAGGTTTGTAATGAATATAAACAAACAGGGATATTTACAGAGTTTATTAGAAACCATACATACATACATTAGGAAAGGATGTACTGTACCTACTCGCTGCGGCTTGTATGTCAAAGAGCTGAGATCTCCTCAGATTTAGCAGTCTTAGTGCAGAATGGATTACACGGAGTTTACTGACCAGAGTTCAAACCAAGTGGAAGTTTTGCATTGTGAACCAAGTACCTTATTATCAAGTTGCTTTGTTATTTCTTTGAAATTAATTAGAGGGAAAAAACCCAACCAAACAAGCAACTGTGCCACGTGAAAAGCGGCCCCTGTTCGTACAACCTCTCCCACGTACCCAAGCTCATTCACCCCACAGTATTCAGGCATCAGCGTCGCTCTCTCACAAACATCCCTTGAAGTCAGTGGTTCTGCTGAGACAGTCAGCTGCACATAAATCAGCTATTCATTTTTGCACCAAGCATAACTCAATTCATACTAAAGAAACAAAAAAAAAAAAGCACCTGTTATTCTCAGGAATATACAAATATTTACCACAGTTTTCTTGCTCATTACAAAATCAGTTACAAAAAGCTTACAGCACATTATGTACAAATTCTATCTAAATACATAAAGGAGCCATCACATGGCACACGGTCAACAGCATCAGTCATCACTCAGAGCTCATTCTGCTCTCCTCATGCTCCGAACTCTGGAACGCCACAGGTGTATCGCGCAGTGTCATAAATAGTCTTTGGGTTGGTATTTCAGCAGAAAGGAATTAGTTCTTCTTGTGAAGGAACTTCATTTTGTTCCCTGAAGAAAGCACACCGTGAGTGTCTCACAGATACGGAAAAGCCAGGGGTAATCAAAAGCGACTTAGCAGATAGGTCTAACTTGTAATGTAATTGCTTTTAATCAACACCAGCAGGGACATCCAACTAACAGAGTGCCGAGTGGTCAGACACTTTCTTGTTCTACTCCTCCATTATGGTTTGGTTCCCCCACCCCCAAATGAAAATGAAAGTGTCAGCAAGGCTCATAATTAAATCTGGTTTTGTCAGCTTTAACTATGTCTTCACTGTTTTCCTTTTAATATTTCCTATCACACTGCAGCTGCCTGACTATCTGATTTTGCCTCAGTTAAGGCTTTTTTAAATTTCAAAAAACCAAAACAAACCCAAAATAACCACAAGCGCGAAAATTAATTTCAGAAATACTTCTAAATATTTTCCTCACCAAGGCCTCGCAGGAACTTGTTTACTCCGCTTTGTTCCGTGTCCGGAAGCTCTTCCAAATACTGTTCAACCCTCTGCTCGAAGAGACCTGTGGCAGAGGGGGCACAGGGGCGCCGGGGTGAGCTGTGCCCGCATCCCCCAGTCCCGGCTCCCGCGGTACCCACGATGCAGCTCCGCCGGGCGGCCCGGGGCAGTCCCGGCCGTGCGGGCTCTGCCTGCGGCAGCCTCCGCTTAAAGCGACCTTCCGCTTAGCCCGGCATTATGTCAGGGATGCGTTTCCGTTTTCCCAGCGAGCGCAGGGGCGCGGATGTCGGCGCTGGCTGCGGGAGACCGGCGGAACGCGTAACCCGCTCCCCCCCCCGCCCCGGCGAGAAACGCACCCTTACCTTTTGCCCTGCATTTCCTCAGCTCTCTGTCCTGGATGAAGCCAGTAAACATTTGGGATTCCATGAAAACTTCCAAGAAGCGGCGGATGCTCTTGGAGGCCACAGATTTACGGAAAGCCTCCCTTTGGAAGGCACGCTCTCCTTTTTCATTCTGGGTTAGGAACAGGGAATAATGGCCAACTGTCTCCACAAAGAATCGGATAAAAACCTCAGACACTAATCCGTTCAGGGTGTTACATTCTGCAAAATAAGGCGGCAATAAGACACCAAAATCAGCTGCTGTCAGCATTATCTTCATAGGGCCGGTACTGCACCTCTTGGTTTATTGATGCGGTGGTAACAACTGACAGGAGTTGTGCCGGCGGCTCCCTGCACACCTGGTGCACATCAGAGAGGGCAACAACTTCAGAACCACAAGTGCCACTGTGCATAATTGGCGTTCCATAACCAACAGTCAATCAGAATTACAAATCCTCAGGAAACAACTCAGAAAATTAAGCATTTCATGGGTGTTCCATCCCTGAGGATAATAAGCCTATACCAAGAAGTGATCAAAAAGGGCATGCTGTAGAATTTAGATTTTCATAATTTCTGACATGTTAAAACAGTTTTACATAGGTAATACAGATGAGTAGAAATAAATTTCAAAAACTTAACAGGGGCCTCCTTCATATCTTTTAACCACAGCCATTTAAATTCAGCTGGAGCTGTTTTTATCATTGCTGGAGGGAAAGATGAACCTTCAGAGGCAACTCAACCCATCTTGCAATGAAACTGTTTTCTGGTGGTACCTGTTTCTCTCCCCTGAAAATACCGAGTGCCAAGACTAACTCCAGATTCAGACACATCTCTAAGCCCACGGATTTATCTGGATTGAACTAGAGCCAAGTCAACTGCAAACCTCTGTATGAGCAAAGGTTCAGAGGGATCGATGAGAGCCCATGTCATTTTCAAAGAAATTAAGATAGATCGCTGATGTGGTATTACTGTGGGTTGATGCTATCAGTCTCATTCCCTGTGTGCTCACTATCTTTGATGTCACAAAAGGTATTTGAGAATTCAAGTCCCATCTTTCTCTCTCCTGGACGGAAAGTCAGAATTCTACCTATATGTTTTTTTATACAAGTCCCTGTTTCCAAATGAACTTACCATCGTCTGAATCACTATCTGAATCCTGATTTATCAGTTCATCCTTTCTCTCTAGAGCCTGCTCCAGAGCAGCTTGCAATTTTCTAGGTAATAGTGTGTCTTCATCATCCATCTGATAGAGGAAAAAAGAAAATCTTTATATTACATTAATCTGTGTAGAAACTACAGCAAATACTTTGAGAAGGTTTAAAACTCAGGTTAAAAAAATTGTATCTGCTACTGTCATGGCTACATAAATAATGAAAACCTATGTGCACCTAACATATACTTGTAAACATAATTTCTTGTCACTCTTAATGAGATTGATGTCAGAAATGATAATCCAAAGGGCAGGTAAACATACAGGATCTTGGAATCGGCTCTTTATTATTTGAACAAAGAGTCCAAATAATTGTGTTTAACTAAATATACATCATGTAAAGCCTTGCTACGTGTACGCACAGCTGCTCTAGTTTAGGCAGCTTCTTTGGTTCTTGACAGTTGTTTTTACCATATTGTGGTATATCTTGTTTTCTGGGTTTTCCCTGCGTTGGTCTCTTCATTTTATTTAGTGCTTGTTCAGCAGAAGCAAGTCGACACAGGAAACTCTGCTGTGCAGCCGCTGTTCACCAGCCATATTGTCCAGGGAATCATACAAGAAAGTTTACTCATCTAACCTGCAGGCTGCTGTTCTTGAAATTATTTAGCGCCACATGACTATCAGGTGATTGTGATCCCTGATCTCCCTGTTTTACAAGACTTCTGCTTTTCCAATCACAATAAATTATTCTTTACTTTCCTCTCTCGCTCAGAAACCTCTTCGTGATTTTTGTGTTTCTCACCTCCAACAGCGTGAGTTTTCTTGCTAAGGTGGCGGTTGTTATCTTTAGATGTTTTCTTTCCAGTGTTAATACAGGTCTTGATTCCTTCTGACAGTCATAGCCTAAGTCCCTTTTGCATACCTGAGAGGTACTTATTTGCAGGTGAAACAGAAAATTAGCACTTTTTTTTTCCTAATCACTATCTCTTTGTACAGACAATTCCTGCCAAATACCTCTGATCAAAGAAACCTAATCATGCTATAGCAGTAAACAGCTTGCTAGACTGCATGGCAACATTTCAAGCTGTACTTTACCTGTCTGATGAATCGATCAGATCCCAGGTTAACCATCAAAGCCTAAAGAAAAGAAAACACGGTAATGAAATATATCTGAGGAGACAGAGAAGTCTTGGTCTTTTAATAGCAAAAGACCACTGAACAGCGTCAAGCCTCAACATGAATCAAATTCCTACTGTGAAACAAGAGGTCGTGTGCTTTATAACACAAGAGTTTGAAAGTTTTCTACAGAGCTAAAAGTCTAATTTAGCATAGTTAGATACAACAGGTATCATTCTAGGTTAATATGTTAAAAAAGCTGAAGGGGTTAGGCAGGTCTCTTTTTTTAAATCTAAGCAAGTTATTGCTAATAATTTTGTTAACATGCAGTTCAAAAGTGTTTCAGAAAACAGGGTCATTGGAGGCAGCAGGGCTTCTGAAGGGCAGGGGTGTGAAATATTAGTGATAATGAAGCAGCAAAGGTGGAGATGGAGCTGGAAAGATGTGGGAGAGCAAAGTTAGCAAAGTGTGAGGAAAATGGAACAGAGATTTACGTGGGCCAGAAGAACACAGAACCTTGGAAGCGAGCACAAGAAAAGAAAATTTCTTGGAAAAATGACAGAAAACTAGTAGGAGTAACAGAAGAGTGTGCCATTGGGTGTTTTTGTGGTATTTCACTGGAAGAACTGATGAAATGCAACTCTCATTTGATGTCCAGTATAATATTAACCAAATCTTAGAACTTTAAAAAAAAAAATTCTGAAAGGTTTTGTCTTCTGTGTGAGCTATGGCTTCACGCACGACTTCCATTACCATTAAGAGGTGTCATAGCAGATAGCTCCCTCCTCTTTTTCCAGAACAAATCAGCATATTTACACCTCACTTACTTGTTAACCAGGTAAACATTCTCTTTTCTCTATCAGGGTGCCAGGCATGGGAAGAGAGGCAGAACAGAGAGAAGAGTAAACCTACTACTGCATTTTACCAAGAGGCAGTTGCCCATGAGAATTAGGCAGAGAAGAAACAAAGAGGCAGGTTAAAAATTAAACATGTGAGGATTTATGTGCGAATGGCAGACCCTCTCCAGGGCGAGGCCAGCTTTATTCAGGGCAAACAATTCCGGTGCCAGCTCCTACCTCCTCTACAGGCAGGTCCTTGAGTTTGGGCAGGGAGCTGGAGAGCAGTCCCACCAGGAAGGGGGTAGGGCAGCACACAATGTCAATCATGGATGAGGGCAGAACAGGAATGAAGGTGTGCTGCCAGGAGAAGGGGTAGAGAAGGGCCACCACAGCGTGTGAGCAGCTCGACAGGGTGCTGGAGAAAGAAAAACAACCAGGTTAGCAGAGGTTCTTAGTTCAGAACAGCTACCACTTGCTGACAAAGTCAGTGTGTTGAAATACAGGTGCCCAAGGGGCTGCCCTTCTCTCACTTCCGACTTCAGGCAGCCCCAGTCCCCTTCCAGTCCCTACCAGCTCTGCACTGGACAGTGTGGTAGCTCCGCCCCTAATCACCTCCAAGAGACTTCAAACTAAAGGTAAAAAAATCAGAATCCATTTGCTTCATTACAGCAGTCAGGAGACGCTTTGTTCTAGAAGACAAAGTTCAGTGTTCCCAGAAACACTCAACAGCAGCCACTTTGAATGATGCTTAAAATCCAAAAGCAACTTCAGATCTTGGCTGTTATGACCATGTCAGTAGTTAAAATGCATTATAGTAATGCTCTCATGTTGAGCACTAATATATGAACAAGGGAAAATCAAAAACAAAATAAAATTGAAAAAGAAATCCCAAAGAAAACCTCTACTAAATCAGATGCAAGAAACCCCTATAAATACTTATTCCAAAGGAAATCTGGTAAAAGCAACACATATCTCAAAGTTTGTATATCTTTGCGATAACAGCGTATTTTTATTATAATACATTTTAACAGGCTTTTTAACCAACTTCAGTGATATAGGTATTGACCCTGATCAGCAGAGTACTCTAAAATACACATTGGTATCCACTGAACATTACGGCTTGAAATTATCATGGAAAATGTCTTGCACATGTTGTCTTTCCATCTACTGAATCTGATTCCCTTTTACAGTGACATGGTTTCCAAATGTTAAAAATAAAGGAATGTCATTACCAAGTTAGTTTTAGCATCAGGGGAATAAAGACTCTCCCTATCAGAGCTTTGAGTTTGGATTGAGTTACAGTATCTGCTTCTCACAGGCTGAGATGACAGAATTTTGGATTATTACCCAGCCTAGCATGACTGAACTAATTTTCTCACACTGCAAACTTCTGCTGTGCTTAATGTAGCCACAAAAACCTATAAATAATAACTTCAGAGCTGTTACTGCTTGAGAATGCTGGGGAGAGGCGCAGATATCTTCTACTGCAAGACTTGGTGGAGACTTTAGGTGGCATCAGACCTCCACCAGAATAACCTTCATGAACATTTTCAGTGGTGGATTATTCCAAGGCCAGAAAAAAGGTTTCACCCGTTTGTCCCTGTCTGTGATTAACCTTCAAAGTTTGCTGAATAAGAAAAGTGATAATAAGGGGACAAAGAGATTGAAGAAGAACAAATGGTTGTCTTTTACTGCAAATAATCTGTTGGCTTGGTTTTAACTGACATTTCGTTTAAGATCTAACAATCACAGCATGGTTTTATAACATATGTTGCCTGACACAGGGTTCTTATAAAATGATGCATTTCTCTAATTTATCTTCTTTTATATATAGCAGGCAACAGTGCTGTATAAAAACACATTGCCTCATACTTTGGTATCGAGCATCTGCCATGGCAAGCACAGCGGTGTGTTTCGGAAGAGCTGTGGAACATGGTACAGGCTCCCAGCACTTTCTCAAGATCACTTTAATGACTCTGGCATTTTCAGCTACTACAAATTCAGTCATCTTAGCTGTGCAACTAAAAAAAGAGCCACGCTAAGCTAAAAGCAGGAAGACAAACATTCTTCTGATGCTCAGTTGGTATTTTTTTCCTTTCTATAAAATGCCCTTTTGTAACTTGTTGTTTTACACATGGTGCTGTGACGTAAATCAGCCCCTGCATCCTCTTGTGCATGCTATTCCCACGCTAGGGGAGACTTCAGGCTCTGGCCCAGGACACTGGTTTCTCTCCCAGAGCTTTCCTGGGGGCCGGCTGTGGCAAGGCAGCAGCGGAATGCAGCGAGCGGCCGTGGTGCGGGGTGTCCTGCCTTAGCACCCTGCTCTGCCCTGCCAGCACCACCTGACAATCACACCATCGCCCTTGGCAGCACCTCAGCCCCTGCGTTTTAAGACTCTTCATGCAGTTTTTCAAATTCGGCCGCAGGAAATCTTTCCCCATGAGACATCTCATCCCCGTGAAACGCTCCCTCTGAACTTTCAGTCCCCAGAACCTCCTGCTGCCCTCCCTCCCTCCCGGGCACTGCTCCCGCAGAGGGCAGCGGGACTCCCACGCGCTGTTACCAAACTCCCGCTTGTACAAAGTCCCTGAGTCTCTTCCGTAGCTGGAAAGATTCATATTTAGAAATGGCCACACCTTTCACTGCAGTGTGAGGTTTTCACATTCTGTAAGGTAAGATTCTGAGACAGTGAATGTAAAGGACCCCCCCCGTTTAAATCTCTAAAATAGGGTTCAAATTCTTTTAAATGTTATTCATGAGAGGCATGTTTGGTAAACTACAAAAGAAAACCCTACCCTGGGAAACCAAGTCCGCTCCAGTTTTTGTTTTCCAAATGTGCAACCCACACGTTATCCCACTGCTCTTGTTTATGATAAATACGCAGTAAGGTCAGATGATTTATTTTCTTTAAGGTGTGTGAAGCACAGAAAGTAAAGCAACAGAATAGTCAAAGAAGATAGATTTTCAAAATATTTTCACTTTTAATACTCTAGGGAATTTTTGGTAATCCAGAGAGCTGTTTTGGAGAGTGGCCTTTTTCATTTGCTCCGTGCAGTTTTACAGGAATGCTGCATAATGTTCTAGCTGTTGTTCTACTGTAAAACCCTTCTTATATTACCCATATGCAGGGCACAAGAAACCAATTCATTCCTTGAGTCACACACTAACAAGGAGCATAAACCTCACACTTCAGAGGGGAAGCACTGCTGGAGTTGTGCACATCATCCCATTAGCCTGGCCTCATCCCAATAATTTGCACTCTGCCAAAGCAAAATTAGAGAACAATTAGTAGAAAATAACCCAATTTCAATTAATTTCAAAACATGGGCAATCTACTTAGAATTTTCCAAGGTTTTGGTTCTCCCTTTGTCCTTTATTGACTAGATTAAAAAAATCCTTCAGTGTTTGATCTCCACATGAAGGCAGTAATGTGAGGTTATACAGTCTTATTGAGAAATTCTCAATCACAAATTTCTCTTGAAGAAATCTTTTATCGTGTTACAGGCAAAATATGGCATCGCTTCTTTCCCAAAGTTGATTTATCTTCCTCTGGGCTATTTTCTTTCTGAAATCATTTTCTCATGACAGCACAAAGAAACCTTTCCTTGTTATGGAGACACAAGCTCAGACCACGAGCTGAGGCACAGGAATTTTAGACATAACTGTGATTCAGCTGAATTTTGGAGACTGCTTGTGAACACGGTTTAGGTGCATGTCAAAGAGAAAATGATTTAACAAGAGCCTTTACTGTCCTTCAGATACAGAGGATGTCTGCTAGCAATTTCTGGGTCGGGCAACTAACAAATAAGTGTAAGCCCAGGCTATATTCATATCTTATCACAACACAATTACCATGTTCTGAGAAAGACACGCTGTCCACTGTTGGACAGTGAATGGACACTGCCCTGGCTGCAGGGAGTGCTGCCAGTGTGGCTGTTAGTGCTGGATGTGCCTGTTTCAGAGGACCATGGCTTGTCACCAACTGTTGGTGTTAAAGCCATATTCAGTTACACATACTACTCACAATGGAAATATTCTGCAAATACACTTGATAACTCTCTTTTCTTTATAACTGTAGCCAGCAGTTATATTCCTCCCCACTTCCCCCTCCACACCTGGAATTTCTCACAGACCCAAGGAAGCCTCACACACAGAGCATCTCCCAAGTCCAGGACTAAGCCTCTAACACAGACAATCACTTCCTGACATGGCTCCCTGATCCCACCTTGCTACTCACATGCACCTCCACAGTCATTCTGACATTTTCATTGAAGGAGGAGAAGGTGAAAATATCCCTTCCCTTCCTCCATACCTTCCAAGCAGGGCCAACACATACAGCAGCTCTGTCACCCCAGGGCTGGTGCCAGCTCTGTGCTATGCCAGTGCTCTGGACCATGCACTGGACTGGGGCTGACCATCAGAATCTCATCTCTCTGCTTCCTCAGATGGAGAAATGTAGCCAAAAATGTAAATTCACAAAAAAGCATTTCCACTGCCCATGTTTACTTTTCCACAACCTTTTTATGTTTATCATTTCTCCCTGCTGATTAAATTATGCTACTCTGTCCACATTTGCTGAACTCTTTCATCTGCTGTGTTGACACATTCATGCTCCAGCCCACAACCACTCCAAGACAGAGTTACCTCCCTGACACAGACCCCTTCATCTGCTCAGAAAAGCTTCCTCCTGCTTGAAGTTGCAGTCTGGAGACTCTGTCCTTCCCAGGTGTAATACCTTGACTCACATGGGTATTACACACCCAACATGCCTTCTCATCACAGCCCCCAGCCGTGCTTTTCTGTGACAGCTCCTACCCTTGGGCTACTGATGAACTTTGTAGCAAAAACAGATGCCTGACATTTCCTTTCTGCACCCTTCAATGCCTCTCCAGATCCTGGATTAACTCCAGTCTCTGGCAGAGAGAGAAGCCTGTGACAACTCTGCGAGTTAACACAGTCTGAGAGGTTTGCAGAGGACTGTGAAAGAGTTCTCTAAAGGACTCTGGGAAAAGGCTACAGGCCAAGGACTCAGCCCATTTCCCCTCCCAAAACACACAGGCTGCCGAGGTGGAAAGGACAAAGCAGAAAGCTTGAAAAGCATCAAAAACGGAAGTAAAAACTGTGACTACAGTTTGGATGGGAGATGGAGTGCATATGGCACCACTGTTGATGTGCTCTGGCAGTAATTCAGAGCAAAGCTGTGCTCTGCCAGATACAGGACACAGTTAAGCTCTGAAAAAAATAAAGGTTTTTCTGCGTACATAAGAACAAATAATATCAGTGCTATTAATCAGGCATACAAGACTAAGTAATAGCATCAGGGATAAGATATAAATGAAAACTTATAAGTATCAGAAGTGACAGTCTCCCAACTCCAGCTGTCTGGCTGTAATGAGCTCCTGCAGCACTCCTGCAGGTCAGCCTTTGAAGCAAGCCCTTGAGGTTCCCTGGAAGAGCTTGCTGACGACAGGGACATGTTACTGCTTTCTCCCTGCTCCATAGTGTGGGTGCTCAGCCCCAGTACTCCCCTTGATGCCCAAGTGCTCTTCCTGAGGCTGTGAGCTCCCAGAGCCCCGCAGATCCATCTCTCATTCCTGGGGCTCTGTGCTGTGAGGACACATTTTTCGTTAACACAGATAGCACCAACCGCTCATGAAAAAGGGCAGAGAGGAATAAACTAAGAATTCAAGAAAGATAGTGCAGGACATCTCCAGCTTTCCAGCCAGTATAAAAGTGCCAGACATGACAGTGTTTCCTCCTATGCAAAATTATTGCTGACTGTTTCTCTGTTACCATTTCTAGGTCGTTTAAAAGGGAAAAAAATCTTCAATTCCCTCTTTTGACTCAAATCAAAGAAATTACATGGGTTTTCTTGGTTTTTAGCAAGAAGACCTACCCCATGAACACTTCAAGTTAAACTCACATGAGTCACTGTTGCTAGAGGAAAAGTGGGCACAGCAATGGAGCCATCTGACTGCACAGCTGCAGCCCCAAGTTCAGGAATGTGCAAGCACACATGTTTAGGAACAATAGGTGTATTCCAAGGTACAGCATTCGATACAAAGAGTGCTGGGGAGGAGGTTGTGTCAGAAGACAACTGTAGGAAGTGTATGAGATAACCTCCTCACCTGGAACAACATCAAGCAATAAATGTTTTTGTAAACTAATACTGAAGCAAACCTAAAACAGAGATATTTTGAGTCATGAAGCTGTGATGGGTAACATCCCTGCTGATTAGGGATTAAGGGATATCTCTCTGTGTTCATGCATAGGGCATGTGATTCCTGACAGCTCCAGGAGACCTGCCTACTTGTAGGGTTGCTTGCATTTGCAGGACACTACTTTCACATGATCTGGATTCAAAATTTAACTTGTTTTCACTGATGTTTTTAAGCTTGTGTGTCTGCCTGGATAACTAAATAAACAAAGTACCAACAAAAAAACCCAAAATTATTGTTTCCCAATTTAAAGCCAAGTTATATAGAACCATAAAGTACTTCAGGTAGCAATAAACCTCAGGAGATCAACTGATCCAACTCCCACTTGCTTGACATCAGATCAGTTTGTTTCCAAAGCCAGATAAAAATATATAGTATTTTGATAGATCAAACATCTTTGCTGCACATCTTTGTGAAAGGGTGGCATTCTTTGGCAAGGACTTGAAGGCTGGCAGGAGGATGTGCCCTGTGTGCCAAGGACTCCTGCCAGTATTGTCTAAACTCACTCTGATTCGGTTATGTTAGAAGCCATCTTAAAATAATATTTTTGTGCATACTAAAAAGAGACTTATTGAGCTGCTAATTTCTTCAGAATAAATTGTTCACACTAAGCAGCACCTTCCTTTCCATTGTAGCCCTGGGCTACACAGAGAAATGAAGGCTCATCTGGGAGAGGAAGGTCATCTTCGTCCTGTAGGTAACCCGAAGGAAGGCAAGAGAAGAAAAGGAAAGGAAAGCAGGGCAGAGGGTGAACTAAGATCAAGGAGGTAAAAATAAGACCCATGAGGCGGAACTGGGAGGGGAGGAAGATAAAATGATCCTGGTGAGCAGGTAAAAAAGAAACTGAGGGCCAAGAGGGCAGGATGCAAACTTAAGGAACAAGACAGTGACTGGCTGGGCCAAACAATGCAAGGACCAAGGAAAACAATTTAATGTGATCATGGATAAAGCTCTATTCACACACATGAGGCCAAATTTTTAGGTCCCTAGGTGACATTTGTTCCTCCCTGTTGGTGTAGGCAGATGGAAGGACCATGAGACTGTCTGATGCCAATTACCCATCCTTGTTCAGAGCCAGCACTGCTGAGAGGGGATGCAGCTGCAGGAGGGAAGGTCAGACACCAGCACAGCTGAAGGTGTGTGACAGAAGCCCAAAGCCTACTCGTGGCACAGGTGGAAAACAAATATAACCAGTACTCTACAGTTCAGCCACTTCTGCACTGCTTCCTCCTTGCCCCACTCTGCACAGCCTGCTGATAAGCAGGCAGACACAAACCCACAGTTTCTATCAGGAATAATTATCAAACTGAAAAGACAAGTTTCCTTCACAGGGAATATATTTATCTGTACGTGAGAGACAGAAGATTGTGACCAAAACAAACACCAGAATTTGGGCTCAGCTTATTACCATTTGACCCTAATTAATTCCAACCTAGTAAGTTGTCTGGACACCGATAGAAAAATTATTTCTAATGATTACAGAGCTGCAGGAGTTACAGTCAGTTCATGCAATTAAAATAAAGCATGAGGGGACAGGCAAATTACTGTTTTAGGCTTTGATTCAACGCAGTATTTCATCACAAGTTTCAGCCTTAATTTACTTTCTTTGTGCTGAAATACTTTGCTGAAATGAAGCCTCAAAGACCTTTTTTTCCCCCCCCACTCCTCCTTTAATCAGACCAGCCCTCAAGTACACGCACAAGACATGATAGCGCCTTCTAAACCACAAGTTCTCTGACTGCTGTGGGAGAGGGCTGCTGCAAAATCAGCCTCTCCTCAGCAAGGCATGTTTCAACTTTGGAAATTTAAATATTTTTTTACTTTTATAGAAGCCCTTTAGGCATTAAACAAACTACAGAGGATCCTTCTAGCCTTTATAAGGTGGTTTGGAAGTAGAAACTAACAGCAATTTTTGAAGCTATTAAGTATTTTAATTTCGTTTTAGTATATCATTAATATATTTATTAAGTTTTAAGGATGTAATATATTTTTAAATTAAATAATTAGATTTCCACATTCTCTATTGAGAATTTGCTGTGGCAGAATCCTTCTGTAGGGGGCCCAACTCTGTGTAGGGGTACACAGGGGGAGGACTACCCTGCTGCTACCAAGGCATTTCTTCTAACCTGAGCTTCTGTGAAGTAAATCTGAGGTAAATCTGTGGAAACCTGGGTAAATCCAAAGCTGCAGGAAGTTTAGGATTGAGTGGTTGCATATGAGACTTAAAAGAGAGTTCTGAACTCTCTGAATTTCCTGGAACTAAATCTGATCTTTCTCTAGAATAATCAATAAATTGTTTAAAATCAAAACAGTGGGTTCATATTACATGGGAAATTGTGTGACTTTAGGCTGTATTAGCCAGAGTAATGTTTTGCATTGTGATTTATTTTATAAAACAGACACTTTAAAGAGGTAAACTAAAAATCATGACCTGAGGTATTAGTAGTTGGCAGCTAACACTGTATCTTGATCAATACCCGACATTCTTCTTTTTCAGAAAATATGGGCAAATCTGTATGTGCAATTCTAGGTTACTTTTTCTCTTAATGTCACAGGAGACCTGCCAATAGAAAGCTCTGTTGCTAGTGTCTGAGTAAAATAAGGAATCCTCTAGTGTCAATGCTATTGTGACAGATGGGAACACGCATAATTCACATGAGGATTGTGGTGAGCCAGGGTCATTTGGGCCATCTCAAGTTCAGCAGCCAGTTCTGAACATGTCATAACTTAATCATTATACACACTACAACAAATACTGCTACAGTCAATCTCTGGAACTGGGTAAAGAGCCCTCTAAAGCACAAACAATATATCTCCCCTGTCTGTTATGGGCTCAAACAAAAATTACCCAGTCTTAACACACAGCATCATATATTACTAGCACTGAGATAAGACTCACTCTTAGTCCAGGAGCAGATGAAAATTCCTCACTATGCACAGAAGCTTGACAAATAAAAAACATTACTCCAGAATGAACATTTCCCAGGGCAGGTGACTGATTTAACAAACCAGCAGCACCGTTATTGCCCTCAGCCTCCAGGGTGCATCTACTCCTTCCTCACCTCCTGAGCCAGGCTTCCCCTCTTTGGCTAGCAGCAAGCTGATGCAGAAGTGAGAACCAAACCCAAACCGTGCTTTTTGCAGGAGTGAAGGGCAGAGTCCAACCACAGTGGCTCCCCTAATTTGAATGCTGACACATTTGCTGCAAGTGACCTTTGTGATATCTCAAGGAATGCAAACAAGTGATAACACTGGCAGGGAGAGGGGGGCACAGACTGAGGAGGAAATGCATATTTTCCACATCACATCAGCCTAATTATCAGTTATTGTCCTTTGAAGAATCTTTCAACTATGCTTACTAGTCAAAGAGTGTAACTACTTAACTCTCACACCACTCAAATGACAGTTTTGCTCCATAAAATTGAGCTAAACCCAAACCTTCTTTGGCAAGAAACAAGTCACACTTCAGGTTTTATCTGGTGCTTTCTACAGGGCAGTATGAGAACAGCCAAGCCTGTAAAAGTCAGTAGGTCCTCACCTTCTAGAAGAAGTGGTGCTGCAGGTCCTTATCAGGGGGCACCAGTGATGCAGTTAATTTTGAGACATAATCCAGTGACCACTGAAGGTGAGTTACACAGAGCTCAGACAGCAATTCCTTTGTGCTACACCAAATGTTACAACCTGGTTTTTGAAATTGTTTTCTCTGACTTTGATTCATGGGGCGATGGTTTACCAACACTGCCCTGTCAACAGGTACAGTTCGTGGAGCAGACTTGCCCAACATTTTGCGTCATCTTCTGTGTTCCTTTTCTGGTTCCTCCTTACCATATTGTACTGAAAATTGAGTGGGCAACATCTTCATTGATAAGCTCTTCTCTGACCACATCCCCTTCAGCTTAAGTGTGCAACATCCTCTCCTTGTTTTGTGCTCTTACCCAACCACCTTGGGTCAATCAGCAGCCTCAGTGACACTTGACACGTCCCCACAGTGCATTATGAGCACGGCAGGCAGAGAGGAGCAGAAGGGATGAGGGGTCTGTCACGACCCTTGCCTGTCCTTTCATTGCTCCCCCATGAAAGCCTGACAGAAGCACGTGGACCGAAAAGCTTTTCTGTCGCCATAAATGCCCCATCACACCAGAACAGAAAATGTCACAGAACGTCAGGACGTATTTTGGCACACAGGGTAAATGCTAGGAACAAGGAATTTAAATTTTAGTATTTTCCAAGAGAACAACGAAGAGACCAAAGACTATACCTGTGATATTCTTGGCAGCTGCTGTTGTTATGCAGGAGGGCTGCTGCAGCAATCTGTGCCCAACTGCAATTTTGGTTCAAGGGCTTTAAGGAATGAGCAGTTATGTTACAATGCAATGGAAGATCCAAGAGGAACAACCAGCACCCAGTAGCTGTCTGCCCTGCTGGGATGACGTGTCCTAGCTAGAGAGAGATGGGCATCATGAAAAGTGATGTGCTCTCAGGGATTCCTATTTTAAAGCCACTGGATTTTTCAGTCAGTTAAAGTAATTCAGATTTTCAATGCTTGATAATTAAACAACTCCTAAGGAGATATTATCAAAGAAGAAGTAAGTCCAGGTTCATTCTAACTATATTTTGTTTCTCCTCTAAGTATTGGAAGACACATTTTATGCAAAATTTCCAAAAGTTATCATAACTTTTCACAAATCAGTGAATTATTTTACTCTATTGAAAGCACCATTTTCAAAATTCAGCCCCCACCTTTCTGGAGCACCTGAGTGACAGGCAGTCTGAGGTGCCACAGATAACCTGCAAAGCACAACCCTGGCTCATGGCACAGATCAAGTAGCTGAGAGCTGCAGACCAGAGACTGTGCTGTCAGGAGATCTCTCTCCCTCTCTCAGAGAATAGCTTTGAAGTGCTTAATTTAAAGAAAACATGGAACAGTTGATTAAAGGGGAATGTGGCTTTAACAAAGACGTTATTTTTCGCTCCTGTAATATTTGTGCGTAAGCAAGGCACATGAAAGCCCCTGGAGAAAGAGACATGCAAAATGCTCTTCATAACAAGGATTTGGCTTTTCAAGCAACTGGTATTCAACCATACTTTCCAAGCGAAGCTCAAGCAAAGGGGATTTTGGGAAAAAGTCATTGCTTTCACACATCAGTCACCATCCCAAGCTATATTAGGAAGTTACAAAAAAAATAGCCCAACATTTCCAAGTGGGAAGTTATCCTTATAACCCACAGAGTTATTTAGTTCCTTCCTGCAGGACAGTTTCTTAACCTGAATCCATAGCAGAAGTGGTTCTGGCCCAGTTGCTCCAGAGGAGTGTTAACTACCTGTTCTTTCCACACTGGGACCCTTGCTCGCACCAGTCCTTGTTAGTGTTCACACTGGTTGTTTCAGATTTCCAGGCCATCATTGCACTGTTAAAAACAGGATAGCTGTAAAGTAGGATGAAGTATTTTTCTAGGTAGTAACCAAGTAGGAGAGGAACAATTCCATCCCCCTAATCCTTCTCATTTAAAAGCTGAAAAGAGAGAATCTGTCTAAATCCTCTTGCAGGGAGCTAGAGGTCAAGTTGGGAAGATGTTGCAATTTACTGCCATGTTGTGCCAATAAGCAATTCAGAAGCAAATTACAACAACATGGTCGTCTTCTTATTCCATCCCCTTTCATGGGGAAGGGAGAGAGAATTTTGTTGCACAAATCATAAGTGGAAAAATTATGATTTTTTCCCACTATAGAGCATTGGCCAAAGCCTGGAGTGACATAAATAAATACTGCTGGAAAGGACGGGAGGAGGAAAAGAAAAATTATACAAGCTCTGCCCTTCTTGGGATATGGCATATTAAAAATGCCATCAAAGTTTATTGTATATTAAAAATGTCACTATTGGATTGTTTTTCTCTGAGACTGTGGAATATTAAACAAGCCAGAGACTTGGAATGTTCATTTTTTTCCTTGGACTGTCTCTTTTGCCTGACACAGATTTTCCTACTGTCCATTTATGGCTCCTCATCACACAATCTAGGTGACAGAGAAAGTAATCCAAGTGGTATAAAATGCAAGTATCTCTAGAGAGGATGGGGTAAAGTGCAAAATTTCTTTCAAAAAGTCTTGAGAGTCAGCTCTGCTAGTTACCTTAAACAACCGATTTCTCATCTCATTGAAGACGTTCAATTTTAGCATTCAGACTCTTAAGACAAGGTGCTCCACATCATGTAGGACTGGGCTGCATGCAAACATCCTACTCAAGAAAGATTACTAGCTAGATTTGATAGGAAAGAAAGCAGGCTATCAAGAAGTTGCAGCTACATCAGGCCAATTATTCACATATATTACAGAAGGTTTAAGGGGTGGTTTCAAATATTTCTGTTTCTATTTATTGCTGCTTCATAGTGCAAGCAGACTGAGAAAAAACAGTCTCACAAATGGAAAGTGATCACAGGGTAGGTAATAGAGACTCAGACAGACTCCAGAGGATGCTTCTTTCATAAAAGATAAAAGGAGCTGTAAGCTGTTGTCCCTCAGGTAAAGCAGGGGTGGTCTGCAGGTTCTAAATCACTCTTTAGCAGGGGCTGATCTGTCTCTTAGTGGAGGAAACAGAAACTCTCTGGTTGCTTACATGAGAAATGGATGTTTTTGCTGTAAAATAAATTCTGTGTACTAGGCATGATTACATATTGGATAATTATACAAGAGCTCATTCCTTCCACTGCAGAAATTAGTGGAAGAAATTCTCTAGCTTATGTTCAGCATATCAGACCAGACAAGCACAGTAATCCTGACAGTATTAAGAAAGCACTTCAAGATCTTCAGATAAAAATATACCAGAAGAAAAGTCAGCCATCCATACATAAGATTACACATTCCACAGGTAGAGTAGTTTGCATCTCTAAATATCTCACTCTTAAATGCACAGTTGATAACTGAAGTACTGCTAAGACCCTGTAGCCTGTGCTCAGAAACGGTACAGACCAGTTAGAGACTGGCAACAGTAAGTTCTCCCTCAGGTTTTCTGGCATGTGTTTGTTGTCAGATTGCTCTCACCTTTTTTTGTGGAGGTTTTTGCAATGGGGGAAAGTAAAGAAAATCTTTATTACTGGCCAAAGCTTATGTCTGTTTACTAAGCACACATTCTACCCTAATACATGTAGTTTTACCATTTAAACTGCCAGCTGGCAGATTTTACAAGAGTTATGATATGACAAACTACGGGAAAGGAGCATTCCTAGGCAGCAGGTGAGGCTGGCCAGACCTGTCATTGCCATGATTAGCTTGTAAGAATTATATCCCACTTCTGTTAATACGAAAGGAACAATAAGGAAATAGGGAATGAGCTTGCATTTTAGTCATCTGCCAAAAGGTTTAACTGCTCTTGCTTTTCCACTTGACCTTGCTAGAGGACTGAGAAGAAATAATTTGCTACTAAAACATTGTCACTTAGCTCCTATTTAAATTTTAAGTTGAGCTGCAAGATCACGTTATGATTTCAGCTACTAGATTAAAGGGTCCCTAATACTGTCTTTCTAGGTAGACACTGAGAGATGGGGACCAGGCTACCTCTCAACTTCACTGCTAGTTCCTTAAGCCTCATGACTTCCAAACAACAGATTCAAATATGAGGACAAGCGTCAATGGTCCTTGAACGTCCTGGGTGTAACAGTGCTGAGCTATGTCTGTCCATGAGGTTTGGGAAATGCTGTTGTTTGTTCTGAAAGCCTTTGCCCTTGAATACAAGTACACTCGGGTCCCCTTTTGCTCCACAAAGTTAACAGAGACATGCCTGTGGGATGACTACCCCAGTATTTACATATTTATGCTCTGTCCTGTATTAGTCAGTGTTTCTGTCGGCAGCCCATGACCTTTGGTCAGGTCTAGGATCCACCTAGACTTTCTACAGTTGTGTGGGAAGACAGATTCCTCCTGGCAGTTCAGAATACTTTGGGGAGGGGTTGGGAGGTTATTATCCTTAACAGGATAAAGTCTTCACACCTCATAGCGATAGCACCTCTTGACTTCCCAGGGCAAGCCCTGCAGAGGAGGGTTTCAGGAGGCTGCAGCACACCAGGTGACACACTGCTGGTCTGTGCTTGGCCAGGGGATGGGTGCTGGCAGAGGGGCAGAGAAACATGGAGGGGGTGGGAAACTCTTATTGATAAGACAGAGTCATCTGTGGCCATCCCTATGGGAGGAAGACCTTGACGTGCAGAAGATTAAGCTGCACTGAAATTCACTGTCATCCAACATTGCCTCAGCCTCATTCCCTCAGCACTTCCTGAACTGGCCCTGCCACTTAGGAGAAACATCTGGCCTACCTTCGCTTTGAGGTACATTTCCAAGCTTATCCATATGGTTTAGGAGCATAAACCACACTGCTGTCGACATAGATTTTTTTTCCTGAGGCTCATGCTCCTGTTTCACTGAGAAGTCGCTGAAATATCTCATATAAAAACAACATTCGTAACAGTGAAAAGTTATTTTGTCTTTTACAAGAGATGGGGCTCTACAGAAGCCTTTCACAGCCCCGAAAGCTCTAGAAAGGCCACTGAGAGGAATATTGTTGGATTTGGCTCCACAGCAAAAGACAAGCCTCATCACTCCCACTGACTCTGGCTGGCATTGGACTGGACCCACATGTGAAATGTAAGCAAAATATCCCCAGAGTCCTTCACAATATGGTGGATTACAGCAAGAGTGTTTTTTATTTATAAAAAATGGGGTTATAACAAAAGGACATTGGTACGTCCAGGGCCTTCCTCTCCCACTCACGAAACATTTAGGGGAAAAGGCAAAGGGACTGTTCTCACACACATGGATACATCACCTCTTCAGCAAACATGTCCACAAATTTGTTTTCCCAGCAGAAAACTAAAACAAGCAGAGAAATATTTTTCTTCCAGTGTTTGCTTTCTATTTATTTTCTGTTGCTACCTTCGTGCCTGCAGCAACATCAGTGTTCGTGAGCCCCAGAACCCACCTATTTTACATCTGCTGCCTTTCAAACCCTGGAGGACGGCACTAGAGCAGCTCTCCCTTTGCAGCTGGAAGTCACAAGACTATTTCAGAGTTGGGGTGAACAGGCAGAATGCTGGTAACATAAATAGGGGCTTCCAGCTGGGTCAGGGATTTGAACTGGGATGGGACATAGCACCTGAGCTGTGTTTTCACCAGATTTTTAAGGACCTGGAGCCATAAATTACCTTTTCAAGAGGTTTTTGTCTATTATTATTATTATTATTTCAAGTTTCCTTGTTGTTATCTTTATTTCTCTATCTTCTTGACTGCTCATGGAAAGCAAAATACTGAAGGTGACTGGAAAATTCAAATTCTTTTTTGAAGGTAAGTAAAAAGCTGCAGGCTTTTATTCACCCAGTTTCAAGCAGAAAAAATATATTATCAACTTACTGGTGAAAAAAAATTCCCAAATTTAACTGCACATATCTAACCAGGGCAACCTCACAGTCCTGTCATTCAAAACTTCACTGTTGCTTTCTCATTGCTAGGCAACTTTCTGTATTAAAAAGTGACAACCTCTTCTGCACAAAGATCAAGGACTATAAATTTTCACATTCTGGGCACTATAAGAACCATAAATATTAATTTATGAAATGAATCTCACTTCACTAGGTGTGACTTTCACAAACTTGTATAATGTGTGAACTCTATTGCTCAGAGACCTGTTAAATAGGCAGCTACAAAAGCCCATTGCATTGTTTGAAGCCTAAACCTCAACATCATTAATTTCTAAGCTAGTTTCTGGGTACATACAGAATTCAAATCCTTGTAAAATCTTTTTAATTTCCTGCTCTTGTTCTCTGGGCACACAGGGTGGACTATTAAGATATTTTACTTCTTTTTTTTTTTTTTTCCACATTACTGGTAAACTCCTTCAGCTTCAGCCATAAACAAAATTCATGTCAGATAAGGCAAAGGTTCCAAGATAGACAGTTATTAGCTCAAAGCCAGAGTGTTTCATTTTAGACTTCATCCCCATTTAAACCATGAAAACCTCAGTAAGTATTGAATTTAAATCCACAGTCACTTTCTCCAGGCCTTTGTCAAAGGAGTCATTTTTAGTTTCTATTTTACAGTACCTCCTAGATCCGCGTGCTGAGAGGGACCACACTGCATGCACACACAGAGCAAGAAGCAGTCTCTGTCCTGGAGTGTTTCTGACCCCAGGCAGACCAGCCAAAAGGTAAGAAAGAGGTGCTATGTTTACAGCATGTGTCACTCAGCAGATCTCTGGCTTCAGAAGGATAGCTCAGGATTCACAAGTCTCAATCCAGGACCTTATCTACCACATCAGACTTTGTCATCCTCTTATTAAACAAAACAAAGTGTATGTGTACAGTAAAGGGTACATGTGGATATAATAAAGCATATGGATATAAACCTTTTTGTAAGAAAGGTTCTGTCCTTACAAGAGCAACTACAAAACGTCATAAACCTCTTGGATCCATCTGAATTCTCTCCTTTCTCAAAGTAGGTGCCAATGGCTCCTGATGACTTGCTCTCACACAGAAATGTCAGTTCACCAGAGAGACTTGCAGAAGAGCACAATGTTTGGATATGTGTTTACTGAAAGGGATCTTTATAGATTTCTGGTTGCTGTTGGTCCTGTTGCCCTATTTCTGTGTGCCAAAAGGGTAAGCAGCACATTGCCTCTAAGAAGGACTGTTATCCACTGCTCCAAGGCCTCCAGGACTAGGCAGCTGTCAGGAGAAAGGTAACTGCACAGGCAAGCCTGAGCTGCCAACTCCCAGCCAGGGCTGCAGTGTGTATAAAACCCTGGCTATCGGATGGAGTCCTGGGTCACCATGAACCCTCAGCACTGGCAACATGACTGCTTTCCATGCCAAGCTGCCTTAAGCCTGTCAAAGTAAGTTTAATTGTTGCTTCTCTTCTCTGCGCAGTGCCCAGAAGCACGACATGATATTGGCTAGGCCAGCTGTCCCAAAGGAGCACTCCAGGCAGGGAATGGCTGCTGTCTGCCTTGGCCCTCGTGGCTGAGGATGTCTCCTGCAGCAAGCCATCCTCTCAGTACTGTGCCCATGGCCCACAGAACAGGGCTTGTCGTACTTCGCCAAACTGGAACAACATCACAGAGGAGCAGTTGGGAGCTCCAAAGTAGAGCAACAGTTGGCAGCAGCACAGCAGAGCCCTCACTTGCTCTACCATTTCTGTGATTTTCCACCCAAATCATCGTGCCATTTGAAGGAACACAGACCTGTGTTATTCTGAGTTAGAGTTAGACTTGTGGGTGCCATTAATTCTGCTCAATGAATGGTAAAATGGAAAGAGACAGAACGTTGTAAGCAAGCATGCTGTAGAAAAAGCCAAAAGGAACACACCAACAGTATTTTCAAAAGCCACCTGCCGCAATATTCATGGTGTGACTCACATATCTACTAAAGTACTGCAGAAGCCCTGGACTAGTTACACAATTCGCACCAGGAGTTAATGTAAAATTAAGTCATTCCAAATGGTCATTCAAACTAAGTAACTAAGGGTTACTGACAAGGGAAGGGATGAAATAAGGTGTTCCTGTTGTTCTAGACAACAAAAAGACTGCTAAGGACGTAACTTTATAACCTGAGAAGGGTCTGCAGCTTTAAGAAATTCTCCCCTAAAGGTTGTAAAGCTTTTA
Organism: Pseudotriccus pelzelni; assembly: GCA_035584735.1. Lineage (NCBI taxonomy): Eukaryota > Metazoa > Chordata > Aves > Passeriformes > Tyrannidae > Pseudotriccus > Pseudotriccus pelzelni. Next base: position 11,153,786 of record JAWMRA010000161.1, on the reverse strand, counting down.
GTATGCAAAGTATTTTTGCTATTATATACACTGGCGGCCACTAAGTGCAGCTATTATTTCTGGCAGTCATTCAGAGAAGGTCAGGACTGATAAAGTGTTTAACAGAGTTTGTTTGGGTAGATCCATCTGTGTTTTTAACCACCCATACAGCCTTTTGTGTCCTTTTAAAAGATGCTGCATGTCCCTGAGGCTAATAAATTACAGTCTTTATTTTTATTTGCCATCTTTTATTATTTATCATGCCACAGCAAAGAATGTCTTATTTACAGTGTCCACGCTTTTCTATACGGATGCCTGGACACAGGCACCTGAAAAACAGGATGTTTCTTTGCTGTGGGGCAAGGGTGCAGCCTACACAGAGCTCCCACTTCCTTGGGAAAAGCCATGTAGAGTTGTGACCTGTTGCTCTCACTCCTTACACCGTGGGTGAGTTCATGATTCAGAAGAACCCAGAGGGTAGATTGCAATCAAAGGGCAGGGAAGCAAGAGCCCTGTTGAAAGGTTGCAGCAAGCACCCCAAGGTGGAGCTTCAAAAAGGAAATGTTTTCAGGACATGTGAGCAGCAGGAAAAATATCCTAACTAGTTGGGATGAACCATGATAACATTTTAACACCTCCACTGGACGGGTTTGGCAGTGCAGGATTTGAAACCTAACCCTGCTATAAACTCTCTGTAGTGCACAGATTAAATCGGGGGACTCTCAGCACCTCACTTCCCTGCCTGGCTGCACTGCATGGCTGCAAGGTGACAATCTCTGTGTCCAAAATCTGAAATGAACTATTGCCAAAACTCCATTGTTTCAAAATGCTGTGCAAACATTTGCTGACTATGAAGCAAGTGAGAATATGTATTTTACAGGTGGGAAAGTAAGACAGAACAAACAGCTTGTAGCTAGTGATCACTAGCGAACGCGTGCCCCACATTTGTGACACAGGTAACTTCCACTGGTGTAAAAAGACATTTAAATTCCACAGTGAGAGGGTCCTCACATCTGACAACCATTCTGTACAGTTCATAAAGTTTCTTGTATCCAGAGATAGCACTGTCCTGAACTGTCCAGGTTCAGGTCCCTCTGCCACTAACCTGAGCTTATCTGCTACAAAAATCACGCGCCGCTCCAACAGGAGAGAAGCGAAGATGCGGATGATCTGACGAACGCTGAGGCACTTGAAAAGGCACTCAAAGTCCACGTGTTCCAGACGCGAGTCCATGGGCCTCCGCAGCTCAATGACCTGCACACAGCCAACAAACATCCGTCAGCATCGCTGGCCAGGGCTCACAGTGCCAGGGATGCCCGGCACCCCAGCCTGGACCTCCAGCACTGCTCCAGGCTTTCCTTCCTCCTTTGAGGGAACACAGGGAATGAACCCGTCCCCTTTGGCAAACTGAGGCTGGAGGCAAAGCACTCCACAGAAATGGCATATTGCACAATTCACTATCAAGTCATTCTTCCCAGAATACAGCTGTGTGCATTGCTGTCATTTCTGAGGGAAGCGTATTTGTCCCTTGTAAACACTGTGAGAGACGTAAAGCTTGGCTCGGTCAACAGTATGAAACAAGTAACAATTGGAAACACTGGAGCTGGAAGTTTACAGGGTTAAAACAGTCATAAAGACAATGTAAATTTGGTTCTAAGCTGGGCTAGCAATTCGTGTTAACATCTAGATAGGAGCCAGGGACTAAAAGGCCAGCCAGAATTTAAATCAATTTACTCAATTTCCACTCTTCCATGATGCATAATTCACTAGATAACATTTAAAACCTTTTTATTTTCTTATATATCTTTTCATATAAAGATATGTACATATATATATATACTTAACTGGGGAATCAGGACAAGGCCTTAGATGGTGACTTGTGACATCCCTTTAAAGTCTAATTTTCATACTTCATCCATGACCTCAGGCCCTCTCCTTCCTTTTCTCAAATGTCTTTTGCTTGATTCCTTTATTATATCTTCCTTTTACTCTGCAATTGACATGCTCAGATGTGGAACTTGAAGGCAGAGGACAGAAAAAAGAAGAGGGAAAAATAAGGTGAAGAGAGTAACAGAGGGAGAAAAATATGAAACACAAGAGAGCAAATGATGGATTATTGAGGAATTCGAGGAAAGAGAAGGGAAAGAGAAAAAGTTGTCCAACTTGAAGTTGTTTTGAGATCTCTGAAGGCATATTAACAGGAACATATATACATCTCCTTCTTCCCATATGTCCAAAAATCACCATCACTTTATTGTTTTAGACCACTCTTATGTTTTCAAGCATGATACCATATTCCACAAGCATGCTGTATCAGGTTTAAACTGGAGTAGGCCTTACAAAATTCCTCACAAACAGTATTTGCGTACAGATTTGATTTTTTTTAAGCCTGAAATACAGAAACATTATGATGCCAGAGTACTGGACACCCATCACTGAGCTGCTAGCCCAAAAAGCAGTAAGAAACAAATTGCAGAGTGATGGTATACCAGGAATGCCTCTTGGGAAATGCTGGCTTTCTACTTCTTCCTCATAACCAGTAAAGGTGCCCACTTCCATTCCTTAACCTTGGGTTTGCAAGCTCAAATCAAGTTTATGTGCCAAATCACGAAGAGCTGATTTTACTGAAAAACTTCCAACACTAAAATGTTACTGCGGGGTAGGATGCATTGCAAGTTACAGCAGCTTTTACAAATACCATGGATGCTTTCTGCTGCCTGGCAAAGCCTTCTGCTTCACTCTGCTCATCACAAAGAAATATACTGTCTACTTCCCAGTTAATCATCATCTTTGTTTAGGCAAGAGGAGCCACAATGGAAAGACAAGATTCTGTTCCTAATTAAGCCAGTGCATTCCATTTAAATAACGAGTTTGTACTAGCATAACAGAGAGCAAAGCTCAGCCAGAAGAGAGTTGTTTGTTTGCTTGGAATTATCTCAGTGTTTTTCTCTGGGAGAGTTCAGGAGCTTGAGCAAAGGATAGAGAAGTTGCAGATCCATGGTTCCCAGATATATTCACATTGAAAAAGCATTGTCAGATCTTTCCACTGTTACTCCAATCACCCTTTCAGCTGTTGCCTCTCCAGAAGAAAATGCTTGTAACTTGAACATGCCTTGAAAGTCGCTTACACAAGGAACCCTTTACATTTCAAATCAACTGGCATTACAGGCCCATTCCACTGAAGTCAGTGGCATTACATTCAGAAAAAATACGATTTAATGTAAAAACAGTAAAAGCACTGTAAAACTGAACCTAAGGAGTGCAAAATAACCCTTAAAGAGCATTTTATTTTTAACTGCTTTCACTAACTGGGACAAATTCTATTCCTATCATCACTAATGTATCCCCTCTATATGCTTGCCAGTCTGAGTGGAGCTACTGTATGCTCGCATAAGGGCATGCAAAGGGCAGAATTTGACACAGTTAATGGCTGGCAAGCCTCAAGTTACAAAAACCTTTCATCGATATTGCCATTTTCCAGTAAGGCATATGTTGCATAATGGTAGGCTTCTAGCTACTTGAGTCAGTAATAAAAGAAGTTATATCTATTGTATGTATGTGCACACATGCACAAAAACCTTTTATATGACATGCTTTTCTTTAGGGGCCAGTTAAAGGATATTTATTACCAAAAAACACCATTTAAATGCTGCTGGTCACTTCTACCAAGGCCAGGACCAGCAGTAATGAGTTTTGAAATAGCAACCAGCTGCTGAATTGCTCAAGCACAGAGAGCATGGGAAAGACACACTTGCCTGTTATCACTGTGATAAAGCCCAGCAATGCTGTAGTCTCTGAACTACACTAGGCCAGGCCATACTGGGACATTTGTGTTATGGTTTTTTTCTTAAACCCAACCTACTAATAAACATAAAATAATGAATAACAATAAGTAGGCTTATAATCATGAATGGGAACTAGCATTAGCATATCAACACTGGTGCAGTTCCTACCCTGCTCAATTTGAGGGTGTGCCACTTCTCATCCCTGCAGTATCTGTATTGTCTCCTCCTGTTTTTCTTCTGCTGTTTAATACTGGAGTGGTAAGGGGGAAGACTTTTAATGTTTGCAGTTGCTTTTTACCTCGTTTCCAGCTCCAGGCAGAAAAGTTTTGACTTTGATTGTCTTTCCAGGTGCAGGAAAAGGAGATTCCATCAGACTTCTCATAAATGGATAAACCAGGGCAGCAGATATTCCCCTTCTCCTTTCAACCTCATCCAGGATCTAATTCATTAGTAAGACAGAAGAGAGAAAGAAACAGAACATGTCAGCACCACATACACTTTTGAAGCATCTCTTAACCCACATGTGCCTAAACATGTGGCACATTCAAGTTTAATTCTCTTCTGCCTTGCATTTCTTCACTACTGTCAAGACCCCAGGATTGGATCATACCCTAAAAATGATGCATTTTCCAGTTACAAACCAGAGCCTGTTTGTGAATGCAGTTGACACAGAGGCAAGGAAGAATGAACGAATCTGGAAAGGAGAAAGAAGACTCAGCGTGACAAAAGGGATCTATATTACTGGGATTTTGCCTGAATAACAGGGTGAGCTGAAGAGGAGAAAGATGAAGGCAAATCCCATGATTTGTCAATGTTGTGTCTCAGTGGTGCATCTTGAAATTTGTATTAAGGAAAAACACTTTCTTCTACCCTGGACATCCGTTCTGTTTCAAGTGAAATGGCAGGAAAAAGCCAGAGCAGCATGAAAAGCAATGTGATAGAGTTCTACCAGGAAAGAGCTCCTGAAAGGGTGCCAGCAGTGGCTGTCCTGTCACAGTCTGGGCTGAGCTGGAGAGCCACAGGCAGCCTCATGAAGCTGGCCCAGCTGTTCACACTGGGTGCCTGCATCATGGTCATTTTCTATTTGACATAGTGCAGAGCAGGCAAGCTAGTTTTTAAATAAGCAGATGGAACTTCTTAGAGAGAAGACTGTTATTGTCTTCTCTCTTTGGTCACATGGGCCAACATAAATTAGATCACAGCTAAGTTTTCCCACATTAAACAGACCATATAGATGATAAACCTAAAGAAGACGTGAAAGCAAGTTTCAAAGCAGTTAGTGGTTTGACCTGAAATGGTGATCTTTTAACCACCACTCAAGAGCAAAAGGCCGTACAAGAGTTAGTGGGTCTGAGCCAGGCATTATTTCTTGTTTCTCTTGGAAATTCTTTTCACTGAAACAGAACATTAAAAGATACTTAAGCACAAGCTGGTGACTTGCAATGATAGCTCGAGACACCAAATGCCAACAGAGGCATTCGCTAGTGCGTAGTTTCCCCTTCCTCCTTGCAACATAGTAAAGGCCCTTATATACATAACTTGCATTCAAGTCCATGGAAGTGGCAGATAACCATAAATGAGGATATGGATTTCATTCTTGATGTGATTGCAACATAACTATCCTCACCAGACAAAACCAGATGCCCAAATGAGGTGCAGTAATGAACCAGGGCTGTGTCCCAGGTTCCTTGGTGCTCCTGCACCCTGTCAGCACACAGCTGTAATGTGCCCAATATCCACCTCCTTTCCTGCAGTCACTGATGTTTTAGTTGCTGAGTTGGGGGTCGTGTGTGTCACATGCCTGCCCCAACAACCTTCACAACACAAATAAAAAGGAGTATTTAAATCAAATAAAAGTTGAACAGAGATCTCAAGAGATAAAATGGTTAAAAATATTTGTTGAAACCATGACCAAATGAACTGGCTGGAGGTTAAGATATCTGTGGTTCTCAAGTCTGTCTTAGCAATATGTATTACAAGAGTGAGTGAGCATAAAAGGAAGATGTAGAAGATGAAAATAATGCAGGGTTATCAGAAATAGGATGATAAATATTTTAAAACTGAGGAGTGCTTTTGCTTTTCTGGTAAATAAAATCCAAGATTTAGTAATCCATGGCGTTTCATCACTCACATTTTACTGTAAAGAAAACTATTCCTTGTTTTGACTAATTCAGAGAAATGCACCATCATGACTTTTTTCCTTTCTTTCATGGTATTTATCATCTAAGGACAACCGAGGTTCCTCTTACTGGCTGAAAAAAAGACTGTCTCACTTTTCAAGAACTTGTGCCTCCATCCACACCACATCTGTCTTCAAAACCAACAGGGACACTCAAGCTCAAGCACTTCCTCCAACCGCTTTCCAAATGTGGTTCTTGGAGCACATGCTAGGGAGCTGTGCTAAATCCAGCCCGGGGCTGCAGTCAGCCCCGTGTGCCCAACACCCTGTTCCCACCCTGGGGCGGTGCTGCTGGGAGGTGACCAGCCCTCTGCAGGACAGCACTGCTGTCACCAGACCCCAGTGTGGATGGGACCTTTCTGCGGCCCAGCCCCTCCACGAACCCAGGAGTCGAAAAACAGCACAGATGTGTTACAGCCCCATTCAGGACCCAAGATGGAACTGTGTGGGAGATTTCCTTCCTGCACGCACCAAGAACTCGAGGCCCACAGGGCCTGCCTGCCACGGTGCCTGGGAACAGCTCCTGCTGAAACCACTGGAGTTACACTCACCCGTCAGCCTTGAGGTCACTTCGGCTCAATGACCACATACTTTTTCCCAAGTTATAGGCTGAACTGGAAAAGCAGATTATTTGCAATTTTTGAGCAATGACGTTCCTTGTCTGACCTTATACCTATTACAGTGATACTTGGTTGTAAGGAAGACACTTGAATTTTCTTTTTTTTTCCTTTTTTTTTCTTTTTTTTTTTTTTTTGTTATTTTTCCCTCTCCCAAGTTTCCCTTTGAAAAAATAGCTCACTATCAAAATTAGATAAAAACATAATAGCAAACAAAGAGCCATGGGAGATCTGTCCATACCACGAGTCTGGTGAGCTGTGTGATCCTCCCAGAACAATGCATTCTGTTTCACTCACAGATATCTGTGTTTAGATACATATTATGTCTAAGAGACACTGTTATAAACCCTTTATTTCAGAGCTTTATGAAAGATGTCAGAAGTAGAATTGCAATTAACTATTGCAACCCAATTGTTGTTCTTCACACAAGGTTTGTGTTAAACAAAGATTTATCTAGAAAAGATTGAAACCTGCTTTGAAGAAAACATTCTGTATAAATTAGATTGTACGAACAGTATAAATGCTATGATTTTTATTAACTTCAATGATTTACATGTTCTTTTCAACTTTATTCCTATATGAATGAACAAGAAAAATCTGTGTAAGGTGTTTGAGATTTCCCATATCTGAAGTGAAAACATCTGGCAAACTAAAACCTTATCAATCAAAATTTGGCCAATTAAAAGATTATCCATGGTTTCCTAGCCTCCTAGAATAAAAAAAACAAAAGTGTCAATAGTGTTAAACATATAAAATTCAGATATTAAATAGTCCTTTTTCTTAAGCTCATCATTCCACAGGGTATTGGAGTAAAAGTGGTACTGGCCCATCAGTCAAACTACAGACGCCAAGAATTACAGTTCAACAGAGAACGGCTGTAGAAAACAATGGAAAAAACTTCAGGCAGCCAGATCATACAGACACCCAGACGTTTTTTGAATCAAATTCTGCCTCAGTCACAGAAGTAATAAGATTTTTTGATGAACCCAACAATAGGGATGAACTATTCAAAATAGCAGCTGTAAAATAGTTATCTCCCATCAATGGAAGAAATTCTTCCCGTCTGGTTCATCACTGCAGATGTGTCTCAGTAAACAATCAAATTAAAAAGCCATATTAAAAAAGTATCTTCTTACCTTGGAAAATAAGTCAAAACACCCCAGCCGGCTGATGACGCAATAAACCTCAGGTAGGCGTGGGCCTTTTCCACTCGGCTGACAACAGCAGAAAAGAGATAGAAATTATATATTAGTTTGGAGTCGTAAGGAAATACACTTCTCTCTCTGATCACGCAGTTGGCCATCATGTGACATTTTTCGCTACCTGTTTCTCTAACAAATAGCTGCCCTTGGAAAAGCAACATATTTCTTCCATAAGACAGGAAGCTGAAAAGTGTAAATAGTCTTATGCTCATTGGAAATCACAGCGCGTTGGAGCTGTATTCCAATATAATTCCAGCTTGCAGCCATAAAAGCACATTGAACTAGGACTGTAACTCGTGCCTCTGCTATCTCTGTCCTCTGCTCCTGCTGCAGCATGAGGAGTGGGGCCACCCTGGGGCTGTGTGCTGGGAGAGATCTACAATGCTAAGGGAGGTTCTGATGGCTTCAGTTCCCCACTCACTCCATGGTGTTCAGAGAGAGCTCAATATATCGAAAACAAGCCCACAGACCTAAACAAAGCCAAGCTGCATGAGTAAATCATTAACTTCCTCCAGTTAACTCATGATAAACATGAAACGCAAATAACGTAAACAGTGGCAAGTGTGAATCAATGATGCACATCCCCCCAGCCCCTTCCCAAAAAAAGCCTGTAAAGATGATCTTCTGTATCCATCCTATAAAAGACATTTCCTAGAAAAGCAAATGGTATTTCCTAAGCATACTGGTACCTAAGCATTCTGCTACCCTGCCTATAGCACTGCAGGGAAGGTCCACCAGCACTGTGTGTGAAACAAGGATATAGCCACTGGCTGGATTCAGCTTATTTACTGGAAAAGAAGTAGAATTAAGCCAATGCTGAGCACTTTAGAAAAAACCCTCTCACTGCAAGGTCTTCAGTGCAGAGAGCTGGTCTGCCTGTGTACAGTGTGTGCTGGTAGCAGTGACATCCACACATTGCAGCTTTCCACTGTATTTTTAATAAGCTGTGATGTAGCATTCCAGCATTGTGTAGTTGCAACTGATTTTCACCAGATCAGCAGTCACACGCTTCCTGGGGGTTGTTATTTCAACAAGGCAGCTTCTTGTTGACTTCAGATGGAGTCACTTGTAATCCCATGATATAATGCAAGGAAGTCCTGGCGCTGCCTGCTCCAGGAGCTACATCCATCACAGCACGGAACAGCCAGCAGGTACCCAGGCAAACCCCAGAACCACAGCAGCAAAAAGCTGAAAGGGGAGTCTGAGACAATAGGCCAAGAGGCTGCCTACATCCTTGTGTCTTATGTCTGTGTTGCATGAAGTGAAAAGTGACTGTAAAAGAACCACTTGGCACCACTCAGCCTCTTTGTGCAGCTGTACATTATTGATGTGCAGCACTGACAGAACCTTCTCCATCAATAACGACTCCATGATAGAGGAGCTCAGTCACTGTTTCCATCAGCTTCTGCCCACTTGTACATTTAGCCAAAGTGGCTGATGGTCTCCTCTGTATCAACACAAAGGTCTAGTGTATTTTTCTCTTTGAATCATCATCAGACTCTGCTGATACAGTGATTAACTTCCCCGCAGTGTGTTTGACATTCACATGCCACAGAGATGACAATCGAGAGAAACTGAGGGGTAGCTGTGCTTTTTAAATCTGAATATTGCAATCTAGACTTGGACAGTCAGCAGGTGCCTGCCTGTTATAATAAAGACCACAAAAAAATACCAAAGCTAAGTGAATACAGATGAGTCTATTTCTGGATCTGAACCTGCTCACTACACGTCACATCTCTGGAAAAGCAGAGCCCTTTTTTGTCCATATTAGGTATAAAATCCTTTCTAAAGGCACTGAGTGATTATATCAAGCATGTGGGATTTTGGTTAAAATCATTGTGTCAAATCTGCAGGAATGCCGAAGCCATGCCAGGAGCCTTGGATAGCTCCCAACCAAGAGCTGTCTCACTGAGTGCCAGTAAAAACAGCACATTCCTGGGTCATCTATAAGACCAGAAACAATAACTGCTTAGTGCTTACTCCAAGATTCTTCTTCATGAAATATCATTGCTTTCAAATGTCTTAAAGGCTGCATGCCTGTGAGAGCTGGGATTGTTCCCTCCTTGCACTCATCACGTAGGACATCCTTTTCTATTATTTCAGAGGCTTTTTCCTGCAAACAGCACAGCCTGACCGATGCATACACATCATCTGTAAGAGGCAGCAAGCAAAAGCCTCAGGCAGAGCCATTCTGAGGGGCAGGATTTCTCAAATTTATAACACCCTTCACATAACCTCCCCTCTCAGCCATTAGTTTACACCTCAAAGACAGATCCAAAACACCTGCTCATTGTTCTTTAGTTTGCTTCTGTCCAGAAAAAACCACATTGTATGCGACATGTTGCTCCTGCCTGGACTCATCTCTCCTCACTAGGGGAGAGTCAGGCACAGGGTCTGGGCAGCAGTCCTAGTTTAAACTCCTCTCTTCCCAAAAGAGAGCTCTCCCAAGCTGCAGGGTGTGCTCTACAAGGCTCCACATGGCCTTGGAGCCATGTCCTCCATCCCAGGATCACTCTTGCACACAAAGAATAGGTCCAGTTCAGGAAAGTGATATGGTAAAGTAGCACAGCTGAGAGGCACCTGAGTGACTCTGCCTTGATGCACTGCACTCCTCCTGAAAGAAGAGGGATGTAAGGGATGATGTTTTGGTCTGGATTTGTTTTCAATTTGTTTTCATGGAGTCCAGGATATTTTCAGCCCTAGATCAGTATCACGAATGAAAACGTTAATGCGTTTTTGTTGATAACAAAACAGTTTCCTAAAAGGATGAACATAAACTGACAAGAATTTGGCTATGAGATGGAGAAGGCGAGATCTACATCTGGGCTGGTCCGTGGGTGGCTCAGCACAATCCTTTTTATAGTGAGTTTAATCTGAATTTTAGTGACAGAAGCCCACTCCAAAACCTGATTTGGCAGGAGAAACAAGAGGCTTTTGCTCCAAAAACTAAGGCTGCCATTTTAATCTTTCAAATCACACCTCCCTGTCTGCATGCTTGAAACCTAGGGGGGCCTCCAGAGATTATCCCAGTCTGGCATAGCACCCAGAGTCGCTCGCACGCTGCACATGCCTGCTGTCAAAGCAAGGCAGGTTGTCCTGCAATGGGCACACCCACCAGCCATTCAGACACATAACTTAGGGGGTTGGGGGTTATAAGATATTGAGGAGGCCATGGGGTGTCAGGAAAGCTTCTGGTTTCACAGCCCTAGAAATAACTGGCAAATGCTAGCACGTTGACATCAGAGGAACCAAAGCAGCAGGGACCAAACACAACATTTTCCCTCCTGCACTTCTCCCAGCTTCTTCCATCTCCTGAAGATTAAATGCGTGGAGAGAAAAAGCCGCAAAACTGGAACTACCAAACAGCAAGAAAAAGGAAGATGTACCACAACCCTACCTGCCACCTCTGATGCTGCACTCCTGCTTCTTAATCTGAAACTCCACGACTGTGCTCCTTTCCCCCCCAGATGGGACAGGACATCTTGCCCAAGATCTTCTGAATAATTGCCCAGAGAGCGTTATTCGGAAAACTGGAGGAAGCAGTAAGAGCTGCCCCAAGGTCAGGTGAAAAAGGACCATCAAAAATGCACTGCAGCATATCCAGAAACAAAGATGTGCCTTAACAGTGTCAGGAATCAGAACAATTCAAAAACATCGGGAGTCCAAAATGAATAGTCAGTCACAAGCCAGTTTCTATGGCAGCTTCCTTGTTAGGGACAAGCCAAATTCAGACCATGAGAAAACTGTGGGTGTTTTAAATCCAAAATCTTCTCTTAAAGTCTTCTTGTTATTTGTGAAACACAAACTGTGAATGCCAGAGCGCCCAACGTGCACAGGGCTGTCAAAGATGCCTGGGGAGGGCAGGATGGAGGGAAGAAGGCAAGGACAAGAAAAGGTTTTCCAGGGGGCTTTTTTCAGCCCCATAAACATCTTGCATCCAACAAAAGCTGTTGTCACAACTTCCCTTCTCCTGGGCCTGACCCAGGACAAACAGAACAAACTGCCTTTTGCTGACTTCAGCAAATGCAGCATGAACTAGTCCCACCTAACAGCTGGTTTTCATGTTTTAAGGTACACACTTCACATTAAGGCATCTGCTCCTCCACTGACTCCTGGGCTGGCTTGTCTTAGCCTACAAGGCTAAAAAAAGTAGTGGAGAAGCAAATTTTATGTGAGAGGGAGGAGAGGGGTAGGATGAAACAGTCCCTGCAAGGGTGTCCAAATCATCTTTGCTGCTGATGTGCGTTCACGAGAAAAGCTGTTGCACAATTGCCTTGGAGATATCAAGACATAACTGTAAAACTTCACGCTATCTATGGAAGTGCTGATTGTCTGCTGTGGTACAATAGGTTACATTCCATCCTAATCCTGTTCCAAAATGAAACAACATAAATACATTTAAAGGGGATACTGTACAGGATTTGTAGTACAAACGAAACATAATTGTCACCTTGGGGTTGTTTTGGCAGGGTTTTAGCACACACCCCCCAAAACAAAAAGCAAAAAAAAAAAAAAAAAAAAGTCTGAAAGAATTTGAAATCTGAAAGTAAAAAAGTGGAGCAGTTTGTTCACATTATAAGATGCCAAAAGAGAACAAGGCTGATAAGACACAATTGTTTCCTAAAGAAGGGAATCTGCACACCAGCCTTTGCAGAAGACACAGACAGCCACCCTTACAGGATCAGGCTGGCTGGCCCGGCCAACCGTGGAGCCTGCTGACGAGACTGCCAAGTGCTCCAGAAGGTGTGAGACACCTCTCACTGGGTATTACAAGAGCCTTCCCCAGGACAGCTGGGGAACATTTTCTGAGGAATTAGCCTCACAGCAGTTGGCTTGGCTTGAAGTGGAACAGTTTATAAGAATTTTAGGGTTTTCTTATGGTTCTATATTACTCAGTGTGGCCCCACCTTTCTCTTACATAATGTCTGCTAAAAACTGCATCTAGTTCCCAAATTATGGTTATTGCATTTGACAGAACTTGCAGGTCAGGAACGGCACTAATTGAAGGAGATGCTGTGGCTTCCTGGACATCAGAGCCGCCCTGATATAATCTTCCTAAAACTGCTCAGGAAACTGGAAAAAATGTGCCTCTGGCATATAAAGAGTGCCTGTGGGATTTACCTGCTCCTTGTTGCCTGTACAAACTCTGTATTTGCATATATAAAATACAAAAGTATGCACGTGCCTGCAAGCAGATCTATCACACTGAGGAATACATTGGTGAGGCTGTTTCATCATGTTATGCTTAATTGTTACACTTTGTGAGCTCAGCTGGGCCCTATGGAGAAGGCACTTCAGGTAACAACCCCAATTCCCACCGTTTCTCCGAGCGAGACAGAAAGAGGATCCAAATAACAGTAGATCTCTGCTACTTTTGCCATTTCCCCAGATAGAGAAAATGCTGACACGTTTTCTCGACAGCTTCCAAAATCCTCCTTTTTCTAAGCACTAGACCATGCCAGCACTGAGACCTTGCTCTCAGAAGGCACAGCAGGATTTGCCCCAGAAAGAGCATTATTACTCCTTTCTTTCCTCTACTGGGTAGGGTGTACCTGTGAGACGAGACATGTCAGCTTCGATATGCCAGGTTTTGGAATCCAGGTTAGCATCCTGAATTAAGTGATCTCCCAGAGTGGCAGCAGCAGATCTGATTTATAAGTGGCTTTAGAATTATTAGAAAGATATAGCAAGACAGTACTTATTTTCCCTTTTTTAACTTTCTTTTTTCTTTTTTTTGCTCTCTGGTTGATTGATTTTTGCCATAGCCAATGGAGAATAAAAGCAATCTCCAATGCTGTCTCAAAATACCATTATATAAAAGTTTGTACTACTGATTTAATTCTGTTACTGGTATTTTCTATTATGCTAACCTATCTTTTGCACCAGCTGAAAGTCAATGTTCTACTTTTATGTTGTCATTAATGTAGGGTGAATTTCACTGAGCCTTAAGTGAATAAAAAAAGCCTATGTTAATGTGTCATTGACAAATTGATTCAACATTCCTGTGGATAAATCTTTTTTATTGTGGCTGATTATTTCAGTCTCAACCTAGTCCAGGATCAACTATTTTGCATTTCACAAATGTAAGCTCTGTGCATGGTTACAAATTTGCTAATATTCCCAGAAAGATAAAAGTCTTAAACCACCTTCACCTGGGAGAGTGAAAACATTCTATAATATATTTCTAGACAAAAATTTCTGAGGTTTTGTTGGTTTTTTTCCTAATATACCTTATTATCCCCTTCTATGACAGCTCACAAAAACGTAATTGAATCGTACTGCTGCCCTGCATCTTGTTATGCTTATTTACACCAGCAAGGATACTTTCTAGGTGCTTCCATTGTTTATCCCTGAGTCCTCCCTTGACCAGCCCTTCATTTACTGCAACACAAGCCTTCAGTGACCTTTCCTGCCCACATATAAATCTTGTTGTGGTCCACTCTGACATTGTGTTACACGGAGTAAGTAAGTCTCTGTGATGCTACCACCCCCAGAACTGATAAACAAGCTTCCTGTTATCTTAGTTTAAATGAAACTTCCTACAAATAGAGGAACCACACACAGCAATACCTCCCAGACAGAGCATCTGCTGTCTGCATGACAAGGATCTTTACCATGGGCAGAGAGCAGGATAAAAGCAGGGTCAGGCACAGGCAGCATTGCAGATGGAGGTTGCTGTTCTAGTGACAGCAAGTTACTCTGCCATCTAGAAGCTGCTGAAAGCTACTGGAGGCAGGTGTTCCCTGCCTGAAAAGGTGGGAAATTGTGCCAGAAACAGAAGGGAGGGCAAAGTGCCAGTGTCCCTTTCTCTTAGATACGGTGGACCTATTTACAAAGCTGCTGTAGACATTCATTTTGCACAAAGAGTAAGCCAAAGACTCCTGCAGCATCCAATATCCATATAAGCTTTCCAGCCAAGTGTAGGCAACTGTCACATGAACAGTACAGGAGCCATGGCTCTCCACCAGTCACTCACAAACAGCTCCAAATCTATCCAGGAGCTGATGAGCACAGGCCAGCACAGAAACAACCAACTGCTTTATGCCTTGCTGCCATCCAGTCTGGTCTACAGGATAGACACCAAAAATCTCTGTTTGCACTGTGATTCAACAGCCTTAACACACTTTGCAAGCCTTTGTGCCGATTCTTTCCCCCCGACACACACACACTGCCACGTTCTCAGTTTACCAATTATCCAGTGATGTTCCTGGTGATGGGTAGGCTGAGTCAGGTCTCCATCTCACCAGCTGACCAGTCCTGGTCACAAGGGCTGAAAAGGAGCCTCAGAAACTAGACTTCCAACTGCTGGCACCAGCTTTGGTTTCATGGTCCTGAGCAAAGTGTGGTGGGAGTGTGCTGTCCACCACTGCTGCCTTCCTACTCACCAAGGTGGGTTATTTATCTCCATCACAAAGCTGCTGCAGATTAGTTAGGCAGTGCTGGCAGAGTCCTTTGGACATGTGAGCAGCTGCCCAGGAGATAAACACTATTCACAAATGTTTAGAAATACCAGGCTTGCCTTTGTTTGCAGTGTTGTAGTATTTCTGATTCTGCTTGAAAGTACATAATAAAAAGAATTTATAAAGTAAGTGCTTACACTAGAAACTTTCCACATTCTTAGGAATTTCCTACAAGCCTGGTGATCTATTTGATCAAAACAGCCACTACAAATTCTTACTTTACTTGAGCTCCTCACATTTCCAGCTTTCAGAGTGAGAAAAACCTGGGTTTTTTAAAAACCACGAGAGACATCCTCAAAGTTCAGAGTACAGTTTTGAGATACTGTTTAACAGAATTCTGCATTATGAGGTGAAGGTGACGTACTTACCAACAGCCTCCTGCAATAGCCAAACCGTCGGCTCCCATCTTCCCCAGTCAGCATGAAAGAGAAGGTCTCACTAGAAGAAAGGAAATTGCCCAGATCTTTTAGTCAGAACTACAGCATAGCTTAGAAAGGGATAATGCCTTTTCCAGTGAGAGATTCTACCCACTGGAGGGTCTACTCTCTCTCTGCCCTTCGTTAGACACGCTCTGTGGGAAAAACTCCCTCAGCAGCAGAGCAAAAATATCTGCAGGGCTGAGGATAACCTAGGTATCTTATTAGCATAAGAGATGGATGCTGAATTCAGGGACACGGCATCCCTTTGTACTGCAGAAGGAACACAAGAATCAGATTTTGAGGGCAGTATGGAAATGCTTCTTTATATTTAGATAGATCCTGTCTTTGGACTGAGCTTTGCTGTTTAAGGGAGAACCCTGGATATTCTCTGAGAGTAGAGAAATGATTTTCTAATTTAGAACCAACATAGATTTCCAAAATTCAGCTCATTTTATATCTATGTCTAGGATAAGTGTCATTTGTGACAGAGCAGTAAAACAACAGTTTAAGGCTATGATGACAGAACAGGTAAAGGGATGGGTCTGTGAATTTGTGCCTGGGCTGAGGCACATTCCTGACTGCTTCGCAAATTTTAAATGGCATAACATAAAACACTTCTTTGTGCTGGAATGCCAGGGTTTATATAATTATAGCTGTATATAGGAGAGATATCTTGTTTCACAAACATGGTCTCATGAAAGGGAACAGCAGCAGAAGAGGAGACATGACGTATAGGCAGGGCTGTGGGCTTCCCATGCCAGTGTCACCCACACAGTTGTCTGCTTGTCCTTCTCACTGTTTTCAATAACTCACTGTGCATGTGCTTCCATGTACTGAATAATGCAGTCAAGGAACACAGAATACAACAGGATTATGTTGCATGTGCCATACAGAAGCCTATCAAAAGTTCCATACATATTCTTGGCTACAGTAATTTCTGCAGATAAATGCTACTTCCCTGTCATTATGGAAAGTCCCTCTAGACACACTCTGAAAAGCTCTCACTTCATTTACGTGCTACTCAGGCCAGGCACCTTAACCAGCCACGTCATATTCTAGCAGAATATGGGGAGACCCCAGCTGGAGTACTGCACCCAGAGCTGGAATCCTCAGTGCAATAAAGACAGGGACCCATTGAAGCAGGTCCAGAGGAGTAACACAAGAAGTTATCAAAGCAATGGAATACCTACAAGGACAGGCTGAGAGACTGGGGTTGTTTATCCTGGAGAAGGCTCTGGGGAAACCTTATTGTGGCCTTTCAACGCTTAAAAGCGGTTTTTAAGAAAGATGGGAACAGACCCATAGGGTCTGTAGCAATAGGACAAGGGGTAATGGTTTTAAAATAAAGGCAGGGAGATTCAGACTAGATAAAAAGTTTTACAATGAGGTTGGTAAAACACTGAAACAGATTGTCCATACGGGCTGTTAGATGCCCTATCCCTGGACACATTCAAGGTCAAGCTGGACGGGTCTCTGACCAGCCTGATCTAGTAGAAGATGTTCCTAGTCATGGCAGAAAGGTTGGATTAGATGACTCTTAAAGGTCCCTTCCAATCCAAACCATTCCATTATTCTATAGCTTCAGCCTATCCTGTTACTTCTACATCTTTGATTCAACAGGTTCTGACATACCAATGCAGGGGAAGAAAAATTGTACATTTTTCAGATGATTTTTGAAAGAAAAAGAAAACACGAGCCTGGCTCTCCCTTCCTTTGCCCTTCTCTTGCAGTCATTCCTATCCACTGGAAGGAAGATAGGGCTCCTCTCCTCGCACAGAGCTCAGCTCCAAAAAAAGTTCTCAGACAGCAATGTTTTGGACAAATGAAGAGTGTCCTGCAGTGCTAAACAAGCACTCTGAGGTAAATGATTGGGGCAGGTGGTGGTCAGGGCCCCATCCTTTTTCAGATTAATTTTAAATACTTCCATTTACGCTTTTGAGTTTAGCACTCAGAGAAACCTTCAAGCCTCTTCCTCTCAGCCACATAGGCCTGCGAGGCAGGCAGAACAGGGAAGGAAAAGAGCACAGAACTTCAAAAGAAAGGAGAATTAAATACAGCTGCTTGATCATGAAGTGGCCAAGGCTCAAACTGCTGCTTCCTTAATTGGGCATCGCAGAGGCCGTGGCTGCTCCAGATGTTCTCCATCAGTGCCAGGCGGCAGAGGAGCACCGGGAGCACCGGGGAGGGTACCTGTTGTACTCGGAGACAGGGAGCCAGTCCTTGGCATCAGGGAAGCAGAACTGAGGGATGGCCTTGAGACGCTCCTCTGCTTCTCGCATTTGCTTGGTCGGCCTTTCCAGCTGCGGGGGAGAAAAGTGAGGCTCAGACAGTCCCTGTAGTGGTGGCTGCACAGCACTGCTCAGGGGGCAGGGCTACTGATGAGCCTGAAACTCCCTTGTTGCACAACGGCCACTTAAAGCACAGCCTTAACTCAAATACCTTTGTGCTGCAAGAGCACAAGAGAAATTCCAGAGATCAGAAAAAAAAAAATCTTTCCACTGACTTCAGCAAGTTTTGGAATGAATCCTAATATAGCCAAAATGAGTTAAAAGCGAAATATTTAGAAACTGAATTTAAACACAGTCTTTAAAGCATCTACCATCAGGCCAAACTGTCCAGCCCTGGAAAAGACAAATCTGAAAACAAGGAAGGCTTTCAGTTACCTTCTCTATGCCCTTCGCTATGTAACAGATTGCTTTGGAACAATTCTGAAAGCTCCATTTGAAAATTAGATTTGCATTCATTCACTTTACTGATCTTAGAATGCACTGTACATAAGAATTTTTCTTTTACCTTGGGAAACTGATATGTCACTTCTGGGAGGTAAGTGTTTTTAGAGGGCTTCTTTTTCAGTGACACTACCACAAAATACTCAAATAACTCCCGTTCCTGCCATTCGATCAGCTCCAGTTCCAGGGTTCGATAACTTGGAGCCCTCTTCAGCATTGACTGGATGTGTACAAGACGCTGGGTATGAGCTGGCATCAAAAAAAAAAAAAAAAAGGGGGAATTAAAGAAGAGACAGATCATTACCTGAGACTGTAATGTATGTGTGTAAGCCACAGCCATTCGCAAAGGACTTTCAATTTGCCAGAGTGTTATTCCAAGCATGTTGTCCTTTCAAAAGCAAACCTTCTAGTTAGCAAATCTTCTGTACTCTCCCTCGGTAATTGCACCCATAAATCAAAACTCTCTCCAAGTACTCCAGTGATGCAACGCTAAGTCACTGAAATAATTTGCAGTTCATAACTGTTACCCTGCCAAAGGTCTGTTTTCCCTTCACACATAAGACTAGATTATAAACCCTTATGTGGGTGTGCAAATGGGCCTCTGGGGTTTCACATCTCAGGCCTGATTTGGATCTGGCTTACATTGGTGAGAAAGGGTTCGGTGCCCTGCCTCTATGTAGCACAGCTTTTTGCCACGAACCATCAAACAATCTCCAGGGAAAGGAGACCAGAAAAAAAGGAAAGGTGTGCCAATTGCCTCCCATGGATTTCTTTGCTAGTGCCAGTTCAACTGAAGGACAATCTTAGATTTATGGTCACATCCAGATCTCAAAGATATGCCTTTGTCAAGTGACTTGTCACTAGACACCTATGATGGATTAGTCAGTAACATCATTACCAGTTCTAGATGACCAAAAAGTGAAAATAGCTCAGTAAAACCAGTTTCCTGCATGCTCTTCCCCACTTCTTCACAGCAGGATCTCTGTGCAATGGCAAGCAGTTAGCAGCACATGTCACTCCTTTAAGGCTATTTTCACTGTCTTTGCCCACAGTTTGCAAAAGGCAGACTGTCCCTCATGGAAGGACAATAAGATGTCATAAGCACTTGATGACATCCATAATTAATTGCCAGAAAGAACAGGAAACCTCTTGGTGACCAGCTGTCCTATGTTGAACCAGTTGGTTCAACACAAAAATGAAGAATTATTTAGGCAAAGCACTTGGTGTGACTGCACAACTAGGGAAGCTAAATTCCAAGGAATAACCTGCCTGATCCTGCCCTGAGACAGTCCCACTCTGCCGGCTGGCGCTTCTCATCTGCAAGAGGTGAAACCAAAGAGTCCACCCCACCAGATGGGGACCCAGTGAATCCTGTCATGCCACACATGACAACTGTGTCTTTGGCTGAGGATGCCCTGAGAGCATCAATGTAAATATAAGGTCACTCAGAAATGGTTGGACACCAGAATGAAGATTCTCTGTTCCACAACAGTGTGGGGAAAGCCTCCCAGTTTCCTGTGAAATCAGAATATCCTCCCAATAACACAAGAGAGGCGAGGCCCTGACTATCTTCCTCTATGGGCTGTGAGAACAAGCAACCCCTATATTTTCTGACACAAAGAGAAATAGAACTGAAATTGCTTCTGGGTTGGTACAGGTAGACAAAGGAGCAATGAATCTTTTTCCACACAGCCCTAAAATGTTGCGTACAGCCTGTTTTTGTTGTTCTTTCCACTACTTATCTGGAACAAATCTGTTTCCCTAAGACAATGTTTTTGAGAAAGTTTTGCTGCATGAACAGTAAGCAGGTGACATCTGCAGCAGATAAACGTGGATGTTTGTCCCTTATAACAACAGGTCCATGATCTTGGGGTTTTTCCCCCCTCACTTACTAACAACATTATGGGTTTTTAGTAATGAAATCTGTTGTTGCTGCCTTCAACTTTATATAGGTCTCTTTCTGTATCAGGACTCTTGCAAAGGAAGGACTAATTTACGGGCCTAGTTCGGGCAGAGTTTGTGCAGGTGCTGTGCACTGATAAAGGAATTTCTGTAATTTGGAGACTGCAGACTTACAAAAGAGTGTAAGAACCGCTATGCTGGATCAGCCCCAGATTCCTGCCTCCAGTGGCAGCTCACAGCAAACACTGAAAGCAGCATATGAATAATAAGAAAGCATCTTTATCCAATCTCATCCCTCTAAGTCTGCACCCAGTAGTCAGTCTGGAATAGATCAGCATCTGTGAAGTGGCTAACAAAGCAAACCTATCAAAGGTCCTGTTCTTCATCATATGACACAGTTGCCAAATCCTTGTTAGATCCTCACAGCTCATTTTGTCCTCGCTTTCCACGTTCATGCTCCTGTGTTGGAACTTTTGTGAGCTCTGCAGTAACGGACTTAGCATAGCTCAGGAAAGAAAATATAGACCGTGGGGAGAAACAATGTGCAGTATCAGAGGAATGTACATTGGTAAGGTCTGTGACAGGGTCTGACTAGAAGTTATTGAAGGCTGATCCCTTACCTTTAAACCTGTCATCTGAGTCACTCTCACTCTCGCTGTTCTCATCTGCAGAGGACATAGAGGGATCAGTTAATGCAAAACCAAAGCAAACAAACTCAGTTTACTGTGGTGAAACTGGGAACAATCCTATTTCACATCTCTGAGCCTTGTGATCCACGCATGCACTTCTCCTCAGTCTTAAAATATCTTGAAATAAACAGTTTGAATGACTCCTTAGATAGTGTTTTCCTTGGATTCAATTCCAATTTTTCTTGAGAAAAAGAGCTTCATTTTGATGAAAGTGCAAAATTCATTCTGCCTTACAGCAACTGTTTGCAGTGAACCCCCCTCTGTGCTAAGCTGCAAAAGTGAATATTCCATTTAGAAAATGGATCTTAACCTCTTCACTTCTGTTTTCAGACTTCATTTTTTTGGGAAAAAAAAAAAACAGTTATGGAGCCCTTGAGAGCTCTGTCTGTCTGAGCAACATCTTCAATCACCAGAACTCAACAAACTGAGTTAGAGTTAACAGGCAAAAGTAGACATATGACAAGATGTATTTCTGAGGGCTACTTGTATCGAATCTCTATTGTACTCTCACTACAAACATGGGCTGAATTTCTTTTTGGCCCCTGTTTTTCCAGCAGCAGTCCGAAGCACAAGTGTGAGTGCCAGGAAGAAGCATGAAAGAATTATAAAGTCAAACCTGTGAATTTTGGACTAAACTTACAGATACAAGTGACTTGAAAAGTGAACTACAGAAGCTTGATAAATCTAACTGATCATGGGATTAATAGGAGAGACAATACTGAGAATCTCATTTATTTTTAGCTCATCCTTATTTTCTCCTCTTGCAGAGAGAAAGTTACTGTTGTTCATGGAAGAAAGTTCCAAACAAAGTAGAGTCCAGGGAGAAAAGAACAGAATCTGTTAAACCTGTAACATTCCAATGAATTCATTGAACCATAACACTTGTATCATACCTCGTAGGGACGCTGTCTCGATATTGGACATAGAAAGTTTCTTCAGTCTCTTTTTTCCTCTTTTGGCACTGTAGATGGAATTGATTCTTTGGACAAGCTGCAAAATAAGAAAATGAGGAATCAGGAAGACTAAACACTTTTCTGCCAAGAGACTATTAATTAAGCTATCCAAACAAACAATTTAACCATGGATGATATGCCAGCTGAACCCCAAAGCCTTTACTATTTCAAAGTGCATTTTTTATTTCTCTTATTTTGAATCCCGTTTGCATGAATAAGTTATTTTGAATCTCACTTCTTTACCTATGGATATATTTTTAAAAACAAATAACTCAGAAACCTAAATCCCGTTTTCCAAAATCCTATAGACGTTTGCAATAAAAGCAATGAGCCTGAGGATTCAAAGGTACCTGTCATCCCCTACCACCTCATTCCTCTAAGCTGTTGTTTCTCTCTTCATTCGCATCTTCTAAATAATAGTAATCCATTAGCCTTATCCAGCTTTGCCAAACTCTTATGGATCCAAAGATCATATTCAGATTTTGAAGACAAGCGTAAGGTGTACCTGCACCTCTCTGAACTGAGATTTTCGTGTGATGAAATAAGCATAAGGAGCTGGGTCTAACTTTTTAAAGGTTTTTCGGGTACAGAGTGAACTGGCCCATGTGGACTTTTCCTCCTTCCCCTTTCCAACTCACCCCATACTTACCTCACTTCAGAGGTGTTGTACCTACTGTCTCCAATCTTATCCTTATCTACAAAAGTATTTTAAAGTTAGCTGCTAGTGCTGTCTTTAGCTGGTTTTATCTACCACTAGCCAGAATTTTAAGTCCTGGTAATCATTGTGACTTCCCTCAGAAGGGCTAATGCAGATCATAACTGTCTGCCAAAAAAAATCTGAGATGATGGAAAATATTAATGAGATAACTTGCGTTTAGTGCCTTCAACAAGAGGTTGGGATTACTAAGAATTCATAATTAAGCAGACTATTATGACTTCTGGAGAGTCATGAATATGTCATAATATGCAATTAATCTTCATAATGTCTTATGAGTCAGGAATAGTATATTTTATTCCATAGCAATTTTATTCATAGAAGTACAATACATTTTGCAAAAGTTGTTTCACCTCAGCTTGCAGAGAGAGATAAACTCAGTGAGAGATAAACTGAATTGCCATAGACACAGTACAAAGCCAGTAACAGAGCACAGACTGGAACACAGTCTCATACAACCCCTCCAACAGAAGAAGAGGGTCTGGCCCAGAACATTTTGAAGTGTTAAAATCCTCACTTGTTCTCCCACTTGAAGCAGTGCCCGGGATTTTGCCTCTAGGTGCTGACTGAGCCATGTGCAACCCACCAGCAAAGCTCAGCTGAACTTCTCTGCTCGCAGCATGTGCCTGGCTCTGCCCACTGGGAATCCTGTGGCAGAGCCAGCAGGATAAATCCTTGCCCATGTGGACCAGCCCAGAAACTCCTGCAGGAAACCACTACACAAGGCATCAGGAACAAGGACTGGGGGACCTTGCTGGGATTTTTCACTCTGCTTGCTGCGCTGCTTGGCACTTCGTCTTCTTGAGCTACTTCACCAAGGGTAAAATGCCTGCACAGCGCTGAGGAAAGCCCAGATGTTTAAAGGACTTGGGTGTTGCTTCATGAAGCATCTCTGGGGGTTGCACAGAACAGGAGTCTGAATTTTTCCATCTAATAACTAACATTTTCTCAGTAAAAAACCCTGATATTCTCCAGCAACATGCGATTCTGGGAGTTACGGTAATAAAAAAAAATAGACATTATCACAAGGTTTATGATAAAATTATGAACGTTGATATGCTGAAAACATAATTTCACATAAGGAGAATACCTGCCTCATCAATAAAAAAAAAAGGGTACAAAACTAACAGCCAAACTGTCCAAGTTTTACTCAAAAACAAGTAGTAAGCTACTCTGTAAGTTACTGTGTAAACTTCCTCCATAGTTGTATGCTCATTGGTGCAGTAAAACAATATATTCCAAGAAAGAAATATAGTTAATATTAAGTTATATATAAATATAGTTAATATTAAGGATGTAATTTCCTCCTTAAACAGAATTTCTGACTAGTTGACAGAAACATGAAAACGTCCCTCTACTCACAGTATTTATAGCCATGTGCTTTAAAATATTCTCTCTAATAAGAACAGGAAAGAGTTGTATACACAGTAAAACTCAACTTTGTTTACAAGCCAAAATTAAATATATTAGCAGTTCTCCCCCTCTTTGTTGCTATTGTACTAGAAAAGGTTTGTGGAGTTTTTTGTTTGTCATCTTGTGGCTGGGGTTTTTTTTTCACATTCCATTTTAAGTTGGAAAACTCCTTGAAAATAAAAAAGTTAAGTTTTACTTCAAATCCATGAAGACAACATGGTTATCAGGATGGGGCAGGTTGTGAGTAAATGAAGGGAAACAAATTAGGCCAATAATAGTTATTTTCCCGAGACCAGAAAAAGTGATGGGGAAATAAACCACCTCAGATGCTGCTGCATGTTATAACTAATAATTTCTTGGCCATCACCCATTCAAAATCACAAAGCTATGTACACAGCAATGCTCTGGTCCACAGAGTTTAAAAAAGAGTATGGAAAGCAGAATTGCCTTAAAGTCAACTAAAAGGAGTATGGCTTGGCTCCTGAGAATTACTGTTCCTGTTTTGATCTGAATGTTCCTTTAGGATACAAAAAGAGTTTTCAGTGATGGCTAAAGGCTGGATAGAAATTTGGGAGCTCCTGCAGACAGGCGACCTGTCCTCAGCATAAGCCTGACCACGCTGCCAATACCTTTGGGATCCTCCTGGCCCGCCGTGTAGACAGCAGCTCGCTTGCAGTGCTCAGGCTGTCCTCATTGAGGCTGGAAGGGGAGGAGGGGATGCCGAGCTGAGCCAGCAGCAGCATGTCATCGTGGCTGTGCCGCTTGGGCAGCCGTGGTAAGCGGTGGCTCTTCCTTTCTGACCAGTTCCCGACGCGCAGAGACTGGCTGCTGGGCTTCGAGGGCAGCTGCAGGAACAAGAACAGCTTGAGGTCTTCCCCTCCTCAGCAACACTGAGAGCAGAGGCAGCTCTCTCAGTGAAGGAGTGGTGGCTACACGAGGACATCCTGCCGGGTGAGCCACTGCTCTGCGGGACGTGTGTGAAGGGAAGGTTCAAGATCACGATGAAGGGTCAGGGGTCAATATCTAAGACTTTAAAGTTCAAAGTAAACAACAGTACTTTTGGCTCTGGTGCATTTCCCTGAACCCACATCACATCAATTCTACGAGCCTTAAAAATCTGACTTAAAGACTTGGCTGACATCAAAACACTGACTCAGTTGGCCTGGCCCATCTCTTTCACTTGTAGGAGTGACGCTCAAGACCAATTATCCTATGCAGCTGTGCTATTAACTCAATGTAATTGCAATTAAAAAGCAGCAAATTCACACTATTTTATCCTAGGGAAAAAAAAAAGTCAAAAACATCAAGCCTGTTGTATTTTCACAGTGTTAAAAAGTTTTAAGATCTGCCAATGTGCCGAGGTGCCATTACAGCTTTGTCCTGCATTCCCAAAGAATTCCCTTTAAAACACAAAACTGTTATGCTTGGAGGGGGAGGGGAAAATTTCACTGACATGATTAAGCACCAAGTAACATATATCTTTAAAAACTAGGCCTCTTTTGAAGCAGTCCTTCAAGCAGCTCTGCCCAGCTCTCAGGAAGATTAATCAGTAGGCCGGGCAAGGCTGGGTCCCTGCATTCTCCTCCCAAACACAAACACTGTAAAGAAGCTTAACAAGCACATCTAGGAAAAAGTAAAGTAATGGCCAGTCTTCGCGAACGAAGTCAAATGTCTGTCAATTGGCATTTGCTAATATTCTATCAGCACTATGATAAGTTATAAACCCGCAGTAGAAAATGTCCCATTTTTTCTACTTGGAGGGCTTACTGATTGCAGTGCCATGTTATCTGGGATTAAGCACAGGTGTTTCTGTGTGCGTGTGTTTTGCATCACAAATACAATGTCATTATAAAACATTCCTTTTACATCTGATGACTTCAAAACCTGAAAATAACAAATGGGAAAGGAGAAGACTCAGTGGGATTCAAAATCAGTGTTTCTGAGGTTCCTGCTGACCACAGATTAGCACACCAGGAAAACCTACAGCAGTCTATACTTTAATGAAAGGAATTCTTTTTGGCGATGATTACTGGAAGCCTGATGACCTTCTGATCTCTTTCCTCTTGTTTATCATCATCCATGACTGAAAAGTCATGTTGCTAAGCCAGCTATGTTGCTATGATGGAAAAACGGGCTGATAAATCACTGCCAAAACTACCATTCTTCAGGAAATTCAGACTTTGCTATTTCTGGTCATTGGAGAATTACCCAGGCCCGTAGCTGACCCCCTCATAGTGCCTCTTCACTTTAAATATCAGCACGATGACAGTGCAATTATGGCAGGACTGACTCCTGCCAGGGAACTCCCGGCAGCATTTCCAGAACAAGCTGCCAGAATAAAGACAGCCCTGTTGCAAAGATACCAGAGAGTCCTTATTTACCGAACAACTTTACAGAAGCTGTTTAAATCTGTACACCCTTTGGTTACCCTGTGTTAAACAGAGAACATTGGACAGCATCTTACTACGGTCCTATATGGTTCCTACCCCAAAGATACACCCTCCTAGATCCTATAGATGCTACACAGTTCCCGTTAACATGCACACTGCCAGAAATAATTGCTATGCAGCATAAGTCTCTCACTATGTGGTTATCTTCGTGACTGCAGTTTCTGTTTCTCCTTACTCTCCCTGATTACTACCTTCCACTTGTTCCTTTTCGAGTAGCTTTGCTGAAAACACTCCTGTTTTACAAGAGATGTGCCAGGATGCACACTAAGAATCCTGGTGATACTTCTTTTGTCTTTTCAACTGTGGTGCTCAGGTGCACACAAAATAAGTGAAAGAAAATGTATTCAGTTTTATTCTAGGTCTCTTTACAAGACAAAATGTAAATTTTTGTCATGTTTTGTTCAATTGCAAATTTTCTGTGGATTCGGTACACAGTGAAGTTCCTTCAAATGGTGTTTCGAATCTCAAAATTAAGTATCTGATGAGAATCATATTTTGTCTTATGAACACAATGATCCCATAACAACAAAGCAACCCAGCATTTCATAGTGTTCACAAAAAACAGACTTGCTTTGGAAAATTCGCCACAAAATAGACAGTCTGCAGAGTTCCTCATCTTTCATCTTTTGCTGTAAAAACAACTTATACAGCCTTGTTAAATGCAGACACTCAGATTTTTCTGATTATTTTATTATTCATTTATTTATTGGGGGGACATACTTGGCATTCTCCATCTTACAGTAAAACATGCCGCACTATGTACTTCACGAGAGCAAAGCCATAAGAGGCCTCACGTAACAACACACAGGCAAAATTAGAAGCTGACTTTTCCCCTCCTGCTTAAAATCACAGCAGCAAACACGGAGGCAGTTCACTAAGAGGTGCAGCCACACAAATAATTTAGGTCCAGATTTAACTCACAAACAACCGTGGAAGGATTCTGATTAAAATACTGAGGCCACAGCCAGCACAAAGAGCCACCAGCTCCTGCAGCCCTGGGAAGCTGAGCTACAGCTGCCAAGAGCATTCCCAGCACCGACTCATGCGTTCGGCCGCGCTCTTTTTCCAGATACCATTTATCATCCAGTACGGTTATTCTTCCTCCTATGCCACGACTGGTTTCCTTGCAAAAGCTTTAAATAAGATACAAGCACAGAAAGAGGGGCTGTTACCTGGGGAGGTGATGTGTATTTCCTGTTCTGCGGCGTCCACATCCTGTGCAAAGAATCTAGGGAATTCTCAGAGAGCTGATGGGATTTTCGGCCCGCGTGACGGCCTTTCAGCTCCACATCCTCGTACGGGTTTTCCTTGGGTGACTCGCCTTCACGTTTGGGTTGGTTTTTTTTTAAGGAAAGAAAAACAGACAGGAATGTAAAATTAGAAAAAAAAATAAAATCATGTGAACCAAGTGAAAGGCTTTTAGAAAAAGCTCCTCAGCTTTCAGCATGACTCATCCCTCTAGCTGCAGCTGGAAGTATTTGGAAGAGAACTTGGCTATGTGGTTGACAAGTTTCTTCGGATTTTTTTTACTGCCTTTTTTTTTTTTTGAATAAAATACAAAGATTTCACAAGATGTGGTTCTGAGCATCCGCAGCTGTGGAAAATTTATTGAAATATAAAAGCTGAGGCACTTAACTACTTTAAAGTGTATCAGTAGATTTTATAAATCTGTAACAGCCACTCACAGGGTGAAATGAAGACCAATAAATAACCGTTCTCAACCTACCACCCTCAACAATAAGACAGTACTTATTTGATGCCACCTTCATTTTTCTCTTCTCCTGAGAGAAAGCAAAGAAACAATAAACATTTTGGCTCAGCAGGGCCAAGAGAGAAGATTGAAAACGTAAAAGGGGAAGAATTTCTTCATCCTCAAAGCGTTCTTTAAAGCAGATCACGTCTTCCAATTAGGCAGCTATTCGTTTCAAGTTACGTAAAATTCCAGTATCCCGGAAGGAAACTCATCCTGCTAGTAATGGATAGAGGCTGGAACAGTTAATCACTAAATATGACATCAGTGAAAAATACATCAAAAAGCAGACTGCAATCTTTGAATTTTTGGCATTTCAAAATCAGAACCAAACTTTACACTCCAGATTTAAGTGAGATCAAATATCCAGCAACTTCTCACAACTCCTAAACTAGGAAACTTCTCACTGAACCAAGTAGCTTGAAGATAAATGAGCGCCATCAACAAAATTAACATTCTGTATCCATTTTTTCAGGCAGTCAATAATAAGCAACTGATTTAAAACTTCACGTTTATCAAACAAAGGGTTCTTCCAGTTTTCCAACCATCTCAAACAGAAAATCACCTCCAAAAAGAGTGATCTACTCAAATTCAAGGCTTGAATTTACAGAAACTTGAAATGTGCAGGAAGTTCAAAACTTTTAAACCAACTTGCTTTCAGTTTTATACCTAAAGATGACTCTAAACCACGTGTTTTTAATACAATCTATGTTAAAATACAAGCTGTTTAATATAAGAAATTCAGATTTTACTACCTACTGTGTCAATTAAGAATTGAAGACAGAAAGCTTTAGCACAGTTTATTATTTCCACTGTTCCAGAAAATATTCACAGCTGAGTCATAGGTGTTTTCAGTGAGAGCAAGTCCATGTGACTACTAGCTATTTTGTTCTAGACAAAATTTCCCTATTTTACAAAAGAAAATAAAGGCAGTTTGTTCTTTCTAGTTAATTGTTGAGCCTGGAAACATGAGCCTGCTTGATTCATCAATTATCGCTGCAGGAACTTTTGCTGAACAAGTTCACATATCACAATAGAAGTAAAAATACAGTTTTGCTTCAGTAATGCATCATACTAAGATTTCTAGTCAAATATAAGCACAAGAGTGAATGGGTAAGCTTTGTTTTAATTAGAAGCCTTAATCACTGCTGCTGTTGAAGAATGTCTGAAGTGGCAATCACAGCTTATTATTTCATCCAGAGGGAATTTGATTCCAGAGGTTTCACTATCATTTTAGCCAATCCACGTGCCACATGGAAAGAACACCTTCATGTGCATGGGATACATGAAGGAAGACCTTTTGATAATTGCATTGAACAGGATCAATTTTAACTAACAAATATTCCTAAAAAAAAACCCAAAGTATAGAGCCGAATAGGTCTTAGGATGCCTGTGGAATGGATTGATTCCTTCTGTGGGGAGAAAAATAGATATTGCACACTAATTCTGTTATTTGTAAACTCCAGAGCCCTAGATATGATAATCATAACAATGATAAATAGTCAAATTTGCAAAATGCTGTTACTTGCTCACAGCTAATTGGGCTGCACTAGCATAATAAAATTTCTTGTAAGCCCAAGTCAAGTATAGGTCAAGCAAGCATTTTGGAATGGATTAACAGATTTCAAAACACCCAGCTACATGAGACACTGCTCAAGCATGCACTTCCCTGTGAAAACAAATGTTATTGTATTCGTCTGCCGACTATCCAAACTTTTGAGAAGAAACAAGCCCATCAGTGAAAAGAAAACGTTTTTACAATGTAAAGCATTTGTAAGTTCTAGGGGGATTCTCTTTCCAAGACACAATGTAAAACAGAATTGCTTGAACCCAGTTAAATTCAACATAACTAATGTTGACCTGAAATACTAAGTATAGAAATGGGCCCAGAGAAGTCTTGGATGAGAGAAGAGGGAGGAGCAAGGCACCATGAGCAGAGGCTGCTTCTCTGAGTCAGATTCTCTATCGAGAGAAAGCTTGGGCCAAATTCTTCTTCAGTGTAATGTGAACGTCAGAGGAGACACCACAGGGATTTTAACCCTTTCCCCTAGAGCTTTGAGAGCTTCTTCAGCAACTGGCTTGCTAATCAAGAAGTCTGGTTTCTATTCTTTCTCTCATTTGCTTAAAAATCAAACTATTTCAGGGTGTTGGTGGATTTTTTTCACTTTGAAATAAAACCTTGAGACCAAATATATCTCAGTGTTATTTTTTGCCTTTTTTAAAGGAATTAACTCCTTCCACACTAAATCTAAGATAATGAAATAACCCAGTCAATCAGAAACAACCTGGTTTGGCTGATCAGACATCTGAATGAAGTATTTGGTTCAAGCAGTGAACTAGAAGGGACAGTTTATTTGTCTATGTCTTCTGCTTTGATCTCTGCATTTCTCCTCAACGCAACCATTTCTCTAGCCCCAAAGCCCGGGCAGGGAATGTTTGCAAGCTGCAGTGCTTTGGCATTCATTTGGACTTGCTGCAAAAGGAAAACACATTTACAATGAAAGAGCAAGGGAACGTCTTTGTTCCTGCCATATGGATGTCTCTATTGGAAGCCAAAAGGAGAAACATTATGCAGTATGGAGGCCAGGCTATTCTTAATGAGGCCGATCCTACAGCCATACATGACAACAGCAGATTATCACTGACTTCAAAGAAAGCTGAATCAGATCCCCAGAATGCATACGGTCACTAACAGTAAGTCTTTGGCAAATACTGTTTCAAATCACCATCCCTGCTCCCAGATCAGTTCCCTTTCTAAGCATTTTTTTTTCGAGTTTCCCATTCTCTTGAATTTTACGTACCAAACTGCTTAGTTAACACGGGGCATTTATCTACACAACATTTATCTTCAGAAGATCTCACAGACAATTTAATGAGTGGTCCATTGTGGAAAGAAAAGAAAGAAACAAAAAATATAAAACAACCAGTGGTCTTTTTAAAAAGTCCCGAGGAATGCAGTGCCTTGAGCTCAAGCATCAATGAGTTTCCTCCAGGGGTTACAGTTCCTCACTCCGTCAGCCCCACTGAGTCCTGAGGCAGCACACAATGTTCCTCTGCTCAGCCTCTCACACGTGGCAAATGGGAAGCAGAGGCAGACTCAGCAAGCCTGTCTCACGTTGAGAAAGGAGTGAAAAGTAAAGCTGAGGGGGGAAAAAAAGAGCAGCAGGCAGACGCTTCTCCATAAATGGCAGAAAGCAGGGAAATGCATGATCTCTTTCTAGCTGGGAGAAACAATTATCAGTGGAATTAAGTGATTCGCCGAGGGCTGGTTATAACTCCAGCTTTTTGCGCTGCCAGGAAGCAAAAAGGAGCAAACAGCATAATCCCTCTGATGACACCTAAAGATCCTTGAACTACCTTTTCTGCCCTCTGTTTGGTTGTGCATAAAGTCCACCCCATTTGGTCCACACAAGCTCTTGCAGAGTATTAACATAAAATACCACTGGGCAAGGAAGAAGCAAGCAGAGAGAAGGGTGGTTGGGGAATTCTGCTTTTGCTGTCGTTGAAGAGGAAGGAATGGGAGTGAACCTCTGAGTTCAAGCACTGCATGAAGGAACAGCGCAGCACTGTGCAGACTTACAGCTCTCTGGCATCTCTGGGTACTAAGTCCGAGGAACTACCCTATGGTGAGAATCCACATGTGCCCATTGCAATGTGTGTGCACTGATCATTCATTTTAGTCATAAAATTACACAAACATAGATTTGCACCACCAGTGCTGGAGGAAAACTGAGCCACTGGGATGTTTATGAGCATGTTCAGATCAAATGGATGAAACCCACAAAATCTCCACACTCTCACACAGTGTCTGAGCTTAGCTCTTTAGTACACAGATAAGCTCTTTCAACACCAGGGAAGCTGCAACTGTGCATCTCAGCTGAGGAATTTACCCGAGGAATCTACAGAAAGAGGAACTATTTCAATATCAAATTATAGATAAGACACGTTATAGCTGCTTTGAAAAGCTATTGCTGAACAAGTACTAGGTTACAAGCCATTACCAGCTTATAGTCCTATCACCCAGTGTATCAGCTCAGCACCACAATCTCAGAAAAGTAGTAGAGAATCCGTAACATGTAGAGTGGCAAGTCTAAAATGCATTCAACCTTTTGAGTCCCTCCATGGATTTTGTAGGCAACAGCCTGTGCTTTCTGAACTTCTCCAGTTCTGCTTTGCCTTGCAATGAGCAGAACAAACACTGCAGATACTTTCAGCTCCCAGCTATCTCTGCAGGGACTGTGAGAGCTTAGAGCTGTAATCATAATGAAGCATAAGGGAAAAGAATTAGCATGGCTGATAAATTAATAAGAAATTTCACCGTCATAATTTGCCCATTTACCATTCAGTCCAAAGTCATGTGCACAAAACCATCTGATGAGCTACTGTTAGCACAGTCCAGCATCAGTATGCCTAAACTGCCTGCACTTCAGAGGCCTAACCCCGCTGACTTCAGTGGCCTCTGAATTTAAAGTAGGATTTGTCAGAGCAGTCTCATGATTATTTTTCTCTGTTTTACTAGCCTGCAGCACTGACTAGAAAACCAGGCAATAAAGCCAGCAGAAACTGTCAACTAGAAAACCAGGAAATACAGCTGACAGAGACTCTCACAGGACACTGTAGTGAATGGTATAATGATGAGAAAAACTCCACAGAGAAAAATTGAGATCTAAATAGAGCATGAGATGATTATTAAAAATAACTGGAATCCATATATCCCAATGTAACAACAAAGTGGCAGGCTGATTGTCAACAGGATCAGCTAAAGTATTTGGCTTTTCTTTGACAGGCCCCTATGGATACTGTTTGATTTAATATGCTCTGGCTGCCATTATCCTACAGTGTCTATTATTAAATTTGCCACTATTACACTTTCCAATATATGGTTTTTAGACTGTGACAGGCAGACTGTGGATGTAGAAGATGACAGGAACATACAACTCCATGATCATTGCCTGTACCATCCTTTTGGATCAGTCCTAGCTCTGTCTTTGACTAACTATGCTGAAATGGGTCTGACTGAAAAACCAAATGTTTTCAGAAAAGCACAGCACTGCTGGCATAGTTGCAATCTCTCCAAGTTTGCTTCAGCTTCACAGCAGCCCAGCAATTTCAGTTTCTCCTCTATTTGTACAATCACTTTTGATGTGAGATGATAATATGACAGACTATAACATGCTACAAAAGCATGACAGGCAATAATGTGGTGAGTAAAGGTGGGATATTACTTGAAAGAACAGCTCGCTGTCTTTCTAATGTTTCCCCACATTTACTGGAAGAATTCTGGTTTGAAAGCAATGTCAAGTTGGAAGATGTTCCAACTGGACTTCAATCATCATTGCTGCAGCTCTTCTCACACAGAGTGGATTCACAGTAATCACAGTAAAACAGTTAAATCATCCCTTTTTGTTACGTGACATGCACTATGTCAAATTTACACAGGAATTCAAAATAACTGAGTGGTTTAGGAAAGACCAGGTGCCTCACCACAAGAGATAAAGAGAGTGACATGATGTTCTGGACTCCACAGGGAAGGTTAAG
Organism: Pseudotriccus pelzelni; assembly: GCA_035584735.1. Classification (NCBI taxonomy): domain Eukaryota; kingdom Metazoa; phylum Chordata; class Aves; order Passeriformes; family Tyrannidae; genus Pseudotriccus; species Pseudotriccus pelzelni. The sequence goes on along the minus strand of JAWMRA010000161.1, from coordinate 11,120,006 downwards.
CCACCAACATTCTCTCCACACTTAGGACTTCGCTTGTAGGTCCTATTTTAACTATTTTAACACTTGCCTATTTTAACTGCTCAGGTACCCACCTGGGTTACACTGCCTGACACTCCACTTTAATAACGCTGATTTGAGATATATTGCTCTACCTCTTATGAGTTCTGACACAGGGGAAATCACTCAGAGGTCCAGACTCCTCTGTTCTCTGAGAAGATTGTATTTGCCCATGTACAATAACAACCTGACCCTCAGTAATTTCAAGGAAAAATAACTGCACCAAAAGAAGGATGTTCTGCTTTGTGAGTACCTGAAACCTGTACAGAAGAAATATATGATTTTATAACGAAGATATGATTTTACTCAAAACTAAACCAAGCCAAAAACCAACCAAGCAAGCAAACAAAAAAACCCCAAACATTTCTAGGCCTACTACCAACCTCACAGGTTTGAGATTTTATAATGATTTATTTTTCTGTAATTTCTCTGACTGTGAAGAAGGCTCATACAAACCCAGAATTGCCCTGTTATACTACAGAAGTAAACAAGAAGATGATTCTCCCAAACTGAAGTGATACTCAAACTGACAGATGTAAACAGCTAAACAATTGTCTATGACTACACTATTTCACTTTTCTGTCACCTTGGGTGTCAATTGTAACAAGATTCAGTTATTATATACCCCTGCAGAAGCACAGTGATAAGTTGCTATTGTCAGTCTACCTTCTCTTAAGGTGCAAAAAGTCTGTCTAGAGAAGTGTCCAGCTATTGAAAGGGCTCAAAGTCTCCTAACCATGGCACTGAACGGGTCTGGAGAGCAGACAGGTGCGTAAGAACCCCTCCCCAAGAGGGTCAGCTGCTCTCGGGACAATGAATTGCAGGACATTCCCAACAGGAACCCACCAGCAAGATTCTGTTCAGAAATTCATCCTGCTTTTAGAGATTCCACAGCAATGTTTTTGAGGCATTGCTTTACTTTCTAGACTGCTTCATCTCCAGCTGCCAAAGCAGACACGGTAACTGTCAGCAGATTCTTCTCCTTCAGCTGTGTCAATTCTGTTGTTTGCCGCCTTTTCTCACTTTTCCCCCTCTAGATAGACTTCCCACATAATTTAACTTTTATTTAAAGTCAATCTGAAATGATTTGACTCAGCTGACTGAGAGCTCCACAGATTCCTGAGGAGTGTTCTGACTGGCTTCATCAACTACTTCTCAACAAACGTAAATACAACCCAAGATGGGCCTGAACCCAAGCTCTGCTCCTGTATGTTTATTTCTGAGCTGACTAGACATCTGTGTCCCCATCAAGAATGTGTGACTGACTCTATCCTCGTCAACAGACCACAGAGAAACTGATGTGGTGATAGGGAGAAATGAGGAGATGGAACTGAGTTTCAAGGCAATTTTTCAAGCTGGTCTCTACCACTACAGACAATATAAGAACACCAGATCCAAAGGTCTGAGTTCTTTTAGGATTCAACTGTTGAATCCCAGCTAGAAGAGAAAAACATTTCAGCTTTTAACTTTGCATAATAACCATGGCATTGCCCAGAAGGAAGATTTTTTTTTCACAGGAGTCTGTGCCAGTTTCCTGAATCATACACTTCTGACTATCCTTCTCTTCTCCGGGTTATCTGTGTCTCTTTAACAGCCAGTCCACCTGCCCAAGTTCACATTCCAGCTGCTTAAGTCTCCTTGAAAAGAGCATTTTGTCAGACAGTAGGTATTTGATGGACTCCATCCTTCACAGTATATCCTGCAATGTCAGTTGAAAACACACCTGCATTTAATGAACAATAAATGTAGACTGGATCAACTGCAAGGTTAAAGGAGAGTCGCACAGCCCAGTGGTCTACACATCACTGGGACCTGCCGCCAAGCAGCTCTAGCAAGTTTTGGCACTGACATCTATCATACCTTTGGCACACCACCTAAAGAGCACTGAAAAGAGCTCCTGGAAAAGAGGTTAATATATTAGCACTGTCTTTCATGTTAGTTAACAGAGTTCTATGAACTTTTTTGGATGATTGCAATTTAGTGAGCAGGCACCAGTCTTGCATGTGAGCCAGTTAGAATAGAAACTTACTGGGGCAAGGCCTCTCTGCAGTAATAGATGTGTCGTAAATAAACTCATTGTTACACAAACTATTCCTCTTATTGCACCATTAAGCAGCTACGTTCATCAGAAGACAAACAGCCTGATACTCACAGACCTGGGCTACGTGCTGAATAGTCTACCTATGACTTCAAAAAGAGCAGAGAGGCAAAAAAACCCTGTTAAGAAACAAATCTTTAGGGAAGAAAAGCATTTTAATTGCTTCCATTCTTCTAGGGAAAAGAAATGTGTTAAATGAGGGCCAGGCAGCTATGAGAGGAAATGGCTCTTGCTTGGACAGGGCAAATGCAGTTGTGCAACATTAAATTAAACATTCTCAATCTATGATGCAACACACAGAGCCCAGCTGAGCAGTGGGTTTCCTGCACATCTCTGTAGCATCCTCTTGGAGGAAAACTTCACCTATTCTACTGTGTTCAGCACTCTGAGGAGCTGCAGAGCAAGAAGGCTTGCTTTTTCAAAGACTTCCACTAACATTTAATTTCTGAATTGAGTGCAATTTCTCTCACAAACTATAATTTGCCTAGTTTTACTAGATTTTTCTCAAATTAAATTTAATATTTTGATTTCACTTTATTCAATCAACTTTTTTTGGTAACAATCATAACAAACGGTTTCTTCTAGATGTCAGGTGAAAAATGCCTCAGAGACACAAGACCTTAACTAACAGTATTAAACATCTCAACTGCACTTAGGGGAACAGACTGGAAAACTGAAACCATATGGTACACATGACAGGAAATACTGTTGTCCACAAACACAGCAGAAGCAACTATCTCAGACATCTCTTAATACTATGATAGTTTTTTGAATTCACACAAAGCCAAGCATGGTTTCCCCAACCGGATTCATAAACCCACATCAATTTTGGTCTGATTAAAGGCTCATTCAAAACCACAAGAAGCAAAACAATGTCAAGTTTACTATGACTGCCACATTCCTGCAAGTGCTAGTACAGAAGATGAATGAAGTCCACATGGTTCCTTGCACATGGAATACAGCTCTGATTTATATTAGGAATGTGCATCCCTTTATACATCTGCTGCTTGATTAATGCTGAATGGATCATTGTGTTCCGATCCAATACCTGTCTTGAAGGTAACATGCAGGTGTTTCATCTATTAAAGTCTACGAAAATATTACAAAATTAAAGAAAGTGTCCTGTTCATGATGTCACTGGATTTCAAAGCACAATCATTTTTGGTTTTAATGTACTTTAAAACTCCATTTTTTTTAAGTCAGCTCTCACAATAAGTTCATTGCTGCCTTGGTCATTTAAAGAGAAAACAGTTCAAGGACACTAGGACAAAGAAAAATGTTTATTGTACGTAGGCATCACTTGAGGGGGCCATGTATTAAGCAAAAAAACAGTGAATCCAGTCATAGCAATTATGTGCTCAGGTGATGCACTAGTCTGAGTGAGAACGCTCCGTACCCCACATACAGTAACTTGTAGGTATCTAACATGAAACATGCCTTTCAGAAGATATCCTCTGATAGATAATTCACAACTTAAGCACAGCTCTCCTCTGCTTTGCAATCAGGGAGAGATGTCCCACTGAGGGGCACCAGGCGAGGGGACACGGTGACAGGCTCCTGTCACAGAGCTGGGTTTCTGTGCTGTGTGACATCAGCAAACTGAAAGAATGGCTCAGCAGGAACTTCAGAAAATTTAGGAAAGACAAATCCAGTCCCACAGGGGTCAGAATAACCTTGCCACTGTGCATGCCAGCATAAGGAAGGCCAACCATACCTTGGTCTGTATTAGCAGGACTGTGGCCAGCAAGACATGAAAAGTGGTAATTCCCCTCAATTTGGCTCTTACAGGGCCACATCTGGAGTATTCACAGTACCAGAGAGACATCAGACTGGAGATAGGCTAGAGCAAGGCTACTAAGATGTTTAGGAGCTGGAGTGCACAACATGAACAAGAAGAGGCTGAGAGAATGGGACTGATTAGCCTAGAAAAGTCTGTGGGATAACCCAATTGCCGTCTTCCAGTACCCAGAAGAGGAAGTCGAAAAGGTGGCACCAGACACTGCTCAGAGGTGAAAGGATGAAGAACAACAGTCACAAATGGCAACAAGGAGAATTTGGACTAGATAGAAAGAAAAAATCTATTCTTAGTGACATCAAGAAAAAATTCTTCACAGTGGAGACTAAGCAGTGGAGCAGGCTACTCAGAGAGGCAGTGAAACCATCCTGCTATGGTATTTGGAAAACTCAACTGGATGTAGCCCTAAGTAACCTGACCTAATACTGAAAATAGCCCTGCTTGGAGAAGAGATTGGACCAGCTGACTCCAGAGTCCCTTCAAACCTGAATTTTATGATTCTGTCTCACAGTGCTTAGAACATTACTCAAGACTCACAACTTTCTTTTCTTGTATTTTAGCACTGACTTGCATTACAAATTTTAATTCTAAGGGGAAATGACACACTTTATTAAGTTTATTACAACAGCAACAATGTTTTAACTACCTACAAGCTTTTGGGGAGACAGGAGATTCACCAAGGTATAGAAAAAAGACCCACCACCATCTCTAGAGCACCTTTGCGAACAAAGCCCAAAGTACAGTGACAAGTCCTTTGTAGCTCTGAAGCAGATGTAGATCTATAAAACAAACTGACTCTTACAGGCACCTGGTTTGCATGAGTACAGAAGTGCTACTTAGGGACTGGGGTCTAGCACTACTGGTATAAATTGCAGATGTGATACACAAAACTGCGATAGTTTCTTTAAAGCTGGAGATCAAACCAGTTTGGCTTGTCTTTAATCAAGCTTGACAGTTTATAAGAATTATACTGATTTTGTATTCCCCCTGCACTGCCTGTATTGAATGAAGTGCTTGGAAAGAGGTTGTTAAAAAGCAGTACAAAACAATGAAGTTCTGTGTTTGTTCACAGATCTGAAATTTTGCATTCTCTTCCCATTGCCCTGCCAAAATGCCCAAATTATAGTCTGCAGGCAGCTGGTTTATAGTTCCCATGAGCTGGAAGAGCCCATTATGATTTTGCTTTACTGAACCCACGATTTCTTCTCCTTTGAAGAAAGCTTCTTACCAGTCCTGCACATTTTATTTTGATATTTAACAAACCAGAGCAAGGAAAAGAAACACTACCACCTAACATCTGGCAGAACATTGACAAATTCTGAGAAAATACGAGCGCTGTAACTAACACACAATACATTTTCAAGTATGAGTTGTGTGGTCTGTCATGGAAAAGGCTGATGATCATACAAAGATGGTCCCCACAGAGAAAAACTTCTCAGTGTCTACAAAAGCTCTCATTCTTACTAACAGATACTGAGCAAGAGCATTTTCTTCTGTTCTGAAAGCATTTATTTTTTTTAATGCCATAGAGGAAGACTACAGCTGAAAATGGAAAGAGTAAATTCCTCTTTTCACTGAGGCTGACAAGCCAGAGAGAGAATTTGGGTATGACAAGGAGCCCCAGGCTGCAATTTGTGGCCACTGTTCTTTGTTGTATCAACTGATAGGACCAAGAAAAGTTTTGTTCTATTATCTTTGTTTGCCCTTCAAATATTTCTAGGCACTACTAGAGTGACTTTTTACCAGACTAAACAAGCCCAGCTTGTCAGTGTCTCTTCAGAGGACATGTGCTTTAGGGTCCCTGACCGTCTTGGTAGCCCTCCAGTTTTCGCTATATAAAGACTCATTGTCCAAAGTAAAATGAAGTCCCCTTTGTATCTGCTATAATAATATAACACTGAAAGAGTTAAAAACAATGCAGATATTCATCACTTGTGTGGAAAATCTGTGCTCTGAAGGGCTGCCCAATTTTTGGTAATTGTAACAACTTTTTTTTGATGTTGAAAGAATGCATGCATAGCCCATACATTTCCTTCTAAGACCAAAAGAAACATGTTTTTCTTATGAAGCTTAATCAAAACAGTGCTTTTTTGTTGTGCATTTCTGATGGTTGTATAGCTAAAGGAAATTAATTCCTCTTTAACCAGCAACTGGGACTTAGGGAAGACCAGGAACAGTGCTACAAACAACTGCTTTGGGGCAGTCCACACCAGAGTCCTGAAAAAGCTCAAGGTGACCACACAAGGCCTCTGAGGTTAATCTCACTATTGGATAGCTCTGTAAACACCCTCTCAAGTTCAGTTCTTTGCATTCTTACACCACTCAAGGCTTCAAGCCAAGGCCGTGATAAAAAGAATGGTTTGGTTCTTGAAAAGCGTTGGCAAAAAGCTGACCAAACAGTCTGTTTCCAATAGTACCCAATAAAGTCCGAAAAATCAAGACTTCCTACATGCAGATATTACTACTTCCTACATTTGCACTGAAGGATCAAACCCTTTTACCCTCCATTTAATCTCTCTTTACTGACAGCACTGAATGCTCCTGCATAGGGCGCATATTCAACAGTACATGGCCCGCCCACCACCACTTAACAACCCGCTGTGAGCCCGTGTACTGCAGCAGCTTCTTACCTACAATGTCTTCATAGGCATTTTCTTCTAAAGTGCTCTTGGATCCAAATTTATGCTGGCTCTCAGTCCCATTTTCAGTCGGGGAGGGAGGGTACAGGGATTGCAGACTTGAGGCATCCTCAAACTCAAAGGATTTTCTGAAATTTAAAACAGTAAGTAATTAGTAACTAGAATGCAAAATTATTCAAACATTTTGATGAGTGTTTGCTAAGAAATATATATAAAATGAACTACAACAACCACAACAAAAATCACATACCTTGTTTTAAGAACTAACTTTTAGAGGATCCTAAGTCCTGTGCTCACAGCAGTCATACTATACTATGCTCACACAGTATAGCCACCTGTGACACTTTTATGAGACTGGAAGTATTGTTATCCCCGCTATGCAGACAGTGAGAAAATACCTAGGAAGTATGATATTTTTGAGAATTTACAAGGTCAGCAGCACAGTCCTGAGATTAGAAATTGCTTTGCTCTTGCCAACCTCCCCAGAAGCATGTGGCCCTGTCTCCTCAAGAAAGACATATCTCTGAAAAGCTTTCCTCCACTGATTGTTCTGGGAGATGCAGCACTCACCACTCACATTTTGAGTGGTGACATTAGACATCACTCACATCTCGAACCTTCAGATGTGTTCCTGCACAGAGGTCAGTGTACAGATGCCAGAGGCAGACTCGTGTGGAAGTCACCCATTTCTCTTGCACACTCTGTGTCAAACACTATCAGCAAAGGGCAAAGCATTGAGGAAATCAGTGCGCTCTGGGGTGGATGAGCAATTTGGGCTGATGGCTGAGGGCCTGAAGGTTTGGCCTTTCCAGCAGGAAGGTGAGGACCAGCTGGGTCAAATGAACCATGCAATTTGTCTCCCGCCTGCGTACTTGAAGGAGGGGCGATTCACCACCTCCCACCTACACCTGCCCCAATGCTGCAGAGCAGTTCTACAGGAAGAAGAGCATAAGTCCTCCCCCCTCTCCAGTTTACACAGCACTTGTTCCCTTGGGCAATATCTATACTGAAGCTGTGAATTACAGTGCCAGCTGTACAGGGGCTGGCATTCATTGGACTGATTTATTGCTGAGGATAGTAATAAAAACAGGCTCAGGTCAGAGCATAAATCCCGTGGTGCTGTAAGGCTTGCAAAGACTGTGCTGATGCCCATACTTCACTCACTGAGACCCAAACTAGGTTAACAATAAATCGCTCTGCCATCAACCCCTGTTTTTCTTGCCAGTTGGAGTTACAGCACACCCATATGGCAGTGAGAGTCTCATGGGACATACTTTGGTCTGTGAACTGGCTGGACTATCCCTATTGGTAACACAGTGACTAACATGCAGACACGGCATTTGACAAGAGCATTTCATATTTGTCTGCTGGAGCAGACTGACAGGCCTGGATCAGGCTTAGGAGCCTCCTCTCTCTCCTTTCCCTAATCTTCAGAATATCCAGGTCCAAGTTACGCACATCAGGATTGCAGCAGAAGCAATCCAGATCCAGATACTTATGCCTCCACACTTACTCTCAGCTATAAAGGAAGCTTAAGCACTGAAGACATACCTGTGTGTCAAAGGAGACTTTTTAAAGTAGCTAAATATCCAACTCCTATAGATATCAAGGCAACACTATGATGTGGCGACACTGTATAGGATCACAGGAATGGTTTTGTGGAATGACACTCAGCTATGGTCCATGTATCCCAAGCCTATCCTGTGACACTCCTCTCCTGAGCTGTGTGTGTGCCAGAGGATCCACAACTGCTACGGAACATCCAAGCTCACATCAATCTGAAATGTTAAAGCTACTGTGGGCCCCAGAGCCTCTGAATACAGACTGTCCCCATGCTAGGAGGCAAACATAAGAGACCTTCCTCCATTTTACTAAAATAACAAGTAAAATCAGTGGTTTCAATCAAAATATTAGAAGAATAAATACCCACAGTCCATTCTCATGACATTCCAGTGAGTGCAAACCACGTGTGTGTTCAATCTGAAACACAGAGCTACAAGCTGTAGACACAATGAATTATGTCTGTTCTCAAAAAGGGAACAGCTTAGATACCATGATTTCAATAATTACTATTAACTAAATACTGTCATTCTTAGATGAATTGTATGGTCTTAAGTTCTTTGTAAATCCTGGAGTTCTCCTTTCTGTAACTAAAGGAAGGACAGTAGCAAAGATGATAAAGTTAAGATTTTATAACAGATTTCCACACAGCCTTAAAGACAGCCAGCAAACCTGAGATTTTTAGGAGATTGATTTAAACTTATTTAGATCATGAGTAATCAGAGTTGAGTCCAGAGAAATCACTAAACTAATGTAGGGTAAAGCTGTTACAAATGAATGTACACCTACCCTCTAAAATGTCAAACTGATTTGCAAGAATCATCAGGTTCACATGATAACATTGTAAATCCTATGACTTGTACTCTACTAATCGCAATTTAAATTGATAAATAATGCTTTTCTTTTGGGTTTGTATCTCCTAACCCTACCCAGGCCTGAAGCTCCTTTGCTGAACTGTGCTGTTGTCTAGGTCTGCTACAACAGGAGACTGAACCTGGAGAACAGCAGGTACCTCATCTTGAAAGAAGCTTCAAAACTTCATCTCAAAGATCATTGTGATAAAATACTGTGGTTCTTAGATGACTGCCCTTTAATTTAGCAATTAAGCCTATCAGTTATACCAGAACGTCTAAAAGTTATTGTTTATCATCTGTACATTGCAAATGCTGTGCTGAACAAAATTAGGTAAGCCTTGCTTCACAAATTCTTGTTAAAAACTAGATTTACTTCCTCTGAAATCACTGCCAGAACTCAAAGATAAGCGTTGCTAATCAGAGCTTCACTTTCCACATTCCCTCCTCCCCCATCTTTCTCAGAGAAACAACTGGTCTCAGCAGAGCTGTTCAATCCATTTCAAAAGCAGGTGTGTATTAAAAGAAAAGGGCAGACTCCAAAGATTTCGTTTTTCCTCCCTCAGCATACTTCAGGTCAGGCTGTGCTGATGTAAATCTTTAATTAATTGAGCCAACATCAAGCACCAGATACTGAACTCATAGTGTGCATCTGAGAAGCTGTTTAGCAGTTATTTGCAAAACTGGATATCAAGGGAGAGTGTGTGTCACACACATGCATGGATACTTGAACTTGTTAAAAATTATGTACTTCGAATGCTTAGCAACAACTATGACTATAATTTTCTAAGCAGTGAGCAGGATGAGTTTTATCATGTCTGAAACTCAAGACGAATTATGTAACTAAAACAAGTCAAGCTCCACGGATTGCTGGGGAAATAGCCATACACTCTGCCCATCATTAACTCAGGAAGGGCGTAAGGATCTTTCTGTGCCATAACAATTCTTTCAGCATTAATCCTCTACAGCTGTTGATAGTAACTTAGGATACCATCCCTAAGCACTGAAATAAATAAAATCACCAGCATTGCATAAAACTGACACAACCACTGTAGTAACGAGCTTTGGAAACAGAAAACCTCTCCTCTGCAGGTGCGTTTTGCAGTGAACAGGAAGAAAAGACTATGATGGATCAGCTAGGGTCCCACAACAAGACAATAATGAAATTAGGGTCCATTAAAAATCACAATCAAGGGCATCTGTGCCAAAATAAACTCGATAACCTTTAGCAGTCGTGACCTAGAGCCTTTTTTAGGGATCAAGGAATGCAAGTTGTCCAAAACTGTAGGCATGTAAAGGTATTGTACCAGTGCATCCCATCAGTGCAATCCAGCAGAAAAAACCACTAGTCTTGCACAAAACTCCTGGTTTTTCTTATGACAAAAACACTGCATTAGGAGGAGAATTTACAATATTGTTACTGCAAAAACACAGCACACTTATTTATTAATTTATTGGGAGAACTGAGCACAAGACATTTCCTTGACTTTTACCTATTCTGGGACTTTCTGTGAAAGCGCGACTCTTTCTTCTGCCTTCTGGTCACGGGGGGTGCAGGAGTGGACGGGAGGGGAGGAGGAGCAGAAGGTGTAGGAGATGGAGGTAGGCCATTGCTTGGTCTATTTTTGTGGGTTTTGTCAGCTTCATATTCAAAGGTGCGTTTGGGCTTGGGGACAGGGTTCACCGCGCTGTTGGCCGGGCTTTCGTGGAGAAGTTTGGGGCCAGCTGAGTTTGCAGTAACCCCCTGGTTTGTTTTATTGCTTTTCTCAGCCTCAGCGGGTGTTTCTGGTTCACTCTCCAAAATAACGCTCCCTCCTTTGCTATCACTTAGGGTTTCACTCAGTCCCTCCACAGTCTTTTTCTTCCCTTTGTCAACGCTGTAGCAGCTACTTGGTAACTGGGGGAGGCCTCTGCCCGACTGCTCCTTCAGAGCCTGCTCAATCTTCTGTATCCTGTTGAGCACAGCAGAGGACTCTTTCCTCCCGTGGCCCTTAAGGAAAGTGGCAGAAGGAGGCTCGCTCCTGCTTGGTCTCTTTTCAAACCGATGGCAGGAATCCCTGTCCAGCAGTTCCTCCTCCTCTGTTTCCGGGTAAGAACATTCGGAAAATGTTCGGCTCATTCTTCTGAGCCCTTTGAAATCAAATGTCTTGTCGCTGCAGGGAGAGGTCAGCACACTGGGGCAGCTCTCACTGCCTGACCTCTCCCCAGCATCCCTCTTGTCCACACACACGCTCGTCCTGGGCGACAGCTCCCGGCGGCATTCCCATTCCGTGATCTTCTGCCTGATGTCCAGCGCCTGGGAGCGGACGCTCACCCTGCTGATGGAGAGGGTCCTCAAGTTGGTGGCAGTACCCAAGGACAGAGTGCTCCGGGCAAGTGGATGGCTCTCTATTGCTTCCCTGTCTGGAGCCTCATTTGGACTCTCCTTTTGGTCAACCTTGGACACGGACAGCCTTTTATCCAGAGCACCCACGCTGACGGCTTTGAGAGGGTGGCTCGAGGAGTCTGTGTCCGATGGGCTTGTGGAGGTGCTTTGCCGCGTAGACGTGCGGCTGTTCCAGTCCTTGAGGCACTGCCTGGAGCTGGAGACTTTGGTGAGCTGAGTAGAGCGGGAAGAGTCCTCGCTATCACTGAGGGGGTAGGCAGAGCTCCTTCGGGGGGACAAAAGAGGTGGCGGAGTGGCTGACTGAGACCTAGAAGCAGAAAGAAATAAAAAATCAAGTCCTTGGGGGAACTGGAGTTAGTTGCCAGATTTCTCCTGGCTGCAGGTCTTCACATTGCAAGACTACCCCAGAGCACCTCCTGCTGAGTAGCTCCCCGATTTCCCAGATTAAGGAGTCCCTCTTGACCCACTGCAACAAAACTGGGAAAGACTGACCAGCAAGGAGAAGAGTTTACTCCCTTGTTGAGGTGATCAAACCAATTTGAAAATATGTCAGTTTTTAATTCAGAATATCTGAAGCAAAGTAGCAGCGTGGTGTTCAGACACTGCAGTACTTTATCGTCAGTATTTCAAATCCCTGATATATTTAGTAAAATAAGTGAAAAAGCAAAAGACCTGGTTTGTCTTTGGTCTGATGCTGTGACCAAGAGATTAAATTTTCCTTATCAAACAGAAGTAATTTTTTATCAAATGAATATTACAGACTGACAAAACATATTAATCTGCCCACTCCATCTGTTGAAGAATATGAACTGTATAAAAGATCTCAGTGTTACCCTGGAAAAAACCCTCGGAACAAATTCTTAGCATGGTTTGCAAAATCAGCTATTGTTGCTGGAGTCTTGTACACTGTTGCAAAGATTTTTGAGAACAAAAAGACAAAAGGAAATTAAACAAAACATTAATCAGTTGGCTCGTCAGAGATGAGCCCGCAGTAAGAAAATCAAGCCAAAACTGTGTCAAAAAAGGGGGTTTGCTGCATTGCCAAAATCCATACATACAAAACATAGCAGAAATAATTACAACTCCTTTAACATTTTGCCCTAGCAACCTTTCTGTTCCAAACAGCACAGAAGGAAAAAGAAAGACCCACAAATAATGTCTTTCATAAGCAATTAAGTTCATGTTCCGTGAAGACTGTGGACAACAAGCTTTTTTTTTTTTATAAACTGTGTTGTACACACATGAGCCAAATCAAAGAGCTCTTTGACCAAAAGAAATCATAGGAACAAATGTCTCCACTATAGCAAAGGGACAATAGATTGAGAAGATCCCTGCTGCTATATTGTTTTCTCCCCAACAGCCAGCCAATACCTACAGGCAGAGGTGCCAAGTTCTGTGCATTAATCCACAAATCCAGAGCACTGGGGTGATTTCTGAAAAATTTACTTTGACACAGGAAATATTTTCTTCTCCTTCAAACACAACCCCAAACCAAATTATCAGATTTTATCCCTGTTTCTTACAGTGGATACTTCACAAGCAAAGCTCAGAAGCATCACAAAAGAAAAAAGTTCAGGTCAGAAAAATACAATGATAAAATTGTAACAAAAGGGAACTTTTTTCTTTTTTCAGAGGTCTGTGACAAGCAAGTCTGTTTGAAGCAGAAGCTGCACCGCTTGGCGACTTCTGTTTCTTCCCTGTTTTGAAAAATGAGCATGTTCATAGGAAAAGGGAGATCTCAAGTCAAAGACAATGGCAAATACTCCTAAAGCTTCCTCATTTCAGGAAAGGAAGGATGCATGTCAGAATATGCTCTTTTCATCCTGGAAGCTGAATTTCCTGCTATCCTGTACAGCTCCAGGCAGGTGTCTTAAGAGATCTCAGAAGATCAAAAGCAGGTGACAAATGATGAGTGGTTTTGGCTGGCTGTTCCAGTTTGTAGTGGATTACCTGGTATTACCTTGGCCAACATACCTTTACAGTGCCTGAAGATGAAACCTAAATCAGCCTTCACCGGCTTGGTGGGGCACCCTGAATCTCCATTGTTTCTTTCTGTCTCATCTCAGTCTCTTCATTTTAACACCACAAACCCAAACTTTTATATTGTTTTTAACACTCCTTTAGCTCAGATCATGTTCTCCTATTCTTTTATGTCAGGCAGGCCTGCCCCAGAGCTGCACTCATGGTTCTCTCAAGGAAACAGGCATCACCCAGTGGAAGTGTATTTTACATCTAAAGGCTATAGCCTCCACTGCAACCTTAGAAGCCAAACGTTGTATAAATCCACTGCCAGGATTCAGCTAGGGGATAGTGACAGAAGAGGCCATGCAAAATGCTTTAGCAACTTATTTATTAGAGTCTAATCTGTATTGACAATAGCAAGAATAAAATACAAAATTACAGGATTAAAGTCAGTAAAATGGGATAGCAGAAGTGAAGGACACGCTGACACACATAGAATCATAGAATCTTCTCTCTGCCTCTCTCCACTGTATAGAAAACACCATAGGCATAGTCCTTTATCTCATTACAATCTAAGAAATATCTTCTCAGTTGTTTCCACTGTCAGGAAAAGATTTGGTGACTCATCAGGAGAGAAGAAAAAGGGGAAAGTCGTGATTTGCATAACCTGCAGAAGTTGCAAAACATTTCTTCTTAAGAGCTATGAGCCATTCTTTTAAACTCAAAGTCCCCAGTAAGGTAACTGCAATTAAAGTTTTACTGTGAAACCCCCAAATTCACTTACAAAACTCCCACATTCTTCCACCATGCAAGACTGGGACTGCAGAGCCACAGGCCTTCTGGAGGTGTTTGCTGTCAAGTACTTGAGACAACACAGTTAAAAAAAATAATTCTGTTTTACATGGCATTGCACTGTAAATTTAAGTAATCCAGAGAGAACCTATAGCACTAATTCAACAACAAATAGGAACAAAGTTTTGTCCCAATAGTTTCAACATGCATTCTCTAAAGCACACTGGCAAGTAACAGAATTAAAGAACAAAAGAAGTCCAAAAGCTGATCAGTGGATAATAAAATGGTTCTTCCCCAAGACACCTACTTCCACTAGAAGAATATTCTCTTGAAGGGACAATAGTTTCACAGACTTTAAAAGCAATATTACTGGACTGGAGGTGAATAATTAATTAATTTGCGAACTTCCAAACAAACAGTAAAGCAAAACGTTTTTATTGATGTTTTCTACATACACAATAATACAGTGCAACACTTACAAAACAGATCTTACATAAATTTTCCAAATGTTGTGTATAAACAGGATAAATAAAGATTACGGAATCAATTTTAGCCTTCTCAACAAATTCACTGGACAACACCTTCATTCTTGGCAATGATTTTTTTTTTTTTTTTTGAGAATATCAGCATTTCACAAAAGGCACTGTAATAAGTTGCCTGATTCTCTGTCTCAGGGCACTCATCCAGCATGCAGCCTCAGGTGCACAGCCCTCGAACCAGTGGCAGGTCAGCATTGCATTGCAGTCTCAAAGGCAATCACCTGCCAAGCAGCCCACAATGTCCTCTAAACAGGTCACAGACCCTGAAACTACCTTCCTGCTGGGACTTGTTGCAGCACAGTAAGGAGAGCAGACAGAATCCAAGGCGTGATTTCCAGCTCTCTGGATCATGCTCAGCTTTGCTGATGTGACTTGTTCCCTGAGAAATCAGCAGAATTACAGTAGAGAAAACTGATACTATCAGTCATGCTCTGTAGGATTTTGATCTGTAGACACAACTGATCTTTATATTCTGATTCAGTCTCTTCTCTTCAAGTTCCATTTTTCCCACTCAAACATAGAAGAAGCTTTTAATTTACAAAACTGTAATTCTCCAGGCCTTTTCTCAAATACAGATATGATTTTCATGGACCAATGTAGTCATATTGTTTTCTCTAACAAAGGCTACTATCAAGAGGCATCTCTTTTTACCAGTTCCCACAAATACATGTTGATAACAGTGGAGCTGTATCTCAGCTGAACAAAGAGAGCAGAATCACTCGCCTTGAGATAATTTGCAACATACTCATCACAAAACAAAAGACAAAAAAAAATTAATTCCTGCCCTCTTTGTGAGGGCTCTGGCAAGGCTGACTTGTACTAAAAATCTTTAAGGATAGAGAAGGACTGGTTCTTGGTGCCATAAATGTCTGAGTCTTCACTCTATATCTGACCCCAAAAGTCAGAAAGTCTCCAATTTTGGACAAGACTCCAATCTTCTACCTGCAAATTATGGGTGTGTAGAAGAGGGAGAATTTAATTCCTGGAAGCCACTCTGAAAATGGGCAATACAAAATTATTAGAATGAGCGGGGTGCCTGGCCTTTTAGTCCAGTTGAGCAGCACAGCTCCTTCCTGCTTCCATTGCCAAATAGCAGCTCCAGAAAAGAGGAGAAATGAGTGCAGACAATTCTCACAACTAGATGACATGTTTCAAAATCAGGAGACAGCCAGAATGATAGGTAAAGAGCTGGGTTTATACATCTTTTGGAAATCAGAGTACAGGTGGATAATAAGAATATACATTTATTGAAGGGTTTTGCATTCATGACCAACATACTTTTTACACACTAACAATAATCTTAAGTTGCATTTCAGACCAGGCTTAAGGGTGACGGGTAGGTGGTTAAATGACTTGCCTTGAAAGTGTTACGGGACTCCTAACTCCTCACTGCCCTGCTCTGACCTCTGAGCTAAGCAGCTGAGACTCTGCAGTGCTGTTTTATCTTTCCTGAAGTGTCAGCAGTGACCCTACAGATCATCCTCTCCTGGGGAAAGACAAGCTGGAAGATACTGCTCAGTAATCTTTCAGTTTTGGAAATCCCTTCTGCTCTGCTTAAACCAACACATACAGAATAATAGCACAGTTTTTGGCTCTCTGAACCAGGGAATTTCCCACTTCAACATGCTCCTGCATGGGAGCCCATTTACTGAAAAAGAGAGCAAGGAACATGCTGACAAAAAGGTAGTGGGTCTTTCTGGGCTCCTGATGATGAGATCCCATCATTTCACAGTGACACTGAAGTGTGGTGAGCTCACACAAAGACACTCCACTGGTTTTATTCCTCAGGACTTTCTCCCTACTTTGCTAGGAAAAACGGTGATTTCTTAGTATTTTATTTAGGGTTTTATTATCCCTTGTTCTTCTCAGGGCATTGTGCCATTCCATCAGGACAACCTAACCTGTTTCAGGGTAACAATAATGTCAGAATCAGCTGTGACCATAGGCTTGTTAGTTGGGTATTAGTAGAACTGGCCTGCCACGCAAGACTAGAGACTTCTTGTTGCTCTAACCAAAATTTAAAGAGTTCTGAGACAAAAGCAACAGAAATTTGTCCTTGCAAGAGCAGCAAAACTCATGTTTAATGCAGACACTAAACCTGTCCTGATTCCGGGTAATTGAGAATGTAACTTCAAATTTCTCTGGAAATTTGTGAGAGAATTCTAACAAATGTTCAGCTACCAACTTTCAAATTATTCCATACAACATTACAAATTAGTAATATTTTATAATTAATAATTATTTTAATTTCTTAGGTAAAGAATCTCTCTTAAGCAAAAGATTACACAAAAATGGTCATTTGAAACACTAATTCAAATATTCATTGCTAACACTCTATAGGATAGAATGGTAAAGGTCAGTCCTTTCGGGCATCTTGTTAGTCTTTCTGGCTTCTGAACAAACAAGATGGTTGTGTTCAGACTTCAGGATGAAAAACTGAAATTGTCTTTGTAACTGAATGTTGAAAAGCCCCTAAATCCTGGGGATTTTATTGTGAGTCAGGTGACTGTGTCCAGATCTTCAATCAGTATACACCTCCAAATAGTTGAAGGGCAAGTGAAATACGAAACGTGAAGAACAAGCTGTAACTTATTGGATTCTTGGATTTTCAAAAGGGTATTTTCTCCCATGCAAGCCTAACTTCTCACCACATTAAAAAGCTGTACTTGCATTTTTTACCCAAACTAAAAACGGATCATATTCTTCCCGACTTCTACCCATAATTCAAAAGGCCAAAACGAAAATGAGGATGGACATTTTTTGAACCAAACAAAATCATGCCCACCCAAAAGCAGAGCTTTGTGCTGTCAGACTGCAAGAGAGTGTTTGGTCAGCCCAGAAAGATCCCTTGAGTAAGGAGCAGCTCCTGCTTCATGCCAGCCACTGTGAGTACAAATACTAGAATCTATCCTTCCCAGAGCAAGGCACAGATCAAAAAACCTTTAAGTACTTGATTGAAGCAGTGATGAAGGACACTTCTCAAAAAATTCCCTCTTCCTCTCTCTACATGAGAACTAGGAATAAATTTCCTCTGTGCTTTCCTCCAAAGAACTGGGAGAAGTCCACTTTTTTTGCTCTCAAGCACTAGCAATCAGTCGTTTGGTTGCACTTAGAGATGAGTTATGGAACAAACTACTGGACAGAGCAACAAAGATTCAGCATTATTTGCTTGTGACAATGTGCCATTTCCTTTCATTTCCTCACCCCTAGCTACATTCTCAGAGGGGACAGACAGGCAATAACAGTGACTGTTGCAAATCTGCACTACTGATTTTAAAACCACTTTCGTTTGGCAGTAAGACTTTATTACAGCATATTCTGTGCTCTCCTAGCACACAGCATTTTAATTTACTACGTAATTCAAGTAGATAATTACAGATTATATTTAATTATCTTAAATCTAAGTAAGAGCTTATGGTGAGTAAGGGAGGTGAACTTTTCACACTGAAGTGCTGGGCACACGCTAGAAAGGTGGTTTTCAAGCTGATTCCACTTGGGAGTGAAGCAAGTAGTACAACTTGTTGTATCTTGCCTCTGACTTGGAAAGGAAAGTGATATAAGTGGTAACAGAACAAGCCCTTTTCTACCAGACACTTTATGATTTTTCAGCTCTCACCAGCAGTATGGCTCAAAATCCCCGAAAATCTGCATTCCTGATAACCTCCTCCCATTATTGTTAACTTTGGGATTGTGGCAAAAACAAGACAAACTTTCTAAACTGAAAAGTGGATTTGCATTACAAGATTGTTTGAAATAGGCTCACTCGCATGAACATGTGGAGTGATGGAAAAGTCCCACCACTTAGAGAGAATGAGGCAATAAAATCAAACTGGACAACAAATCACAGAATGTTTAAAGATAGAACAAAAATAGAAACACCAATTATTTTTCTGTTTGTACTTCTGAATTTTTTCCTCTCAAGGGATATTGATACTTTCCATTTAAGTAAAAACAGAAACCATATCAGAGCTACCAGGACACCAGAACTGTGAAACAAACAAAAAAAAAAAAATCAAGTTCTATGTGCAGTTTTTGAAAGCTCCAGTTTTTGTGCTCCCAGGAAGCACCAAGTTAATGATAACAACTGTGGGACACATTTGTGGGGGTGCTGTGATGAATTCCTGCCATTAGCACCCCTCTGGGGCTCTGGGTCTTTACAGGGAGTTCATGAAGAGATGTACACACAGTCACAGCTGGCAGCAGCTAAACTGTGCTTTTATGGCTCAGAAGCAAAAGGTCTGATTCACGCCAGTGAAATGCAGGAATCATTCTGCCAAAGTAAATTATGTGAAGTGACAACTATGCTCTACAACTGTACAAAAAAAGGGGCAAAGAAATCAAAGCTGATGAGTCAGATCCTAAATACTTGAATTAGACTGGATCTGTAAGGCAAAGACAGCAAGGCAAATCTGACAACGACAAATGACTGTAAAATAAAATGTGATCTATCAGCGTGCACTCCGTACATGCCTTTGGCAAGAAGTTGCTAAGGTTGAAGAAGATAATGTCACAATTTCCTGTTATCTAGACTGAGAGAGTTAGATTCCCTGCCACCCTAGATTTATGGCAATCTTCTGCTCTGTTACAAGGCAAGTGCAGGATCATTTTTCAACAATTTTTAAATCACATTTAAGCCTTTTTCACCCTCCCTGTCCAGACACAAATGAATACCCAAGGCAAAGATCAGTGAGCCTTTGCTGTACCTTCCATCACAGTGATAAGAAGCTGACTGCAGGGGGGGAACAAAACAAAACCACACACATTCAAAAAGTAAGAACTGGAGTATCAGATTAAGCCTTTCTTTTCCACCAAAGTACAGTGCACGGGATTATAGGACCATCTATAATTTTCTCCCTAAAAAATAAAATTCAAAGTTTAGAAATGGATGTCTCTCTTACAGTTAGTCTTTTCTCATAATCTGTAAGTATTTCCTCGGTTATAGCTCCACTGTGACTTATTTTTATTATCTCCTGGAATCAGCTCAACATGTTTTAGTCTCACCTGATTTCTTAAGGTCTTGGGAGTTCTGTTGGAGAGGTAGTGGTAACACAGCAAGTGATGGCATTTTCTTAAACCAGGCAGAATGCACAAACCCTTATTTGTCTATTTAAGAACTGCCAGTCCTTGAAACTTGTTCTTTAGCAGCATGTCTAAACATGCTGACTGTTCAAAACCCCAGTGCACATAGAAGCTCTCAGCTTTGCTTCTTCAAAACACTGATGATTTTTCGACACGCTTGTTTATCTGCCCTAGAATATCAGAGCAATAAACTCTGTGGAACTAATCCTGCCAAAGCTTTCCAAGTGTTCTGTGTTTACAGGCACACATTTTGGGAAGGGTTAAAAATTATGTTTGTGAATCATGCTGCTTAGTTTTTAAGATATCTGAGGGCATTCTGCATTTGGCAACCCCCATGTCTGGAATTCTGGTTTGGAAAAAGTCATTGTAAAATAGGCTCGTTCCTTTTCTGCTCTGACAAGTCAGAAAACCTTACAAGGTCACTGTATGCTTTACTGAAACACTCTATATCCAAAAAGAAAATAGATGAACTGGAAGTAAAAAAGTCCCAAGTCCTGGCTGCACACTAATACAGGATACAGCCAAGTCTGCTTTCCCTGCTTCACATATGAATCAACCTCTAGGTCATGTAAAACCTCATCAAATGGACCCAATAATAAATATCTAATAGGGACAGAAAAAGAATAGGAATTCAGGACTCCGTCCCATCTTTAACAAACATTTTTAATCTCGTCCACTCAGAGAAGTTGCTTTCAGAATAAAGATTTTGCTTTGCCTTTCCTACCAGTATCCACATTTTCCTTCCAGACCCACCAGCTTAGCCCTGGTCCCCAGTGTGCTGCAGAGGTCCAGTGAGGTCTTGGTGTAAAGATTTCTTTTTTCCAGTTTTCTGGTATTGTAAAGTAGTTTATTTAACACAGTGAGAAAGCATCCTAGAAGTGCAGGTTATAAAACAAAGTGATTATTCATCGACCTGCTCTGAAACAGGCATTCTTAATTTCTGTCATCATTTCAACTACCCATATCACAATCCAGGAAATGTAAGGCCTGAAACATCTGGAGAAAATACAGCAGGTCCCACAGGATAACACCAAAGTGATGGAAAAGATCTGAAAATGTGCTGCTCCTGGAGTTACTGCACCGCATGGGAAACAAAAGCAAAACAAAATAAATTTTAAAATCCCAGCAGAATAGAAGCTCCTACATTATCTCTGTGAATCCAGAACAAGCTCAACATCAGCCCTGTTTGGATACAGCTTATCAGACCCAACCCTATCTTACTGCCATGCGATTGAAGCTCATGCCTTGTGAAGGTGGGACATGAGTAACATGGACTGAGTGAGGGGAAGAGAAAGAGTAATTCTAATTTCAAACTTTCTCTACAGAGTGCTCAGACCTCTGAGGGGTCTCATCTCTGACCAGCAGCTGGCTGCTATCCTGTTGTCAGGACAACTGCAGCAACTCAGTTTAACTTTCTGCAAACTTCTCCTCCATAAGCAAAAAGCTGAAGCAATGACATAATATCAGCACACCACACTAAGAAATCTTATCTGTTCCCTGAAGGGCACTTTCTGTACATGTTTCTAAAACATCGGTGAAGCAGTCTGACAGCTTTTTGTTTGTTACTGTATTACTGTTACAGTGATATGACTAGAGAAATGTGCCCTTGTTCTTCATCTTTAACTTCATTTTGTAAGTTTTACCCTCTCTCCTTTGTCCCTTAGAGTGAATTTCAACCTGCCTAGGTCTCTCCAGAGGCCTCTGTGCCTCAAATTTGGACTATTTTTCCAACATAAGCAGGGGTATTACCATCCTCTGTGATCTTTCCAGTCAGTTATGCAATTGCACCCCGACAGTTGTCTGTCTCTCACATTACATTACCTTCATTACAACCTTTGAAGACGGTCAAAACAGTTTCCTACCAAAAGCTACACTTCTTTTTTTTCTTTTGTAAGAAGCACTAATAATATCTGTCACAACAGATGACTTTTATATAAACAACTGAAAGGGAAAAAAATCAAACCAAACAGATGCAGGATTTTTTTTCAGCACCTGAAAAAGCAGAAAAGAGAAGGAACAGTTGCTAAGTGAAAGATGACTCATTAAGGTGCCAAAGCCGGGCAGAGAGAACGAAACATACAGACACTCTCTGCTTTCTCTAATACTACAAATACATGCTCAGGTAATGTGTAATACTGCACATGTTCAGAAGAAATAGCTAGTACAGACTTGCAGCACAGCTTCTGTGTCAGGACAGACAGAGTGCAAATAGCATTTCAGCTGCCTCCCATGACTTATACTGACCTATAAGTGAGCTGATATCCCTCATACCATCATGTACAAACCAGGCAAACCTATACCACAGACCACAGCTGCACTGCCTGACATGCACAGATACACTCCATGTTTTATGGACTCCATTGTGAGAGAAGCAAAGGAACGTAATGACAGATGAAATAACATAAAATACAAAGATTAAGAGTCAAACCCATATGTATTAATTGAGTATGCAACTTCTCTCATCTTTGGAGGCTGCATCCTGTATCTGGAAGAAAGATTTCAAAGTTTACACCCCCAACCTCTCTTATCATCATAATTTCCTTTAGAAGCTCTGACCTTATGGAATGCAAAATAAATTCCAGCTATGATGACAAATATGACCCTTGGTACACTTCCCACTGTGCATAGATGTGGCTGGATGCCAGGTGCCCACCAAAGCTGCTCTGTCACTCCCCCTCCTGAGCTGGACAAGAGAAACATGGCGAAAGCTGACAGGTTGAGATAAGGACAGGAAGCAATTCTTCACCAATTACAGTAACATCTTGTGGGGAAAAAAGGTAACTAACTAATTAACGGTCAAATACGAGTAGGATAATGAGAAATAAAACCTTTAAAATACCTTCCCCTTCACCCCTCCCTACTTTCTGGGCTCAAGTTTACTCCCCATTTTCTCTACCTCTTTTCCGTCAGCAGCACAGGGTCATCGGGGATTGGGACTGTAGTCAGTTCATCGCACACCATTTCTGCTGCTCCTTCTTCCTCAAGGGGAGGACTCCCCTCGCTCTTCTCCTCCGGCATGGGGTCTCTCCCAGAGGAGATAGTTACACTCTTCTCCTGCACCAGCATGGATTCTCTCCCATGGGAAACAGTTACACTCTTCCCCTGCTCTGGCATGGGGTCTTGGGAAACAGTTATACTCTTCGCTTGGTCTGGCATGGGGTCTCTCCCCCGGGAGACAACTCTCCACAAACTTCTCCAAGGCGGTTCCTTCCCAAGGCTGCAGTTCTTCATTAACTGCTCCAGTGTGGGTCCCTTCCAAAGGGTGTAGTTCTTCAGGAACGGGCTGCTCCAGCCTGCGTTCCCCCCAAGATCCCAGGTCCTGACAGCAAACCGGCTCCAGAGTGGACTCCTCTCTCCACAAGTCCACAGGTCTTTCCAGGACCCTGCTCCAGCATGGGCTTCCCACAGGGTCACAGCCTCCTTTGGCCACCCACCTGCTCTGGCATGAGGTCCTCCATGGGCTGCAGGTGGATGTCTGCATCCCCATGGACCTCCATGTCCTCCTGCAAGGACAGAGCCTGCTTCCCCACAGGCTGCAGGGGAATCTCTGCTCCGGCTCATGGAGCACCTCCTCCCCCTCCTTCTGCACTGACCTTGGTGTCTGCAGGGCTGTATCTCTCACATATTCTCACTCTTCTCTTCTCTGGCCGCATTTGTTCCTGCGCAGGAAACGTTTCCCCCTCTTAAATACATCATCTCAGAGGCGCTGCCACCATCACTGATGGGCTCGGCCTTGCCCAGCAGCGGGTCCGTCTTGGAACTGTCTGACATTGGCTCTGTTGGACATGGGGGGAAGCTTCCAGCAGCTTATCACAGAAGCAACCCCTGTAGCCCCTCTGCTACCAAAACCTCGCCGGTGCAATGGATTTGCCCAGATTAAGAAGAAATTACGTATTTTGCTTGAATTTATGAGGGAATTTTTTTTCATTCCCTCTTACTCGCTTTCTTTAAATATCTATGCATCAGGGTTTGATTTTCTTCTGGCTTATGTCAGCACAAATCAAGACTTACTGAAGAGAAGTTACTAAAGATGGAAACTGATGCAAAACTTATTGCAGGAAGATTTAAGGCATTGACCTGGTACAAATGTACACTTAAAAAGAACAAAGTTTCAGTCTAAAAGCATTTGCACTGAAAAGTAAATTATGCTACTATATCTGACTGGTTCCTATAGGCTTCATTCTACTTCATTTAGCTGAACAAGCTAGGAAAATGAGGAAATGTGTAGGACATATCCACTACTGAGCACGATGTGAAAAAGCTGACTTAACAAGAGTTGTTGGGGGTTTTTTTTGTTGAACTCAGTTTTGAAAAACTCTTTGATCTATTCATTCCCCAATCTGTTGGCATACACATATAAACTAAAAAAGCAAAATAAAAATAAATAAATAAATAAATAAAAGGAACAATTTTTTTAAAAAAAAAGAAGAAAAAAAGAAAGTAAAAAGAAAAAAAAGCCAAGCTGTGACTTGCAATGCTTGTTGCTATCACGCTTATTTACTTAAGAGTCCAGACAAGGCCAAATTTAACTTGTCCAAGGGCTACATCTGGCCCTAACTCAATTTCACTGAATATTAACAAAAGAACAATCACCAGTACTCAAGCACTGCCCACACCACTATTCAGAAACATGATCTAAAGGAAACTTTCCAAAAGATTCAGACATTGGCTTCTCTCTGCTTTTTGCTGCCCATAACCGTCATCGGGAGCAGAGTTAGGTCAGGCAAATACACTCCCCATGACTTTCTTCACCGTGATCAAGGGTAACATAAATGTGTCCATTACTCATCCAGCTGAAATGAGCCTCCCAGACCAGATTTCATCACCACACCTACAAAAGCTGTGGGATCTCAAGCCTAAATTTGGAATAAGGATATCATCTGGGGGATTTATATATCCTTTATAAACATTTCATTCTCACAAGACCTTGGCTTCTTATAAAACTGTGGGTTTAGTTTTACACTCTTCTGTTGGCCTGTTAGGTTTTATAAGGAGCTGGCCAATACATTTTTACTTTTCACTTTACTTTTTACTTCTTATGAGAGAATTTGTACATATTACAACCCTAACAATGAAAACGTTTTGCTACTACTGACATGCAACAGGAATGCTGCGCAGTAATAAGAAACTGCAAGTTTTACTTAATTTAGGGTAACTAAACTTTAACTTAGAGCAACTAAAAGCAAGTAGATATTTCTCCTGTCACCCATCCTTTCTTTCCAGGACAAAGCCAAAAATAAGTTTCATGTCACTACAAGTAGCTACATAGAGAGCATCAGGCAAAGCAGGAAGAAAATGAAAATGCTGTGGCACAGGTGAGGCAATACCAACATCTGCGTATACGGCAGCAAGAAAAACCAACTAGTGACATTTATAAGCTCATCAGCTGTGACAATATTTGCTCTTCAAAGACTACAATACTATCAACAAACTCCTTACAGTAATCCATGAGCTCGCAAATAATAAGTATTTGAATCAACAAATAGAAGCCCAGATTGTAACTCAAAGTTACATCCCCCATCAGAACCTCACAGAGTTTGACCCACAAGACTGATTTTTTTCCTGAAAAGCACAAACCTGTGACTTCTGCTATTTATTCAGTGGGGAAAAAAATGCAAGCTATCTCATAACAGAAAGCACATTGAAAAAAACAAACAAACAAAAAAAAGAAGTCACCAAAAAAACCCTGAAACCAGGCATCAAAAACTAACACAACACAAAAATGTGCCAGCAGCACTGCATGTAACAATGTGTTTCCATCTCAACAGTTAGAAAAGTATAATCATATTCAGCCTAGGTATAAACAACTGTGGCCTCTCTCTAATGGACTAACACTTCCTATACAATAAAACCAAATTCAGCTTAGTATATCCAAAGTATACATCCCAAGTCTGCCAGAACAAATTGTGTCATTCCTCATAAACACTGTCATCCAGAGGCATATCTCAGGGCAATGGCAAAATGTATGGGCATGATTACTGCTGCATAACTTTAAAATCACCTTTAAGAATTAAAGAGGAAAAAACGTAATCTTATCAAAATAGACAAGAAACAGGCACTTAGCCATACAGAGAGAGATTAGGTTCTGTCTGAGAGCAAGACGGATAGCAGGAGGAGGGGAAGAAAAGGGCTGCAAAAATGAGTTTTAGTCCACAAAGTTGCTTGTCCTATACCAGAGCCGCATACTCTGGCACTTGAAACTACTTTTATAGCTACCTTCAGTAAGCAGAAGGCTGGTGCTCAGTTCCTGCCTATGAGCAGGAAGTCCATCTCCTGCAAAACTGGTTATGGGAAATGAGAAGCCTCTGACAAGCACACAGCTATCCGTCACTGCGGTCACTTCAGCCTACCCAGACTTACTCAGAAGCTCTTCCCTCCAGGAAAGGTGCGGAACGGAGACGTAGGCATTCTTCCCTCAGCTCCACATGCCTTGATGCAGCCTCTGCCTGCTTCCCTTGTCAAGCAGCAAATGACACAGTCTGAGTGTGTTTGTCAGCCTCTGTCCCTTTGTATGCTTAAAGGGAGGAAACTGGCATTAATGTTTAACAAAGCTAACAGTAGCAAAGCCTTTCTCTACAATCTCACATGCTGGCTTTGAAGGCAGCGGTGTGTGAGAAACCTGGCAAGAAGTTTGCTCCTGGTAGACCACAGCTTGGAAAAAACAGCTTTTCTCGGGTTTTTGTTTTAAAGTTGCAGGGAGCAAGTTGACAATAAATTCCTGAACCTCCAAACTGAGGCAATCCAGCTGCCTGTTGCTAAAGAAATCATAAAAGCTGTATCAGGTACCAAACCACATGCACACAGACACAGTGAGCAAGCCTGCCAGACTCAGCATGCATCCTGAAGTCCACATGGGTGACAGTACTGTTTGACAGGAAAGGGAGAGGTTAAAAATCCACAATAAAATGCTTTCAGGTCTCTGCCAACAGTTTCAAATGGACCTGGGCTATCTGCCATCTCCCGTTTGCCTGTGTTGACATAATTCCCAAATCAGCAGCAAATCAAGGGGGCAGAGGTTTCATGTGAGAGCAGTCTGGTTACTGGGCGTTTGTTCGGTTGTCTGGACTGACAAGTCCTCTCGTGGCCTCGGGTGCCGCGCAGCCACACCGCTGCTCACCGGGGTGAGCGCAAACGGGGAGCCAGCTGGAGATACCACACTGATAACAGGAGGAATAACCAATGCTCCCCTCACCTGACTGTCACCAATACTGCCCCCATTCCAGGCCACAGGAGTCCTCTGCACCTGCCTGCCAGCATTAGCTGGAAAAAGACCTCATGAGGCTTTGCTAGCAGAGCTTGCAGCCCACAGCATTTCTCTCTTACTGCCACCTCAATTAATTTTTTTCATAGTTCAAATAGTTACGTTGTTACCTGGAAAAGGCTTACATCTGAGAAATGGTGATGCAAGGTGAGCTTTATCCTACTAATTCAAAATGAAAAATACCATTTCCATCTATTAGCTGCTGTTAAGTGTTTGTCACAAAGGTGTACTTGCTGTACAGCCACAGCGTTGTAGATGACCTATGCTGAAGAAGTCACTTTGATTTGCAGATCTATCACTTTCTTTCTATAGCTAAGGAGAGACGAAAATAAATTAATACTTGTCACTTACTCCAGCATTTTTCTAGAGCTCTGTCAATAAAATATTAACATACATTTGCATTAAAACTCATCGTTAGTATGATAAACATAAAATATTTCCTTTATAAAAATAGCGTTTTCACAAAGAGCTTCAGGAGCAACATATAGGCACTCTGGACAAAATTCCCATATCTGGATAATGAGAAACTTGCAAGACATTTAGGCTCCCGAAAAGACCAATCAGGCTGTCACAGGAACTGACATTCCCATGACTACAATAGCATTTTATGGATGGACTCAATAAATCAATTTATATTTTTTAAGTGCTATTTGACTGTTAGGAACATCGTATCTTTTAAAATTGTTATATTTGGTTGTGCTTTCAGCACTGAAGTTATCCTACCAGATGCCTGCAGATTGCTGCCTGCTGTTCAACAGCTCCAGGGAGCCACATTCCCTTGTGGCACACTGCCAGTTCTATATGCAGGAGTTGGCCAAAAGGGAAATAACCTTGGAGCGCACGATGTGAATCGTGACAAAAGTTTTGAAAAAGTCTCCCAGGGACTATGGGCATTTTTGCATGGATATATTTTAATAATATGGATGGCACCTGTGTATTTCCATTAGCTCCTATTTTCCTGCTTGCAGAAAAAAAAAAATATTACAAGTTTCTTTTGTTTTTAAAGGCCATTTGCTGTTTATGTTTGTTCCTCAAGGGCAAATATAAGGATGACACTCAGTGTGGAGACTGAATCAAGCACTGAGCTAATTTTCCCAGTTTCAAGACACAGTAGCACCTGGTAAATAGTGATTATGCTGTTTAAAGGATGAAGTCTGTGAGGATGCTATGGTGGTGCACTTCTTGCTTTGTTTTTCCAAGCACGTGTGTTTCTTTTCCAATTAGGGGACAAACATACAATATCTGTCTAGTTACGTTCAGCTCTTCCTTTCAAACTCACTCCTTACGAATTTTGCTATTTCTTCTTTTAATGTTCTGTTCTGCCCAAGTGGAAAATACCTTTTTAGGATAACTGAACAGTGCAGCAAACTGGTAAGACAACACAGACTCTTTCATTTCTAAACCACTGATTCAGACCTGGACTGATTAGGGCACAGAACGGAAATTGTTCTCCTGTACTGATGACTTCTCAACAGCTCAAGTGTAAAGAGATGAGTGTCCTAGACAGCTCATTAGCAGTGCCCATGACTTGCATCTTTGTTGGTCTTTTCAGTGAGATTGCCAGCATCTTCCTGGGTCCAGAAGGCAACAGAGTTTCATTACAAAGAACGGCTTCCTCCAGAAATAATGAAATATTTGCATTATAATGTAAAAATATTATGCACTTGACTACTATGCTGTGTTCCCTGAGGACATCTTTCTCACATTTTATCACCACCCAAAAAACAAATTCACACAAGACTCATGCTCTGATTCTCTGACAGTGCACTGGTGAAGTTTCCTTTAAGTGTTTTATCATGTATCTTTCTCATTGTTTTTATTCACTACATTTTAGTGCAGTAAAAGCACTAGAAAGGTATCAGAAATATTTCCAAAACCACGCTGTTGTAATTGGTTTCTGCAAAAATATATAAGTTTAGTTCAGGTCTTAATACCACTGAGTACACTAATGTAAATATGGTGATTAAACAAATAAAGATTGCAGTGTTAGTCTAAGAAGTCTTTGTATTGCAAGAGTTGCAGTTTCCAGTGGATTTGGCAAATATGAACCTTAATAGAAGGGAATAGGTAATTTCAATGATAAGGCATGATTTGCTGCATATAAAAGCATAAAGCATTCAAAGTGTCGTGAGAATTATAATACAGTGGGAAGTAATTCATCAAAGTAAATTCCTGTAGACTCCAAGTAATAATAAATCCAACTTGATCTGAAGCTGTGTGAAGCAAAGTTCTATCAAAATCTTAGGGTTTATTGTTTGGGTTTTTTTCTTAAAAACCTGTACAAATGAGAGGGATATATTAATAAAACTTCCCTCTAATAAAAAGTGATTTGTTTGACTGACAAGTGCATATAAAGTAATGCTTCTTCCTGAGTGGCTTCTAAAATTAGAGTGAAACAAACCAGCAGCAATAGAAATGGAATAGTAAAAATCCCTGCCCCTCCACCAACTCTTTGGGCAAGCCAAAAGGATGTATCCAAAGGTGGGTCTATTTGTTCAATTCTCTCGATCTAGTTAGAATCTAGTACCTCGTCTTACAAACCATTCCTCTCTTATGTCTCTAGACCTCTGTACTTACTTACAAGAATATTTCTGCAACCCTGCCTAAGCGATTTCCAGGGACTTCAGTATGCCCTCTGATCCACCACCCCGAGGTCGCTGCTGAGCGGTGCGAGGGAGGGGAACATTCTGCTTCAGACCGTCAGAAATCAGCCACCGGTGCCACTCACCAAGATAAAGGACAGCAGTAAAGTCAAAGCCTGCATTCAAACTCTTCCCAGTTACAGGGTCGTTTGGACTGGCATTTTGACTTGTTCCCACTGCAGATGTTTCTGTTCCTGATGACAGTAGGTGCCCTCCCAACTGCCGTGGCCCAGTTCAGAGCTGAGCTGCCTGGGCTCCATGTCCCAAATGCACCTCCAGCCTCACAGGGTAAATAACAGCTCTTATTCCTTCCTGAACCAAATGTAACTTTGCACTGCTGGGAACTGACCTGCTAAAAATTTTTCAGTTGCATGGTTCAAGCTTTTTCTGCTTGTAAAGGAGTACAATGCTTGCTAATAGATTTCACATCAGTTATTCCGTTTTCACAGTTGTTTGGCCGAGGTTTCTTTGCACTGTTTCATAAACCTCAATGATCTAAACAACAACAAAAAAGCTGTGTCTCATCATAGCTTCAATAACTTAGCAAATTGTTAGTCTTAGAATTTTATTAAATCACTATTCTTCCTATTCTCAAGCTCACTGTCAAAATATTAAAACTTGATCCTTTTCTAAGGTAACAAACATTTTCTACAGGTTTTGTTTCACAAGTTCATGAAGAGCTTGAAGTGTTCTCGCTAGTATTTCTGAGCAGTAGACAAATAGTTTTGGCAGGAAAATCCATCTCATCAGTTTGGTCGGAGCACCTCATTGCCCTGAGCCACACTCAGCTGCCAGGAGCTCTCCTGCAGCAGAGGCAAGAGATCCCAGCCCAGGCAGCGTGGAAAGGACGGGACACATCAAGAGCACATGAGCTGAACTCACATCACCGGCCTCTCGGTGGTCTAACAAAGTACCCCAGGGCTCCTCTGATTGGGAAAACTGGAAAATGTTTTAGCCCACCTGATGGGACAACAGAAGCTTTTATTTTAAACTATGTGAAATGAAGACTTGGTTTCCTGCTTTACTCATACATAACTCAGTCTCCAAGCTGGTCTCACTCCTCCCTAGTCAGAACCCATTGGGAAAAAAAAAAACAACTAAAACTTGCACACCCAAATGCGCACAAAACAGCAACCACTAACTTATCAAACCCATACAAATCTCCCAAAAGTTGCAAACAACCAGCAACCAGTTTTCTGTTCCTGTTCTCTGCATCTACACCTGCATGTCTCCTCCAGAGAAAGATTTTCACTAAGACACATCACTCTTGTGATGTTTTGATAAGCAGTTCAGCACACAGTTGATGCAGTAGCAAACACACCAGCATTTCTTCCCATAGCACATCAGTATAACACAAATTGTTACACACACACACACATATATATAAATGAATTGGCATCCAGACAACCCACTAAACTTTCTGTTAAGTATGGCTGGGAACATCATCCACAAAGAAAATCTTATCCAAGTGTGAGGAATAGCACAGCTCTCCACAGCTATCTATTACCAATGTTTTAAGGAGACTCCTTTAAACCAGGCAACTAACTGTAGAGCCCAGGCAAAGAGCACCTTTCACCTTTAATTAAACGTAGCCTTTCACCTGTACTTGAAATGCAGACATTCACAAGGGAAAAAAGCAGCTTTTCTATCAATCACAGCAATACTGTCCACATATTAAGCAAATAAAGAGTAAGAGATGAGAGAATAACTTATCAAAATTGCTGTAAGACAATAGCAATCACACATAGAAAATTAGTGAGAAAACTGTACACATTAGAGTTTCAAATAAGACCAAAACATCATTGTTTTAGAGCAACACAGAGAGCTGAAGATGCATCCTTTGATTTCCAAGTTATTGCACTCTTCATCATGCTTTCCATTCAGAAAACTCAGGGCAGGTAATAAATCTCAGGTTTTTTAATTTCTATTCATGTGAAATGCACAAATACAATTAAGTATGTTTTGTTTATCTTACTATTACTATTTTTCTTACAGCAGAATCAGGGCTCCACCATGGTGGATGCAGAGTTATCTCCCTCCCCACGCTCTGTCACAGTAATGGGGAGGGAGTTGTTCAGTGTCAGTCTGCCTTATCTGCCCCTCAAGTCATCCACCCTGGATGTCAACACAGCACTTTTGCATGAGTCACAAGATAATTCAGCGTCAGTGCAGGCAGACTGCACCACATGTGGATGAATTACCTGACAACAAATAGGGACAGTGCCTACAGTCTAACACAGACATGAGGAGCACTGGTTTAGTGTGGGTTTTTTCTTACATTAGGAGTTATAATAGCAAAGAACTGAATTAATAAAAATTAAATTAAAGTCATATTGTTACATATCTGGTAACACAAGCAGAAGACACTATCGTTGCATACATGAATGGATGTCTCTAAATGACAGACAAGTACTGCACAGGCACTGCCTCTGAATACTTCTCCCTATAGAGATGGGTTTTCCTCAAGACATGAGATTGTCTTTGAAATGAAAACTTTACTGTGGAAAGGGAAGAGAACAGAGCACTCTCAGGACAAGCCAGCAGAGCAAACAACTGCCACCCACGCTCCAGCACTGACAGCAGAGCACTGCTTAACCCCAACACCGGACAC
The DNA here is from genome assembly GCA_035584735.1 of Pseudotriccus pelzelni. Lineage (NCBI taxonomy): Eukaryota > Metazoa > Chordata > Aves > Passeriformes > Tyrannidae > Pseudotriccus > Pseudotriccus pelzelni. Next base: position 11,087,734 of record JAWMRA010000161.1, on the reverse strand, counting down.
ATCTGCACATTCTTTTACTGAAGAATTCTGGAGATGTCAATTCCTGAGGCAAAGTATTTCTAGTTCTCTGCCCAGGCCACAGACACGTAATCCTTTCAAAGCAAAGTATTTCAGTTGGGTTTATTACTGTGAACCAAGAATTAATTTAATCTTAAAATAAATAAATAAATAAATACACTGGCTGTAAAACTGAATGAGTTTGGCCTGACTAGGACTGATTTTGGAAGTGATCACACATCTCATAGTTTTAAGGCTGAAACACAGGCACAAAGCCTTCCTTTAACTAAGATTTCTCTAAAAGTTTTCCTAGTCTCTACGATCTTTCTAAGATTGTTTCTGCCTGCAGACGCAGATCCACATCTGGGCTGTGGTTTACCTAGCAGCAAGGGAATGCATCAACCTGAGGAGCCTTCCCTATCTACTTCCAATTTTAATTTTATCTCTGAATAACAACAGCAAGTAATTCCCCTACTTCTAATAAAGCTGGACACAACACTACTCCATGGGCTTACTTTGTTTAACAAAATAAGTCACTATTTGATTTGATATATAAAGAATTGTAAACAATTCATCTGAAACACTCCTAAGGTATATCTAGAGTTATATTAATCCAGATCTGATTTATGTGGTGCATCTCTATTGCCTTCACTGGAGGCAAGCTAGCTCTGCCAACTAAAATTCTGTCCTGTTAACCTAAATTCTGAAGAAGGAAGAAGTTTCAAGACACAAAGCCAGTGCAAACAGATCTCAGCGCATGTCAGGCTAATGAGGCAAACAAATTGTCGGTGACAGCAGGAATGTCCTCACGCAGTGCTGGGAGATAAAAACCAGAGCCTATATTTAGAGGTTTGTGGGTACCCAGCTCAGTTCTTCCCAAGCAAGGAGCAAGATGCAACTCGTGATACCAGATTCCAATTTTAACCAAGTATGAGTATACTCGGATCAAAGATTCAACTAAAAGTATTTAGAAAGAAGTTTTACGATTGTTATTAGGATAGACACTTCGCAACCTGCAACTCTGTGCTTACAGCAGTTTGCAGATGTAATCCTTAGCACAGATTTCTGGTGTCTTGCTATACCACCCACTGACATCAGCACCCTCAGTTTATTGTGCCATTTAAATCCTGATTGCTTAGCTGGAGAATATCCTCCACCAAGCCCCTCCGGTGAGGACACCACCTTTCCTGTGCAGATTAGGTGGAAAGACAACGGCCCACAACACAAAATCCAGTCTGCACTGAAACTCATATGATTCTGGTGACATAGTTTTCCTCAGACACACAGCCTCTGAGAGCAGTTTTCCTCAGACATCCTCCTTTTCCACAGCTGGAATCAAGATCAGTTTCTGCTTTGGCTGTCTTCCCAAACTGAGCCCAGAGACATCAAACTAGAAGGGTGTTCCAGCTCATCATGGCAGTCCCCCTACGTATACTACTGAAGTCACCATGCTAGTACAACACTTAGTTGCAGAGAACCTAATTTTTGTTCACTGTAAATGGTGTACAAATGTATTTAAGCTTTCAAAAGCTCTCCCCTATTCTCCAAGATGGGACTCATACACAAGGCACAGCCTGCACCACAGAAAATATTAGAGGCAAAGAGAAATTCTGTCACTTACAAACACAGTGGGAAAAGCCTGTATCAACAAAATCTGGAATTACTTATGCCTCATTCAATACTCTCAGACAAAAACCCATAAATTAATGGGCTCCTCTAAAAACAAACCCTTCCTGTACTCCAGTAGTATACTGCAGCAGGTAAGAAGTATATAAAATGCCTTGAGATACAGAGTTAAGAGATGGCATATTAGGCAGAAGAAAAGACATTAGGATTGATTTACAGAAGTTCTGTAACCACACTTACTCTAAACATTTTTTAGCTCTGGTCCTCACTGCATCTCGCATCTCAAAATAGGCTGCAGTCTTAAGATTTAATGAGATAATAATATATAATTATTTTAAGATTTTTTTTTCTCCTTGCCTCTGTTATACTCTACAGACTACAAGTTTGAAACCTGTATTTTGTCAAGTAGAGCATGAGCTCACAGACATAACTATAGGCCTGTTTTAATACAGTACAGTGTAAAGATGATTTTTAAGTCAGAGGTGGTAGTGCCATTTCTACAGTTACCTTTGTTTGCACTGGAGCAAACACTAGATTAGCACAAATACCCCATGAATTAATTAATTAATTAAAAGTAAGTTTCTGCATGAAACACAAGGAACCCAGATAAATATTAAATCATTTGCTAAGGGAAAACAAGCCACATTGCAGGGAGAGAGAGCTACAAACACTGCTATGCCTTTCCATGACTTCTGTTCTCTTAGTGTTTCTCAGAGTTACACTGATCCTCTCAACTATGGTGCAATCAAACCAAGTAGTCATTTAATACAAAAGGGTCATGAACTAGCTGCAACTGTGCTCTGGGCTCCTTTGTCTCCTGTTAAAGAGCTAAGAAGTTTTCACAGAGCTGCTTCCTGCCAGAACTGCCAAGAAGCTGCTTTCAGCTACACATAAGGTGCTTTCCTATCCTTCTGTTCCTTGGCGTTCACCTCAGTGACTCACGAGGAAGGATTAAAGCTGTGCCCTTGAAGTTCACCGAAAGCCAGAAAGTCTCATTTTGTAAGCATAACAATCCTTTTGCAATTTCTCCAATTTGCTTCCTGTAATTGACTCTTGTTCCAAAAAACATCAGAATGTCCCCACTGGCTTGGACCCAAAAAAACATTCCTGGTCCAGGCTCAGTCACTGATCATGATGGTTAGCAGGTGCCTGGAGAGGAGAAAAAGAACAAGGCGAGCATACAGTGCAACTTAACCAGCTTAACAGTCTGTTGACTCACAGATTTTGTTTCTGTGACTAAAAGGCTTTGGAAGATTTTTCTTCTGTGAATTTGTCCAATTGCAACATCCCATAGCAATAAGTTTCATAGTTTAAGAACATGCTGCAAAGAAGTGCCTTCTTTTCAACTGATTTTCAACCTGTTATCTTCTGATTTTGTTTGCTTTGTGTCAGTTCTTAAATGGAAGGAGATTTTTTTCACCATATTTATCATCACTGTTCCACATATCATTTCAGAGACTTCTGTTACCTCCTCTTCCCCTCCAATCCTTGCCTCTCTAGGATGAAGAGTTATGGTTAATCTACCCTTGCCTTATAGTGAAAAATGTTCCATACCCTCAACCACCCTTGCCATCATTCTACAGTTTTCCTATTCAGAGCACGGTCAAGTTTGTCTCACCTAAAACACACAAAAATCTGTTTGTAACAAGTGGTGAATGACTCTCCAGTAGTTTCAGAAAGAATGCATTAGTGTGGATTTATTAAAATCACTTTTTTCAAATCCAAGGGTTTTCTCCTCCTGTGCTTATGGCAGAATCCCATGAATCCCACAACCAGTTTCTCAGGAGACAGTCACAGTTAGCCTCCCAAATCATGTCCTCACTCTGCTCTGTCTCTCCCTCATTTCCTAAAATACCATTCACACAGATCTGGTGCAAAATGGCTCTGGTGGTTCATGTGAATCCACACCCTGGTGAGGACCAAGAGAACCTTAGTTACTGCACGAACTTTGACGGTTGCTGTTTACTTGTAGGCACCTTCTTTTTGAAGACTTCTGTTATTAAAATTTAAATCTGTGATCTACAGGGATCTGATTCACAACCAAAGTCATTAAAAAGAGACTTATCTAGACTTTACTGACCTTTGTTTATGACCCATGAAGAATCACAGAAGGCTGAACCAGCTGGTGACACTACATCACTGAATCACATCTCATGTCCTAGAATCTTAGAATCACTGAGGTCGGAAAACATCCTTGATATCAAGTCCAGGTGAACAGTCTTGAAACAATAAACCTCACCAAAACTAGGACTGACAAGAAAATAACACTAAAAATATGCCTTAGCCACCAGGATATTAATACACCTATGTTGCACCAATATCAGCACTAAATGAGAGTCTACTATCACAAACTATAAAATACGTTTGCAGATTTCCAAGTGTCCAGCCAAATCCCATACCAAGCAGAGAGAGTGACTGTTCAGTTTAAGTGAGTCTTTGAACATGTTTGCAATAAATCCTGCAAGCCTTGAACTTTTATTATGGCCAGTACTTATTCCATTGATTTTACAGTCTGACTAAAATGAAGAATCCTCATGGCTGACTCAAATAACATCCTCTTAACAGGGTTTCTCAAAGAGAGGTGAAGATTACGTAAAGCAAAATAATGGACGGAAAAGTGGTGCATGACCACCTATTCATCTCCCCACTTGTGCAAGTGAAACTCAAAGATTTTCCTTAGCTTCAGGCTCATACTCGCACTTATAAAATCTTTTCCTGACAAATTCTAATCAAAACAGATGATGATGATGATAAGGAAAGACAGTTTATTTGACAGTTACTAGCCAGTAACTTAGTATCCCACAGTACTTTCTAAGCTATTCAGAATGCAAAAGATTTTAAAACAAAACACTTGGTCCAAAATCTCGCTGAAGTCTAGACCCAAGTTGCCAGCACCAATCTGTATGCACTGATTGAAGGATGATAAGCAACTTGAGAATGCCAGATATCATTAGAGATCTGGTTTTAGTATCGACATATGAATATTTCTCTAGAAATTCCTCTAGCCGCTCTGGGCCCTCTTTATATTACATTTTTACTGTTTTGTACTAAGAGATGGCAAACACACAAACTAACAAACTGGGATGGGTACAAGGATATCGAGTCCATCTCTGCTGAGCTTTAACACGGCATAATATTGCCTAAAAAAAACCAGTAGAATGGATGCTGGTTATCTCTATTTGACTGTATGTTCTAAAAAGCAAAAGGAAAATAGCACCAGCAAGAAGAAGGCAGATCAACCTAATGACATATTTAGACACAGGAAGGATGTGACAATGCCACAAAGGAGGTCACTAACACAGACAGGATTAGGGGCAGGGTTCTAACTTAAGGCTCTTGATTGTTAAGTCATTGGTACTTTGGAGACCAGCCTATCCTTTGGTAATCAGGATGAATCCATTTCATCCAACTCAGGAAAATTGCCTGGGATTATTTTGATTCAATGACCTATGTAGATAAGTGGGAAGAAGTTGTGGCAAAGAGCTGAAAGAGAGTAATAAGTTAATAGATACAAAAGGCAATGCAGAGGCAGCCATGGAAAGGACTAAAACTGAAAAAAAAAAAAAACAACCCAGAGTACCTAAAGGAAAACATAGAGATGTGTCATTAAAAAGAAGTTTTCCTTTAACTAAAACCAGAAAAGAAATAAACTGCTAAAAAATATATTTTTCATTACTTCCATCCTGAAAAATCTCGGAATTTATATTATCTTTTTTCTATTGTTTGTGCTTGGAAAAGGTCAGAATACAAAGGCAGATATGACAAACCAAGCCATCATTCAGCATCACTTCAGAGCTGACTTGCAGCTTCCCTCCAGGATCAAAGCCAACTCTCCTCAATTTCTCTCACTGAAGTTCTCCATCTATGCCAGCTGTTCTGGCAGCTGCAGTACAGGGACTTTTTACCTCTGACATTTCATTCTCAAGTGAACAAAACTGAACAGTAATTCTGTGATCCCCTCACCTGTATCCCATTTACTAGTGTACTTGAAACAGTAAATTCTCCCAGTGTAACCCTTCTGTGCACATACTGTACTTCTGTCAGCTAGGAACAACCGTGGTGCAGCTTATCAGGTGTGGTACCCCAATTCAGGCATGGCTAGAACAGAATGCCCCCTGGCCTGGACAAAGTAATTGGAGCATTTTGTTGATATGGGTACAACCCACACCCTTATCCCAAAGTGCCCAACAAATAGATAGGACCTCCACTACTTTTTTCCTCTACAACACTCATGTCTGGGCACAGACTCATTTTACTGCAGGCTACTCACTGCCCTGTAGAGTTACTTGTTGAACTTGGTATGGCAAAGAGCATCTTCCTTGCTTCCGTGTCCAGTATGTAACATAAAGGTATTATTGCAGAACAGAGACTCTATAAGGTTAGGGAAAGGTATTCCTCCTCCTTCATGCTGTTTACAATAGTGTAAAAATCTTTTTGAGACAAAACACAAGAAAAATTAAGTCACTGGCGTGTTATTGTGTAACATAGTACAGAATAGTCCCTTGAAACATAATAGGACAATATATCATGGAAAAATCCTCTGGAGAGCTAGACAAAATGCTACAGCAAGAACAGGGAGATATGTCAACAGACAGGTCGTGGATTTTAGGAAAGGCCCTTCACAGTTTGGCTTTCTGCTCACCTCACTAAGATGACAAACAAAGTCTAGAGCTTTGATCCTGTCATGAAGTGGTTTACTCAATGGTTCTTTAACCCAATAGCTGTCTAAACATTCCTAGTCAAAGCACAGCAAGGCTCCGCAGTGGGACTGCAGATTTAAAATGAGGGGTTTACAGCTGAGAGTCCCAGAATGAGAGCTCCTGCATGAAGGTCACAGGCTGAATCAATCAGCATTACTTTGTAAAGGCTGTGACTGAGAACAAGACTCCTTTTGACATGGATAGGAGAACCTGTTGCCTGCATGTGATTTGCTTACTTGCATAACAAAACAGTATTCCAAAGCAGAGTTGCCCAAAGAAAACTTGTCCTTTCTCATCCTCAAAACACTACGCATGTAAACTGGAGGACAAGGGAGCAATAACTGACTCTACCCTTCTTGCATTTTCACTTTACCAATTCCTGAGTGAAAGGTGTCTGTTATTTAAAGGCATGAGCAGCACTACAGCCATGTCACATCCTTCTGATGGACTGGAACTTTATTAGGATAGTGTTTCTTAGCCACAAGTAAACATGCACAAATTTGCAAGAGCACTTTGATTTCAGATCTAGTCTAACCAGACTGATTTCCCCAGGATTGCCAGGTTTGGTGATTTAAGGTGTCCTTGGCTACAGTTTTCCCCTAACTGTGAATGATCTACTTTGCAAATTACTTTAATGCTACAGAAAAAACAAATAAGCAAACAGACATGTGTCCTGTACTGTACATTCAGCCCTTTCCCACTCACTGCCTGATCTGCAACAGGAGACAGTCTGACCACAGTCTGTGACAGCAGATACAGCAGAGAAAATGTGACAGAAACCAATACAAAACAAACTGGAGGTTGATATGCAGACACATGGTTGAGAAACTTAGCCCAAATCTCCTGAGGCCAACGCAGCACCTTCCACACAGGTCCTTCCTTGCAATCGCCTTTCTTACAACCAGATGGAAAGCAGCAACAGCCCAACAGAAATACACCAGAAGCACACCTTCACTCATACCTCAGTTCCTCCAGCCCCTACAAAAAACTTCTCCCAGCCAAGAGATGTGTCAGAATAGAGATCGATTTGAACAGAGATTTTGTTTCAGACACAGACAAACCTTTCTCAGAATCTACAGATCTTGCAGTTCACCACTTACCTATCCAGAGTGTCCTGGGGCACTTTAGTCCCTCCAGCTCTGCTGTTGACACTGGCATTCTTGTTGGCTGTCATGGTCATTTCTGCTTTCTAGAAATGTGGATACCTGTGAGAAGAAAAAAATTAAGCTTCAACAAGCCCAAATGACAATTAGCTGCTAGAACTGCTATGCTGTGTAAAGGCAGAACTCCAGGATGCTTTTCATTCTATAAAATGCAGTCAGTCTGTTTATGATCCTGATAAACTAAACCTTATCTCTCTTCTGCTGCTCTTTCATGTCCACAGCCAAGTTTATTAGAGGCCAGCGCTAAAAAGGGAAATATCTTATGGGAATTAGGTGTGTGCATCAGATTCTGACCTGGCTAGTGAACAGAGCTTGATACCAATTCACAAAATATCAGAGGTTTGGTGTGGTCCTTCCATCCATCAGTGTATGTGGAGAACCCAGTAATGACTGATGTTTTGGCCACACAAAAGCTATTCCAAGGAATGAAAAAAACTTTCTCAATTTTAAAATGCAGCTCTATTATGGAAATATTTTCTAATAATGAAATTTATTCAATAGTGGATTTGTTGAATATAATTTTCAAATCTGCTTGTGGTGTGAAAGTATCACAAATGGTTTTCTCTGATGGACTCAGGATTCTTTAAGTAAAACTGTATTAGAACACTTTTAAAACCTCAGGTAATATAATGAAACATTAGCAATGCCTAGCTATTTTTTAGTAATATGGTAATCTCAAAAGTTGTAGATTTAATTTCAGCCCTGTATATTCAGTTAAGTGCCCACAAGATGGGTCTTACTTCTTGACATTGCTGTACTTTGGCAAAGGAGCAGCCCAGTACCATGATTTATTTTGCTTTCATCCCATTATCTTAAATAGGAATGTCATTCTGTGACTGAAGCAAGAATATGATGATATGGATATAGGACAGGATGTAATCCCAAGGATGCAAAAGTGATATTCCCCAACATCATGCTCCTCTGTTGACTGTATCCCATGTTTCTCTGGCGCAGAGCACAGCTCTTAGTGGCCATTTCCTCTGTCACTAATCTCTTGAGAAATATTCTGCAAAATGAGGGAGGAAGGTATTTTCACGTCATGATAAGATTTCTAAAATGCCAACAGAGTCCCTTGAGAAAGAAATAGAATAGCACTTATTCCATCTGATGCTAAAGGAGTCATTTATCCAGGATTCTGTAGTCCTGCTGGCACCACTCTGGGTGGTTTCTGAGATGCTGCGTAGTTTATAAACTAAAATATCTACCATGGTTTACAGCACTGCCACCCAGGGTCTGACCAGAGCTACCATTTTTTTACGACCATTAATGGCATAGCTAATGCAAAAATAAGGAGTGTTACGAAACTTCTTGTTTACTCAAACTCACAGTAAGTCCAGACTGCTGGAGAAGCCACTGTAATGTGATGCTGAAAAGCAAGCTGGGAACTGACAACACACAAAAATCCCTGTACTAACAAAGCCATTGCAGTGAAGGGACATTCTCTAAACCACTTCATTCCGAACAAATACAGTCAGAAAATCTCCTGCAGATTGCAGCTCAAGAGGCAATCATGCTGACCACAGACTCCAGGTCTACTTGTCCTTCTCCAATGTCTTGTATCAATTTTCACAGATTAACTGGAGATTTTTTTTTCCCCAGTTGGTAACATTTTTTTCTACACTGAAGCTCCCCAAATTCCTCCAGCGTCTCACTGTTATTGTTAGTGTTACATTATCAAGATAACAGGACTGTTACAGAACTGCCTGTTCCGACTGGAAAAGGAATTGCTTGGGACAAGAAGGAAGCCTGCTGATGCTGGCCAAGCTTTCTAGGACTGTACATTCCACAGGGAGCAGGCAGTTTTTTCAATGTTTTCCACTCACTTTCCACTTCAATACTTTTACAGCGTTAAATCTGTCTAAATCGCATATTAAAAATTCCTATGAGAAAAATCAGAGACCTAAATGTGGCATAAGGAAAATAATAACTGCTAGCATGTATGCTTTACATTAATTTTCCAAGATTTCCTTTTCTGTGCAAGACAAAAATGAGCTCAAGAAACCCTCAAAAAATGGGATACCAACCAACATATTAAAAAAAAAAGTGCTTTTACGTAGTTGTTGTTTTTTAAGAGTCCACTTTTTCCATACCCAAAATTCAATTAAAAAAAAAAAAAAGTACGTCAAAGTTTGATAAATATCATTGCGGTCAATATTTAAAAGAAATTATTAATTAAACCTCACATTTCAAAGCTACACTTACATGTCAAATAGGCCAAATTGATTTGCTTTCAGCAAAAGAGGAATTGAATTCTAGAAGACAATTGCACAAGATATTTCAAATTTAGTGAGATAAGCATACTTCTTCCCATGCAGTTGAGACTCCAGCATATATGGTGACATCAGAAGACTTTTGCATGTAATTTTTCTTTAATGCTTATTTTGGATTAATATTTTACTGCAGGTGATCCTGGTATCATCCCAGGATATGCAGTGAAAATGCAAACAACCTGAATATGGCAGAAAAGTATTTAATCAACAATTTACAGAGATGCCTGGAAGCAAGGGCTTATAACAACACCATCCCCCTCCTCCCCAAGAAAAAAACCCCAATACACCCACCACTCCCCCCCCCCCAAAAAAAAACAAAACAAAACAAAACAAAAACAAAGAAAAGAAACCTAAACTAAATTTTATGGTCATGTAGCAAGTTATTGTAGAGTCTTCAAATGAGTGGGACAGCCCTGCAAGATCATTGAATTATTGTATGGATAGAATCACATCCCTTGAGCTTGGGTAAGAACGTTCTTCAATACAGTGTTTGCAAATTATTCTTCACAAAGCAATGAAAACCAAAATCTCTCAAGTGTTGTGACATACTGTTAAAACATATCCAAAAGTAGTCATGTCACACAGATTCCACATTGCCTAGTAAACCATCTAACTACATTTGCTAATACAACAGAACTCTTCATTTTTAGACGAAGTTTAAGGAATTCCTCTGAATCCCTTATGTAGCCATAGTTTGTGCTTTACTCCAGACATGGTCTCGCTGATTTCACTGGGGCAGCTCTCAAACTGGCAATTTAATGAGCCTAGATGGTAAAATCTGGGCAATCTTCCATTATTACATCAATTTTGCCTAAAACTTCCACAAACCATTTATCAGGATCAAAAGGTAAAGATGACAGTTAAATACAAAAATATGTGTGATGACAACATGGGATCTGCTGCTCAAGCCAGTCAGGGTTCAGCATCCTGACTGAAAATGGCTGCTACAATGCAGGTATTTCCTCACAGATTTTTGTCATTGCAGGAAGCCCCAGTGACAGAATAATCCTTATGAACCATCTGCCCTGTTCCTAACAGTAGCCTTATATTTTTAAAATTAAAGTATGGGCTGGAGCTCTTTTATGGACAGATGAGGCACTGAGAGCCATCACACTTTGGGCTAATGAACCTTAAGGCAACACTGAATCTCTAACTCCATTAAAAAATGTTAGCAGGGAAGGGGTAAATCCTATGCTCCTCTCCACTGCAGTTTAAGATTATTCTTATGTTCCTAAAGCACCCCAGCACTTTGGAAGCACCCATTCTTAGTCCCACTACAGTGCAAGTGAATGGCAGTGAGGCTTTGAGCAAGCACCTGAAAAGTCAAAGCAACCAAGAGTGCTTTATTCACCCTTTATATCCTTCCAAGGTCTCAAGAAAACCTTCCGCTTTCTAATACACACTGCATCCATCACTTAACACGTTGCAAACTGACTCCCTCACCTTCCATCTCCTGTGGAAGGTGAATAACATTGAACCTGGTTACTCATGTCTAGGCTCAGATGTCTTAAGCAGGGTCTATACAGAGTGTCTCAGATCAACATGTTTTAGGAGAAAACATTTTCATAATTTGAATCATGACATCTTCCATTCTGTTAACGTAACAGGAGCAGAAAGGGACTTTCCAATCGCAATTTATTCAGTTCAACAGACATGTATGGGTTTTGTTTGTTTGTTTCTTGTTTTGCTGGTTTTAGTGCTGTGCTCAACATCCCTTCCTATCCACGGGGCCCTGGAGACAGGAATGCATAACAGGGAAGAACTACAAGCTTTTAAAACAAACTCATGTTTTGAAAAAGTGCTTTATAATAAATACAAGCTCTCAGAAATATATTAGTAATAATTGATTTGGTCTACATACTTTTCTCTTAAGAGTAGCAGCAACAGAACATCTCTAGGCATTGAGAAGTTAGCTTAGCATGTTAATACGCTTTTCTGAGTGCTTTAGGTGGCAGAAAACCACATTTCAAGGGGTGCTGTATAGCTAAGCTTTTGTTTAGGAGTCACAGCTTGCTTTGTGGCAATTTGCCTGCTCCCTTCCAGTAAAACAGACAATGATGCCCTCCCAGAACAACGTCAGTTCTGATGAACTGGAAAGTCCAATAATATTTTTAAAGATTCCTGCCTTAAGAGGGAGTCTGTAGAGACTCCAAAGAACAGTGTTACATGCTTTTATCAGGCATACCTGCTCTGTAAGTTGTGCCACTGTAAGGTTAGCCACCCATTGCCATCCAAACCGAAACAAAGAGGTAAAGGATCTGCTCAGCAAGGACTTGGAGTGGAGATACTCAGAAAGAATAAATTCAACTATTTCATCCCAAGTTTAGTCTTCGCAGCACACAGACTATGATGACACCAACACACTTCTTAAAACATGAGCAGTGGCTGCCTTCAGGGTGAGTCCTCAATGCTGGAAAAACAGACCTCATGCCATCAGCAGTGCTATTACTTCATTTATCTTCCATGGAGCTTGTTTTTTTTCCCCCTTGAATTAAAAATGGACAATACCTGGTTGAAAGAACAGACCTCACTTGAAACACATCACAGTCCAAAGGTAAAAATTCATCACTAAGCTCCTCTATTACCCTTAGCACTGCTGGGGCAACCACAGCTTCCAAATGAAAGGGAAACAACATGAAAATCAAAGAAACCAGTGCTACTGTTCATTTGCATTCATCTTTTATGAAGGGATTTTCACAAATACTGGGTGTGACCATGCTTCTCAGCTTATGGAGGTCACTGTATTTGAAAAACTTCTAAATGTAATTACAAGAACTCTCTGGCACTTAGGAAGTTTGCTTTGCCTTACTTGCTTCAGTATTAAAAAGTACCAATAAGGTTTTGTCTGTACTTTGCTCTCTTACATTACTGGAATTATATCTCAGCTGAAAGAAGCTGGACAGAATCCAGCTTTTGGACTGAATCCTTCTTCCTTTCTGCATACAGGAGAGACAGAATGATTTGTCCCACATCTAGTACAGCAACCACCAGCCATTTTCACCTGGGTACTAGCCCATACTAGGCTTCCTTCCAGCCGAGATAAATTACAGCTATTGCTGTACCAGCAGGGAAGTAACTTCACTGTGACTTCTACCAACTCATTTGTGCTAAATGAGTGCTTAAAGAGCTCTCACTGAATACAGCAAGTACCCATCTATTAACAAATCAAACTGGATTAAACTGAAGGCTCCTTTAAAAGGGACTGATCCCCAAGGAAGCAAGGAGACATTAACAGAAAACATACATCTCCTACTGAATCAGAAGTCACTCTTTCCCTGTGTAGGTTGAAGAAAAGGTATGGTTTTTAAAAAATACTTAAACTTCAAACAGTCAATGTATCTGAATTTGAGACATGAGGGTAGAAAGATTTTATAACACCACACATTCTCACCCCATCACTCATACAGCTATCTCTTTCAGGGAGCCCATTCACCTGAAAACCATCTGAGCTTTTTTCTTTGCCTAAGGCTGATTTTCAGTCTTTCATTCAGATTATTCTGGACTGCCAGGAAAACACGCCTTAAAAATTGTTTCAAAACACGTTACTTGACACTAAATTTGTGTGCTTTCCCTTTAAGACAAATCTTTCTGATTGTGGGCAGCACTCTAAATGTTACATATTCCTATAGTATATAAAATACTATTTTAGACTTGCAAACACACCAGTTATTTTTGCTTTCAATTTTTTGAGAGCAAAAAGAGAAAAAAAAAGGAAAAAACATTCAGCAAGACATCTTCTGTCTTGGATAGCATGGATGGCTGACATGAATGCAGCAGAAACTCATATATTTCATGTAAGAAAAACTCTTAGATTTCATACACCGGAAGTTGGATTTACATGCAAAACATCTACATTACTCTCCCATGGCTTCAGCAAGACAAAAATATGTGGTGAACCTCAGATGTGGATCACTTTACTACGAAAAGGTGTCTCCTGGTTTCCTTCTACTGTGCTTCGGTGTCAGTCACAACCTGCTAAGTCCTCTCAACAAACCCTGTAATAAACTGATTTGTTGAAAGCCCTTAGTAATCCTGTTTTGCAATGAAGACTTAGAACAAAATGATCAGAGGCCTCTATATTTTTCCACTTGCAATACAAACACAATGACCAGACATCACTATGAAAACAGCCTACTTGGAAACTGTGCCCAACATATATCACAATTCCTTGCAATTATTCTTCCTTTGTTCCTTCCCTTCATCCTCAGGATTTTTGCATAAAATCACTCATTCAAGTCTCAGGAGCTCCCCTGCTCTTGTTGCTTATTCCTCACTGAAGTCACAGTCCTCTAGAAAGGAACACCAACATCATTTGCACAGTAATGAACTGTTTCTTGTGATGCAAAAACCAAATTATAAATTTGCTAAGGAAGAGAGTAGGTTAGTTTTAACTAACCTAACCCTTAACCTAATCCAGCTTCCAGTTTACGAAGAAAGATTCTTTTCCATTACTGTTTTTTGTGTCACAAAGTATATGATAAATGAGAAAATAGAATGTCTTCTGGTATTTCCCATAGGGTGTTACCAGTCCCTAAAAACATTCCAATGCAATTCAAAGCACAGTTCAGGGGACACACTGCCTGGGAGCACACACTGTGGGGTAAACACAGAGTGGACAAACCAAGATGAAAGTCATAGTAAGTCTTAAAAGGAACCTCCCTGTTGAGCTGACAACGATAACTGAATCTTCATCACCCCAAGGCTGTCTCACAAAGTCTGCTGGACAACTGAGAAACATCCTGGCTCTGCAGCTGCTGTAGGCTTTGATTTGTAAGAGCAAAACAAAGGTCACAGCTATAACACAGAGCAAGATGCTGTGCCAGTGCTGTGAGCACACCTCCCTTCCTGCCTGCCAGGCACACGTAGCTCCACTCAGAACACTGCTAACGTGCAAACTGCAAAGCTATTAGCAGTTATACGTCTTGTGTAACGTTTTAATGAGACATGATGGGAGGAAGGGGAATCTTGATGCAGCTGCATACAGACTTGAGAGAGAGAGAGATTCAGACTTCATTTTGCCATACATTTCTTATGAGTCACTGAGTTATGCCAATTGAGCTATTCCCTGACTACTACTGTGTATGGACATCTTTTCTAGAAGCAAGCTGTGCTACCCAGAAACACCTGAAGTACACTCTGTTATACAGAGGGTGGCTTAACAAGATTTCTATTATAGTGCACTTTAAACGTGATTTAACTTTCCAGGGTAGACAAATTACCTTCATTTTCATCCACTGATTTGTACTCCGTGAAGTAGAAACATGTCAGAGCTTGTCTGTGTGCAGAGGAGAATTGACAGCATTTTAAATATCCCACATGAATCTCCATACAGATGTTCTTAGTACGTTTAGAGTGGGAACTGGCCTCGTAGAAGAGCATGCTTAGAAGTTAGAATATAGTCATAATTTGACTTCCCATTGCCTGTACAAACAGACCCTTGAGCTTCTTCTCCCATGCCCCAAGTGACAGCAGTGAAGCTGACACTCACAGAGCTTGAAAACTCTCAAAATAGCCATCACAATTGCAGTTGCAAAATGAAAGGTGTGGAAAATACATTCTACAGCAGCAGTAGATCACCTTTGAATACCAGTGGTGGCACTATGAACCTCCTAGCTGGATCACTGTGTGCTAGTAATTGTGTTACTGCTCTGAGTCAGTGTCTCCCAGAAGCAGGGATGATACCCAAGCTGTCGGTGCTAACACTTCCAGTTAAGCAATTATTAATTTGCATGGACTGTCTCAATATGATGATATAAAAGCATCCTGGGAGGATGAGGTATGGGCTGGAGACCTCATGGATGTAAGTAAAAAAATATTGGCCAAAGCTGTCTTGGCTTGCACAAAGATATGACAACAACTTTGGGTCTGTCTCCTTAGCTCTTGGCAGTTACCCAGAGAATCTGTAGAAAGGCACAGAGAAGATATTAATTCCCCTCTATCCAAAGTACATCCAGAAGTGACCCTGGACACAGGCATTAACAGCAACAAATGGGATGGCAATTAAGCCTGTTGTTTGTGCAAGAACCTTTCAGGAGAGGTATCTGTTTACATTTAGAAATTATGTTCTTGCGCTTAAAGCAACATCTGCAGGATACAAGAACTCTGAGCTGTGTTTGAGCTCTGACGTGAATTTCTTTAGCAGTCTTAGGAAACCTGATTAGAGGTGAGATCCTTAAATTCAGTGACAGAGAGTAAAGAACATCACCCATATTCTGGCATTGGGTTGAAAGGCCCATTTTCCCAAAGCTGCTCCTATTTTTCCTACTCCACAAGTCTATGGCTTGATATGTTCAAATATCACTGGTCTGCTCAGGGTAGTGGTATGGACCAGGAGTCATTTTATGACTTAGCTGACACACAAACATTGAGGACCTGTTGTTTACTAACATGATTCTCCACAAAGAGGGTAGAGTCCAGACATGGGACCATCACCACTGGTAAGCACATCAGCAACAGAGACAACAAGCCATTGCTCACCAGCTCCTGCAGTCACCAAAACCACCCTCTTCTGCCTCCTATGGCTGCCTTCCTAAAAACTGGGGCAAGGAGAACCTGTCTCATGCACTGCGGTTTCCTGATTCAGATTCCCCTCGTGTCTATGAACATCTTGGCTACTGCCTCCCTCTCCTTCAAACCCTACATGTTGCAAGCCAAAACAAACAAACCCAAGCCCCCTGTGCTTCCTGGATAATAAATTGCAATGTGAGCAGCCTGACTCAGAGGGTGCAGTCCATGCCCTGCCTGCCTAAGTTGCACCTCCCACCTCAGACAACTGAACGCAGCTATGGGTGAGAAGCACGGATCCAACAGATGAGTGAACCCCAAGCTTCCTCCTAACTGTGCCACTGAAACAGAGAATGCATTCTAAAGAAGGAACAGAAAGAAAGGGTGAGGTCCAGACAAATATTAGGCGAGTTGAGGACTGGTAGAACAAAGGTGAGATGAAGGGTAGCTAACATAATATGAGAAAAACACAGGTAGGAGACTAGACAGTTAAGAGATTTTTTTTAAAAAGATAAAAAGTCAATAAGAAACCACAGGTGGGAAGAGAAATACACTCCCATTCTTCCCCTCCGTGCTAGGAACACACTCTGTGTCCCCGAGAGAACACAGTCCATCTTTCATCATGCCAAGGGATGCTTTCATTCCACAGTTAAAATCTTCCTTTGAATTTTCCCGAAGATACTTCAAGAAAAAAGGATCTGCAATACTGTGGGAACCTGACACGAGACTTCACCACGAAAGACAGAAATTCCTGAAGTCCTGCAAAGAAGGTGCAAGTCCACAATAGTGAGGACTGTCTAAACTCTGTGTAGCTGCTCATTTGATACATAAGCCCAAACTAAGTTTTTGAATTTAGATGGGGAGAAGCCTCATTCCCCATGCACATACAGCCCTGCAGTGACTGCAGGAGACTAGCAGTTCCCAGAGTCCTGCAGTTTCCTTACAGAATTGGTTCAGGGGAGAAAAGTGGAGGGGGGTGAAGAGAGGAGAGGAAAAAGAACTGAGAGAATACTGGCAGCTGTGCCAGAATGACAACAGCAAACTAAGCACAGCAAACTACTTCTTATTCCCTTTGTTAACAAAAATTATAGTAGCCATAGTAACAGAAAGAGGGGCAGGGAGCAAAAAAGACTGAGACTTTTTAAAATCCCCAAAGAACACAGCTTTCTAATATGGAAAAATCAAGATTTATTGCACCAGCAGCTCCAACAAGGCAGGGCTATGGTAGTGCACGATGGTTTCAATTAAAGACACCAATCATTAACCAGTACAGCTGGGCTTAGTAGCTGGCAGACAACATCATCTCTTCCAGTGACCCACAATTTCTTCAGAGACTGAACTAGCTTCTCTTGCTGTGTGACATGTCCTTCAGTCCCATTTTACCTCGTATTCTCTGTCAAGCCCTGCGATAGCAGGGACTCATGTCACTGCTCAGCACAGAAAACTCCTGTGCTCAAGTCTTTGCTCACATATCCCTTGCCAGCCACCACACAACGGTATCTCCACGGACTCTGCCTGTGGCACTGCACACTCAGCAAGTATCTCAGAAAGAAAAGCATTTCAGTTCCCTGCTGCCCGTGTGTATTTTGCTTCTCGAATACACACACTTGCAGGCTCAAAGAGGGGAGGAATGTCTGGCACTTCTGTGGTGACCATCTGGCAGAAGCACCGCTCCATTTTCTGGCAACTTGACCAGGGTCTTAGAACAATTATTTCAGTTCCTGATTCAAGCACTGGAGACAGAAGATCAAGTTACATTTCTCTCCAGCCATCAACACTAATTCAGTTTTCACTAAGTCAGACTTGCTGGAATTTTACTCTTCCACACTAAAACAAAAAAAAAAAACAAAAAAAAAAAAAAGAAAGTGTGAATCTACACTGAAAATCCATTAGAAGAATTTCAAGAGTTTCCCTTCACAGATGTATAAAACACCAATAAGATGCAACAGAGAATGAGCTGTTTCTTCCTAGAAAGGATATTTTTATAGAATAAAATGACAAACTGAATCTATTGCAGATAAAATGGTACTGTGATACCCACTGGCTTTGTAAGTACCCTGTAAATAAGCTTTCTTCCCTTACTATGACAAGCTGATTGTGAGTTTGAAGAGAGCGTCTTCCCAGCCGTCGCTCAGGCACAGGTGCATGCAGCCGTCAGAAGAGGCATTTTTCCCAAGAAAAGAGTTCAGTTCCCACAGCACTGACCTTTGTCATCTGCATGAAAGGAAAGTTTCAACAAGCTACCACAAGGAAAAGTGTTATAAATCACCTTTCATCAGGCCTCCAACCACTAGCCAGCAAAACAACTGGAAACACTTAAACCTGTTTTAACATTCCTTGTAGCAGGAGGCAGCGGAACACCTTCCTGCCCACCCGCAGGAGCTGATTGCAGCCACTGAACTGCTACGGACTGTGCCTCCTGCCAATGGAGAGCCTCTGTTGAGGCTTCCTGGAACAACAGCCATTCCCAGAACAGCTAGGAAAACAAGGCAGCAGCCACAGAAACCCCAGCTCTGTTCCCACATACGCTGCATTCGGAGAAGCAGAAGGGAGAGAGGGGGTTTCTGACAGGCGTAAAAACAAATCCACAAACAAACCGTGAATGACAAAGATATTTTAAACCTTTTCAGGCTGTGAGATGGTATTTGATGATTTGAAAAAGCTTCTCCTCTTCCCTTTTATGAGAATGATTTACATATTGCTGCATACATGACATGTTGGAGATCTCTCAAGAGACCAGCCACTGTTCCAAAGAACTTACACTTCTATGATAGGAATTTCACAAATGAGGGCACTAACTATCTTCCCAGATGCAGGCTTGAATAGAACCACTGTATTGGTGAGTTCTGCTGCAGGAACAATCTTTCTTCACAGTCCTCAGGGCAGGAGTAAACCTGACTCAGAGCAGTGTTACAGACTGAACCGCTTCGTTTCCTGGCTGGAGACGACCAAGACCCCCTGGAGCTCTCAGACCAGCACTGAGGCCCTCGTGATCCTGTGCCCTTCCATTCAGCTGGAGGTGTCCAGGAATAACAAGTGAGCCCCATCACCGAGACCCCATCACATGGCGTGATGCACACTGCTCCCGTGGGTGATCCAGGCTTCCCAAATCCCGCTTCTCTGCTCCCACTGCAAGTCTTAACATCTGTCATGCCAGAGAGGGCACAGGAGAACACAGCCTCAAAAAAAAAACCATGATACCATGCCCTTCCATCCAGCTGGATATGTCCAGAAATAACAAGTAGCCAGCGCATGCCAAAACAGGGTCCTCTTTCTTGTTTCCAGATTGGCTGCAGTGCTGTAATGTCCTACCACTTATGTTTAACAATATTAAAACATGTAACATGAACTGGAAATATTTGTATGAAAAGATTAATTTTATCCAGATAGTATTTGGAGTGTCACTTCGGCACCAGCATTTCTATCCAAAGTTTTAGCACTAGTGCTCCTACTTTAACTCAATTCAAAAGTGTAAGTAAAATATAATTTAATAACAATTTGATTTTGCAATGATCTCATTGAAAAGGCATATCCAGTATTGCCCTTGCAACACAGAAATGGCCACAAGATAAGCCCGAGGGACACAGATTAACAGATACAATTTCAGTCTCTTCTCCCTTACAGGGAATGTTTTGGCCTCTTGCCAGGCAGAGCATTCCATACACAGTAGGGTAAATTTGGTATAGCACCCATATGGAAATATCTTCTTCACAACAAGGCCAGGGTGTAAAATCTATTATCTGAACACACATGCTCTTTCCACAAGTGCCTACACGAGAGCCTACAGCAAAGTTTGACTCAAACTTTCCCCATCTCGTGGGAGTCCATATTTGAGCAAACTTTCAAATGGCAGCATCACGTGCCCTGGCACTGAAGCTAGCAATCATCTTTCTTTCCTTCTTTCTTATGGATTTAAGTTGAACACAGCAGAGGTCCAATTTGGATCTGCTCCCTATACAAAAACATTTTTATTATCTCTTAAAATGTGATTATCTCGTAAGAGTAACTCTGCATCATCCTGACCTTTGGAATTATATCTGTCTACTCACAACAAAAATGTCAAAGCAAAAAATGGTATGATCAATTATAACATACAAGTTCACTTAGCAAAAGGGCAAACTGGAATTCTACTCTGCTTTCATACAGTGTATGTATGGACTCTAGTTTCCAACACTCCTTTGCTGCCGTTCATAGAGGATGATACCAGAGCTGAAACTGCACCTCCCACTTCTCTCCTGCCTCCTTCACTGTTCTCCTTCAGTTCAGTTGGAAGCACACTCAGCTTTCCAACAGCAGTAAGCGGAGAATTGAAAATGTGCATCTGCAAATGGACAAACTATTACAGATACGTAGGTGCAGTTATGCACAATTATGTATGTATAATACTGCACACACAATTCAATAATAAACTTCACGAACCTTTGTCTTTCAGTAAGTAAATTAAGTAGAATAAAGTACACACACAGACTATATAAACAATGCTTTCCTACTAAGAATTCCATCGTTGTAAAACAAATACAGCCTTTGAGGCTTATAAAATATATTACGCAAAAACTCTTCAGTGTCAGCTTCATGTGAATGTATTTTTTTCCCCTGGGCTTGATTAATAAACAAAGCTAAACATTGAAGATAGATATTAAACAGTTTTGTCCGGGATGAAGTCTGCATTGCCAAATTCCACATGGTTTCCACTTGATACGATGAACTTGGCCACAGTTCATTCAAAATTCAGTCCTAGTCCTCCAAAAGGTAGACAAACACCTGTGCAACTTCTCGTGATTCCAGGAAGGTGATTTGTATTACAGAGACAGATACAGTTGTACCCGTGCCTAGCACACAGTGGGCAAAAGCTGCCTAACAGTACATTTCACCCTTCTGGAACAAAATAAGTGCCTTTTGCAACTCCAAAGGGGTAATGATTTATGCGATTATGAATCCACTTCAAATATTATTTTTTTTTACTATCTACTCATCTGATGATTTGGGATGGCAATATTTTACCTGATAATTTGCCTTTAAATTTGTAGGTGTTATAAATGCACCAGCATTCACAAGTTCCTTCAGAGCATGAATTCCTGAAGTTTCCTGATGGAATAACTGTCTCTCTCTTCTAGTATGTGCCTAATATCTGAGCTCCTACCTTCTTTGCCCCAGAAAAATCTGCTCCTGTATAACCTGAAGAAAAATGCCTGCTGAGACATCCACATACAACATGCAAGAGTCATGCTAAGGCTCCTTCTTCTGATCCTAGACACTCAAAGGATGTGAAAAACATGAAATTCACTTTAGCCGATTCTTCACAGCAGCTATATTACAGATCTTCACCTGTGATATGTAAAGAAAATACATGTGTGAAGATAGGTTGGAGTTTGAGAGTTTTTTCTCAAACTGCAGTTTAATTTTACAGCAATTTCAAGGTATTATCTCTGCTATTTCAGACAGCTGCATTTTCTTAACCTTTTGACCAATCTTTCCATTAAAAAGCCAGTATATCTGGAGTTTCCGTAGTGATAAATTTATCTCATACTGTAGCTGCACCACCGAAACAACAAGCAATGGCTCCATTCAGTTCTCACAGAAGCAGATTTTGGCCTTTCCAGTTCTAATGAGAAAGCTGGAGCTACAACACAAAAAATGAGAACTCTGGTAATGCAACCACACCCCACTCAGATTCTGCTCTGTGCCCCATGTCCCCACCCACAGACACACAGAGGAATACCAGCTGTTGAAGCTTTGCAGATGGCAAGTCAAATACTGTGCCGTTTTGGACTTTCTCCTCAAAGGATCATTCCACATGGCTTCTTTTATAGGATCAGGATTTCTTTTCTTGGGGGGGATGGATGTTTGGGCATGGAAAATATCTGTGAGCATGAACAATGGGCAAATAGCATTTATAAACTGAAATAAAGTCTTTCAGTTTGTGGAAACAGCTGGAGGGAGGAAAGAATCTTATGAATAACATAGCTGAAACTGAACAGGCTGTTGACAGTGAGTTCTTTCAGATGCTAACTATGGCTACACTCTTAGATGACAGTACAACACTTAAATCTGCAACGAAAGAAGATTCAGTGCACAATGATGCATTCATTTTCAGCGCTATGTGAGAGGTACACAATGTCTGTGCCAACATAGAGATGCTCCCCAACAGGAAAGAGAAGGTCCCCCTAAAGGAAACACACACTATTTAGTCATGGAGTCGCTGACACAAACAGTACAGTCTCCATGTGGGACTACACCAAGGAAGCTTTGCAAAGAACCAACTGGACCTTCTGTGCAGGAATTACAGCCTGGTCTGAACAACTCAGAGGCGAGTACAGCAGCTTGGCATTGAGGGAACGCACGTGGGCTCACATCTGCCAACAGGTGAAACAGAGCCAGACTTCTACTTGCTCTGACCTCTCACTGCTCCTGCTTTTATCTCCTCCCCACTCATATGATTTGGTGGATAGCATCCATTCTTCTCATGCTTCTCCCAGACACCACTGCTGCAGGCACCTCCCAAACACTGCCTTCACACGATTCTCAGCAACGCATAACAGAAGTCTTATTCCCATGCCCAGCAATGGTTTGTGTACTCAGGAGCTCAAGTACCATTGAAAGTCAATATCATGCAACTGTGTGAGTCATTTAGGTGCTTTTGGAAAGGTGAATCACCCTCAACACAGCCAATATAAACTGGAGGTTATTTCCTTTAAGCAGGAAATTCATTCAACACAAAAGTATTAAGTTCAGCTGGCAGTCCAAGGGATACCTGCACAGGCACCTTCAAGGGAACATCTGCTGAGCTTCATGTTTCTCAAAAGGTATTTTTCACTCCTACCTCACAAAACGAGGCTTTCAGGTAGCAAGACAGAATCATATTTCTTACAAGAAACAAGAGGGAGACTTCGAGTGTATGTGATTCAATACAGCACATTTTCAGTACAGCATCTTTTCAGATTAACTCCACAAGGGAACACCCAATGAAAACAGACAGAAAACACAGAGGCAAAATTCCACATGAGGAAACACCTTAAAATCTCTTTAAATGTATGACAGATATCTTTCAAAGCACTGTCAACAAGGTACTTTACCCATGGCTACGGCGAAGCAGATGTATTTTAAGAAATATTTTTCTTTTTACATTGGAAGAAATAAAAGCTATTTGTCAGCTAAATCTTTTCCTTCAAAGCTTCCCTACTTCAGCCAAGCCCCATTATTCATTATGCTGTTAGACAAGATGGCTTTGATGTCAATAGATCATACCAAAGATTTAAGACAGTAAGCTGCGTGAAAAATTCAGTGGCAAGTTCAAGGTAAGCCCAGGTAAAAAGTGTTTATTCAGTTCTAATTTAGTCAAAATTTTACTTGTTTCACATAAAGCCAATAAGTTTATCAACTTTTGATTGTTATTTTATCTAGCACTGTCTAGATTGCTATTTATCTAGCAGATAGTGCAAAACCTCTCTCTTGTTACTACTATTGCCTGACTTGTCCTGTCACCTGGAAACTCAACTCTCTAAGGGGAAACAAAGACTAAATTAGAAATACTCTTCTCTGTAAAGGGGCTGTACAGAAGGCACTTTACTTCTGTAGTCAAGTTTAAGGTTACAGGTTCATGTCTCAGAAATCAACAGCTACAAGGACAAAGACGGGCAAAGGGCATAGTCAGAAGTATAGAAAAATACCTGCCCTGGGAGCTGGGAACTCCTTGATTTTTAATTTACAGATTGTGCCCACTAATAAAGCTGTTAGCCCAAAAGCTCAGTGAAATCAGCTTACTCAAAAATCAAGCATTTTAGTCTGCCTGCACAGTTAAATCAAAATTAGAAGGAGCATTTCTATTATTTTTTTCCAGTGAAAAATAATACTACTGGAAGTAGTAGTAGGAAAGGTACACTGTCTCAACACCTACTTGACAATAAGGTTCTCACAAAATATAGGTTTTGTGCCAATATTCCCAAAGAACCTTTATTCCTGAAATCCACAGAGTTCTGTCTGAATCATTATGGACCTCTGTTGCTTCCACATGGAATCAAAGGGAATTCAGGTATCTGGACTTAAGGCCACTGTATTTTAGTCTGAACCTTATTTCCAGACTCGCTTTAAATAGCACCAGTGAGTTCTACAAGGTGGGAAAAAGCAAAAACAAACAAACAAACAAACAATCAAACCCACACACAAGGAACTGAGAAGAGGAAAAGAAATGTTAAATTTGAATGAAGGGTTCTCCCAAGGCCCTGTTCAGACTGGTCAAGCAATTTGAGTTGTCTTCCTAGCCGACAAGTGGGGTCTCATTATATGTCCTCGTTCAGGGCTGTGGGGAGATGGATGAAAGGTTCCAAACAGGTGTATGGAGCCAGGGGAGGTGAGGCAGGGTCTTCCCAAGGATACATTATGAGTGAAGATAGCCATGGCTGTTTTGTACAGTCACAGCAGACAGGCAGGAAGCTTATCAGGCTTAGAACCCAAAAGACATCACAGACAACTTCAAAGTGACAATCTAAAACAAGGTCCTACTCTCTGTACAATCTGCTGATAGTTTGTCAGTGCCCTTAGTCTCAGTTTCTTCCCACCATTCTCCCTAAAGCACCCAGTAATCCCTCAGAACTTCCTTAGAACTTCACCATAGGGGGTGAAAACTGAAGTTCTCTTCAGGCACCATAAAGAACAAAGAAACCCACACCTCCTCTATCAGACGGTGAACGGATCCCTTAAGAACTAGTTTCAGCAGAAACTATGATTAAAGTTCTTGTGGAAAATATTCAAGTAATGGTTTATGGAGAGAAAAGCCTTTAAAAAACCCCAAAACACAAACATGTTAATGGTTCCATTAAGAAACAAAAAACAGAAACATACGGACAAATAACTCTTTAAACTAATGCTATGGCAACAACAAAAATTTAAAACATCACTTAGAAGAGAGGGTAGGAGTCTGGGTCAAATCCATTTATTAAGAGAACATTCTTGAGAACAGTTCACAAGCATGTTGGTACTACTAATTTATCTCAATTGTGTTACAACTTTCAAAGCATCAGTAGAAGACTTGCAACATCCATTCCCCACTTTGTTGCCTGCACACATTCTTACCAGTAAGGGCTATTAAAAGAAGCTGAACCAAAACTGAAAACAGAAAAATTTTTAAACTATAATCATCAGTTGAAGGGAAGGGTGTTTCTTCTACACAGAAAATAAGGGACCTGAAGGGTCTGCTAGTGCAGCACTCTTGACTCCCTCTCCACTTCAGATAATCTCTAGTTCTTGTGATGACATTGCTTTCAATTTAAATTGGTCTTTGCTTATCTTCAGCCCACCCAGGTAGTTGTCTTCTTCAGGTGATGACACTGCTATGCCATTTCATTTATTTCAGTCTGAAAAATCACCAACTCAGCTGTGTAGAAGCTGCAAATTTAACTGCATACTCCATTTAACGAACAGTTTAATGGAGACGATGGATGAAATTAGTCTCAAGATACTCATGTGACCATTCATTAATAACATCCCTATAATGTGGTATTTTTCTCTCAACATTATTCTTACAAGTCACTTCTCAGTTCCTCTACTGATTCCAAATTTCTCTTACTTAGTCCCCACTGTGGCTCTGCTAGCAAGCAGAAGTCCAAATAGGACAAACCTGCTATCAGAGGGAGCTACCAGATTAGTCAGCACAATCTACCTTTTACTTTTAAACTCAAAGACTCCTCATATACTTTCCCTCCAGGTTGGCTTATCATGATCAGCATCACTGACCTGAATTTTCCCCTTCTGCAACCCAGATACTCTATTGGCATTTTCCAAGCACATCATAAAAGCCACAGAATCACAGAATAATCAGCATCGGAAAAGACCTCTGAAAACCATCTAGTCCAACTCGTATGCTAAAACGGAGCAGGTTGCACAGGATCTCTTCCAGGTGGGTTTTGAACATCTCCAGAGGTTTTTTGCTGGAGTTGTTTTCACGTGCCTCTTATCCTAGTATTTCTTCTTGCCTCCATGGCTAATCTCACCCACCAGGTCAACAATATCACAGAATCCTAGAATGGTTTGGGGTTCGGAAGGGACCTCAAAGACCGTGTAGTTCCGACCACTCAGGGACAGACACACCTCCCACAAGACCAGGTTGCTCAGAGCCCTATATAACATGGCCTTGAACACTGTCAGGGATGGGACATATTCTTTGTCCTCTTTCATTTCCTTGGGAATGAAAACTGGAGCATAATTTAGTTTCTGCATGTCAGTACAGTCACTGATCACTAAACCTTTCTTCTCCTGCTAACTATCCCACCTACCCCACACCTCTGTCCTGCTTCTGCTGTCATAAATTCTAGGAAAAATAAAAATACTTTGTTTTGTTTTAATACCCTTAGCAGAGCCTAAATCCAACTTCATCTCTGGCTGTCCTCACTTGGTATTTATGCTTCTTCACCTAAAAAATGCAGCTTCATTTCCCCATGAGTTTTTCTTCTCCTTTTGTTTCAGACTTTTCCTATTTCTTCTTTGTGGCTGCTCCCGGGACTCCCTTCCTGAGACACCAATTCAATGGCAGGTCTGGAGTCCGTAATTACAGGATATTCCAGACCTCCTTCATGTTTAGGTACCTGTCCAATTCAGCCCAGCTGATGCTACTAACTAGCTGCTATAGCCCTATCAAAATTTTCTCCTTGAAATAAGAAGCCTCGTTATAGAGCCATTTATAATTCTTCCCATTTATTTTAAAAATAAGATGTTTTTAAAGACTGCATGAGCATCCTACTTGAACAAAGCTCCTACATCTCCCTATTAATTAGTAAAACCAAAGCACGACTAAAACTGCCTTGTAAGTTGAGAGATGAAATTCCTAGACATCAATAAACACGTAGGGCCTGTGTTATTGTCAATATTTTCCTATTTTGCCGCAAAGGTGATTCATGGACTGAATTTAGCAGTCTTTTCTGAAGGATATTTCTCAACAATATTATATCTGTGCTCATAATTTTAGTATTAACTGAAGATCAAGGGTAATTTCTGTTTCCAACTGCCTGGACTAAATGCAGACTGACTTAGCTGATTTCAGTATCAGTAGGCTGTCTCAGCTGGTGAGACAGAATGAAACAATTCATTCCTAAGCTTTTGCTGGGAGGGGCAACAACATCCCTTTCAGAACAACAGGGGAACAGGAAGTTCTCTGCAGAGAGGATGCCAGCATTCTTCTAGAGAGCCCAAGATACAAGCAGTCATTTACCTCTGCTTGCCCCATACACATTCACACAGTTGACACACTGCACAAAATGAGCTGCTTGTATTGTCCTTACCCTTCCCACTTCTCTTAGGAGCAACACAGCTGCTTTTTAAAATCTTCCCCACATATCAGTTTACACACTCTTACTGAGAAAATATTTTTTACTAGCTCAAAAAAGAAATATCTGGCATTTCTGTGCTTTAAAACTACAACCTAGCAAAATTAATGAGAGTGAAGGTGGCACAAATATAACAGAATCTACCTTTTTTTCAGCCATCTTTAAATATCCCAGTGAGAAAAAGTTTCCAGTTAACAGATGTAAAATCACACCTCAGACTTTTCCCTAAGCTTTTCTTTTTGTGTCTCACTTTTGGTTCTGTCAACATTATAACATGAACCATCTGAGAAGTTTGAAACTAAACAATTTTAGGCAGCGGGTGAAACCACAGTACATTAGCTGACAGGAGGTTTTGGCTCCTTCTTCATATTTAAGCATCCATTTCTCAGCTGCTGTTTCTTGTAGCAGGAGCTAGAACATTTACAGACTTCAGCCCAAGACTCCTAGTTTCCTAATACATACTGCTTAAGCATGTTTTCTTTTAATTTGGTTCCTTCTTTGATAACTACACCATTATTGTCTTCCAGCTTGTCCATCTGAATATAACCAGTGCTAATTCACATTTACTGCAGCTAGTGCCCTTCATCTAACACCTGCTTGGATCAGATGACAGCAAGTCATGCACATTTTGTGGTGAAGTCACCTGAGAGAGAACCCTGTCTGACAGGTGTCAGAGCTGAGATGACAACCATAAAACAAGACACAGACAGGAGAACTAAAGTAAAGCAGAAACACCAGTGTGCTACCTCTGATACATCTGAGCAGTAGCCAGTTCTTCTGCAGCCAAATATAAAGCTATTTTCAACGTGTAAACTACAGACAAGTTACTAAGCTGTTTCTTTCAAAAAGCAGAGTATTTTTCCTGTGCCATATAGTCCACAGCCATTTCCAGCCCAAGAGATTTTATCCTCGAACAATCTGAAGAGTGGAAGAAGGAAAGCTTATAAAATATGTATCCTTGTCTATGTTGGAAATAGCACAATTCCGAACCAGAGACAAATGCTGAAATACAATCCAGGGGCTGTGCTTCCATTCATAAACTGTTCCATTTGAACACAGGGTCTGGAATGAATTTTATCCTCATGTTCAACAAGAGAGCCACAATTTATTACAGTGCTGCACTTTTCAGTTTCAAAATCATATCCCTAATATTTTTCCCTGTCAGGTCCAGTGGAGATTAGCAGACTTTTCAACCAGGATCATCCATAAAGGGAAAATACAGCAGAATCCAACTGACCAGAAACATGTAGAAGCAAGTCCAGTTATGTACCACATGGCTGAAAGAAAAGGAAACCTACTGCAAACACACAGTTTCAACTGTTTAAGCTGGAAAGGCATCAGAAAGGTCCTTCTGTTAGTAACAGCATAACTGGGATCTCAAATGTACTCACTGCAGCTCTGTCTCTAAGTCACCACTTTAAGACTGTCTGTGGAACAGGCCAGCCCTATTACTGCTGTATAAGATCAGGGTAATGCTCCCTGACAACTTCAAACCCCAAAATAAATAACCAGTGTTTCCCAGTCATTGCATTTTCCACAGCTGAGATGTTCCACGAAGATACAAGGTTATTTACACCAGTTAAATTTTCAGAGCTGTCTCGAGAACCTCCCCAGGTTCTCTAGGGAATCTCATCACCCTCTAATGTTCAAATCAGAAGAAAATTGGGATTCACCAACTCTGGTCAGTATGACCAATTTCAATCTATAAAGGCTCCCTGCTTTTGATGACAATTTAAAATGAACACTGCTTTGACTAAAGCTGCTGCAAGAATATCTTTTTTTAACTAATCTCTGAGTAGCTTTGTTTGTAACTGCAATAAGAAATATTTTTAACACAACAGCCATAGCTCCATGAGAAGCTTCACCATCTATTTTGGAAGGCAATATGCCAAGAAAACTGCAGTGCATTTTCATTCATCTCTTGGCCACTACTTCTTCCAAAGTTTCTGTCCAAAGACAGCCAAGACTAAGTTCTGTGAATCACTATTTGAATGACATCTATCATTCAGTTAGTTTTAAAGCCTTTCTCTTCCTTATTTCTTCACAGCCTTACACACCTCTTGCCCTTCAGGGCATTTGCCCTCATGTCTTTCCCACAACTGGATGTGAAGGCAATTTCTTCCCCACCTATAACAGCTTTCAGATTAAGAAGAAAACTGAATGCAATATCCAGCACAATACTCCTTTTATCTAGGGAGAGAGAAAGAGCAAATATCTGTATAGTCACCTATTCATAGACATAGTTTTCTGAGATCTGATCTGCTGTTCTGTGTAAATCACAGATTTACTGCCCCTAATCTAGGGGCAAGTTAAACTCCCTCAGAAAGATATCTGTCACATTTACTTTTACCTGAATACACAAGATTATTAATATAGCCTCAGATATGAAACTGCAAATGTATGAATCACCTAGCTATGTCTGCATAGGGGAAACTTAAAATTTAACTGTAAAACATGAACTGCTTCAAAAAGTGTATTAGTTGAAAGGCTTCAATAAAGAGAAAAAAACATCTCAACTGTTGTTCTGAACAATCCCCAATTTGTATGGTACAAACACTTCTTCCTTACCCTTTTGCTTTCTTCATTATTTTTCCATCTCTTAGTGGTCTCTTCTTCTCTCCAGTTTCACAACTGAAAGGATACTGCTCAAAAACCCCACAATTCCCAAATGGATCCACTTTGCCTTGGCTGAGCCAGCTCCTGCAAGCTCAGGACAACTTGATTTCAATTTATCTTCCATCTAAAAATGCAAATTTTTCACATTTCTTAAGGTAATGAAATGGCTACAAAGTGGACAATCAGAAAACAAACTTTTGTATCTGAAAAAAGTAAATACAATTTCTGTTTGACCAATAATTTTAGAAACAGTTTAAAGACAGAGTATTTTAGCCCACAGGGGAACACAATATGCATTCAGGAATACATTGCAAAGATGCTTACTGGATTTGAGTTCTGCTGTCATAGCACTCAGGACATCAACATTTCTGGAAGTCAGTGGGACCTCAGGACTTCTGAGAACACTGCACTCTCCTCTGACCTAAAAGCACCATTAAAGATTTCCAGATATCTGACTGTTCAACGGAACTGTGTCTTTAAAAAGTACTTGTGAATTCGAAGAACGATTTTGTCCCAAAACTGGGTCATCATATTTAGGCTGCTCTCTGGCCACTGTAGAATATGTTACTGAAGGGACTAAAAGACCTGGCATTATTAATTTTTCATCTTACTCCTTATGAGTGCCGCCGTTTTTTGTTTTGCCTGCTACTACATAAATATGAAAAAACACCCCAACCTGTCTCAGAACAATGATGTCTGCTTTCTCCCTCTATGACAACACACAAAAGAAACAATACTGAATGTTGTAATGCAGATTTACTGGAAATTCCTAACTATCTGTTCATCTTAGTCACTAAGACCATTAACTCCAGGTTGCAGTGATCCCTCAATTCCCAAGGAAGATTACTCATTTTCTTTTACTGGAATACTGTCTGGGGTTCAAACTCATTTTTCTGGGGGAAGCTTTTCAAGACAGAATTAAAAATGCAAAGTAGGATGCAGATAGCTAAGAGATGAAACACTTTTTCACAGTTCTAAGAAGCTGGCTTTCCTCTTCCCCTCCTGCACTGCCTACAGGAATGTACTGGCTGCAGAAAAACAACAGAAATGCAAACTTCCCATTGAGAGACAGGATGGAGAGATCTTGTAAGTACTGCATTTTTAGCCACAGATTTGTGACAGAACTGGGAGAGAATAATGAACAAACAGATACGAGTTGACTCAGTCACCATCTTTTTTAACCAGAATTAATGTCTCTTGAAAATAAATGTGTGTATCTTTTGAAGAGTTACAACTAGACAAAGGCAGTATTTTACTCAATTCAACAGTTATGCTTATCAGGCCTGACTTTTATTAATCCGGTAATTATTACACCCACTACCTCACAAACCTGGCTACAGAGTAGGACTCAGCATGCTGAACACTGTACAAACAAAAACAAAATGTTAATTTCATTTGAGCTGTTCCTCTTCAAACACCATGGCAACTTGAGTTTGCTATGGCATTATCCCACAGTTCTTACCCCATCACTACAAAGCTGCAATGGAAGAGGTGCCTTCCTGGGACTGGTTGTTGCCAGGAGAGGAAGAAAACTTTGCGGTAAAGTTCATGAGTCAACTAATGCTTCATTTCACTGTTGTTTCGAAAAAGACTATAGAACACAATTGATAATGCTGCACACCACTGTTATCAGCTCTCCTCCAGCTCACAGCAGAGGTTCCCCCTTGCAAGGCTTGCCGTGGCTGTGTCTGTCCTCGCTCTACTGACTGGCTGCCCCCAAAAGTCTGACTGAAGTTCTAGAGACAGTCAGGCTACCCACAAAGTTCACACAGTACGACATTTTTGTCGACACCTTTTGATTGGCTGTCCTCAAATGTTGTCTCTTCTACTTTCAATGCTAAAGACATGGTAGAATTTCAGTCTTGCAGAGAAATACTTCATTCATTAAGCAACACCTTCCCCTTCTTAAGTCTTTTCCCTCTTTCTCGAATTAGAGATTTGATTTCATCAAAAACATAGAACAGAAGGTATTACCTCACAAAATACCCAGCTGTGCTGAGGTACTTGGCATTCTTTAAGAACAAAGACACTTCCATCCCTTGTCTTTTATATTCTACTGAACTTTGTATGTTCATAGAAGTTCATAGAAGCATCTAATAGTTTGTGATAGAAGGGACCTTTAAAAGATCATTTAGTTCTGCCATGGACAGGGACACCTTCCACCAGTTTTCTCAAAGTCCCATCCAACTTGGCTTTGAACACTTCCAGGGATGGGGCATTAACAACTTCTCTGGGCAACATGTTGCAGTGTCGCACCACCCTCACAGTAAACAACATCTTCCTAATACCTGATCTAAACCTAGACTAGATCTCTCAAAGCAAGTTCCATGGTCTAAGTAAACAAAATAGTGGCTGCAACATGAGTTCTGTATCTCACTGATGATTTTCCAGATTCAACTGACCCTTTGGTGATGTTCCCTCTCTTTGACATTGCTCACGTGGAGATTGGGAGAGTTGATATTTACTATTAGTACATGACAAATTTTGTTTTTCTGAGGCATACCTGACTCCTTTTTATCCAGCTTCCTGCTGTGCATCTAGCAGACACAAGCTAAAAAAATAGGATTCACATGCTTTACTTGGTAGCTTTGTCTAGAATTTCCGTAAGTGCTTGAAAAAGCACTGACTTAGTTTATAGCATAAATATTAGATTTACTGCTCATTGTTTAGAAATAAATGTATTTGCCTATTTGTCTTTCAGTCAAAGTCATCACCTTTGGGTTTGGAATGATACAATTTTCAGAGATAATACTGGAAGTCTCATGACTCAGTACTGCCTGTACTGCTCAGTACTGGCTTGCTGCAGTCACATGAGGTGGTCAGATTGAACCACATGGTCTTGAACCAAGCAGGTTTGCCTTTAGTGTCTTGGAAACCTCTCTTGGGTTTCCTAGGATCTCCCAAATAACAGCTTCTACCATGAAATAAAACATTCCTGATAATGGTTTTACTAGCTGGAGTCTGCTGACCAAGGTGAGCAGTCACTCCTACGTACCTATATTGTAAATGCACATACAGAGATACCAGCCACTGCACAGGGGTGGTGTGAAGCACCAGGGTTCAATTCATGACCTTCTGATACAGGGCCCCAGGGTCTGCCACTTCAGTTACAAAAAACTCCAGTACCTGCCAATATTAGCAAAGCTGCATCCTGTTTGCAATTCCCCACGGAGATGGACCGAATGCTTGTAAGCAGTTCTGATTCTATTCAGGAAAGGGTAATCATGTTGTACTTCAAAAAGCTCTGGACCCCTCCTCTTTTTTATTCTTATGTCATATTATCTTATTTATACTACTGTTTCCCCTTTTTTTATGGTCTCTGCATAAGAGGGGCAAATACCTGTATTACAGATCCTTCTAGGTTTCAAGATTAATATGTTCAGGACAGAAAGAGAGCTCTGCATGTCTATCATTTCAGCCTTTTTTCCATTGTTTCATGTGTGAGTGTGATTTGGCACACAAGATATTAACAGATAACCTACAGATAAACAGTTGCAGACTGATACATCTTGCAGTGTTCACTGAGGGAGAAAATAGTTGAATATAAATAAAATGCTCACGCAGTTTTTTAAACAACTGTAAGAGAACAAATCTGACTGCTTACCCCAAGGGTTCAACCTTGGCCAACATACCTATCTGAGTCTCAGACTGTCCTGAAAAAGAGCTGGTATGATCCAAGGGTGCCCAAGTCTGCCCCGTAGAAGAACACTGATGCTTCTGTTTCAATCCCCAAGACTTCAATATGATCTTCAGCAGAACAATTAATAAAAAGTCTTAACAAATGGAAAATCTATCATTTCATCACTGGTTCAGCCCCATATAGGAGGTACTGCAAGTTACAGAGAAATGCAGCTAGTCATAGCTGGCTGCTTCACATACAAAGAGCAGAGTCAGTCAGTAACAAAGAGCAGGAAGGATAATTTTCTCTCCTTATCCATATGCTTTCCTGACTAGAGCCCACGAGGGATTTGCTTATAAAACACAGCTTTGTTACATTTGTCAGACCTGAAGCTGTCATGGAAACATAACTGATATGACAAACGTTAATGAGCCACTGTCACAAGGGCAATCTGTCCGAGCCAACAGTCACTGCTCCTCTTCAGCACTGGGCAGCAGCAAAACAGCCCAGCAAGCTCTCAGTGCCACTCAGCTGCCAAAAGTGTCCTGGACTTCTTTGTTTTGGGACCACCGTGCATCCATCACACTGAAAAAGTATTTTACACGATTTCCAGTCTACAGCGGTGGGTCATTTGGTTAGTTTGCTTTCAAATCTGATCATAAGCAAATCTTGAAATGGTAAGTGTTGAAATGACAAGCTGAACCAGAAGCCTGGGGTTTTTTTTTTGCTCCTCTTCTACCACCTTGCAGAAAGCCAACCTCTCATCCAGAAGCATAATTACCTTTTAACAGGCTTTCCTTACCTCTTTCACAGATAACCAGCTGGCTTTTCTTTTTGCATTGTGCTTCCAACTGTTTCCTAGCATTTCCCTTTTCCACCCAGACTCAGGAGCAGCTGACTGTAAGAAACAAGTTTCTCATTTTCTCATGACAAATCATTTTTTAATAGTAAACATTTCAATACTTCCAAAAGCCAGCATATCACTTGGCATCAATATAGGTAGCAAGAACTCCTCCTTCTTATGACCAGTGCCAGTCCACTTTGGAGTCTGTCCTGTCACCGTGTCCCTGGCACCCATGTGATGCCAGATCTCAGAGGACAGTAAGCCCAAATGCACTGCTACTGTAGGCAAGCTCACTTATCACACCATTAATGCTGCTGCCAAAATGACATTACACACCTGATACAACTCAGCAAGAAGCTGATACACAAGAGGGCTTCACCGAAAGCAGCCTGGGTTTGCATATGGAAATATTATTGAGCTGGAGAAAGACGAATGTGGCCATTTGTTCAGGATTTCAGGACATCACACAGCCTAACCAGAGCAACCATTGGCTGACTCCTGAAATGTCCGGATAAATGCCCATTTTGCAATCAGTCTGCCCTATCTGGAACATGAACCACATAGATTTTCCAGAAAAACCATGAAAGCCTTTAGCATAACTCCACTGCCTTCGTCTGCCTGAGGATCTTGCCACACTTTTAGAACAGGCAGCACACCCATTATCAGAGCCATCAGTGGCGCAGGAACTATGCTGGGAACTGCTGACAAGGTGCTGCAGCTGAAGACCTCAGGCTGCCTCTTGGATGCCGTGTCCTTCCAGATGGTTATATATCCCAGGAAGCTCTCTGTACACAGCCCTGAGTCACGTTTACATTTGTTTTCTACTGTCCACGCACATCAGCCAGTGGTAAATAAACCACAGCAGGGTCCTTAGCTCTTGATGTGTTTCAGCAGAAACCTCGATAATGTTTCCATAGAAGAGGAAAGCAGATCTTAATGCCAAATTTGACACTACATTACACTATCCACTGAGACTGGCACAGAAGAGAGTATAACCTGTTTTCTGTACAACCAGCTTGTATAACAGCCCTCTCACCACACACAAAGAGCACCAAACACGTGGGCATGAAGTGAGTGTTTCTAAATGCAATAGGGTTCAACTTCTGCCTTCATCTATCCTTACCTTAAAAAAAAATCTCATTTCCAGGGAGATTTATGCTGAAAAAGCATCCTGGGCTCAGCCTCTGGATAGAAAGTGACATAGGCTTTTCCCCTGTCTCCATAGACACTAATGTGAGGAAGAGAAAAGCAGAGGCAGCACATGGCAACAGGCATGGTCTGCAAGGACTTCAGCTCTGCATATCCTCCGTGCCTTGACAGCATCTCTGACCTGACTCAAGGGAATGGTGTTCCTGCCAGGCTGATCTTCCAACCACCCTCAAGGACATGAGCTCTCTGCACTAAAAATCACACAATCTTCTCCCAGCCCAAGGTGACCAGGACCAATTTAGCTTTCTTGCCTTGTGCCTCTCTTCACTCTCACCTTTTGTGACTCCTGCCACAGTGAAGCCTCTCAGTGGGGGTGGGGGGGCAGGGGGAACAGTCACATGAAAGCTCGTGACATTACAGCACTGTGGCAGAGTCTTGTTGCTGTAGGAAAGAGAGGACCTCAATGGATCATCTTACGCAGCTCCAGGGACAGAACTGGCTCTCCTCTGCTCAAGTCTCAGATCAGGGAAAAAGAACTGTAGCTGTGCCTCAGCTGCCCAGGCTGGGTCTTGCTTGCTTAGAGGTGGCACACGTGGGCAGTGTCCTCCACAGGAAAGAAAGGGATGACCAGCCAGCTGCACACACACCTCCCAGGGCGATGCTGCTCAACTTGCAACCCGCTGTCATGTGCTGCTGCAAATAAAAAGAGCACTGAAAAACCAGTGTTTGCTCTTAAGTCTTCACACATTCCCCAAACCTGCTCTGCCCAAGCACGAGTGCAGCAGAGGGTCAGTACAACAGTGGAACCCAGTCTGATGCACAGCAGAGCAGCTCTGATCCAGAGCATCAGCTGATTACACAAAGCATATCCATTGTCCAAAAGTGGTTTTATTTTCACTCTTCCCTCTGAAATCAACTTGACTCTTCTCCAAAAACCAACACCAGAATGAGTCACTTGAAATAATCTTTGAGGTAGTTTTCTTAGGACTGGTTTGCAATACATCCCCTTCCCTGTGACAACATGCCAGGAAACCTCCAGGGAGCTCTCCCAGAAACTGCTGGAGAATGAATGCAAAACAGGCTGAACTGTTCAGCTTCTCTCCTCCCCAGCACGGGTTTGAACATGTTGACAGCAGGGTGGTATGAAGATGGTTTTGTCCCCTAAAAATCTTTTGGATAAACAGGCTTGTGCTCCACATGAGAGATTTCTCTTTGTAACTTCAGTCAGTATTTCCTTGGCTTGCTATTCTTGACAACTCGGTCATAAAACAGCTCTCTCTGGAATACCCCATTCAAATTTATCAGCTGTCAGCTATTCTCCAATTAAAACTAATAATAGATGGTTTGCCTGAGACTGTGAGAGACTGAAACATAGAAATATGAATTGTGCAGCTGCAAATGTTTCCCTACTGCTGCAGTTCTCAAATTGCCTTTTGCTCTCTACCAAGAAGGCATGAAACAGCATTGCAGGGAGCAGGTTTTGTACTGTCAAAATTGCCCAACTGTCCTCAGCATGCCCATTATGTGCTAAATGCTTAGTGATGCCTTTTAACTTTCAAGCCTGCTTTAAAGACAGGAGGGATGTTCTGGTCATAAACCAACAGGCTCAGCTGGACCAGGAGCACAGATAATTTGATGGCTTGTATCCTTTGGATGCCAGCTGCACAGCGGGTGCCAAATTGTGTTCTTGCCATTGGCAGAAGTTTTAGCCTCCAATTCATCTTTTTGTCATCAAACAGCAACAGGATGGAGAAAAAAAAATCTTCCAGGGGGGAGCACTGCCTGGCAGGATGGGGAAATAGGACTCCTTTGAACAGTCCCTTGTCTATGGCAGTTTGGCTTCAAGTGGGCACAGAGGATTAATGCCATACGAGGCTTGAACTCAGAATAAGAGCTGGCACTGGAGGAAAGCCAACTGTGCAACACTCCTCCAACTGCTTAGGGGACTCTGCCATTGTCACATGAAACTGAGGAACAGCTGGGGGGCTCCATTCAAAAAGCACTCAGGTTGGAAGCACGTTTGCAAAGCCTGATGAAGGAATGAGAGCAGCACCTGCCTCTTCCAGGTCTGCTACAGCAACTACCACCAGGGGACTTTCCCTCTACCAGCAGTAGGTTCATTTTCAGCCTGAAAATTACTTTTAAATGCCTCTCAGCCTTTTAAGAGAAAGGAGGAGTTTAAATCCCAGACCGGAAGCCTTAATTGTAATGGATTTGTGTGAAAGTTGCCAGATCTCTCCCCGCTCTGTGATCAGGGCTGTGCCAAGAGTCTGCTTTGTGTCACACCAGCAAGTGTGTTAAGTTCAGCAAAGTAACTGGGTCAAAGATGCACAGGCAGACGAGAGATCACTGATTAGCACTCATGACACTGCAGAGCACAGTGACAGTGCAGTCATGTGGAGGTTCTTGCTGTAATTAAAGGTAGTCAGACCCAAAACCAGCATAAGCTTCTCAGAACAAATCTTTGTGTGTCACATTTTGCGCCTTGGGAAGTCACTCAGTTACTGTGAGCAGAGAACAGCACATGAGAGGACACAACTGAGAACTCATGGTTCATATTGCTGGAACTGAAAGCAGCTTATAGAAAAACCAGGAGAGATTTGAGCATCCTCATGAGCAGCTCTTCTAAACACACAGCACTGCTGTTTTCAATCAGTTAATTCCACCTATGGTGAGCATAAGGTTACAGATGAAGAACACTGATCTCATGTTCAAGAATTTCAGATACATCTGTCCACAGCTGTAACACCAGGTGCTCTGAAGATCACCCAAACTTCAAAGAAAACAGCAGAAATGGAGAAAACTACAGGGTTTTTCCAGTGTCTCACATATTTTCCCAAAGAAAAAAAATTAGAAAGGATTGGAGTTATTTAGAGAAGGGAGTAAGAGCAGAAACAAGTATTGAATGATACAGAGTCAGTCCTAGATAGCTTCAGCTCTTTCACAAAGCAGTGTATTTCCACATAACAGAGACAAATGTGTCAGGGTAGCAATTAACCTGAATTCACTACAGACAACACTATGGATAGAGGGAGTGCAAGGTATTGACAAAAGAGGATCTTATGCAAGATAAAACAAGCAATTAAAAACATTATACTTCAGAATATAAAAATGACTCATTAGACAGTCAAGGAGAGAGAACAAAAAGGGTTTCTGCTGTGTCTCTTCACTTTTCTTCTAAGTAAAATAAGACAGAAATCAACTAATCCCATCAAAAACTACATTGATCTCAATACAAGCTGAATGTGGACACACAGCCACTGGCAGAAACATGGTGGACACGTGGGACCAACAAGGAGATTTATGTCAGGACAACACAGAGTAACTGCCTTCAAGATATAAAAATGAATGCACTTAAAATGTGACAGCTACAGCAGGACTGCAAATGCTGAGCTAAAGCCTGTCCAGAAATGCTGTGTTGAGCACAGAGATGCTACACTTGCACAGAGACCTGCAAGAACTCCACCTGCATCAGCAGGTATACCAGCTTCTGGAACTGCTTCCTCCCCTAATGAATGAAAAAACTAATGTGCCAGTGCCTATATGCTGCTGGTTACATTTACACTCAAACATAATAGGTCAGCTATGAGGTATCTCGTTTTTGTAGTTACAAATATATTACTATTCTTTAAATAATTTCCTCCTAGTAAGGTATGTAAAAGTAAAGTAGTGTGTAGCATATAACATATGAAAACTTCGTGTGGAACCATTCAGAATGCTAGAACATACGGAGATTATCTTACATGACTAGGGGAATGATGCCTTGTATCACTTTTCAAAGTAACATGCAAATGCTATGGCACAGACCATTAAGGGAAATGCCACTCATCCAGAAACTCCAGGAGACAATTCACCAGGCTTCTCACTGCATCACACCCCACAACAGACAAACACCAAACCCTCACTGCTGCCTTTGGAATGCCCACCTTGAAGAGATCTCTCAGGATTCCCAAGATGATCATCTGTAAAATGCAAGCACTTAAAAGCAGTGGTTCTGATGCTGAAAATCATTAGATTTGTCTGTCTCAGAAATTTCAGGGACTAATAGCATTTTCCTGTAAACGAGCCTTAAACTTGAGTAATTATAACACTGCTCCTTCTTAAGGAGGGGGATGGTTCAAATTAACACACCAGCTGCACAGATATTTCATTTCTGGTCAAGAATGGCACAAGGATTTCTTATTAAACTGCTCCCAATTCCACAAAGAGATGAAAAACTATTTTTTCCAAACCAGGTTATTGATATTCACTAGCAGCAGTATTTTATTTATGGAATCAAGCTGGTCAAATCTGGAAGGCATGAGTGGGACACGAAGTGTTAGACAATGCCGATCAGCCCTCAGTTTGCAGATGACAGCTGTCAGTGCTGCTCCAGGACAGCCTGCTTCTCCCCACATGAGTGCCCTATAGCACATCACAGCTCTAACAGCGTTTTCTACCTAAAATCTTCCTGGAACCCACCCCACACCAAAGCACAGCCAATACTGTCCTTTAAAAAAAAAGGAACAATTTGCACACAGAGACACACACGCCTGCAGACAACAGCCGTTTGTGAGGAGGGGAGGTGGGATAGAAGGATCCGATTTCCATTCACGGCACTTTCCCTTCTAGGAGGATATTAGAAGAAAGGGGGAATCAGCATCACCATTATCTCCAGCGTGTGTTAACAGCCACGCTGAAGCCAGTCAGCAGCGCCTTGCATTGTTTGGAGGAACACAAAAGATCTTCTGTTTGGAAAGTTCAAGAAAGAAAACGGAGAGCCTGTGGCCTGGTCCTGCAGTCAAAAGACTGAAACAGAGGCTGAGAAGTTCCCAGGCAGAGGCTGATCCGAAGCCCTTTGAAGTTGACGGGGAAAACTCCCATGGACTCCAGCAAGCTTTGGATCATGCCTGAAACGCACAGAAGGGAACAAAGCAGCGTAAAAGTGGAAATGAGCATCTGCTAGAGGGGGGTTCAAACAGCGCAGGGCTGACCTAGTCTGTTCATCATGGTTGCTGACGCAGTGTATTTGCTTGACCAAGTAGGATTATATGAGAGTTTCAAGTCTTTTCCTTAGGGTTTAGCAGTTGTACATTCATCATGAGGTATTCTTCTGCATAAAATCTTACGCATGCAATCCTAACTCTGGGTGTTTAGTACAGCACTCAGCAAAAGTCTCTGAGAAAAGGAGGGAGGAAAAGTCTCTTTCAAACTGCTGAAATTACAAGGTTTTCGCTTTCTTTCCCCACTGTCCTCTCCCAAAAAGGAGAGGTTTACAGCTATGAAATACACAAGTCCAGGACTGAAAACCTTATTAAGAACAATGCTGCCAGCATCATCTATTCACAAGCAGCAGTTTGAGAAAGAGCCCAACCCAGAAGAAACTCTTCAGCAGCACATTCTCTAAACAATTGTTAAAGGATCCCAAGTGCGTCAGGGCTCCGATTCCTCTGCTTAATCGTAGGGTAATTAATTTTCTCATTAAAGATGAATATAAGAGCATTCAAGATGAAAGAAACGTCTTCTGGTTTCTGTAACACTTCCATAATCATTTTTTTGCATATACGAGAAATTGTTGCAGTGGTTTTAAAGACTGATGCTGTCTAGGTCCTAAATGATATTTTCTGGAAGCTAATTAGTTCTAAACTTTTTCCTTTTTAAAACACTTCTCGTAGCCTTTGCACAAGATTCAATCAAGAGCCTAAGTAAATCCCTTCCCCCCACACACACCCCCCAAACAAAAAATGCAGGATGTTTCCTCTTTCCCTGGCTAATAGAATCCAACTGTTGCTGCATGACATCATTCCCCAGAGCTAGGGAATCCAAGCTCACTCCGACACTCGGCTGGGAGTAAACACCACAGAGGAAAAAAAAAAAGAAAAAAAGTAAAAAAAAACGGAAAAAAACCCCACCAAACAAACTTTACAATGGGAGGACATAACATTAAAAAAGGTAATTTTTGTTACCTGAAATTTGGAGCATTTCCCTTTCCACTCCATTCTCAGATTTGTATTTCCCAGAAAAAACTTTGTCTTATTATCTGAGGCAATCAGAAAACCAGTCGTTTAATGTCTAATACCTGCTGTGCTTCCCATAACTCCTTCATATGACCTTTTGCAGCACTGATTCCAGCTAAAATGATTGCAGAGAACACAGGCTGGCCAGGCCAGTTGTCATGGAGATCTCTCTCCCCTCCTTTTCATAAGCGCGCGCGCATACACACACACAGATTTAAACAATTCTGGGAGGCATCCACAAAACAGCATGCCTTTTCATCAGCTAAGTTTTCGAAACACTCCACCCCTCCTCCAACCCCTCCCTAGAGTCAGCCCAGGAAGCTGAGCTTTGGTCGTGAATCGATTGTTGAAATTAGAGATACCACCTTTTAAAAAAAAAGAGAAAATGACCACAGAACTCGTACATTTTTCCCCCCCTCAGGAAGGAAAACAGAGAGGTTTTCTCACTAAAGCTTTGAACTAAAAGTAAATCTACTGCATTCAAACCTGCAGGCTATTTGTCTTTGCCCCCCTTGTTATGAATTTGACATCTGAAAGCACTACGGCTTTGTCGAAATACAATCATGCAGATTACAAGAAATGCTGCTGGCATGGCCTGACTGCTTACCTTGCTGTTCTCCCAGTACCAAGCCAGCTACTTAATTAGCACAGGTATTCATCACGGTCATGCAGGACTTCCTGTATTCTTTCATGTTTCTGTAATTAGGAAGAAAGATGGGCAGGTCAGAAACATGCAACTCAAACAAACAAAATTAAAAAAAAAAAAAAAATCAGCCAAACAAGAACACACAGATACATTTGGAATTTTTCTCATACTGACTATAAGTTTAAGCTTGTTTTACCCAAAACTCGCTATCTACCAGTAAAAAGAGAAACCCATTTCAATGACGTTTGTGAATGCAAGAACTAATTAGTTTACCATATTCACTGGCACCATGGTTGCAAAACAAAACTTACTCCAAACATAAATAAAGACATACAACATTTTTTCCCTGACAAAAAAAAATAAAAATCTAAATTAATCCCCACCAACCTCATATAAGAAAGTCTGTACTAATAAATCAAGAGAACAGAAAATTCTTTTTTAGAAAGAAAGAACATTTAGCAAGAAAATTCAGTAAAAGCCATTTGGACTCAGGAGAAGAGCACTGTGCCCAAAGTTTTGTACACACTGAGAAATACCTTGGAGACTTACTCTTTAGAGGATTTAACTGGAGTCAGTCATTCAAAGTTTTAGAACTTCATAAAAGATATTGAAAGGGACTGCATGACTCTGGGTTCTGCAACGAGCAGCACAAGCAACAGTCCCTCTAGTGGACAGAAAATTGCAAAGCTGCTTATGCCATGCTAAACGAGAAATCAGTTTCTTCTTTCTCTGTCAACCACTTCCTTATGCTACTATGATATTCCACCCCTGCATTTAAAAACTTAAAATTACCATATGAAATCCTTTATATGTTACTTAGGGAGCTGAACATAAGAAAATGTACATTACATGAGCAACATAATGAGGTTTATACAAAAGGAGATTAAAGAGTTCCAACGTAGTACTCTTCTGGTTGTGTTTTTAATACGATAGCAAA
Organism: Pseudotriccus pelzelni; assembly: GCA_035584735.1. Taxonomy (NCBI): domain Eukaryota; kingdom Metazoa; phylum Chordata; class Aves; order Passeriformes; family Tyrannidae; genus Pseudotriccus; species Pseudotriccus pelzelni. Next base: position 11,044,352 of record JAWMRA010000161.1, on the reverse strand, counting down.
AGCGAGCTTAGAAAAATAAAAGACCTAGACAGTGAGATAGCCAAAATGTCTTATGGGAACATAAGACTCTCTCCATAGCCTTTGTTAGTTATAAGATACACTGCAGCATATTATTTACTGGACTTCCAAAAACTCCACATTTTGTGAGTGACAGGGCTCCCAGGAGATTGTACACTTAAAACACCTCTCTTTCTACCAAAAACATCACCCAAAAGCACATACAGGAGGCATATTTTACACCGTTACCAAAACCATGTGCAGACTATTCACAGGTAGATAAATAAAACAGCTAGCAAGAATCCAGAAGATGCTGAAACTGCAGTAAAGAGTTCCTAGATACAAAAGCTCCACATGCTAAGTTTGTAATTTCACACTAACTTCCCTGAAGAATGCACCACTGAAGCCCAGCAGAGCCGTGAGAGCCAAATATGAAAAATTATGCCATGTTTTTGTCCTGAAAAGTTCCCTTTGGTGTTCGACTGAGCTAAAGTCATCACATGCTGCAAGTGGGCACAGTTTCAGCAGTGTGACTGGGGAAAGGGGAAACTGTCAGCTCGTCCCGAGAAAGTAAGTTTTAAACTACATCACTGCAGAGGGAGTGTTCCACGACACGGAGGTAATAAAAAACCCAACCTAGGAACTGATCAATGGACAAATAAAACAGCTGATCAGTCTCAGATTTCCTATAGACCCCTGTTACTGGTAGCATGGGAGGATGTACCAACCATCTGCATCACATCCCACTCCAGTGTTTATCGCAAGGCTCTGTGGCACTTCATTAGGGGACCACATCTGCATACATGGCAAGGATCTGGGGAAGCATGCAAGCTAGCACTTATAAATAATTGAGAATACTCAGTGCATTAAATATACACTCAGTTACAGTTTAAATTTCTAAGCAAAGCAAAGTCATTAAAATATATTACGCATACACAAATATGTAGGAACAAAGCACAGCAGTAAAACTATGACCAGAGCTTTGGTCTAGGACAGGTGACTACCACAGAAGCCCTCAGACAAGCACATTTCTATTCTAAGCCTTATGAATACACTGTTAATCTGTTCCTTCCCAAAAGGTGACATACTTTGCTCCAGCTGACCCCAGTGAGGCAAGAACCGTTCCCACGCTTTACTCTTTTCTCACTGGGCTCTTATTCGAGGACATGAATTCCTCAGAACACTATTTAGGATCAGGACAGAGCTTGGGATCATAAACAGAGGACACAGTGAACAGCTGACATTACATTAATTACAGTGTCACAGCTCCATTGCCATCAAAAGGCATCAGAGTATGTACCCTCACCCCCTGGAGGAGACAGACAATCCATTACTCACACACAGCTGATGTTTAGTTTCTTATTTCCGATACACTTCCCATTTCTGTCTGGTTGAACACGCTCCTTCCTATGCTCCATGGCCACAGGCACAGGATGCAGCAGCCACATGACACACACAGGAGAGGGCATGCACTGAGCAGGGTTACTGCACAGGGAGAGCCCTCACCGGGGCACACCTGGTGTCCCAGCCCTGGAGACTGGAAAGGGAAACATGAGCTCCTCTCCCCACAAGCTGCGTGGTCTGAGATTCTTTACTTTTCCAAGACAGGCAGCCATCATCAGCAACAGGAGAGGAAAAAATTCAGACTTGTTCCTAAATGACTCATGAAATTTTATCACTTTCAGTAGGTGAAAACACAGCATAAGCTTTGGGATTCAAAAAGACAAAACTGGAGATGAGCTACGGACTAAGCTGCCCACAAAAGCAGCACAAACCTCTGGTAGCTGTAAACAGAAATTAATCACTGCACCAACTTCAGTAACATTTTCCTTTACCTTTTTAAAATAAAACTAAATTCCATGTAGAAATACTTTTATAAAATTACTAAGGATTTTCCCCTCCTCAGATAATTTTCTGCCCTTCAAAAGGGCTTCTTCCCCTCTCACAGTGAAGATGACCACCTTACTGCTCTTCCTCCCATCTTATCTCTACACATTTACTGACCATCTTTCCAGTGACCTCAACTCATATGTTTTTGTTTGAAATTCAGTAATATAAGACACAACAACAAACAGTGAAATTTAAGCACTGTATTTTTAACCCAATAGTACTGCAAGTGCCTGCAGCTCCTACTGACCTCCCTGGGAGAGTCAGGGAGCTTGGGAGCAGCACTGCCTCCTCACCAGGCAGTGACTTGCAGAGGTATGGAAATATGGGAAAAGGCCCCAGTCAGCTCAATAATATAAAGCACTCATGCACTACAAGAACTGTGTTGTTCTCTGCTCTTCTTTTAGAGACTCAGCACTCACTTTTGCATAGGGCATTCTGTGACTACCAGGTGGGACAAGACAATGATGTGCAGGACAGCAGCCAGCAAACCTTCTGAAGCAATCCCACAACACCACTGAGTTCTTTGAATTAACAGTCCACAGCACCAGCCTTTGTGGTTAACACTCCAATAAGATGGTATAAGAGCACAGCAGTAAAGTAAGCACAAGATAACACCTCTGACCCCCAAAGCATTTTTTACTGAAGTGATTAAACCTTCCACTGAAGTCAGTGGCATATTAACTTCAATTTTGCCTCACTGCATGTTTTGCTAGGATTGGGGTATCAAAGTAAGCAGCACAAAAGCATATTGCAGCCTTGCAAACAACAGCAAAGGAGCTGACCCAGCATATCATCTCCCCATTTACAATGGGACTGCATGGTTTGCAGGTCTAAGATCAGTCATTTATGGACTTCTTTTATTCCCCCTTTTCAGCATCAGGTCCATTACCCACAGTACTACCACAACTCTCTTCTAACAGGAGAATTAAAAGTTTCCATGACCTCTTGAATAGCCCAACGAGGATCATGTTTGTAGCACAGTATTCATTTCACTACATCCTGGGGGGAGGGGGGAAGTGTGTATGTATATATACAGCATATATACAGTTTGCATATAGGAAATGACTAATCATAGCTGTGCACTCTTTGAGGTGCTGCCAATCCCTTTACAGCCCTAGATCCCGTTTCAGTTTGATCTCATTCTGCAAATGAAAGCCTGCCATACTACATAACCCTGACATTGCAACCAAGTGCAAGACTGCAATTAGAAAAATTTCTAAGTGACTTAGTAAAACTAAGAGGATATCTGTACCTGGGGGGTCATGACAAGGAGCTGACACTCATTCAACTCCTGTGCAAACACTCATTCTGAAATAAAGTGGCTTGATTTTGTAGCTGTTATTGTTTTAGGCCCTGATTCAGCAAAGCACTTACACATTGACTTCAAAAGAACTTAAAAATACACTAAACGTGTGCTACAATATTTTACTAAAGAGATGGTTTAGTAATGTGTATTTCAGAAAAGAGAGATGGAAAGAGTTTTTATTTGGCAATTAAAGATTTAAGACATTGTTTGGTCACACTGGTACACGATCCCCATTCTAAACCTAATAATAAGGGTGAAAATTTGCTGAGCAATAAGTTGAATAATTCCTTAATAAAAGGATTAAGTTGAGTAATTCCTTAATAAAACAACTTTGAGCATGAACAGCATTGAACAAGTTTCTCAAACCATGCAAATGCCTGGTTTGAGAATTATCCATACCTACAGTCTGATTCATGACAGGAGACACATATTACAGCTCACCCTGCTAGAAAAGCAATGCAAAGCCAAGCAAGCCATATAAACTGGCTCTGGGCCCAGCCAGCCAGTTCAGCCAGCCCTCAACATCCCAGTGCTGCAAACCATGTCAGATGGCACCAGGCCAAGGCACAAGCCAAGCCAGAGGGATAACCAAAAGGTGGGAACCTCATGTAAATAAGTCCTTCTGCTCCTTAACTCTCCAGACAAAGCCTTGTCTGCAACCCATCTGCACTCCGGTCAACACCCTTCCTCGCACGGCTGTGCTGCATCCCAGGCATGCCCAAAAAGGAAAGACAGAAAGTTGTAGGACCAAAACTGATGGAGGGGAGAAGCCCCCAAGGAGAGACTATTTGTCCTGTCTCTACAAAAAAAAGAAAATTTTGCCCTTTATAGGTAGGTCCTAGTCTCTTCCTATACTGGTTATTTTACTGCCTTTATCCCCATCAAGCATGGATGTCCCAAGAAGAGGGGGCAAATGACACAAGCAGGCTTCCTCTGTGAAGTAGCCATGTCAGGAAAGATGACAATGAGCTGCTCGAAATTCCGCAGGATCTCTCATTTGACCTTACACGAATGCAAGACATCTCAACTGGTCTTTGTTTGCTCTGTTTCTTTTAAGTAAAAGCCAAAGGACAAGTTTCTGTTGCCCCCATTCACAGTACACATCCCCCAACACAAGATGCTGCACATGGGACTAGAAGGCAATTTAAATAACAGATCCTCTCATGCCTGGAATTGCACTGAAGCGGGACACACAAGAATATAACTCTGGGAGGACTAAATCTTGTGTAAATCTGAGCAAGGGCTGCAAAGCTTTGACTTAATGGGAACAGAGGGCCAGAATCCTTCTGAGAGCACATAAATTATGGGAATACAGATCCTTGAAGCCAAATGCCCACCTGAAGGGGAACTTCTCAAATCACTGTCAAAGTAGCCCTTCCTGTACTTGCATCCAGGGGGCAGGACAAGGAAGATGCTGTTGGGAACCATCTCTATTTTTACACTGGCTACACAAAGCTAATAAAGGGAAGAGAATCTTCTAGCAAAGCAATGGACACAAGGACAGACATATTCAATCATGCAGGGATGGTTTCTGAAGCAGAATATGGGTGGTTGCATTTTCTGCATTTTTTCCTCCCAAGAAAATTCCTTTCCAGAGCAAAACAGCTCTTAAACTCAAAATGGAAAATGTGGGCCTAAGGCCATGCATCCAGTATGATATCACCTTGTTTACATGAGGAAAAAAAAAAAAGTCAAAACCAATATCATTGTGCACTCTTTGAACTTCTACATAGATAAATAAATACATAAATAATGACAACATGTTTTGTGATTCCTTTTGATCATCAGCTATGAAAGTTCACAGGAAGTTTATGCAACCCCCTCTGACTGGACAGATCTTATCTTCCAAATATTATGAGCCAAGAGGTTCCAAGAAGAAAAGTGTCAGCCTGATGTTCCTTTGGACAAAAAGCAATGACTTATCCGTAAGTTAACCTCTCCAGTTGGCTTCTTTTATTTTGAACCTACAAGCTGGCCTAGAGACCCTGCGAACTGCTAACATGCTGGGGGGATGCCTGTGAGCCCCACTTGGCATCCCTGGAAAGGATGGATAGTGCAAGCACTGTCCCAGCACTAGTCCCATCACCTACACCCTACTGAAATAAAAGCCAGTGGCAGTGTGTGTTTTTTCAAGCATATAGCAAGTTTGTCTTTCCTACTGTCACAAACATTACAGCAGGCAGATTTTTCAAGCTGCAGACAATAAAGCTATTTTCTTCTCTATTTTGGATAGAGCAGATAAACAAAATACTGCTTTGAATAGGCAGAGCTGCTTTCATTCACGGCCCTTAAGGTGCTTTACAAAGCCCAGTAAATGTCATTCCTGTGTGGCTACTTGGAAAAGAGGAGTTAAGTGGCTTTGTGTGTAAGTCTGCACAGTGGCCCTTCAGAAACAGCGTGTGACCAACAGTGTTCTGAGCACTCAGCTCTGCTGCCTCCCCCGAGGTCACAGTTAGAAGCTAGAAGGCAATTGGGGTCAGCTGAACTCTGAGAGATATCAGAACTTGTTTTCTTCTGGAAAACAATTTGGGCATGGGAAACAGCTTAAATGAAGCTTTTCTTCTAGCTGGTTTCCAGTGCCGCAGAGGGAATCAAAGTCAGTGTCAGTGGAGTGACTAGGATGAGCTTGTGCAAAACAAAATAAAAAACCAGACCATGCAGACAGTTCAAAAACATTGTGAACTCTGTGTTTGTTTCTCACTACCTCAATGCTTCCTGGGTTTAGCAATAGAGTGTAGTACAGGGATGTCCAAATGAGCCACAACCATCCTAACTCCAGAACTGGAAGTAGCCCAGCCCCAACAGCACAAAACAGTGCTTGAACTAATGCAGCTGCATTTTCGGGGATGGGGGTTATGCCTCCACACAGTGCCCCAGCGGCTGCAGGGCAGTGCAGACCTCCTGGAGTCAGCTCCAGGGCTTTCTGTGCTAAGCTCCATTGTGTGGCACAGACATCCCCTGAGCAACATACTGCAGACCACAGAGGAAGCCAGTCCCAGCGCTGGGAATTCAGCTCCCAGCGCCCGAGCTCCAGATGAATGCCTTAAAAGCAGGGTCATTCTTCCTCCTTCAGTTCTGTGCATTCTTCCTAACAGGACTGGGAGATGTCTCTCAAAACAGCTCCAGATCCAGGGAAGAACTGACCCAACACCCACATCTAGGCTGCTGGAGAACCACATGCCTACCTGTCTCCTCTTCATCACTAACAGCATAAACTATTATTTAAGAAAAAAAAAAAGTACACATTCTGCTTTATTCTCATCAAAAGAGATAACTCAGAGATAAGATTTTACCTCTTACCACGAAGATGCAGAATTTCTTCTTTTAATTAAACTACTTCCCATTTTAGAGACAAAGGGAAAGCAAGAATCAACTTTTTTTTTTACCATCAAACTGAAAAGGGCAGAACTTGGGAAAGTACCAGTGTTTTTCTTCCAAGTCTGGGAAAACTATACAGCTTACATAGGCCAGGACACTGTTACAGATATTTTTCCTTTAACACACTGGATAAGGTCCACGTAGCCACATTGTGTTCCCCATTGCTATGCCCATTGCTTTAAGGGGACAGACAGCTCAGCTCACTCCCTGGAACCATTGCTCCTTGCTGTTCGTACTATGAAAGTGGTGAAATCCCACAACACAGGCTGAGTGTCAGCTATTCCGTGTGCAAAGACCACACACCAGACAGTTTGCAAAAGAGCTTGCTGCCAGTGAAGGAGTGCTGGCAGAAGCTCTGCTAAAAGCCTCGATTTCTTGCTTACCTGGCCCACAACAGCACATGTACTGAATGCCACACCAACATCTCCAAATGAACCCTGCAGTTGGACCAGACTTCCAATGGAATTGGACATTCCCAATTAATCACACAGAGTTATGCCAAGACTTAAATATGTAAGTTATGGCTGTTACCCTTGCAGCTGGGTGTGTGTGTTCACTGCAAACACAAATTAGTGCCTACAGTGCTGGAAGCAGCTTATGGAAAGTCTGAACTGGAAGATGCAAATCATTAGGAGCACACACCACAATTTGCTTTGGGGAAAATTCCCCATTCAAGAACAGACATGCTTGATTACATCTCCAGTTTTCTGATTTCCTGACGTGTGAAAGTCCCATCAGTAAACCTGAGAGCTCTGTACTTACTGAAAGCATAAAGCAATGCTCTGGGTTTGCCAGAAAGAGCTGAAAGGGCTCTTTTTCACATATGTATGCTGTTGAAAACCTCTACTCCTCCTCCTGTGCTGCATGAAGGGACCTAACAAGGGGTCAGAAGAGTCAAAAGCAGTTCTTGATTTTGACACCATGCAGGTATATGACCTTGGATACCTTTGTTTGCCTAGCAACACAAGACCTGTTTGGTTTTCTGAAGCACTGGGTAATCAGAAGCAAACAGTATTGGAATGATGCAGTAAGTTGTAATCCCACCATGAACTTCAAACAATACACGTTTTTGATCCTGTTACACAATTCTGTACATTGAACAACCTCTAAAATTGTTTCCAGTTTCTTAACCTGCTTCTCATCTATGTATTTTTTATATTCCCTCCAGCTTGAAAGAGGGCAAACATGAACAGGGTTTCATCATCATCCTTACCTCCGAAGTAAGCTTTTCCTCACAATTCACACAGTCCTAGAGAACAACAAATGCAAATAGAGTCCTGAGCCACAGAAAGAATTAGAACCTGATTTTTCCTGCCTCTTTATGACAAAGTCAGAACTCTGCACAATTTTTCTTAGATTTTTGTATCTGGTCACACTCTAAGATTGTTTGTTTTTTAACCTTGCAGCATAACTAACAAAAACAAACAAACAAAAACCCCCACACCACTAAAAGAAACCCATTTTGTAGGTCATTTTTAGAATCCACGCCATCCAGCTGCATTCAAAATAAGCTGCACTGCACCTGCCTTGAAAAAAATCTCAATGGCTAAAAATTCCATACTGCTTGCTTCTTATCACTAGTTTTGTGTCTGGTTTGCCTAGGTGTGACCTGGAGCAAATCTCAGCAATTCTCTAGAGTGGTTCCCAAGTACAATCCACACGGCTTGTGAAACAACTGTAAAATAAAAGAGGAGCTTGCAGCCCCAGTTCCTAGATGTCTGAGACACTCATAGAAAGCCTGCAGACCAGCACAATATAGAAGACATTTATAGAACACAGTGCCATTTGACATCCATTTGGAACAGCACCTCAATTCTTTAGGAAATACAACAGGTAACTGAAACAACTTTCTGCTGTCTGTATCCTTATCTCTAAAGAGCTGATAATAACTGAAGCTATTAGAAATGCTATTTCTGCTAGACTGCTAGAAGGAAAGCCTTACTATATTAAGAAAAAAGACCAGCTATATGTCTTTTAATTTAACTGGATTCCCACTACTAAGTTCATTTAGGAGGCTGTATTAATATAATCCTCAGAAACAGTTTCACTCTACAATTTTAAAATTACAGGCTGAGCTAGGGAATGGAAAAGAAATGTCATGCACTGTCATGCACTCACAGAGAATAAGAGTCAGCTGCTTGGAGGCCGTCTTCTGGATGGAAGAGCAAGTCCATTGACAGGAAAAGGTGATAAAAAACCCATATGCAGCACAGAGCACCTCTGAAAGCCAAAACAACAACAGGCAATAGAGGTGGAGAGTGGAGCAGACCGCTATGACTCACAGGCTGTAAGTCTAGTCAGTGAAAAATCTGGCAGAAGTGTGCTGTTTGACTATGTCTGTACATTCCCAAGAGATTTATAGCTGCTTATTAAATCATCTGTTCCTCTTAAAACTAAAGAAACTGTGTATGTTTCACTGGATTTTACATCTGCTAGAAAGACCCAATAACCATTAGTACAGAGTAGTTTTCTTTTTTTCTATTGAGTGAGTCATTCAAAAGATTTTAAGACATTACTTGAGAGAGGAAGTAAAACCTACACAAGTGGTGGGCTGCAGTGTGATCTAAAACCTGCTGCAGGATGGGTCTCCCTCACTGGCATCTCTGGTGTGCCTGGCTAATCTTCAAAACCAGATGGGTCTTTTCAGTGACAAATAGGTTTCTGCAGAGGAAAGGAAAGGAAACAAGTACTTTCTACAGATGAAAGTTCTGTCGAGGAAATAGTCATGTCTTCAAGAAAATGACCACTGTGGCTTGAGACAGGGGTTGTGGAGCATGTTCATGGCATGTGGTGACACACAAGCACAGGGCCTGTCAAAACGTGAGGAGCTATCAGCATTATTATCTTCCAGACAGAAGTTGCTAAGTTCAGGAGCTGGAGGAAAAACACCACTAGCCCTGTAGTCTCATCCCAAAACCCGAGGGAAGAGGAAAAGAAACTGTGCACAGTCCTGCTCCAGACATGAACACGGCTGCTTGAGCGCTGGGTAGTTCACAGAAGAGCAGGAGAGAAGGGTGTGTAGGGCTTTCATTTCAATCCTGGTTACCTAAACAAGTTACTTTGTTATCTCAGAATGCTCCTTGGAGCATCCCCACCCCTACCCTTCCCACTCATTTTCCATTTAAAAAACCTGCACAAAGAACTTTCCTTCTCCCATCTCTTCTCCTCTCCCCTCCTCTCAGTCTTACTTTTGTGTTCTTTTTTTCACCCGTGGGCTCATCCACAGGTTAGCTCTCCAAGACAGCCATCTCTCAAAGATGGTGTACAAAGGTGTTATTAAATAGAAGCCATTTGCTGAGGTGTACATGGGGCTGAACATCCTGAATTCCCAGAAGGTAGGAAAGTTTTAAACGTTTTAGATTAACCCCTCAAAAATAAACAAAACCCATGCACATTTGCCAAACATCTGAGAATGCAGAAATACTGTACCCATGGCTATTTCAGCAATAAGACTGAAATAGAGACATACTCTAAAGGCACTGAAAATGTCTGAGTCAGCCCAGCAGTGCCTCCAGCTCAACACTCTTGCCTTCAGAGGCAGTGATAGTCAGGGCAAGCCCAGGAACTGAGCAGCTTTCTGGCCATTTTTCTTTGTCCATGGGACACTGCAGGCTGTGGGTGCGCAGAGCTGAAAAGCAGCAAGATTTGCAAAATGTTGCTAACAGTGCTTTTGTTACTGTTGCCGCACCACTACAGTCCTATGAAGTCCGCAAAGCGAAACAGGACAGGAAGCCACGTCTGAACTGTTGCTCTTAGCTGAAAAGTCGGCAACTTGGGAGTTTGAGAACACAGTAATAAAATCGAGACCCCCGCCAGCTCAGGCACACGGAACGCCCAAAGCCTGCAAGCGAGGGAGCCGAGCACCACCGTGCCCGTGGGTGGAACTGTGGCAGATTTGCCAGCACGCACTGGATGGGGGCACAAGAAGAGATGGGTTGCTGAGCACATTTCTCTTTCATGTTTTTAAATTGCTGCCTTGTAAAAGTCAATTTTCTAACAAACATGACAAGATAATGGCGGGTCCTGCTGAATCGGCACAGCTCTGCTATGTCAAACTGATTCCTGCAGTAAATCATGTGCACTCTCAAAAACACAAAGGCAGGGCTGTACAGCTCTGCAAACTCATTATTTATTTTTGCCAAAAACGACAAAATGTCTGTCAGACTTGGTTTTTTCTCTTTATTATCTCTGCATTGGACTGTCTTCACTTCAGCAAGCTGAACCAACATAGAAGGAAAAAACAAGCATCATGAATTCTATTTCCCAGCAATCTGTTCAAAAACCTAAGTCAGCATAGCTAGGCTCCATAGGTTACATTCAATCTCCTACAACTGCACAGACCCAACCATCACCAGCTTCCTACCCACCACAGTAACTAACTTTCTGATACGTCATCAATATGCTGAGACTGATTTAGTGCTTTTCCTCCTAATAATAAAAAAAAAAAACACTATAAAACAACATTGTGGAGGAAAGAAAATAAATTCATTACAGCCATATCCATACCCAGCACAGTAATACCACATCTCAGCCCCTTTAGAGCAAGACATTGTGACCAAGGCATGTCATCCTGCAGCAGGCTGCCTTAGCAGGCTTTGGACTAGTCACGTTACAAGTCTTGGGATGGTGGCATGGAAAATTAAGAGCACTAGTCAATCCTTGTATCTTTTGATTTGTCTCTCTTGCTCCCTCCTTGTCGTCCTTCTGCCCCACACACAGCAACACCACATCTCACAGCCGGTGAACTCTGAACAACTCATGGCCTAATTCACCCCAGATCAACTCCACCCCATCAGTGGATGTCACCCACCTCCCCAGTGATCCATCCAGGTAACAACCTTTTTCTTCCCATTCCAAAAGGAGAAGTGATCATTATATTTCACAGGCACAGGAAGCACACAAATGTTGCTGCCCACTCTCAAAGAAACACCTTATGAGAGCTGCTGTGAGAATTACAGCAGCCTTCCAGGCCAGCACAGAACCTGAGTCAGCCCTTAGTCAAGCTGCTGAAGTCAATGCTCAGCTTTCAAGTACATGCTCAAGTATTTGGCTGAGCTGAGACCATTTTCTAGTGTGGGATGCAGAATCCCACTCAGTGATTGCTTCAGTGAGAGACTACAAAAGTATTCTTGATATATAATAATCAAGTAATTTATGGGAGTGCATTCTCCCCTAACCAGAACCTTGGACTCATCTGTTCTTCGCAAGCAATTGTTTCTTAAGGAGTGTTGCTGTGTCCCTCATCTGCAATCACTGAGAGAACAGCTGCTAACCACAATAGAAAATGGTTTATACCAATTGAAAGTATTTCTGAAACCCCATCAATTCTGCTCTACAAGGAAGAAAAAAAAAAAAGTTAAAGATCTTTGTTTTCTCTTTCAGACCATCCTGTTATTCACACAATGAATTACAGACCTAACCAATTCTATAATTGGTTGTTCCCCAAACTCCTGGTTTAAGTTTAGGTCAAAAGAAGATTATTCACATGTGAAGCATGACTCTTCTCTAGCAACGTAAAGCCATTCTTACTCTCGACAATGCTTTATTTAGCTTATTTTAACTGTCTTGACCTGCTGCCTCTTTTCCACAAAATTATTGAGTAGTAGATGTCAGAAGAAAGAGATTCTACAATCCTCAATCAGAAAGAAAGGTCACCTGGAGGCAAGCTCAGAGCCAGGCACTGCCGATCCTGTTCTCACCAGCTTGTGCTGCCCACCCACAGGGGCACATCACGTCACTGCAGGTGCAGCCTGCCAGCAACAGCACAGGGAGATTAATGCCTTCTAAACCCTAAGTTCCACTTTAACACAGCACCACTGCCCTACCCAAAGTTACATGAAAATCTCAATGTCTCAGTGCGGGATTGCAACGCTTGTTTACCTAATTCATAGGTTATCATAAAGACACAGTTTATCAATAACCAGGTTGTTACTGTTTGCAGATGACTAATGCTCCTCTGATGCCTGTAAAGCTGTGACTACGACCTGCAGACCGAGACCATCGAGGAAACAAGTAATACCCTATAAAAGTTATATGAAACAAAGCAAACACGTATTAGGCAACATAAGTTCAACCTTGCAACCTTACGGTAATGCAAGGAAAACCTTGCTAGTAATCTAGAGGCACAATACCTTCCAAACAGAGGCTGCTTCATTAAGTGGGCAATATCTACTCTTGAAGGCACAGTTCATTTTAGCCAAAGTTTAATAAGCATTTTAACCTGCTAATGGTATGATGAAATAAGAAACTGCGTACAGACACTTGAAGACAAATGGTTGTTACTGTCTAGAATGTGAAAAAGAAAACACAAACGCCATACCAGCCACTGGGCTCCAAAGCTGACCAAGAGCACACAGCTCTTTAAATATATACAGGACCCTGATAATCTGCCCAGTTTTAGAGCTGTAACAATACACTCAAATAACCGGACACCCAAAAACCACACAGCTCAGCGATTAGCTACACCCACTCAATTGGGTTCTCATTGATGCAAAGACCTTCCTCCTGCACACCATGCAGGAATCAATGTCTGAATCAAAGGCAAGTTCCTATGAAACTTCAAACTCTGGAAAGGTTTTTAAAGCAGGAGAGTTGAGGGAAAATTGGATCAATGTTTTCTTTTTATAGTTCAATGCATTCAACCTGATTGCATTCTACCAAATAAAACTGGATAGGCACTGAAAGATGCCAAGGGCCAATCAAACCTCCAAGGGTCTGAAAATGAAACCTCAAAATGTTTTGTTTCCAATTAAAAACCTTGGAAGCAAATTAGACTAGCCTCATCTGTGTAGCTGGCAGGAAGATAAAAAGTCTCAATGCACAATCACATCTGATTTCCTGCAAAGCTCTGCTCTGAAAAGCAGGTGTTGCAGGAGGAGAGTGCCTATGTAACAAACAGCCCTGCCCACCTTCACTGCACTCTTCAGTGCAGTTACTGTAATGGGAGCAAAGTGGAGAAAGCAGACATAAAGGTGTCTCATCCTGATGCAGGAGAAAGCTTTTAGCTTATGAGTTAGCATATCTTTTTAAACGGAAGGCAAAAGCAGCAAGAGAAGACCTCTGAAAAATTATTCCTTTCCTCTTCTTTCCGCTTCCCCATGCTTTCTAGAGAAAGTACTCTTTAGACAAATTGCATACAGTATTTGTAAACATCCTGCTTGTAAAATTTTGTCTGTTATTAAAATCAAATGCAAAACGAACAACAACAGACAATCCATTTTTGATCAGTTTCCTTATCCTGCCAAGGCCCCCCAGCTTCCATTCTCAGAGATTTACCAAAATATTTGTTTATTTACACAGAGCTGGAACTCAGGAGTACTGGATTCTCTTCTGGCCAGACCTTTGGCCATGCGTAGAAGTGGTAGCAATATTAAATATGTTTCCAGTGACATCAGGAGGAATGTAACTGTGCTGGAAATAATAACAGTTGCACAAAGACACGGCTTTGTCCACCCCTTACAGATACTCAGCTCTATGAAGGATAATGGAAGATAGAACTTCACTCTGAGCCAAAGTGCCAGTTCCTTTTCATTTAGTGAACACTGAACTCTGACCACACCAGGTAGATGCAATTTTCTCCTGTCATGCCTGTCAGCTCACTGGGAGAAGGGCTGAGTCACAGACTCATCTTTGGCTCTCCCTCCAACACCACACAGTAAGTGGACAGCAGAAATACAATGAAATCCATATTACTGTGTTTAAGTACTTCAGTGCCTTGAGACATGTCTCTAAGATGCTCTGAAAAGATCAAAACAAATCACAAAATTTGAGGTATAAATACAGTTTGAACTCCTACTAGCTTTACAGATTTCAAGCCTTTTGGAACTCGTGTTTTCATGCGTTCCCATGTTGCTATAAAAGCCAGAGAGGGTCACGATTTCTAATAGTCACTTAACTCCAGGATCCTTGTCCTTAAAAGAATTAAAAAGCCAAACTAACATTTTTTTAAGAAGTCCTGCATAGAAATTGGTAGAGCAAGAAAGAAAAGTTGTTAATCTTTCTTCTTTTGTGTTTATCACCCACTGCCTCCCACACAATCACATTGAGTAAGAGCACACGGTGACAACATTTCTAGATCTCTCTTTAAAATTCCTTAGTCACTGTAATTGTATACAGAGCAAAGAAGAAATGCTTCACTTGCCAGCAAAACACAACAGCATCTGGACCATAACATGGCAGCCCCTACAGGATGCATAAAGACAAAGAGACAAATCAACCTGTCTGGAATACAAACACAGAAGGCCAGACCAGCACACCTTGACCCAGTGCCTGCAATGCTACCTTTAATGACACAAATGAGACACATTTGATAACCATCTGGTTTTCCAATTATTGCTTTCTTTCTCTATGTGAAGCTGACAACTACTTCTTGCAGGATACAGCCACCATGTCAGGGGCGTGACACAGCTATATAGTACCCCTGGGGAGACAGATTCAGGATGTGACACATCCTGACCTTTGGTAGGCATACCAAAGGTCAACTCTTCCCTACCTCATACATGGCTCTGTTTGAGGAATTCGTACCTCAAAAATGGCACTTCTGGAGATGAAAAAACAAGAACAACTTAGATGGGATCCACCAAACCAGCACATGAGGTTTTCACACCATCAAAATTTTCTGGTATTTTCTTGGAGCAAATATCGGCATATTCATCTGCACATCAGGCTTATCTCAGCAGGCCATGGTGTTTGAGAGCACAGTCTTCTCATTCACTAGCTCCACCTGTAACCCTCCCCATAGTGAGGCCTGCAATTACTGTTTCCACATGAATCGTTATGTGCTGCTTACACTTCAGCTTCACTCCCCAAAAATATGTGATGACTGTCTGAAAACAATGCTACCACTGGCCTTCCTTGCAGATCAAACTGCAAGCAAGCAAGCTGCAGGACTTGGACAAAATAAATATGTAGGAATCCCACACACAGTAACTTCATCTGCCGGAGAATGCGTGTGTACAGCTCAAACCCGGGGGCACCGGGGTGAGTCTGGTGTTCCCTTCTCTGGGGAGGCCCCGTGCTATGGAGGGCTGCTGTGTGGAACTATATTGTTAAGGCACAGATCAGCCTATGAATATTTCTCTCTGGGTGTATAGCTCCCTTTGAACTCTGTCATAATTGCACCAGCCTTGTGCACGCATGTTCATTGCCCAATCTGTGGGTGGGAGACCCATCTGGCGCCAGCTCTACACAAACCTTGTACAGCTTAATTCCCAAGACCACTGAAGTCAACGTGGGCCTTTCCATGGGCTTCTCCAAGCTTGGGACCAGACTCACAATCCTTCATTTTACAGGACATCAGAACTGCACTGAATATTTTGAGGCAAGCACTGAGTCATCAGCCTATGGCTGCAAGACCAGGAGAGTGACCTGCTCAGCCAGAATTTTCCACAAGTCCTCCAGGCAGACAGACCTCATTCATTGTACTCACTGCATTCATTTTCTTCTCACTGACACAAAGATGAATTAGACAGAGACTGGTCATGAACAGTCCTAGGCTGGAAATTAGAAAAGCGTTTCTAAACACTGGGCACCTGTTGCATTATTTAAAGGGGATACATCTACCTCCCAATAGCAAGGCACTGGCTCTGAGTGCCTGAGAGAGCAGGACAGGTAGGTAACTTCCCCACTGTGGGAACCTGATTTCACTGTACACTGAGCCCTCCCTGCCAGGACACCTTGTAAGCGCTGTGCATTCAACACCCAAGAAGACAGAAGCGAAAGGGAGACATACTGTTTTCTGAGGTCACATTGCTTGGAAACACCAGTCCTTGGGAATTTGTCACATGTCAATGAAAGCAGTGTTGGAGCTGGTACCAGAGAGCGGAAAGGCCACCTCAGAGGCAATGCTTGGTCAGTAGGTTGCATTCCCCTTCCCCAGCTTTCTCATCCACATGGCTGTGACACCTCAGTATTTCTGCAGTTCTACTGAATATTCAAAACTAAAGCATACACTGAACCAGTTTTACTTTTATGCTCCTTTAGCGTGTAGGCAGAATGTCAACTGGGCCCAAAGAAACAGATTTGGAGAAAACACTTTTTTCTCCCCTTTTTCAAAACTCATATGCATCTAAACTCTTCATTAACACAGAAATGTCTCTCTCTTTGGCATGCATAAATGCCCACGCCAGCTTTACCCTGGGACTGCGGGGGACACCAACAGGCAGGAGACAGACGTTCCGGCCCATCAAGACTAAACCAATTTCTCAGTCTGCTCCTCAGGAAGTGAAATGTTGGACTCTCCCTTGCTTTGGGTTGGGGTGAGCTCATAACTCACAATCTGGCCTCCAGAAAGGAAGCCCTACAGTTCTTTACTCACACTCGGTAGCACTTTAGTCACTGAGCTGTCTCACGGTGCCCAGAAGGGTTCTTGTATAGTAAATAACTAGGCAGCAGCTGCCAGGGCCCTAAATGCACCAACAGCCCTTAAAAGCCCTGTCCAGCCAGACTTGGGATTTGCACCCACACAACTGCTGCCAAAGGACCAGAAGCCTGGTTTAAGCTCAGGCTCAGCCACGCTGCAGGTTTGCCTGTCCTTGCTGTGCCCGACTTGCTGCACGGATTGAACTTGGTCCCAGCTCTTCCCTTTGCATCTGCCCAGTGATCACTGGGCTGCCAGTGAAATCTGGCACTGTCACCAACCTGGTCCCACTTGGGCACTGTGGGACTTGGCACTAGTTGGTGAGAGCATTGTCCTACCTGTGCTGTGGTCACCCTTGGCTCCTGGCTCACCCTTTCTCATAGTTCAGCCCTTGTTCTCTGCTCCCTGACAGTGCCATGCACAGCACACTGTTTCCATTTGCTGGTCATCCTCCCTGGCTTGATGGGTCCTGGGTCATGTTTAGGACAAGCATCACAGGATAGCCAGGGGCTGGCATTGAAGGTGAATTTTGGATGAAGGAAAAGTATCAGAACATTTTTTTCCAGAGGCATTCAGCACCTTGGTTTTGACCCATGGAAAAGCTTAAGAAGTAGCAGCTATGCTGGTATCAGAGCAGGTTTGGGGAACCAGGTCACTGTTTCTGCTGGTGGTTAATTCCAGGGTAAGATACCAACCTGATTCAGACAGAGTTCAAAGCAATCAGGTGCACGAACAGGAAAGGCACTTTTGCAAACTACCATCTTTCCTTCAAACAGAAATACAGCATCACACAAACATACAGTGTCCTGGTCACAAAAAAAGGCTGATGGGTAAATTCAATTATTCACATCTGGCAAGGTTCTCAACTATCTAGATTTTCCTATCTAGCCTGAGGGTGAAAACAAAATATTTGCTGTTCCCAGAAAAACAAATTGTCAAAAGTTTCTGGCACTTTCACTAATTGCAATATGGAAGGGAGCATCTTTGCAGTCCTACAGCAAAACCAGAACTGCAACAGAGAGTTTTCCTCAGGATATACAGCAACCCTTGTGAGCAATCCAGCCTTGCCATATTCTCTGCCTGTTGGGAATCTGGTTTTAGAGCTGCTGTATTTTCTGGTCTTGGAAATTCAATCTTCCTCTTTACACATTACTCTTTCAACAACAAAAAAAGAAAACCAAACAAAAAAAACCCACCAAAACAAAAACAAACCAAAAAGAAAAGGTTGTTTTTTTTTTTCTCTTTCCTGTTCATATGTAAAGGCAGAGAAATCCAGAGAGCTGATTTCCCCTAAGGACAGAAACCTTAGAACCAGGGGCAGTGGATGAACTTCAGAAGTTATTGCAGGTTCTTCAGAGTGACACAGTGATGTGCAAAACTAATGCAGGCCAGAAAGAAGGCATATAATCAAGAGAGCAATTATACATGAGACTTTGTAATCTGGTTGGTTGTCTGGGGTTTTTTTCCCCAAAAATGTTATCAAATGTATAGGCACCTTCACAGTGGCTTCGTATATGTCAGTAGCAAATTGAGATATAATTTCTTGATATAGATAATTTTGTTCTGGGAGAGGTACCATTTTACATATAGCTCTCTACTTTCTAAATAATCTACCTGCATTGTTTGATTCCACCCACAGCCAAGCCCCATCCCATTCCCGAACAGTGTTGTCTCTAAATAGCTAAGCAAAAGCTCTTGCAGTGTCAACTGTCTACATATTCTGGGGGTTTCCTGGAAGGAGGGTTGTGGGGGGTTTTGGTAGGGGGGGGGAGATTGTGGTTGAGTTTTTCTTAGTCCCCAGAAGTTAAAGAGGGGGCTTTGCTCCCCAGCAGTGGCCTCTCGAGCCTTTGGTGGTCATTCTAGTCTACATGCCTATGAAAGATACATGTTCTGAGGACATGTGCAAGGACAATATGACATAATAAAGTGCAAAAGTGGGCTGGAATGGGTGTCCTGGGAGTCCCACAGGTAGTCCAGCTTTCCAGAAGGAAGAAGAGAAATCCTGTATGTTCTCTCCACGAGGAAAACTTTAGGGGTCTAACATATGCCTACATTGCTCTGTTTCAACACTACAGGCTTGATCAAAGAATCAAAACTCAGCTTTCCCAAAGGACACTCGGTTCTGCAGATACTTGTACATAACAGTGACCACATTCATAGAGTTTTGATATAATAAAGAAAACACATAAAACAATGCTCAGCAATGAACACAAGCCTTATGGGAACATAGGTCATTTGGAACTGAATCCAGAAGTTTAAATCATTAGGTTTCTGGATGTGGCAAAATTAGCCTGGCCCTATCACAAGAGCTAACCTTCCCACAAGGTTCACAACACCGGAAAGGCTGGGACTAAGAACAACAACAATTACTGCAAGAAAATAACCTTTATCTCAAACTAATCAGTTACTAATGATTTGAGGAAGATTATGTCAACTCCCCATATATGGCTTCTTTACAAGAAAGACCGAAGCATTACACTGTAAAATAACAGATGTGAGTTAT
The DNA here is from genome assembly GCA_035584735.1 of Pseudotriccus pelzelni. Lineage (NCBI taxonomy): Eukaryota > Metazoa > Chordata > Aves > Passeriformes > Tyrannidae > Pseudotriccus > Pseudotriccus pelzelni. Next base: position 11,024,921 of record JAWMRA010000161.1, on the reverse strand, counting down.
CCACATTGATTTGCATTTAAGGTACATGTTCTTCAACTACTCTTCTCCTGTTCCTCAGAGGGACAATGGAAAAGGATTCCCAGCATAGAGGAACCTCTATTGAAGGCTCAGTTTATACACAGTCCTCGTGTTCCACTTTCCACAGGATAAAGTGCTTTGATGTGACCTTTTCTAATGAAGCAGCAAGATTCACTCTCTACAACTATCTGAAATGAGACTGTAGCAAACTGGGGGTTGGTCTCTTCTCCCAGGTAACAAGCAACAGGATGAGAGGAAACAGTCTTAAGTTGCACCAGGTTTAGTTTAGATATGAGGAAAAATTTCTCCACCGAAAGGGTTGTCAAGCGTTGGAGAAGGCTGCTCCACAAAATGAAGCAGTTTTTCACTAGACACATTCTAAAGGATGAGAACAGGGGTAGCAGCAGGTTTTGATCTATCCCCTTCAGCACCCTTTAGGCCTCACACACAACAGCTGAGACACACTAGTTATAATCTCCCTAAAACTATTGCTGTTGATGCAGTTTCCTCTGACCAGGGAGGTCAGGGATATTTTTTGGCCAGGAACCTTAATGACCTAACAGCACTAAGACAAACCTTTTTCAGCTATTTGTCTGCATTCTTTAGGCATGAGGACATGAAGGGGAAGCACTGAACTATGTAAAGCTATGAAGGAAAGAGAGACATTCCATGCTACAAAGCTATTCCAGTTAGCATCTCATTTGTTTTCTGGGATATAAACATAACTTCTCTCCCATATGTGATGAAGATTCCCATACACAACTTTTCAAGATCAACGCTGAATAAGCCTGCTTATAGCCCAGTCAGACTCAACCTTTGAGAATTTTTAGTGAGTGACATATTTGAACACTTTTTAGTACACTACCAACAAATGGATGAAGGTTAACATGTATTTCTCCTCTTTCTGTCCACTTTTTATATCTGCCTTTTTCACATCAGAAAGGGACCTTTGTTATTGCTTATATACACAGTTTATGCATGTAGGAAGACCAAAATCTGGATTCAATCACTAACCAGTGCTTGTAGACAACACTGGAATACGAATAAAGATAATAAAAGGCAGCCAAAGGAAAAAAAGAAATCTGAGGAGACTGCGGTTTGTTCGTGAGCAGCATGGCATGGACAAGGAAGGTAGGGATAGAGAAAAAGTAGAAGATGAGGTAGGAGGGTACCATGCCACCCAGATTCCTGCCAATTCCAATAGGAACAAGAGATAGACAAGGCCTATCTCCAAGCTAAAATTCCCTAGGAGTTCATTTCTCTCTCTCATTCATGCATACTTGAGAAACCTCTGGAGACCACTCTGCAAACTGGAACAATAAAACAAAATGTCAAGACACTAAATGGGGCATTGAATCTCTGCAATCTGTTAGAGGAAGGCCTTTTCTAACTTGGAGGCAGTACCTTGTTTTTACCTCACATAGAACAAAACAATGCAGAGTAAAGGTTGTCTTTCAGGATGATCTAAGGAGAGTGGGGGAGCACAGAGGCACTTGGCTGGATCAATCACCTTCAACAATTTCAAGCTGAAATTCAGCTTGCCAGAGGCATATTTACTTTTTTTTTTCATCTGATCTATGGTGTCGTAACAGGTACATTGTTAGAGATACCAATAAACACCAGGAATCCACTTGGTTTTCTATAATCCGAGGAAATTAATTCAACTTCCACCTCTGCTCCCAAACTTCCATTATAATCCAAAAAAGTCAGAAGTATGGCAATCTACCAGCAGTGAAACAGTTACAGTTCTGCTCTCATTTATAGCATAAGCATTTAAAGCTAAAGGTAGACTTAACATCCCTTTTCTGTGACCAGGGGAAAATTCTGTTATTATTTATCTACACCCTTTTCTTGGAACTATAAGTTTAATTTCTGGAATAAATAACAGTTTTGATGCAAAAGTGGTAAAGCAATCGCCTTGTTAAACTACTGTGAAGCACAAGGGAGGCAGCTCTGTGGCCAGAGGAGCCAAAGCCCCAGCTCCATCTTTGGCATTTTGGGCAATTCCAGTCACACGAGTAATTTTATTTTCCTCCTGTTGGATTTCTTAATCTACGAGATACTGGCTAAAATTATTCAAGGACATTACAATAATCACAGTGTCATTCCCTGCTTCTGTCTCACAATTGAATGAAATCAAGAAAACCTTGTGTTGCACGATAAGCCAGTTGTGCCAATATGTCTGTTTTCCTACAAAAAGGAGTTTCTGGGTTTGTTTCTGTTTCAATTAGGCCTCTAGCCCACTTCGGCTCCATAGGAAGCTCTCCTAGCACCAAATAAATCCCAGAAAGTGTTCAGCACAATCAAAACAGCATATTTTAATCATGCTTCATTGAATCAAAACCTTTCAATTAGCTCTAGCAATGGCTCCAACCATCTTTGAAAGCACTTTGGAGAACTGCAGTGAAAAGCACTGTATCAGAGCTAGGTATTATCACTTAAACAAATATGACTTGAAGACTTCAAAATACACATAAGCAATATCTTTATTCCTTCACTGATTTAAACACTGCTCCAAGTCATATGATATTCCTCAAGAAAGAATGTCAATCATCTAATAATTAGTAGCTTTGCAACACCTCGGGAAAAAAAAGATAGTGAAAAGTGGGCACACACAAATTGCTACATCTGCTGAAATACAGCTGTTTCTGGAGCAAAACTCTCATTTAACAGTACAAAGCCACAGAAGCATCGAAGGCACAAAGAAAAAATATTCTTGTATCCATTTACAGCAAGAGAGGAAGTTTGTGGAGGCAAAAGTGCAGTAAACCAAACTAAAATAAAAAAGACAAACAAACAAAAAACAAACAATCAAAAATTTAAATAGCACACTGATCTTGATGCCAAATTGGTCAGAAAGAGCCAATATTTCCAAATTTGGTAAATCTTCCAAGGAGGAGTCAAAAGCAACAAATCTTTGTAGGGTCTGGTAAGGATATAAGGGAGGGTTTTCCTGGTTTGATTTACTGGCTAACTCAATCTGTACTGTTTATGATTGTTTAACATTGTTGGTGGGCTAATCTTGTGTTATCTTTAGATGACACTTTAACGTTGCAGGGCAATCATTATTACATTCCTGTGAGCTCAGAGTGCCTTGAACAACTGCTTAAATCTAAGAGATGCAATAACTCATCAGGCAGAGAGGCACAAGTGTTAGGTCCAGTACCTGATCCACATCTCTGATCTCGTTAATTATCAGCTATAGAAAAACGGATGCTTGTCCCTGCTTTTCAATTCACTTGCTGTTTCCAAGCACAGTACAGAAAACAATCAATGGATCAGATTTCCAAATGGGAAACAAAACCACTGAGAAAGTCTAAATTCATTTTCACCTTGTTTGGAGTTTTTACCATTACTTCACGATGCTCTTCTAAGAAACACAGTATCATGCTGTTTGCATGCACTTAAATACTTGAGTTCCCTCAGTAAAATGCAAGTGTATTAATATAGCTTGAGGTTTTAGACTTACATTTCCCCTATTGTGAACAACATCCTTTACCAAAAAAAAAAAACAAAACAAAACAAAACAAAAAAATCCACAAAACAAAAAAAAACCCAGACACATTTTCAGGATGTGTTTTTTTTTCTGGCTCAAAAAAAGCCAACATGGGGTTTCAATCCCAAATATGCAGTTGGCATTTGGCCCAGTGTAAAGACATGCCCAAACAGCCTGAGGATGGAGCAGCTGTGGGGCCAGGGGGTAGGTCACAAACTGGCTAAACCAAGGAGATTTTACAGGAGTGATTCCGTTAGGACAGAGAAGAGCTCTGAGGAAAACAAGCAGCAAGAATACTAAAATCACCACTATTCGGTCCCAGGATACGCAAGTTGAAACCACTTTCTGTCCCTTTAGTGTTCCTTCTTCTCCACCTGAGCCAGAAATTGCCAGCCAGCCTGGTCTCTTGTTTAAACTACCTCCCACCATCAGTTTACAAGGAATGGACAGAGTTTCCAGAGCAGCAAAAATCTAATATGGTACTGAAAGAACTTGGTCATTACAATGAAGTGCTATCATGAAAGACCAGCTAACTCAGCTCATCATCTGAGCTCTGTAGAAATGTCTACATGAATGTAAAAAAGGACCAGAAAAAAAAAACGGGGAAAGGAGAAAGGGGGAAAGCTCATTTAGCCAGCCTGCATTCCCTCCGCAACAGAGGGGACAGGAAAAAAACTGACAGCTGTGGTACCAAAGGTATGTAAAAAGACACTGCAAAACCAAAGCACAGCTGAGGATGCAAATAAGTCTCCTGTTACCTGCTTGTTTCCCTCCTTCTGTATTTTAATGCACATAGCTTAAAAAAAAAAAAAATTCTACACAAATGCTATATCCATTTACACAAAAGTGAATTTTGGAGAAGTGGCAGCAAGATTTGCTTCAAGAGACTCGAGTCAATTCACACAGGCAGCATGTATAAAAACTAGGAGTTCCTACAGAATCCAAGGGACTGAGAAAGAAATAAGGTTATTTGAAAAGGTTTTCAGAGAAAGTGTTATCTGAAACCCAATTTAACCTGAACCTGACAAGTTTAGAGCCCAGTAAAATGTGCAAGAGAGACCTATACACCATTTCCTATTAGGTGGCTGCCAAACAGATTTGTTACACATTTAATAAAGCAGCAAAATAAGGTATTTATGTAGCATGTTTAAGTGTAAGCATATTTGTAGCATTTTGTTTAAATGGAAGTGTAACATGATAGATGCTACAGTTACTGGACAATGGGAAATGTGAGGAGGAAAAGTCAGAACTCCTGCTGCATCACAAAAAAATAACATAACAGCGCCCTTGCAAAGTCCTGCTTTAACAGGCCCATAAAACCTAAATGCTTTGAGCCTCTAAGAATGCCTGGCTGGCAGATGGCGATTTTTCACGTGCCTTGGAAAGTCCAGCTACTTCTAGGGAGTAGTCTGGAATACTCTGTGCTGGGTCACACATCACTGCTATTCCTTCCCTTCAGGGCTTCACCTCAGACTTGGCGAAGGAGCAGAGGCTGCAGCTCCTTCCAACGTCAACACCTTCTCTTTGCTTGGCCAGAGGTGTCAGCACAGAACAGCCTCCTCAAGTTCAGGGCTCCCCAAGCCAGGTGCACTGTTCAGGCTCAATCTTTTGATCACTGAACCTTTACAGGAAAGCTGCCATCACCCTTCAGAGTGCAATTATGACCCATCACAACTTTTCCAGGTTACAAAAGAAATGCCACAAGCCACAAAGTTGCACATCATAAAAAACACCTTAATACAAACTTCTAGTAGCTTTTGCCTCTTTAATGTGCAGATCTCAGGAATACAGGGGGAGATATCAGTTATTGCTTTACAGATGCACAGGGAAACTGAGGTTGCAGGTAATGGGATGACTTAGAGGACTTCTGAATGAGTGAACAATAAAGCGGGGAAAGCGGGGCACTGGACAAGAGATTTGCAAACTGGTATCTCTTTACCCAGGCTTATGTCTTTCCATAAATATTGCAGTTAAGGGTTGCTTCTGAAAACTAAATTATTCTCTTTTGGAGACAGACCAACATGCTCTTCTTTATGAGCAATTATTCCTAGAGTGGGTAAAAATCGAAGGGAGAAGAGTACAGAAACAAACATTACATAGCAAACCTGTGTTCTTCCAAGTATGAGAACAGAAGGAAGGTAGATATTATGGGATAAAATTGTTTTTATAAAGAGTTGCTTTTCTGGTTCAATAGAGACATATACAGACATGCCTAAGCATCTTTAATACAAGGAAAACACTGAAACAATAAGTTACTGACTTTTGCTTGCACATTCCTAACATAGAGATCCTGAGTTCCCTCCTAGAAGAGCATGTGGATGTTTTATTGTTAAACAATTAGGCCAAAGCCGCACTGAGGATTCTTATATTTGGTTCAACTTGACTTTAATGGAAAATGAGCATTAACTCTTATAGTTGACTTAGAAAATCTCAGCAAGGTCATACAAAAAGCCAGAACATTTTCTATTCTGTTTGAAACTAGCCTGGTTAAGGCATTATAGAGAGCTGAGAACTCATTTAAAAAGATCAGAAATTGTGAAGGAAGAAATGGTCTTCACATTCTCCTCTCCCTGGTCAAAATGACTTTTAGGGATAACTGAAACATCTGCTGTGGTAACTGTGTATCAAAGCTTGTTTACATTAATAAAGAGGTTTACAGCTAATTTAACCTGCATACATAAAATCCTGCTTGAAATATTTCTGAAATTAAGTGGGTAAATTAATATCTTTTGACTAATCATGATAAACATGCTCTATATAAGGTGTAAACCTGAGTTGCACGTTGATGAACCAGAATGTATCTTGGCACAGGTTGATAGTAGGGGGGATGGATGGGGACAGCAGATACAAATTAACTGCTGCCTTGTAACCAGAAATAATGGTTATGACTAAGTTTCAAAAAATCAAATATAAGTGGATACAGAAGAACTCAAGCTTTTCAAGAAAAAAACAGTATTAACATCATATCTCTATATATACACATTAGTCCATTAATAAATACTTGAGGTTATATAGTTAAGAAACAAGGTATTAAAAGCCTAAATTATCTTGCCACTCTCACCCCCAATCATACAAATTTTGAGGTAAAGTAACTTCACTTGAAATTACATGATGGGGGAGGGTGGCTGTGTGTGTGTGAGCCTTTTAAAAACACAGAAGGGCAGCAGCAGTATTGTCCTCTCGAAAGCACTACTCTGGGTGCTTATTTACAGCTCAAGAAGAAAGAAAATATTTTTCCTTGCAAAATATTGTGGATTTTCCTAAAAGTTAAACAGAAAACTGAGAAAAAAAGGTTTTACCTGTCCTCAGGATTACCCTCCTGATCCCTCTCACCTGTACTGTTTTCCTCCTGTACCAAAGTCAGATGCAGTCTCTCATTCACTCACATTTTGGTGAGTGCTTTTAGATTCACAAATGAAAGATGCTACACTGCTGCAATAAGTCATCATCTTCCTGGCACTGTCTGAATTTAGCTCCTGGTTTTTATTGTCATTTCCCCTACTCCAGAAACCACTAATCCCAATTTGATTCAGAGGCCCTCATCATTCAAATTTTTAAAATCCACTTGATGAAGTCTAGAGATGAAAATAACATACCTCCATTAGCCCCGGGCATAGGATTCCTGCATCCAGTTTTCAGACGTTATGGAGATAGGTCTTTGTTATGCACTGGAAAAAAAATTATATATATATATGCGTATCTCACTTGTATCAGTGAATTGGTATCAAAAAGTCTCTCACTGACTATCCAACATTTAAGGTCATGCTGAGTCTCAGAAAAAAAAAAGAAAAAAAAAAAGAAAACCCACAACATTGTCTTTCTCCTTTTACTCTTTGCCTAACTAGGAGGCAAAGTTAGATGGAAAAGGGAAAAAAAAGAAAAAAAAGGCAAGCTGGATTTACAAACAGTCTGAAAAGTCACAGCCAGAAATCCAGTGCCAGGTGAGGAAGAGGTGAGTAGGCAGTGCCTATAAGCTGGATAATTCACCAAGTCCAAATCAGCTGGTTTGTGTGGTCTCCACCCCAGCTAACCTTCTCACTGCATGTTTGTCTGGGCTGACAAGTAGATGTGTTTGCCAACCTGTCCTGCTGCAAAGCATACGGGAAAGGGAAAAGGAAGTTTTTTGTCCAAGACAAAGTACTAGGCTGTCCAGGGCTGGATTCCTGCTGTTTTATCCATTATCCAGAGGTTCATGAATATGCATGTCCCTCAAAATTCAATACAGATTTTAATTTCTGACAGGGCACTAAATTATCCTGCTGCCAGAGCGTGCCTCCAGCCCAGCAGCTCAACTACACTTCCACAGAGCAAAACTTTCTACCTCCTCTCCAAACTTAAGCACAGGCCAGGATCTTTCCCCCATCACATCAGTCTATCCACAGCATTCTGGGTCAACACTAGTATGCCAAAAATCACAGCGAGGTGCTCTCTGTGCATAATAACGCTCTCTGCTAAAAATAATGATAATATATTGAATTTGAACCATTAATCTTCAAAAGAGAAGTTGGCTTCACTGAGGGCAGAAAGAAAATTCTCTCATCTCTCTCCTAGGCTGTGCTTTTACACTACCGATTAACCTCTGCAGTCTTTCGGTTGTCAGAAACATCACGATACAAGTATCCATACAATTGAAAAGATAAGACAATCACCTCCTCTCAGCTATAGATCCTGGAGCATTCCTCCCTCCAGACACAATCTCTTCAAGGTGGATGGACAATGTATTTGCCTCCTAACTTTTTACCTTCCACTGTAGTTCCCCCTCAGAAACATGTGCTTATCACTGAAAACTTCACGGCTTTCTTGCTGTTTCATTTGGGAGACCTCACCTTAGCTGCACATTCATTAACTTTCTTGTTGGTTTCTTCAACTCATGGGTAACTTTCTGACAGTGAGAGAACTCAGTGGCAAACAAAGCCAGAATTAAAGTGGAATCACAATCAAATCTTACGTGATACTGCAAAGTACAATCTGACATCTCTCGGACTTCCACTAAATGCAAATGTGACCATCAGAACAACAGCCAAGCACAGGAATATGCCACCAGCAGCTCAAATATCTGCTACCAGGGACTGTCTATGGCAGACTAAAAGCCTCAATTCACAAGCAAACCATGAATCTGCCACCATTTATCCCCCTTCTAGGCCCTAACGGGCCCCAAGCCACAGTGAAAGCAGCATCCACAAAACCTAGGTCTCACATCCACATGCAGTTTGGATGCAGCAGCACAACCAGAGGGTATGAGACAAAGTTCATTACAGTCCAGATGCTGGGTTTGGAGTACTTTGAAAGGGAAGCTAAGGACTAAAAAGAGAAAGTAGAAAAGCTGCACACCAAGAAAAGAAAGAGAAAACAATTTCAAATACTTTCCCGGGAGCTAACAGGCAAGTTTCCCCAAAGTGCAGGGGTTTAGATGAAGCTTTACTTGTAGCTAAAATGTCAAGACTCTGAGGGCCCTTGCCTCTGTTGAATTTATTTTTTCCTAGAGAGTTATCTGTGTTGCCCAAGTTTTGTATCCACAGGAAAAGTAGAGCAGGCCAATGAAGATTATCCCCAACTCACCCTGGCACCAGATGAAGAAGGTAGCTCTGCCACCTGGCAGAGTCCATCCCCCTTTGCTTCCCAGGCTTGAGGACATCTCCAGAGAGAAAGACCAGTTCCTCTGCCAGCTGCTCTACAACTACAAGAGCCTCAAATAGTGCTGTTCAAGGTGTTGCTTCAGAGGATAATAAAGCACTGAGCCAATCAGCAGGACACCTCTCTGCACCAGCCCTTAGCACTGGGGTGGGCAGAGCTGAAGTACAGCACCTGTGAAAGGGAGGAGGGAGGCTTAGAAGATACCCAGAGGTCAGGTAATACCAAAACCAGGCAATCAGCATTGTGTCATTAAAGCTAATGAGTGGCACATGGGCTCTTAGAAAAAACAGGTGCTTAGGAGACAGCATGAGCTCCCCGTGTTTGTCTTTGTTTTTCCCTGCATTACTATTAAATAATTTCAGATATTTACTCATTTCCACAGGGGAAATGGTGGTAGATACAGCCATAAAACACTAACAGAAATATGTACACTAACCTAAAGCTGCTTGAATTGTATTGATGAGAACTGAATGCTGTTTTAACAGTTTTGAAGATCGTTAAGTAAGTAATCTTTACAAATGGCCTTCAGGGAGGTGCAGATTTTATTCCTCTTCTTTACTATCCTTTTCTTTCCTTTCCTACCCTGATCTCACCTGTCTTTCAAATCAGTGATTTCTTATGCAGTCTGAGTGGCACAAGGGATATTCTGCTCAAAGAGTAGTTAATGATATAGCATGCAGTAAAATGCAAGTTGTGGTATGGAAAATTGCTGCCCAATTTGCAACTTAACAGTGGAAATAATCAGAGCTTACTGATTATTTGGTTAGCTTTTGCATTTTGTTGATCTGCCATATCTTCAAAACAGTATTCCAAGCACATAAAGCTCATTTAAACAGCACTGGCTAAGAGGATCTTGTGAGCCCAGACTCAGGATTAAGATATGAGGCAAACTGGAAACTTCAATCATTACAATCCTGTAGCATAAACGAAAAGCACTTTCATACACAGCGGGTCAATATGCCCCATTTCTCTTTAGCATGTTGTGCCCACATAGAAAGAAACGTGACTTCAGGTTCTTTCCAGTGACCTCGAGTGATAGGAGTTTTCATCCGAACAAAGGATCAAAATCATTAGAACTCATCATTCATTTCACCCCATATTGTAAAAACTATTTTTATTCCCTCAAGTAGTAACAATGTTGAAAGCAAAAATGTTAAGAGACACATCCATCTCCCGACTTGAAGAACTTCCCAGAAAAGTGACCAGGGTCTGTGCTCGGAACATTTGGTCCTCACTGAAGAAAGGCTGTGAGATCTTCCAGGCCAGTTCTCCTGGAGTCTTTGGTCTCTGCCCTAATACTTAGAACAGCAGGCTGAGCAGAGTGCTTTGCACAGTGCTGGTCACTTAGCATTTGTCCCCTATGATTGTGACTGGATGTCTCATGAAGACAACTAATCTTTTTCTCAAGGGAAAAAATGCAAACCAGTAACTCGCTGTGACAACCTCATCAAAATGATGAAATGAATAATGATTTTAAAACTTTACACAGCAACTGTTCCTAATAACATGGAAATTAGAGAATAATGTTAAAAGTTTCAACTCCAAGACCTGGTTTCCTGTGTTGGCACCAGTCCTAACACTAAATGTGAACACAAGCATTTTTACATCTTCATTTTAAAGAGAAATTAGGAGAGAGATACACTCAACTGAAATAACAACCCGTTCCTGTGTGTGCAAGCATACACAGGGTGCATTTCGGACTGAAACTCACTGTGCTTTCACTGTGTCCTTTAGGATTACTCTATTTCCTCAAATTCACTGAAGTCTCAACCACACTGCAGCAGCTGACAGATTTTTCAGCATACAGTTACAGCTCAAACAAACATGTCTTCAAAGAATGGCGGGAGGTGGCATTAAAACTGAACACCTATTCTTATTCCATGTTCCTCAACCTAACAAGTGCACCTCCAAGGCCAGAAGCTCACACCAGAATGTGTCAAAAGCACTGGCTGTATGACTTATACCATTCATTTACCTCAACAGTTCTAACTATCTGAGAATATACTCCAGGTGGAGAACAAGTTACAGTACCCTAAACATGTTCACTGTGGATTAAGCTAATACAGTCCCAACGAGGTTGGCTAGCAGTTCGAAGTTGCAGACCTCAGTTGATGTAACTCATTGCAGCTCAGTCACCTCTGTCTATAGTCTCCAGCTCTCTGCAACTAAACTATCCTAAGTGCAAACTCTGGTTGACAGGACAGCCCCAAATAGAAATGTACATCCGAACAAGAGAGTGGTTTGGCCATGAGGAGTTAATGCACTAGCTGATCCCTATCCCTACAGTTTGTTGTAATGTTGACTTCAGAAAGTTTAATTGCTAATGCAGAATACATCTTCCAGGCTCAGTCCCCAGTGAATAAAAAGTTTCTAACAAAATCTGACAGCTGTTTAAAGGCTACATGAACAAAAAAAGGGGTTAAATCTGAAACTCCATAATCGAGCATCCTCATCCCTCAAATCAGTTTCCAAACTATATTTCTGCACATGCAAACATCGAGGGCCAGGAAAACAGTAGCTACAGAGGGAGGGGGATCTTCACCATGGTCCCTCTCTACCAGGGCAGAGCTCTAGAGCAGCACAGGGAGATCAGAATTTCCAAGGTCTGCACAGCACCTCATAGGTGGACAGGACTTCTCTTCCATAGCATTTAACTTGACGCATCTCACCAGCACAAGGCATTTCTACATGACTGAAAGAAACATACAGGAAAAGATTTTGCAGTCCAATGAAGGGTAAAAACTCTCAGCTGATGTACAGATACCAAAAAACATATTCAAAACTCTTCCCAAAAAGGGGAGTTTCAGGTCTTTTAGGGTATGACTCTCCAAGGCTTGGCAAAGCCACTTATAACCTCACCAAAGTTCAGTATGATTAGGAGTGTTTACAAGCACAAGAACTAGGCCAAATTCAGAATGTAAATATTTGGATTCAGTTCCCCAAACTTGTCTCTATCTGCACTGCCAACTAAATCCCAATTGCAGACCAAAGAATCTGAAAAGCAACAGTTGCACACACTTTATAGCACACAGACAAAACTAACACACATGGCACTCAACATTGGGAAAAAAAAAATCCTAATTCATAATCAAAACTGATTTTATGTTAAACAAGACATCAATGAAGTTTGGACCAAAACTCAACTCCGTTATCATTTGCTACATCTTAAAAGTCTGATCAGTCCAGATGTTGGTCCTCTGCCCTCAGGCGACTGGGTTTCATTAACCATAGCTAGATTATTCAAGACCTCATGGATAACACAATGGCTCTAGTACACAGTGGTAACTTTGCACCAAATCATATTCTCTTAAGCCATCCAAAGCGAGTACTTCCATTTTTCAGGCAGATGAATTGCCTCAGTCCCATATTCAGAATTGATTTAGGATCACAAATCACCCAGAGTTGTCAACACCCATGCTTTTTTCTTTTCTTCTTTTTTTTTTTTTTTTTTAAGTTTTACCCCAGTTCTTTTCAGTATAGGTAAGGATGGCAACCATTCAAGAGACTTTTGGCCTCCCACAAACACAGATCCCAAAGGATATACCATATTCTCAGCTCTCAGCTTTTCTCTGAAAGTATTAAACGCCTTCCAGTCCTACATCTCCATTGCAGTCGCTCTCTGGCGGGAGTCAGAAACGCAAGGGTCACATCAAGACCAGGCTTTTTTTTTATTATTATAAGAATTTGGGCCTCCTCACTCTCACTACTGTAAACTAACAAAAAAATCCACCCTTTCACTCTTCAATTGAGTGAGAAAAGCACAAATCTGGTTCTTTCACTTTAGTCAGCTGTGGGAAACTTGGTTTTGCTTTCCAGTTAAAAGCAGGCTCTTCAGCGCACTTCACAGTGACCTCTTCACAAGGGGCTAGTATCATTTCTTTAAATGCCCCTACACTAAAAATAGTTCTGCTTCCTAAACATGAGTGCTTTGCTGTTCCAGGCATTCTGAGATCCTGCATACCACTTTATTTATTTTTTTTAAACTGGCAACATTTATTTAACCAGCAATTAAAAAAAGGAGGCCCAGCCGCCCCAGTGATTCTTCCCAGAGGGTCTTAGATGTTTATGAAACACAATGAAAACAATAAAGTGGATAAAATCATGCTATTCCATCAAGTCCTTGGCAAGACTTCCCAACCAAGAATAAATTGGCATGGTATGTTACAGTCAACAGATTACACAACGGTTTATGGGGTCACCAATAATAAGGGGTCACACGCTCCTTAAAGAGCTCCAGTATATGTTAAGTCACTTGCTTAAAGGGAGAGAGCAATGCTTGGTCCTGAGCTCCTTGGAGCACATTCTGGCAGCCACAGCACAAACGTGCTGCAGGGGAAGGAGAGGAGAAAAGGCAACTCTCCTTCCCTGAGCCAGGAAGGGCAGTGACTGCACTGTGCAAGCTGGCTGGGGGAGTGCAGCACCCTGAAGGGAGCAGCAAAAAGCCAAGCCAGGGAGACTTCTCCTATTGCTGCACACAAGAGGAGAACAGATGCTATAGACTTTTAGAAGCAGGACAGTCTCCATGTACCAGTGAGGCCCAGCACCACCATCCCTATCACCTCTTCCCAGGAAGTCCCACTTCTCATTCCATGATCTCAGAGAAAACTGATTCCTCCCCAGAAGCAAGACTTCGTCACTTCCATGTCAGTCTAGTCGCTGTTAGCTCTTAGCAGTCACTCTTAGACTGTAGCTAACTGTAAAAGGTGCTTGACTATATTCTTAGGTAACTTGTTGAAGTCATCACAGTTGCTTAAATGTGTTGTTTTCCTCTAAATTACTAATCTTACAGCAAGAGGGAAATGAATGGTCAAACCCCTAAATCTTACTGTCAACCTGGCTACAGATTTCTACCATGTCACCTGCATAACCTGATCACCACAATGAAAGTTATTTTTGATGTTCCAAAAACCCACATGACTTTCTCAAATCTCACCTTAAATGCACGATACCTCTACCTTTGCGCTGTTAGCTTACACTTCCTCTACATGGAATATTTTCATCTACTAACTATAAATTAATCATGTATAAACAAAACATTATCAAGTCTTAAAGGCAAATCAGCCTCACTTCAAGTCATCAAAAATCAGACTACAACTAATGGTTTCGTCCTTCATCTTCCACAGATTTTGATCACTCTAGATGGTTTTTATTGGATTATTCAATATATAGCTGAAGTTAAACTCAGCATAAAAATTAAAGAAAACCTATTCCCAAAACTCAGGACAACAGCAGAATAAGGTGTAGAAAACACTACTACTAACATACTCCATGAATTAATACTATGCATCCAGTTTCATTTAGTTTGACTACTAAATTCAAAGTCCGTTTGAGAGAGAACACCGAAGTAAACACAAGAAGGCTCTCTCATGTGTAGCCACTACTCTTTGATTGCAGTGACCTTAGTAATGCAAACGTTTGGTACCAAGCCAAGAGCAGTACATCTGATTTTCCCACCAAGTGAACTGCTGAAACAGCTCCCTTAGCTCTTCAGCCAAGTCAGTCTTGGGACCCTAAAGTCTTCCGCCGGAGTCCAGGTGGCTCCTCTACTCTTTCCAACACGCATGCAAACACTGCAGCCGGCGGGACAGACGATGCGAGAGGGCACTGGAATGGAAAAGCGGTGCCGCAGCTCCCCAGAGCAGAGCCCGGCGCGCTGGGTTCCCAGGCGGGTTGGAGTTATCCCGGTCCCGCCGAGGTGGTCTCCCGGGCTCTGTCCCTCCGCGGTGCCTCTGCCCACGCCACCCACGCAACAGCCAGCGTCCCGCGGGCACGGCGGTGGCTCGGCGCTCACCAGCGCGGCAGCACCAACCCCGCGCCAGCCTGCGCTTCCCCCGGTCAGGGCATTGCAGGGCAGGATGCCGCAAGGATAGCGGGTCCAGCCCGCACCGGCACAGCCTCCGGAGGCTCCGTTGCCCCGGGGCGGTCCAGGGGACCCTCGGTGTCCGGGGAACCCCTGCCGCCGGCGCGCATCCCCGGCCCGCCTAGCTGGTGGGAGGCGGGCGGCTCTCGACGTGCGGAGACGACCACCAGAACCACGACCGATCGCTTCTCCCCCAGTCCCTGCCCTGGTCCGTCCCCCCAAGAAGCGACCACCGCCCGGCAGCGCGGCTTCCCGGCCCTTACCGAGGCGCGCAGGGATGCGCTCCCTCCGCCGGCCGCCTCCAGCCCCCGTCCCGCAGCCCTGGCGATTGTAGCTTTTCTGGAGAAGCTGGGAAGAGGGAAAGAAAGGGGGGGAGGGAAGGGGGAGGGAAGGGACTGAGATCGAGGGAGAGAAGTATGCAAAGGCAGGAAGTGGAGACGGCCACGGCCGGTGCGGGAGATTAATGGGAACCAGTCACCCGGCAGCCAACAAAGAAACCTGCTCCCACAGCGCAGCGCAGCCCGGGCTGCCCCGGGCGCACGAGACGCCGCTCCCACCGGCAGCGCCCGGCCCCGCTCCCGGTCCCGGTCCCGCTCCCGGCCCCGCGGAGGGCTGGGCGCCCACCCCTCCAGGCCCCAAACCCGGGTCCTGGCCAGGCGGCAGGGAGGGAGGCAGGGAGGGAGGGGAGCAGCACAGCGGGACCCGGCTGGTCCGAGACGAGACGCGATGGGCGGAGGAGGGGAGGACTGAGCCCCTCGCCTGACAGCCTTCCTCCTCCCTTTAGCCTGGAGGGGCGATACCGTTTATTCTTTATTTAAAACACTCCGAGCGCTGCGCTCCTCTCGGCGCGGAGCCGCTTGCGGGGCAGAACGGAAGGAAGGAGGAGAGCGGACGGCGCTTCCTGCGCCAGGCGCGGGGCAGATGGATCCCATCAGGGCGCCGGGAGCGGGAGAGCCCCCGGGGCCTTTCCCGAGCTCCGCAGGGTAGCTCGCAGCAACAGCACCTGTGGAGAACCAAGGGGGAAGAGCGAGGCAGCCTCTGGACTTCATTCCGGGCACCTCGGTTCAGATCCAGCCTGCTGGGAGCAGCTCCTGGCAGCAGTTTGGAATGCTCTGCTCCCTCAGGAGGCAGCCCGAGATGTCCCGTTGGCACACCAGGACACAGGGCATTGCACGTACCAGGGAATGAGGAAGGTCTATGTGGTACAAGCAATAAAGCACATCCTCCACGCAGGCCACCAACAGCATTGTACGCGCCAGCTCCCTGGCACACGTGTGGCTTCTGACAGTTTGCCAGATGAGAAACCTGCACAAAATATAAACTGTGCAGGTTTGATATATAATATGTATAAATTGATTGATATAAAAAAAATATACTGAAGAGGCAAGATACTGGCTGTTAGCAGGACCATGAGTATTGTGAATATACGAAGATTGCTCCTAGATCTTGAAGTATTATGTAGGCATTTATAAAACAAGTCACTTCACAATATATTAACCAAATGACACTAAGTACAGAAGGAAAAAAAAGAAAAAAAAAAAGAGTGACATGTATTCTGCAACTCGAAGTACAAATTCCAGCACGACACATTTCTTGAACTTTAAGCACTTGCTGACTATCTTTCTAGTGACTGAAATGGAAGTAAAATGGTGTTCCATGTTAGGTGTATGTTTATGAGGTTTCCTACACGAGGATACTTCTCTGAACACAGAACCAAGTGCTCAGAATAAACTATTCTTGGCTTTTGACATCTCATCAGCAAAACAAATTGTCTTGAGATATTCTCATCTGTCATCCCACACAACAAGGAATCTGGTGTCAATGCCCAGCATTTCACAAGCCTCCATTATATTTCAAAAGAGTGAATGTACAGGAAATAAGGGTAGCTCTCATCTGGATTCTGATGTAAATGTCTGTTTCAAAGCAAAAGCTATTTCAGCTGTCAGCCTTCTTGGGACAGATGTATTTGCTCAGCTGCAAAAGGAGTACTGTGTCACCGAACATCAAAAAATGGTGGGAGTTTAAATTTCAACACACAAGGAGTAATTTACCTCCTGAACAAGCTACAAGTACCTGGCAGGAGCAGCAAATGAACGGTTCTCTCCCTGTTACGAAAAGGACATAGGAGGGCCATTCCAAGTATATTTCACAAGTGCAGCCAGACAGCAAACTCACCTGCCTCTCCAGGAGATCGCTGCTAACAAGGAATGATGCAAAGAAAGATGTTCAGCTTCCAATTAATCAGGAAGCAGTCTATTCTGGCTGCTTCTCCAGCCCATCAAGCATGCTAACATTGCTTTTATCAAATATTACTTTTCTCCTCTGTTTATGTTTCATTCAGTTCCCCCTACCTTAAGCACTCCAGCAACTGCCTAAACTTTCTTGAGAGTACAGGAGAACAAACTTAAGCAGTATCTGAACACAGAGGTGGAGCTTTGAATGTGTTTTATGAACAAGCAACCTGCAAAGGGCTTGTTTATTACAGGGCCTGGCTGGTGCAACTGGAAGATGGCAATAAAAGGTAAACTAGGAGGGGATTATTTTTCCAGTTTGCCAAACAGATTACAGCTAGCAAAAGCTCTCGATGAGAATTGAGGACTTGCAGAATCAGGGCCTCCACGTTAACCCTGGCCATATGGCCCCTAAAGAAAGTTTCAGTGCTTGTTTTGCCTCTCCCACCATCACCTCAGGGCACACGGGGATAGCGAGGCCTCGGAGCGGCTCTGACTCACAGAGAGCCACTTCCCAAGCCCAGCTGGCGACTCCAAGCGGTGACCGCGGGCTCGCTGGAGAACTCTCCCGGGACAGACCCAGCCGCCAGGGAGCGAACCGGCTGGTTTGGCAAACCCTGCTCGCGGGGGGCCAAAACGCCGCGTGGTTTCTTTCGGCGACCCAGGTGAGCGGGTTTTCCTTGGGGGAGCGGATGCAGATGCTGCGCCCCCTCGCCCGCACCCCCTTCGCCCAGCCGGCCATCGCTGCCTACCGCCATCGCCAGCTTGCACCTCGCAAGTTTAAAAAAAAAAACAACAAAACAAATGGCCGGGCAGCAGGGTGAGGGCGGAGGCCCCCGGGCACGCCGAGTCGGGACTCCGCACACCAAGCGCTGCGCGGAGCCGTATCCCAGGGGATCCTGCTTTCCCGGGGCATTCGTCCCGGCGCTCCCGGGCGGGGCAGGGCGGGGCGGCAGCGCCCCCTATCGGGGAGGGGGGGGGGGGGCGGAGGGCCCGCGGGGCGGGGCGTGCCGTGCCGGCGCGTGCGCAGTGGGCGGCGGCGCAGTGGGCGGCGGGATGGAGGTGGCGCGCGCGGGGCGCACGGCCGGGCTGGCGCGCGATGTGCTGGAGCGCGCGCGGCGGCGGGCGGCGGGAGCGGCACCGGGAGCGGCACCGGGAGCGGCACCGGGAGCGGTCAGTGACAGCCGCGCTCCTGCCCGGGCCACCCGGGGCTGTGCCGCTCCAGGGACAGCCTGGAGTGTTTGCTGTTTAATCCCTTTCTGCCTCCAAGCAACGAGCACCGCGCTGGGCTGGGTTACAGAGAATGTCTTTAATTGCAGGAGGAAGAATCCGAGCGCCTCAGTGCAGCCTTCGACTCGATCGTGAAGCTGATGGGTAAAGCCTCAAGGGAATGCGAGGTGAGGTTTCGCCCCCAGACCCGCGCAAAGGGGAACGTTCATGATGTGCCCGGCCGGCACCACTTTTACTGAAAAAATCAGACTTCAGTTTTGCTCATTGCATGGAAAGAGTTCAGCCAGTGAGCCTCTGATGCCGGCCTAGATGAAGACGTTTGCGGCATTCACCATCCCGTGGCAGCAGGGTACGCGGCAGGTTTCACCGGTGTTATCGCACTGAGCTGATAAACACCACTGTCAGCATTTTCCATGGACAGTACCAGTAGCCCGGTACAGATTTTAGCAGAGGGTTTCTCCATTTCTTGGTGGAAAGGCATTACAGTCCGAGAGGCAGAAATGTCAGGTGACATCACAAATTACATTGTGTCGGCCCCTGCGCAGGCTTTTGTGTCACAATGTATGGAGTGTTTCCAGTGCTCCAAAGTATCTCTGCTGTGTAGTGACTTTATGACATAGTAACTCTTTGTTTCCATTAGGCCAAGGTGAACCACTCATGCTGGCTGACAGTGTATACTGGGCGGTGGAAGTAAAGGAAAGTTTGGATCTCGAGCAAAGAGATTGTTTTGTGTCATGCTTTTGCTCGCAATTTAGAGTTAATGTCCCCAGTACTGTGATTTAACCCCAGTCAGCAACTAAGTACCATACAACTCACTCCCTTCCCTGCCCCCTACCCTGGTGGGATGGGAGGAGAATCAGGAGAAAATAAAACTCGTGGGTTGAGAGAACAGTTTAATAATTGAAACAAAGTAAAATATAATAATAGTAATCATAATAACAATAATAATGGTCATGAAAAGGAGACAAAACCCCAGAAGAACAAGGGATGCACAATACATTTGCGCATCACCAATGCCCAGCCAGCCCCCAAACAGCAGTCAGCGCCCCCAGCCAACTCTCACAGTTTATACTGAGCATGACAGTCCACGGCATGGAATATCCTTTTGGCAAGTTTGGGTCAGCTGTCCTGGCTATGCTCCCTCACGGTTTTTTGTGCACCTTCCCACTGGCAGAGCATGAGACACTGAAAAGTCCTTGACTTGGGGAAAGCACCGTTCAACAACCAAACCATCAGTTTGTTATCAACATTATACTTGTACCAAATCCAAAATACAGCACTGTACCAGCTCCTAGGAAGAAAACTAACTCCATTCCCAGATGAAACTGGGTCAGACTCAGTCTGGGATGTTGCCACTGGATGAGGACTGTGGGCTCAGTTCTGAGCAGCACCATACCTTTGTGACAAGCAGAAATGGAGGGGTATGGCTTACAGATGCACAGCTCCGCTGCTTTCATGCTGGCTTTGGCTGCCGTGTGTCATTGCTCTATGGGGTGGATGGACCAGGAGCATCAGCCAATACAGTACTGCTTCAGTCATTTCTGTAGAGAAGAAGAGTCATAAAAGGAGGGAATTGTCAGACCCAAAAGTTCATGGATAAAGTTTAAAAAGCACAGACAAAAATCCTCAACTGAACATAACCATTTAGGCACTTAAATGCAAACAATTAAAATTGGGATTTAAGATGAGTTGTTTGGGGACCAAAGTTTACCCCTCATTACTCACCAAAAGTTTGATTTAATTTCTTTGCTCTGTGCCATCATGTAAAAGAATCCAGCTCACCTTCTACGACACGGAGATGTGCTGCAAATCATTATGCATTAGGCCAGAGCATCTGATGCATTCTGGGACATAGCTCTACAGAAACCACAATACAAGCAACCAGATCTGTTGATTTGTGCATAAGCTCGAGGAATAAAGCATAGCAGTAGATCTGGAAATAAGAATTACAATTTGCCTTATTTCTGTTATGTTTAGTCCTGACAGCGAGGGTCAAGTAAAACCTAAGTGAAATAAAATAGATATTTTGGAACTTTTTGGTCCCTGTGATCAAAAAGTTAACCGTGGGAGGAGTTCTCTGGTGACAACAGATGGCAGCAGAGCTGTACTCTAATATTTAATTTGCAGTGGGGAAGGTTCCAGTACCTTTGCAGCTGAACCAGAAGAGGGCTGCTGTGGACTTAAATACAGTTCTCAAAACTGCTGTGCTACTGGTACTAGCTTTGAAGACACTTTACGTTCTTTACTGACTCAGTTTCCAGTATTAACATGTTCTGCTTTTAGAGTGCTGCTCCTGCATGTGCCCTGCAGAACCAATCTTCACTGGCTAGGTTGCAAAGCACCTAGCTTGCATGTATGTCCTATTAAGGACCCATAAACTGTGCCTTCCTCCACCAGAGCTTTTCTTGAAGAGCCCAATCAGGAAGGTATTTCCAGAGTATTCCTTCTGACATTTTCATGAGTTCAGTTCTGAGGTGCCAGAGTCCCTCCCTACATATTGTGTCAGGAGACAGGCTTCTAAAATCGGAGCTGACAGTCTTGGACCATAAAGCAGGTGTCCTGTGGACATCCAGGCATTGTTCTCATCCTCACAAGAGGACAAACCAGCCAATTAATGCAGGAAGTCAGTCGCTGTGCAGTTCCACTTTCAGCTCTAAATCTGCAGTAGCTGTGAGTATGGCCTTTGATGCCTCCCCATGTAATACTCTGTGTTTCTATTGTTCTCCAGAAGTACTATAGCTTCGTGGGAGCCCCGAGGTGCAAAGAGCATGAAATTAAACACATCTGCAAATACCATGGCAGGCAAGCAGAGGAAAGAGACGTGGAAGAAGAGGTGAGTAGGTACTTTTGGTTTTGATTTAAGGTTGTTCCTTCCCTTGCAATGGGATAATTGTTATCCATCTGTCTGTGACAATGTATGCATGTGGACTGATCTTAGCCTTCTGTTGGGTGGGGGGTCAGACGGAGTAACTTTTGGTGGCACCAACCGGTGTCATATCAGTCCTTTCATGGAGGGGAAAATTTCCTGCATGTAACACATCACCTCACTTGGGTTGGATGTGTCGTATCATTAGAAAACAGTATCTTTTTCTTTCCAGAGGACTGAAGCCTCCAGAGCACCCAGTCGAGCTCAAACTTGCCAGCAACGTGTAAGTTTATAGAATACTTTGTTTTTAAATGGAGGTATTTGATAGCATTTCTTTATCATCATTTTGCATCAAGCTGGTTAAAAACTGTGACAGATGTGGAGACTTTGATGACACAGAAGATTAACGAGTGGTGCATTCCCAATCCTAATGTATGTATAGGCAGTAGAATGGGCACACAGAGAGTTGCACAGTTAATTAGAAGCCAGATTGTGGCATTCTGGCACATAACCAGTTAAGAGCCTGTACCAGTTAGATTGGTACAGAACGTGAAACATGGATAAAGCTCTAGGCTTTTGTGAATTACATCAGTAGCAGTAAGGCAGCACTTCTCCAGTCTCACCTCACTTGTGCTCCTTGAGAAAAAGTGTGCAGCAAGGCACACAGCAGTTGCTTAGCCACTTATTCCTGGCCCTCACACAGGCTCTCTGAAGACTCCCGTTCCTGAAGGAGAAGAAATCTGCTTTATATTTTTAAAAGCCTAACACCTCACCAAATCAATTTCAGGAACTGCTAAGCCACAACAGATGAGAAACATAGAATTTGTCCCACAGTACAAATTAGTGGGAGCACCCTTGTCATAGGGAATGTTTTCCAGGTTTATGTTCAAAACTGTCTAGGTTGGTAACTTTCAGTTTTGTGAGACATAGATTACAGCACAGTGATTACTTCCACAGATCAAAACATTAGATTAAATACTTCAAGTATGGCACCTGTTAATTTTTGTACTGACAGGAACATTTCAGTTTTGTCCATGCTGATTTTGAAAAATCTTCATACGTTTATATAGCAGCCAAAATGTAATTTTTTGAACCAAATTCAAAATTTTTATTTTCTGAAATAAAAAAAAATCTAGGATGACTAACCAGTAATGAAGCTTTTTTTTTTTCCTCCTAAAGACCAGACGAGCTTCCAAAGACATGTATATCGAAGTTTCTCCTGGCATCTACTCTGTCACAGCAACCTCAGACAACATGGGGCAACAAACCCTCGTAGTCGGTGTCAATGCAGGACAAAGCGTTGATATAACTTTTGTTCTGTGATGTTTGTTGTTTCTTGACATCACGGGAATAAAATACAAGGCTCTTTTACCCACATGTAATGAATTATAAATTATCTTTTCTTCTTAGCACTTTAATAGCAGCTTCCTCTTTGGGACTCCATTTTTATGGTCTGTATATTTGTTTTCTACTTAATGCAATTATATGCAACTCACTTTGTACACTGATTTTATAAATATTTGTACACTGTGTGCCTTTTAAATCCAATTATGTGACTGTGTAATTCCAGATTCTTCTGCTTTAAACAATTAAAGATACAATCAGTGGAATAAAATACATAATCAAGCCTTTGTGATGACTGCTTCTTTTATATTATCCTCAGATAGAAGCTCCATGTTGCATTGTGGACCACAAAGAATATGATCCATATTGGATGAATATGGATGTACATTAGCTTGTGTAGGATGGCCCTGATTTTAGAGCAGCTGGCTCATAATCCATTCTCTTATCTGTACTTTTACTGTTCTAATAAAGAAATAAAAGGTAAATGGAATTCACTACCTAGGACGCCAGCTCAGAAAGGTGCTTGAATATGTGTCAGATGTTCAGAGTATAGGCACATAAATTATTGACCCCTCAAGCCCTGTCTCTTTGCAGACCAGGCTCAACTCCAGTTAGCTGCCTTTTCTGGGGGTAGTGGGGTACCCTGAATTATCCTATTTCCTGCAGGGGAAAAGTACTGCTGAGCACCTGCAAACTGCAGCTTATGGTCAAGTTCATGTGCTTTGAACGAGCAGTCCTGCTAACAAAACTGCCTGGATGCTTTACTTTCCCAAAGGATCACGTTCCATGTTTAGAATTAGTGATATGACCTATATAGATCTGTCATGTTTTTGTAGCTGATGTATTAAGGTTTCAGTAATTTTCATCAGAACATAAAATTCAGTGACCTGAATGCTGGATCTCTAAGCATTTTGTTATTTGTTTCTACAGTAGCAGGTCTTTTACCCTCTGGCTACTTTGTCTTCTGCTTTAATCCTGAAAAAAATACTTTCAGCTGTCAACTTGTATTGTTTCTGCATTCCTTCTGGGTTTCTATTAACAGAAATTGCTTTCCTGAATTCCTCTGGCTCACTCCAGAGAACTGTAGACAAATTGGAGATTTATTGGACTCATCTGTTCAGGCTTTTAGAGCTCATAGGAGTTCACCTGATCTCTCCAGAACTGAAAAGTCAAGTTCAAATAGTTAGGAATTTAATATCATACCTTGGAGTAAAGGGTGAGAATGCTAAAGTCTGATGTGGGTCAAAATAAGAGTTTCTCGGTATTGAAACTATATAGTCATCCATAAAGATATTCTACTGAGACAGTACCTAAATCAGAACTTGATTTGCTTAATAAGTACAACACTGACAGAGTATAAGCAGCTTACCTGACATTTCAGCCCCTGAACTTCATCAGTTGTACATGTACTGAATTCTGGTTGATCACGTCTCTCTCTGCTTTGTTGCAAGTGAGCTCTGACATGGTCTGTAACATCAAGTTTGTCATCTCCCACGCAAGTCGCTTTACATTTATCATCTGACGCTCTTTTGTTTCTTTGTTTTTCTGATGCTGCAAAACCTTTTTCCTGGAGGACAGAAAACAAATCCCTTGGAAATCTAGGCTAAAAAAAAGCTTCAGTGTCTTTGTTAACTGCTGCTTTCCTGGCTGTACCTCTGCCTCATGTAGCTTTAACAATAGTGTATTTTCTGTGCTAGTACAAACTTTACTGCCGATAAAGAGAATTGTAGAGTAAGACCAAAGGATTTTCAGAAGCTGTTAGGCTTTGATTAAAAAGTTTGCTACTTTAGAAGTTAGGAGGATTTTTGTTGACTGCAGAGAGAGGACATCAGCGCCCAGGAGAGCACCTCTGGGAAGCCTACAGTCTAGCTTCACTTGTTTGTTGCCAGCCACTTCTGATGCAGTCTGTATCACATGATAAAACTGCCTCAGCTGTCTCAAAGAGCATCAATGTATCTTCCGGGTTAAAATCACCAAGGGCTATTTTACAGGAATAAAAGTATGTCATTATACTCTGTATTATCACATTGTTCCCACTGCTGTGGTCCATGCTGCCCTTTTGGGGCTAGAATTGAACAATTCTTTTTCTTATTAGTTTTGCAAAAAGGCAAGTCATGTCACTTCAGTGCATGGCTGTGACACTTGCTAACATACAGCAGGTCTGCCTGAAGCTCCACAGCAGCTTGTAAATCAAATAAAAAGGTGTGTAATTATGATTATTTAAATAATAAAGTAGAATAGAAATAGAAAGTAGGAGCCATACAGTTAAAAAGTTGGTAAGCATCTGCTTAAAATGAATGCATATAATTGTGAGAATATAAGATGCCTTCCAGTATATTCTCTGTTTGGTAAGACATGTCATTAACAGATTCATCTTCTCCTAAATGTGCAAGGTTAGAATGTTCACAGTTTTTTTGCAGTCAGCTCACAGCAGCAAGAGCATGAAGGTACAGAGGAGTCAATATTTGATTTCTAATATATAATTTATTAATTGTACCCCAGATGCTCTTGTGCTGACATTCTCTTTCATCTTCTACTTCCTTCTGTAAAATTTTTTCCTCCTCTTTTCTGTGCTTGGTTTTTTTTAGCATTCATGTTCTGAATTTTTTTTCCAAGTTTTTCTAAAGCAGGAGGGGATCATGGCCAACAGAAACCAGCCCTAAAAACCAGGGTGTTGTCCTTGTTTCTAGCTGTGACACAGTTTGCTTACTCTGTATCCCCAGCTTTAGGGTAGGGATCTGCTGTTTAAACTGCTTGGTCCTTGCAAGGGAGTAATAGCAGAAACTCGGCAAAAACTGTTTACTAAAGAATCTGCTTTTATCTTTCGGAGACAGAGACTGTGACAATCAGAATTTGACCGGCAGAGCTCAGCACCTTTCCAGATTGAGTCTTTCCTTGTGTTTTATTGCTGCTGACAGTCATATCTGTCCATTTCTAGGGCCACTCATGTAGGTCTCTGCTTCCATAGGACTTCACTGAGTTGCTATCAATGGGCATTTGGCAGGTTTCTGAACTAACTCGGCATTATTGAATGCTCACACGGTTACTGGCATAATCAGTTCTATTTTACCAACAGACTGGTAAAAATACCCTTCCTTAGGGTTTGGGGATTTTTGTTTCCTGTTAGTGGGGAAGTTTCCTACCTATCAGAACAGAGGTGGATGGCCTTAGCAAGCAGTTAAGTTAGAAACCATGCAGTTTTCTTGCCAGCTCCCAGACCATTAATAAGAATATCTTTTCCATTCAAACAAACTTCATGCTTACATAACTACACTATTAATACAGATTACCTTACCCCCAGTGATGGATTGAAATCTTGGTCTCTTAAGATTTCTTTCACTGTGAGTTGCCCTCTGGGAGACAGCTCAGTGGTTTCAAACATTGCACTCGGATTAGCTGGGGCCACACGGGATGTGTGCCCAGTGGAGATGTCTTTGGATTCCAGCTTGCCCTTTGTACACGTGCTGCTGCAACTGCCGAGTCCTGGGAAGGAGTAAAATTGTATGTAAGAGTAAAACCAGAACTGAAATGGAGAATCATTTGTTTCAGAAGAGAGAAAATGCAATTTAAGCCTGAAAGGAATTCTTCCAGGTTATTCAGCATGGACTAGCTACGCAGCCTAATGAAATTAATTGTTGTGGTATTTTTCTATGAGATGAGTTGCTAAAAGAAGAGCTAACATGCCAGATGAGGCAGCAGAAACAATGGGGAAAGGGAAGTATTTTATCTGAGACTGACATGCAAATTTACAGTACTAATACCAATAATGTACAGGCAAAGTGAGTGCCCTGCCCAGAGCGCATTTGGTTTTGTTCCCTCTGACTGCTGCTTCCCTCTGGGGGTGTTAAAAGGTACCTGAATTACTGCATTGTGACTTGTGGTGGTTTCTTTTCCAGTATTTCCACTGAGGTCTTGCAGAATCCTTTGGCTTGGGCTCTTCAATACAGCCACAGCCTGTGTTAACAGCACTGTCCACCAAAGTACTCCTACTGGGGGATGGCTTCAGGTCCCACCCCGAATCAGAGCAGGAGGAAGACGTAGCCACAGCCACAGCTGCTTCTTGGTTTGTGCTTTCCAGTTGTAGAAGGCATGGAGAGGGCTCACTGCTGGACTCTGCCTCTGCAGATTTGTTCTGAAAGAGCAGAGACCTGGATGGAAGAGGCCACCAGGCACCAGCATGGGGGTGACAGCAGCAGGTGCACCTTACACACACCGACCAACAGCACATCCCACCACCACAGTGGCAGTGGAAATGTGGCCAGCGGGGTGAGCGGAGCAAGCAGTGCTTGGCAAGGCTGTGTCCAGCACAAACAGGAATCAGGGCTGGTTTAGGACTGCAGGGAAAAATACAAGAGTTAGCATCTGGACTTTCTGTGGGCTTCACCCTGCTGGTGAAGGGCATGTGGATCATGTCTACAATCCTCTCCCATAGGCCAGGAGGGATCCACAGAGCCACATTACGTGGGAGTTTCACTTTCTTATCATTCCAGAACTGGACTAGAATTTCTTCATCTTCTGAGGCTGTTAAGAGAAAAAGTAAGCAGCCATAAGCAGCTGGCCTGCCTGGGCAGTGCACATACACGGATCAGGCTTTGCAGCTTTGTACACTTTCTACTCCTGTCAAGCAGCAGGATCAACTATCACCCCTGTATAGCATCTGACCATAATGTTGTGGGGGTGGAGTGGGCAGCTAGGGCACCATCATTAAAACAAGAGGCCTGGCAGCATCATTCCTCCCAATTCGTCATCAGATGAACAAGAAAATGTTGACTGAGTAATCTTTGTTGTTACTGCCAAAGTTAGGAGCAATGCTCAGAGAAAAGTATTTTGGTAAGTCAGTGGAGCTTGACTGTCAAATGTGAGAAAAATGAATGAGCTGTTGAAATCTCCTACATTTGGGTGATAAAATCACCCCCAGATGCACCATTTGTTACAAATGTGAGCATTTAAGATCAGATGAACACTTCCTGAAAGTTGTCTCATTTGTACCCCTTGTGAAAAGGCCTCAGTTCTGCACATGGCAGACACAGCCCTATCCCAGCAACACCCAGACACAAACGACATTTTTATGGGTCACAACTTCCTTAGGGTCAGACTGATGAGGTTACACACAGATATCCATCAGCAAGTCCCATCAGCTCCTGTAAGCTTTAAGCAACACTAAACTGTACTCTGTGCACTGTTATTCCTCTGGCAGTAGCACAGTGACAAGAGTTTATCGTGGCAAGGGTTTATCCTGACAGTCTCAGACGTGTTCCAGAACAAGATGAGAAGGGAAAGGACAACACTTTTCTTACCTCGTAAGGGGTCCCTTGTCTCAATGCCTGTGAGGATGGTTCCTGGGCCATACCTGGCCATATCTGGTTCCCAGGGTGCCAGCACTTTGTCTCCAGGGAGTAAGGAGTGCTTCATCCCATTCACATACTCCAGAATGTCATCCTTTGCTGTTTTTTGCACACACACTGGTTGCTTTCCAGGGGACACAAGTGGTTTGGCAAACTCTACCAGGAACATGCCTCTTTCATTCTGTTACCAAGATCAAAATAGCAGTTCCGATGGAAAACATGCTATAATGTGTCAGGTCATGCAACCCTCAGCAGGAGGCCATCCTATGCCTAAGTGGCTAGGCCAAACCCAGCCTGAACAGTAGCTAAATAGTGTGTGGTGTTAGCCCAGCGCTGAGATGGCCAGAAAAATCTTCAAGAGGCTCACCAGAACGCAGGATGAGCAAAGCATATGTATGCAGTCACTGCCACTAGGATCTGTATTTTCTTTCCCAAGAGAAAAAGCTATAGACAAGTATAACTGGATTTCACAAACAACATCATGTGTGCCAAGTAACAAGGGACACTGAGGCCATTC
Organism: Pseudotriccus pelzelni; assembly: GCA_035584735.1. Classification (NCBI taxonomy): domain Eukaryota; kingdom Metazoa; phylum Chordata; class Aves; order Passeriformes; family Tyrannidae; genus Pseudotriccus; species Pseudotriccus pelzelni. The sequence goes on along the minus strand of JAWMRA010000161.1, from coordinate 10,996,380 downwards.
AGACCTGTTCTTAAGCTGTGCCTAAGTCCTTCCTCATTAAATACAACACAAACTCTGCTTCTTGGGGGTTTGTTGGGAATTTTTATTTTCTTTTACACTAGGGCCTGTCAAGAGGCTTTCCATCAACAATGAAGCGAGGCACTTCCCTGTTCTTGAGAAAGAATAGGCTCTTTTTTGTGTTAAGTTTGAAGTGCTAACAAACTAATGAATTAAAGCTTTCACTGACATTTCTGGAAAGGCCCCAAGCCATTGGTCTGTAGCTGACTCAAGGTGGATGTGTGTACGTAAAACACTAACCCTTTTCCTGTGCTATTGATGGTTATGTGTGTACACACAACAGCAGCTTGCAACGGCACTCAGGCTGTCTGAGCCTGGCTCAGTGCCCAGCACCAGCAGGGGCAGAGGGCTCCTCTTGCAAGGTGCACAACAACTGCTTTCACCAGGAACTGTGAGTCTGGGGGGCACCCCTTTCCTGCACAAGATGAGGATCCCTGAAACACACCTGCTCACAGCTAGGGATGGACACAACAAAGGAGGCTGAGCAGAGGACAGTTCCGACCATCGTTAAGTTTATTGGTGCCTCAGCCTGTGCTGCACACAAGAGGCTCACGTGGCTGGTCAGGCAGCAGGAGGTAAGGAACAGCCTGGAATCAGGCATGCTGGGAGCTTTATGAGTCAATATAACCACAAGCTCCAGCTATCCTGGTGATCTGTTCTCTAATTCATGCACCAGCTGAAACCAAAACTGCTACACTGAACTCAGGTGGTGTGTGAGGGTTTCTCCCTATTACCCACACCAACGTTACTGTACCATTGCTCACCTCTATCTCCTCTTTTACTGTACCATGGTAATAAAATCCATCTCGTTCCCTTCTCACCAGCACAGGCACATTGCTATCTATGCACACGGATCTCCTCAGTCTCTCCCATGCCAGGCTGGGTGAATGGAGGCAGTGGCTAGTCCATTGGCACCTCAAAGAAAAGAAAATGGGTCAGCAGTGAGAGAAACACCTTCTGTAGGTCATGAAAAAAATCTTCTACAATTTAAGAACTGGAACACTCCACCTCATTTTGTAGCACTCCCACAGGCCAAAGAATGTGGGAAGAAACAGAACACTTGTTTGCGCGGAGACAATTCCTTGATCTTGGGAAAAACACATCAGTGCCTGCTTTTACCCAGATTTTTTTGGGTTTAGGTTTACAGGAAGTGAGACAGTAGTCTGCTGGATGGAATACCTGCACTGTCCCTTTGCTGTTTATGTGGTGAGACAATGCAACCCTTCTCCAGCACAGAGCACAGCGTAGGTGTGCTTGAAAATGCTGTAGCTGATGGTTTACTCTGAAGCATTCGGGGAACAGCAAAGCAGAGAAGTAAACAACCAGGCTGCTGGTTGATGACAGGTTCAAGTTCAGAACTAGAAAAATAATCCCCTGTCACAAAGCATTAGAAACATTTCACAGAGGACAGCTGCTAATCCAAGATGCTTTTATTTATCCAAACAATATTATAGGAATGTTTCTTTGATATGAGGCTTACTCAGGCTTTGCTTTTCATAATCTCCAAGGTAGCAAATTACTTTAGTTAAGACCATCTGAAAAACTGCCCGTGCAGGGGTGGGAAAGCTCAAATGATGTTCAAACTGCTAATTTACTAATCTGACACACCAGCCTGATTTATCCTAGTAGATATCATGGGGAAAAAAACCAAAACACAGACTCAAACAGGAGCTTGATTTTACCTCTGTGGGGTGAGGGGCTCTGCGATCCAGGCAGGATACACTACAAAAGAGCTCCTGCAGGTGGGGTTAATGGTTGGTACAATGATGGAACATGAGAACTTGTCCAGAGCTGGCCTCACACTGCAATACCTGCGACCTGTAGGCGGGAACTCTTCCAAATGAGCCATTCTTGCAAAAGCAGACACCTGCAGGACTCAGTCGTGATCTGCTGGTAGAAAGGAGATAAAGTAGTGGCATTTCTAATACAGGAAAATGCTTTCCAGTGTACCTCAAGAACTCAGTAATTTTTATTAGTTATTTTTATTTAAAGCACTGACTTCAGAATATTCAGACTGGCATTTGGCCTGATGAACCCATACCACTGCCTTCAGTGATCTTCAGTCACCCAAATCCCGACCTGGAAGAGGGACAGAAACACTCAGGGAAATGACAAATGCTATGAAAATCTCCAGAAAAAGAATAACTTTCACCTCCCTCCAACATTTGTTTCCCTCTGCAATGTCCAGCTCTCTTTTCTTATACCTACACTTTTCTTTAAAGCTTTCTTGTACACAGTGCCAGCCAAACCTTCACTGTTTTACAAGCTGAGACAGAAATTGCAGCTGAAGTTGACAAGCTGAGTAAATGTGACAGTTTTTGAACGTGATGTTAGATTACAGTTGCCTGTTATTTATTTATAGTGATGTATTAAGAGGAAATATTTGGATCTTTCAGCTGGCCTGTCATGTTTTATAACAGTAGGATTATGGCTTGCAATGAGAAAGAATGAGATGCTCAGATGTGACAAGTGATCACTATTCAGAGGCTGTCACAGTAAGATCAATGATGTGATGCTATCTCTGGTAATTTTTAAAAGATGTAGTAGACAAGCTTCCATTTTTTTTCCTTTTTTCTTTTTTTTTTTTTAACATTGCTTAGAAATGTTTCGCATGCCTAGAGTAAAATTTCCACGGAAATCCAACAACTTAAAATTTAAGTGCTTTATTTTACAAAATGCAGTTTAAGCACTCCTGTTTAGATGGTATTTCGTCTCTTATCTAAGAAATATCATCTGGAAGTCTTTTTTTGTGGAGACTTACAGATATACATAAGTTCAGAAAACTAGCACAGCAAACCCAGCAAGAAGAGCAGGTTAACTGCTGCAGAATGCATCTTTAAGTCAGCAAATCAACACAACATATCCACTTGTTTCATAACTATACAGACCTCCCTATTATAAAACCAAGACAGAATCAGTAGTACTTTGCAAAGAAAAGCAACTATCACTTCTATGTGAAAGCAAATTTTAAAGCCATTCAGCACTGTTACTGCTGAGGGCAGGGACCTCTATTTCTGTACAAAACAGGGCACTGACAAAGGCAACCACGCTATATATTCTGACATTATCTTTCATGGTAACTCCAAATAGTTTGACACAGCAAAGTTTCAAACTTACCAGCTATTGGTAACAGTGTGCCTGGTCGATTTGGATTTAGTCCGAGCACAGAAATCTTGCCCTTTTTTGCCTGTTGGGCATAGGAAGGCTTTTGTTGCCAGTGTTTCCTGGTTGCTATGGAGGTTGCCACAGTTGTTACTTCCAGGATTGGACATCCTGACTTTAGCAGTTAAAAACCAGTAGAACAGGACTACCGAGAGGACCGAGAGGACCGTTTGTCTGCCACACATTCACTCACTGTTCAACTCCCCATGGATTTAGACATTGCACTGAAAGGCTGCAGGGGCAGAGAAGGGATTATAAAAGAGCTCAGTGTCCTCTAGGCCTACTCTTGCAGGGTGAAAACAGCATCAAAGCTACAGTTCAGATTTAAGGGGGGGGAAAAAAGCCCACCACCACAGGGCATGACAAATAAATTGGTTTGAAACATAAAAAGAAAGGTTGAAGCTGAGATAAACCAAGGACAAATCGCTTTACAACTTTCTGCTTTTCGCACTAAGGGAGAAGTATTAACGAATTTTACCCCTTTCCTACAATGTGCCCCTCAAACACATGACAGAATATAATGCAGAAATCCACCTGTTAATCTCTGCTGTGATCCCTAATCTTAATTTCCTCCTTAAAACAGAATTAACAACTGGGGTTCGGTTTTTTGTTTGTTTGATTTTGTGTTTGTGGGGTTTTTTGGAGGGTGTGTGTTTGGAATGCTTAACTGCCTTTTGGAGGCATCTTCCAATTCACTGCTATAAAAACAATGTAACAGGAGGGATGACTGCAATTAGAAACAAGGATACATAGCTTAGGAAGTCTGTAACCATTTTTTGTGCATTCTACTACACACTCTACATGCTCTGTGCTGTCAGAATTGCTCAATATCAATAATACAATCCCCTTACACAGAGCAAATGTTAAGAACACTTTTACCAGTTGTGAGCTAAACTCTCTTCATCATTTTCACACAGATCTATTCTACAACACTTAACTGAAACCATCAGTAGTACAGAGAAACAGACTGGGAGGCTGGGGAAGACCACCCCAGACCTCAACCATTATCAGTCAAAGTCCTGAAAAATTTCTGTTGCAGGATTGTTTTTTCCCCATAGCCAAGACCTTCCCAACCTTCTTTATTTAGTGTATCAGGTGAGCAGTTCTAGTAATTTTTAAGGGCAGTAACATCCGAATAAGAATCCAATTTTCAACTGAAATTAGGATAAGTCAGTAGTTTTCAATGTCATTAAAATATTCATTAATAAGAAAACAATGAAACACCACAAGCAAAACCTAATGCTCTTCCTATGTTCAGTAACTGCTTCAGAAAGCTGCTACCCTACTCTATTTCTCCCTTTTAAACTAAATTATCCTTTCTGTTGGCATCTAACAACACTCCTTGGAACCTTTAAAAGGGTCTTTTAAGAGAAACACTGGCAATCATGAATTTTGTAATAAAGTGTATGTGAGAGTAAACCAGTAATATTACAAAAAATGAGAAGAATCTCAGTCCCATCAGTAGAAAGATTTTATTTTAAAGCAAGCAGATTGTGATGATACATACAGTTACTTCACACATACAGGTGTTACATTTTTAGCTTGGTGACAAATTTAGAAACACTTCCTGATTTTCATGAATTAACTTAGGTCATTCAGCTGAGATTTTCCCAGTGGTCTTGTTCGTATCTAAGTGTAGTTACTATCTGCAAAACTAAAGCTTTTGTGTGGGCTGACACTGACGTGTGCTACGAGCTGCTCCCAAGATGTGCCAGGAACATGCACGTCATTAATGGAGCGGCTACTACGTTCCCAGACATGGCACCTTTTGCTCAGTCTGGAACACTTTAGATCGCCTGCAAAAACTGGTTCTGTTTGTTAATTGCTTTGGGTGCCCGGCTTGGCTCCATGACATTTTTTCCTGCCACCACAGAATCACTGTACAGAACAGACTGCAGGTACCTAATGTATTTTATTGCAGCACGGAGTGTCTCTACCTTGCTGAGCCGTTTCTCCAAGTATTCCTTTGGCAGGTGATGCCTCAGCTTAGCATAGCCTTCGTTGACACATTTAACCCGCTGCCTTTCCCTCTCGTTCCTCTTCCTGATGAAAGCTGGCCCATAGGAGTACTCACTTCTGTGGAAATTGGAATGGGGTATTTGGTAGGGAAAGCTACAGGGCTCACTGTAGAAGTTCTCGGTGAAGAGATGCTCAGACACGAAAGGAAGGAATGACAAATCTTCGGAGCAAGTGACCTGGTTTGGTGTTTCTGGGTATACATGGAATGTGACCAGTGGATCGGCACAGAAAGGCCCGGCCAGCTGAATGCGCTGAGTCTCGGTACAGATGAGGTTACAGTAGCTTTTGCCATCCATCAGGTTCTGCATTTAACCTGGAGACACACAGTTACATAATAGTTTAAACAACTCTTACTGAACAGTAATAAAAACATCTCATGCAGACCTACCAACACTTGGCCTCACTGGCATTTTCCAAAAGAGATTTTGAATGCATTTGTGACATTTCAGAAAGGTGTTAGATCATTAGATAGAGCAAACAATCTGCCATTTGAAAATACAGACAGTGTAAGTCAACAACACTGATTAAAATAATACACAACAGGAAAGAGCAAGCAGTCTCCTTTCATCTCAGATTTAGAAATTAAGAGAATCTACGTACTCCACATTAGTCTAGCTTGCTCCAAATCCACCAAAACTTATACGTCTACAGACAATGAACAAAGCAGGTCAACATCTGAGACATTCTCTCCACCCCCTTCTCCTCCTGAAAAAAATTACATCTACAATTCCAGTAAAAGACTCTATATTCATACCAAAAAGCCCTCAAAGACAAAGAATTTTTTCTCTCTGTTCACTTGATGTCTCATTCACCATACTATCTTAAATGGATGAAAAACTTGTGCAGAGAATCGATCTCAATCGTAATTTCATGTCTGTCAGGTATTACATCCACTCAACACAAAAAGGTTTAAAAGAAGTTTAGAGAATTTAGAAAGATGAGCGAATTTCTACTAAGCCTAACATCTCCTTGGGTCCTCATGCTCCTCCTGCACTCACCTGCAGATTAAACCCAGATATGAAATACTAAATACAATCCTATCAATAGAGGACTATGAAATAATCGATTAAAATGTATGTCCTAGTAATACTAAGAAAGGACTGCACACAGTTGTTGGAGCGCTGCCGTAACTCAGACTGGCCTACTAAAACCCCATATCCTCTCTTCAGAGCAGCATTACAGCAGGCATAACTATTTAAATCACTCTCTCATATTTATTACAAAGATAACCCTGCAGTGGTTTATAGGAAGCTACATTATAGTGGTCTTCTCAATATCATTATTCAAACAGCAAAATATCAGCATAAGTGCTGATAATATAATGACTGTCACCTAATAGCTACTTAAAATACACTTGAAATAACTAGTTAATTTTTAAAGAATTACTGTGAGCCATCCTCACAGCTTGAAGGCAATACTTGCCTACACAGAATTTATCCAAAAATGCTCTTACTCACCATCCACTTGCACATCTACACATTGCTGCCTAAAGCACTTAGGTTATATTACATCCTCTAAAATGGAAACCACACCTGAACATTCAAGCTAGGTTACTAGATACATCTAGATCCCATACTCACAAAAATCTTGCAAAGCTTCAAATGCTCCGATCACAGCGCCATAACGTAAATGGGATACCCTGAATCCTTCACAAGGGTATGGGGATATTGTAATGTTTTCTAACGACTTCATACCTGCGATGTTTATACAGAGAGATTTTTTTACTCAGTATGGACCTGTCCTCACAACATATTCTACGAAAATGCCTCTCAACTCAGTGTTGTCTCTTTTTCTAGTGCACACAGATTTCGTAACAGAAATCCTATGACTTAGGAATTCATTTACAGCATGCTGTTAGACATGAGTGAAAGTCACATGCATGTTAAGCAGGAACACACATCCATTTCACATTAATATATATGCAAAGAGTAAGAGGTGAATATACGCTCATCGTAAAATCAAAACAGTAGCCAGTCATCTTTCCTTTTGCTGCTTATACAGGTTGTCTAAAAACTTTCTACTGCTAACAACTTAAAAGCACTGTCTGAGGAAAAAGTCTGCTACCCAGCAATAAAAATTTACAGCAAAACATCACTACAGAGCAAGAAATCAAAACCAAGACAACTCCTCAAGAAGCGATACTTGCAGTATTTGTTGCTTAGTACTGACACTTCTGCTGCACAACAGCATCGCATAAAACAGTTACCTGCTGCCTTACTACCTGCACAAAGTGCAAAATGCAAGTGTCAGGAACATCTTCCTCTTAGACCAGAGACTCACCGATCTTCAGATGGAAGTAAAATCCAAGGAAACAAGACGTGCTATTTTAAGAGTGATGAATACCTGAAAATATCTGAATGATATTAAAAAAAGGAAATTAATGTTCCATTTTTCTTACACCTTATTAAATAAGAGATCATATTAAACAGAATTCATTAAAGAGCTATGGAAGCACTGCTAGTGAACGGCTGGTAGAAGTGATTTACAAAAACATCGATATTCAGTGAAGATCTTGGCTAGATACAGCAACATGCATGTCTCTTACCTGAATTGTGTCGCTTGTTCCGCTGAGTCAATGACTGCTGCAATTTATAGTCAATTGACAACATGCAAAGTAGCTTACAGTTAGATCTGCTCATTTCTGGTTGGGCTTTCCACCCACACCACAGTTATGATGGCAACAAAACTTGGCACCAAGGGCTAGAGATTTTGGAAGTCATATTGAATACATCCAGACTACCTGAAAAAGAATCAGGAGTGTACTTTGTTTACTTCCTGTATATATTCTGTTACAGTTTACTAAAGCAGTATTTTCATTTATTGGCATTTCATACTTTAATGTCTAAATATAACAATCATCTAGAATTTAGGTAAATATTCACCATCAAGGCATAAGCAAATTTTCACAGCTTCATTTTGAACACAGAAAAACAGCATTTATTAAGAGGAAACTTGTGATGGATTTGCCTCCATTAGAGGTGAGGACACATTAGTTAGCTTAACACCCTCAAATTTAATCTGCATTCTACTGTAATTTTGGGTAATTCCCTTACTGTTAGGAAGTATAAATACTATATAAGAGGGGAATATATGTATATTTAGATTATCCCACTATTTGGTCCTTCTATCAGTATAACCACACTAAAAAATCCAAAACCAAAACCAGTTTAGCTTAAAAATTTCAGAAGGCATTGTAAGATTAAAAACACTTGATTTGCTACCAAGAAAGCTACATACACTCAGTCTTGTCTTCTTGAGACTGTCAGCCGTCAAGGAAACATTCTGCTCCTGCTGCCCTTGTTTGAAGCCACAGTGCTGTACTTGGCATCCTCCGTCCCACACCAGCTTCAGGCCTCATCAAAAATGCAGCCAGAGATAGAACATCTGCCAGGACTGGTAGACAGGCATGTGCTCAAACAAATTGCATTATTTGTCCTTAGAGGACCCTAAGTACATCACTGTCTTAACAGTATCCACTGATCAACATTCCACTCATCAGGGTGGGATGTTGAACACAGTAACCTGAACCCAAGCTTGTTTTTATTTTTCTTGTCCTTGTGGGTTTTGTTTGTTTTTAACTTTAAAGCAAGAATCCTGTGCATTCACCAATCAGCCATCTGCTACAAATCCCTCCAAATGAACTCAGCTTTGGAAGACTATGGGACTGACATGAGAAGGAAGTTCTGTATCTGCAAAAGAGCTCAGTCACTGCAGATCCTATGGGACAACTGTGTCTCCACCCCAATGTGGCAGAGCTATACAGGCAGGTACAGTCTGCCCCCCAGGCTGTGGACTAAGCAAGCCAAAACTGCACCCAGAAACACGTACCCATGTACCACTTCCTTCCACACTGGAACTGCAAACTGTAGCAGACAATAATGTACCTACATATGCACAGATACATTTGAGTCAGGGATTAAAACTTTTTTTTCAATTAACAATTTGATGAGCCTTGCTTTATCTAATCACTCAACAAGTATGTATTTCTACCCTGAAGCATTTTTAGAGAAGTACTTTTATAGATGAGATTTCCACGCAGCATAACGAGGGAGAAAAATGATGACAAACTGATAATGCAGATCCATTTTTCAAAAATCAGTTTTATCTTTAATTGTTACATTCCAAAGGGGACATATGAAAGTTAGTTATCTAGCAACTGTATACCTCTTAATAGAGATGAGTACAGAGTCACAGATAAAAAAATACACCTAACTTCCAAGATGACAGGTGCTAGAGAAAGTATGTGCCTTACACCATCAATCCAGACAAATGCAGAAAGATTTTTATAATAAATATTTCATCATATACTAACTCCTGAGACTTTACCCATGAAAAGAAAGGGAAAGATTTTTTTTTTTAAGAGCTATCATACACCTACAATATATTAAGCTATTAAAGCAAAATAGAACAAAATAACACTGTCTTGATGTGCACTGCATTTGAATTTATCTACATCACAGTACTTGAAATATGCAGCTCAAAGAGTCAGTGTCCATTGTGTTTTACCTTAAATCTGCAGACATCACTTGCCATACAAGCATCTTGAAGGTACGAGTGCAAGATACCAAATGATGAATACAGCCAACCAGGATTTCATTCTCTGATACGAAAACTACACTGCAAGACTTCAATTTCCAGTACCTAGCATTAATCAGCAGAAAATCCAAGTATATTTACAAAAGGTCTTTACATAAAGTGATTAGTGAGTTGTAAGTAATTACTGTGTTCCCAGGTACTTTTTAACCACATAAATAGTAGAGAGAAATATATAGTTAAAAACCACCATAAAGTCACAACTGTAAATAATGTACCACAGTGGCAACCCAAGGTATCTTAGGGTTTGTTTTCTTTTCAGTTTTGTTAGTAAAAGCCATTTGAAAACAAAGATTTCAGCTTTTGGTTAACTAAACTTTTAAAACGGATTCCACTCCAGTACATTTCTTCCAAGTTCAAATACTTTTTCTCTTTATTTCTTTCAAATCAATAACGAATCACTCAAGAAAACTCTTCTGAATTGGCAGGATCAGGAAGACATACATCAGCTCTTTCCATTAGTCCCCTTTACTTCCCTGGAGTTGTTTTAGTGAGACACAATTAACTCAGCACAACGTGATGGTCAAAGACAGATTTGCGCTGCTCTTGGACCTGCAGCTTCCAGCGCTGCTGGGCGTATTCCACTTTGTTCAGCACATTGGCACGGCTCCGAGAACGAGCCAGCACATCGTGTGCATTTGCGAAAGGCTGGTGATCCTGGAATGGCAAAAGTCAACAGTTAGACCCCAACAATTCCACAGAGCAATCACATTAGTCTTTTGTGCCCTTACATTCCAAAGCTTTGCTTTGGTTTTGTCTTTTTTTTTTTTTTAGGAAAAACAAGCTGTTTCAACAAGCAGGTCAGTAATAATGACCAAGCAAGTTTCTGAATGGTTAGAACTGTACTTCAATTTCTCATTCATAGGTTTCCCAAATCGATCACACTTCATTGTACTGCCAATCAATCATCTGCTTCCCAGAGACACCACGGTGACCTGCAAGTTTAGAACCACAGTCTTGCATCCATTAGGAGCTGGTGGGACAGACCCAGGACTGGGAGCCTCCCAGTCATGAATGCACTTCACTTTAAAACTGAATCTACGAGTCGGTTCTCTGCCAGCTCTTGGGCACTTACTGCCAGACAGTTCAGGATGTTCACACACAGTTTCTATGTAAAACCAACACACTCTGATGTTTACCAAACTAAGCCTATTGTACTGAGCTGTCTAAAAGCACAGTGTCAATACAGCTGTTTAAGTGGCAGAACTCAACAAAAAACAATAGCTTGTTTTATATTTACTCTGTCTGTTTTTTAACAGTACCTGCAAAGCTTTACTTTCCTTCTAGTAAATATAACCAAGTTATAAATAGTAAATGTTGGAACTGAACTTTGATAGAACTTCTTCAGTTCTATCAAACTGTTTTGGACAGAGTCATGCTGCTAAGGCTATGTCAGAAAGCATCATATATACAATGCATAATGAAAAATAATGTAATTATGCCCTGTATTAAATAACTGTCTTTTTGAAGGCCTACATTTCACAGTCCTTTTTTTTTCCAGAACACTTTTGAAGACATTCACATTAATGGACACTTTATTTGTGACATGACTGTGTGGAGCAGCTCAGTGATAGCTCTTAGTTGTAAAGCAATTATCGTCAATGATACCTATTGAAGTGATTAATACAAGTCCCAAAGCCACACGTGAGACTTAAATAAATATGGTCAGAGAACAAGAAACAATCCCTGACCAGAAGAGCTGTAATCTCACCACAAAAAGTTGTGGAGTTGGATATATCTAGAACAGGCACTTAACAGGTAACAAATCACTTCATTCACTACTTTCTAGCCCAGTGAAAAATGAAAGAATGGCTTCACAGAAGTCATCACACAGCTTTTTTTATTCCTCTCCCTTCAGGGAAAGCATTTACACTGCCTGGCAAAAAAGCTGCTCATCCCAAATAATTTTCTATCAGCTAATCATCCCAATCTTTATGCTCAGCATGTACACAAACACTCTGGTGAACTCACCCCAATGTCTTCATCACTCTGTATGAGCTGTGAATGTCCAAGGAGACGTCTCTTCAGTATAGGCTCCACCAGTGTAAGGTACACCATGTACAGAAGAAGTAGGCCCAAAATAGACAGGTATATGATGATTGTTACCTACATAATGCAAGCACAGTTTATGCCAGGACTGTGACATTCTTCCCACAATCTCACAACAAGGACCAAAAGGAGAGTACACCCAATGTCTAATCTCTGGTAGTTTAAAACCCACAAAGAGGAAAACCAACAAACTACAACGTGGTATTAATAGGGGTTGGGTCAGATGTATATTAGCTTGAAACAGTTTCCTCTTAGTGAGACCTTGCTAAAAATCTTAGTGATCCCTCTTCAAACAATTCAGTGTGATACATATCACCTCAACCAAGATAACCGTTCAGTCTGACCATTAAAGTGGACTTACTAATTTGGGGCATCACCCAATGATGTTCATTCTCTAGGACAGATCTGCATTCAAACAGTCACCAAGCAAAACGGGAAGGCAAAACAAAATACCAAACTTCTAAAATAGCAAAAAAAGTGGTCTGTGTTATCAAAGACCATAAGATACACTACATGATCCATTCACTCAGTCCAGGGCTCAATGGCTCCAATAAGATAAGAATGTAAAGAACACAGAAAACATCTGTTAGAACAAACAGACAGCCTTGCTCTGTTTATTTTGCCAATGTATAAAAGAAATTTATAGTAAGCAAGTTAGGCAGATGATAATGAGAGGCCCCCTAGAATAATCAGAAAAACAAAGCCAAAGCTTAACACTCAGAATTCTAGCCAAGTGTAAAGCCTAATCTCAAATGTAGAGATCTTCAATAAAGAGCCTCAAGTTCACTTCTTCAGCTATAGTTTGACACTACTGTTACCACTCAAGATAAACTGTGACCAAATACTATGAAAAAGAAGTTCAACCTTAGGCTGCTTTAGAAAAGTTTTCCCTTTAAAAAGAATATTTCTCTAAAAGACAACAGACATATTTACTGAACAGCTGAAGTATTTAATACATGCCAACAAAATCACATTTACCTTAATTGTGACAGAGCTCCTCTCCTCATACTTGCACTCACAACGTAAGCAGTAGGCTTCCACATCGGGCCCAGGGACAGGCATAGGCTCCACCACGTGAAGACAATCACTGAAGAAAAGACAAACTGCCCAGTCAGTTTTGAGCTGGTTTTAGCTTGGCTGTTCCACTATGCTGCAGGAGCTGAGAAGCCAGCTTTGCTTAAGTTCAGTTGTTCTAAACTGGAGGTATAATTAAATCCCTACTCCACAATTTTCACTTAAACAAGAAAGTCAGCTATTGACAAGCTGCTAAAGAAGTTTTAAGAGCTTTCTGTCTCAAAACAGTGTTTTCATTTTTTAGTGAAAGCATTAAGGCTGCTAGCAGAACAACTTCAAGGACATGAATCCAGCACAAATGCATCATTTGACATTGACATGACGGATAGAAGTAAATTCCAGCTATTAATTCCACTTCTTTCTCCACCATACTCAAAAGAGCCTTATTCTATCCTTCCACTCTCTGAAGGGAGACTAATCTCTTTGACATTCATGAACTGAAGCTCTTTTTTGTTGCCCATCACAAGGTACAGGCGTTGAAGGAAAAAAAAAAAAGGAAAAAAAAAAAAGGAAGTCAGATGGGTTGCTTCTCTAAGCAACAGGATAGTGAATAAAAACCATTCAGCTTTCAGCAAAAGCACAGTATGATTTAAAATATTACAAAATGTATGCCAACCCCATGTCAAAAAGTGTGGTTGACAATACTACAGGTGCTCTATAGCACAGCACTAAAATCCAGCTGCCACGAGAAAACTGCTACCAACAACAATTTATGTAATTTTGGTCTTTCTGTTGACTCAGGATGATTATTCAGAGTTCAGACTCCAGGGTCCCTGCAGACCACTGGGAGAACCAAAATCCTGTTTTGCCTTTATCCTGGTTACCTCAATGTCAGCACAGTCAGATGCAAGTAATGCAATAAAATGCCTGAAGCGACAGCAGCAGCCTAGAACTCAACACTCTGCTGGGCTAAATTGCAACGCTGCAAACAGACAGCCAGGCACTGTTTTCTTTGCATTTCTTCATAACTACAGCTACTGAGTGCCAAGTCACAGCCTCTGGAGGTGAGTGGAAGGCTTATATTCTTATTTATAAGAAAGCTGAATTACATTCTCCTCTGTGGAAGAGTGGCAGCATTCAAGCTGCAAAATCAAAAATACATGTAAATTACAATCAGTGCAATTGCTGTTCCCATGACTGCAAGCTTGCATCAATACGCTGCACAGGTACAGCAGAAATCTTGCACGTAGCTTAAGTAGAGTAGTAGGCCTGTTGCTGAAAATGTACAAAATACTACAGTCAACAGGTTTTTTTCTCCAGTTCAGTGTTTCAAGCTGCTAGAAAGTGTAAAATCTATCAGAACCCTAGCATTGTGATCATGTGTTTTCTTGGACAATGACTCTAGGGCAAGTTTAGAGGAAAATACAGAAAAGGCTGACACTTTTCTAAATGATTTTCCTGCCCACCTGCCTCCACATTACCACCCTCTTCCTTGCGCACACAGTTAACACCACCAAGAAAGCAGTTCTTCCAAGGCAAGTTGGGCTTGTCAGAAGGGCAGCTCCTGGACAGACAGCCTGCCAGCTCACTCAGCTCATGGACAGGGCCTCCTCCCTCCTCCCACTCCATAACACCACTGCAGGCCTGAAGAGGGTGGGTGTTTGTACTTTAAGCTTTGGAAGTGGGTTGTTTAACCCTGTAAACACTTGGGCACCACTCTGCTTCCCCAGCACAGGACAGAATTGCCTGACTCCAGGAGGGTCAGTGCTTTCAGTGGTGTCAGAGCACCCCAGCCCAAACTGATGTTCACAAAACGTGCTGTTTGCCAGCCTGAAGCCAACCATTTCCAACAGAGAGAACTGAAGCATCCAAACAAGAGTATCATGATGCACATAACAGGCTCAACATCAAAAATTAAAATTTTATATCTGGACAAGCCAGAAGTACGTAGACACAATACTGTACATAATTCATAGAGACACTAAAAACTGATCTGGCTTGTCTTATGACTAACTGATCAAATACCTAAAGGATGGTGCACACCAGCCAGTTCTACTCCATAACTAATCACTTGCATTGATGCAGAAACCAAAGTACTGAATTTGTTGATTTTATTGCACATAAACTACCAATCAAGTCTTTTACAAGTGGCAAGAAGACATCTCAAACAAAAGATCAAAGACATCAAGCATTCCCACATGCTCACTTAAGAAACAGGCTCAACAAAACAAAACTTAAGATAATAAAATAGATTTTTGAGATTCTGTATGCAACAGTACCTGTCATCAGAAAATCAGTCAAGTCTTCAAAGGTAATTTTTACTTCAACGAGTACTAATATTGATTTAATGGGAAATAGGGTCTTTTCTGCCAGTAAGGCCCACACTGCGCAGTAACCGCTAAAAAAAGAATCCACTTTCATTTGTAGAGTAGGAATTAACAATAAAACCAGTAACACTGCTACTCTGAAATGCCTGCTGCAGCTGGAATTCTATTAATATGTTTCATTGCTGCAACTTATTTTGTCACAGTAGGACTAATGATGTTAAGTAAATAATGTGGGACAAAACCAGTAATTTTGATTGGATGGTGTGTTTTATGTTTGTTATTTCAGAATAAAATTTACAGCCTCATTTCTCACACTTCTTCTGGAAGTAAGTTAATAAGTCAAGGCAAAGCTCTACATATCTCTGTAGGTATCATATCTATCTAATCATATCTCTGATTTTATTTTTGTGGGCCTACTTATGGCCATGAATTTTTCATAACCAAGATGCCAACCTGTTGCTACTCGTCAGACTGAAAAGTCTTTTATCACCTCTTAATGTAACTGAAGAAGAGTCGATATATCAGGAAGTATGTCACGCTTTTATAGGCTGACCTAAGAATCTCTGAGCACTTCCAGGAACAACACAACTTTAAAACATGGTGTTTTAATTGATGATTCACACATGCAATGATACTCCAGGTGAAATTACACACGGGAGCTGTGCCAATGTAACAAACCACTGTCAGCTCCCTTTCTCCCCCACCACTCATCCATGGCCAGGCACATCAGTCCTCAGCTTGAAGAGCCTGACGTGCCACAGCTGCCTAAATGATATAACAGAGCACCCTGCTGAGGCAGAACAATCTTTAACCAGCAAGGCTTACTGTAATTTTGTATGGCATGCACACTTACCAGTCTTTCTGTGAAACATTTTTGTTGTAAATATGGCCTGAATGGTCCTTGTAAGGAGGGCAGATGCATTTACACCGGACATCTTCGGAATTCTGTAAAGTAAACAACATGCTTAGAACAAATTATCATCTAAACCCACTCTCTTTCAGTTTAAAACCGCTCCCCCTTGTCCTGTCACTACACACCCTTGTAAACAGTTCTTCTTCACCTTTCCTGTAGGCTCCCTTCCGGTACTGGAAGGCCACAATCAGGTCACCCAGGAGCCTACTCTTCTCCAGGCTGAACAAACGCAATTCTCTCAGCCTTTCCTCACAGGGAAGGTGCTCCAGCCCTGTGATCACCTTTATGGCCTCCTCTGGACTTGCTCCAACAGGTCCGTGCCTTTCCAATGCCGGGGCCTCCACAGCTGGACACAGCACTCCAGGTGGGGCCCACGAGAGCAAAGTATACACCACACACAAAGTCACTTCTGATCCCGCCACAGGGAAGCCAAGTGGCCGATTATCATGGAAAGGGAGAAAACTCAGACGCGCAGCTACTCTGACAACAAGAAGCACTGTTACTATTAGGAGACACGACGTTCTGTGACAGAGCAGGTAAGAGTCCCAAACACGAACCCAGCAGGACCGACAGCAGCGGCGGCCGGAGCCGGGCGAGGCCGGGCCGGGCAGGGCCAGCCGAGCCTGCGGTACCGCGGGGCACCGCGACGGAGCCCGGCACCCTCGGCAACGGCAGCTCCGTCTCCACTTGTAGCTCTGCCTGAGGGCGTCCCCGGCCACCGAGTCAGATCAATCGCTACTAGGAGCTCAGGGCCGGAGCAGGACGCGGGACTGGCGAGAGGCCGGGCTGCCGGGCACCGCTCCCCCGGCCGCCCGAAGACATCGGCCCCGGCCTTCCCCGGAGCAGCGGCGGGGACAGGAGGGAGGAACGACCCGCGGAAACCGAGCGCCGGGCGGAGGGAGAGAGAGCCCGGTACCGGGAGCACCGCCGCGACCCGACCCCTACGCCCCGCTCACCTTGGCCTCGGCGCCCAGCCCTGCCAGCGCGGCCAGCGCCAGCAGCGAGCAGAGGCGCGCCCCGCGGACCGCCATGTCAGGCCCCGCCGCTCTATCGCCGCTTTGTCGCCGCTCTATCGCCGCTCTATCGCCGCCGGGCCCCCGCCGCCCGCCGCCATCACTTCCGCCTGCCGCCGCCCTCACGTGAGGCGCCGTCCGGCCGCGATGGCGGCCCCGCGGGAACGGCGGCGCCGCAGGATGGTTCCGGGCCGCGGGCCGGCCGGCACGAAACTTTTCATGGAATCGTGGAATCGTTAGGGTTGGAAGAGACCTTTAAGACCATCTAGTCCAACCGCCAACACAGCACTGCCACTGTAACCCCTGAACCACTAAACACATCATCCAGCACCAGAGCCAGACGCCCCTTACACACCCCCAGGGACAGTGACTGCACCACCTCTCTGGACAACCTATTCCAATGTCTGACCAAAAAAACACTGATTTTTATTTTTTTTTATATCTAATCTGAATCTCCCCTGTCTCAGCTTAAGGCCATTTCCTCTGGTCCTATCATCACAGGCACTGCAGAAGAGATCAGCCCCCACCTCACTACAACCTCGTTTCAGGTGGTTGTGGAGAGTGATGAGGTTCCCCCTGAGCCTCCTTTCCTGGAGAATAAACAACTCCATCTGCCTCAGCCATTCATCACAAGCTGTGTTCTCTAGACCTTCCACGAGCCTTTTTGCCCTTTGCTGGACACGCTCCAGTATCTCCGTGTCCTTTTAAAAGTGAGGGATCCAAAACTGGACACAGGACTTGAGGTGCGGCCTTATCAGTGCTGAGTACAGGAGGTTGATCACTTTCCTAGTCCTGCTGGACACGCTCTTCCTGACACATGCCAGGGTGTCATTGAGCATCTGGGCACACTGCTGGCTCTTACTGGGCTGGCTGTCGACCACCACTCCCAAGTTCCTTTCTGCAGAACTCAAGCCATGCCTCCCACAGCCTGTGGCACTGTGTGGAGTTGTTGGCACCCAAGTGCAGGACCTGGCACTCCGCCTTGTTGAGCCTCATGCAGTTTGTCCCCAGCCCAGTGATCACGTCTGTCCAGGTCTCTCTGCAAAGCTTTCCCACCCTGCATCAGATGAACACTCCCACCCAGCTTGGTGTCGTCTGCAAATTTACCGAGGGTGCTCTCAATCCCCTCGTCCAGATCATCATAAAGATGTTAAACAGGACTGGCCCCCAAAACTGAGCCCTGGGGAACACCACTGGTGAGCAGCCGCCAAGTGAACTGAACTCCACTCCCCACAGCTCTCTGGGCCTGGCCATTCAGCCAGTTTTTTACACATCAGAGTCCACCCATCCAAATCACAAGCAGGCAATTTTTTCTAGGAGGATGGTGTGGTACAGTGGTGAACGCTGTCCTGCAGTCTAGATAGACATATTCACAGCCTTTCACTCATCCTCTAAGGGGTCACTTTGCCATAGAGGAAGATCAGGTTGGTCAAGCAGGACCTGCCTTTCATAATTCCATGCTGACAAGGCTTATTCCCCTGGTTTTCCTGCATGTGCCGTGTAATGGCTTTCAGGATGATCTCTTCCATAACCTTGCCTGGGACCAAGGTTAGGCTCACAGGCCTGTAGTTACCCAGATCATGGCTCTGTTGAAATGGGTTAGAAGTGATGATTAGTAGAACTCTAAATCAAGTGTGCGAGCAGCACATAATTCAGTTTTTCCACATCTGAATGTACAGTTATATAAATTGTATAAATCTTCATGCATTTTATAGACATTTTATAGACGTTTCTCTGAGAAGATATCCTGAAAATCCAGCAATGTTCCCTATATGCTGTGTGACTGGTAATTATTTCTGCCCAGGAGAGGTGTGTTCACCCTCTTGCAGAGGGCAGCCAACCTTTGTGAGTAGCAGCATTTCCAGCTGTGGTCCCTAAGACCTGGCAGATCAAGCAGTCTCTAAGTCTTCCCTACTTGTGTAGGAACCCCAAATCCACCCGATGCTGCCAGAGCTGGATCCAGCCTCTCCCTGGCATGGCAGCCACTGTCAAGCGAGAGCTTGAACCCAGCCTGGGAAACTGCCTGGCCTCATCTCAGCTCCTCTGACATGCTTACAGAGGAACAGCACCCTGTGTGACTCAGCCCATTTATTCCCTCTCCTCCTTTTCATACCTTGTGTCTTTTTTATAGCCAGTCCCGTACCTGAAGGGAGCCTACAAGAAAAATGGAGAGAGACTGTTTGTAAAAGGAAGTGACAGGACAAGAGGGAATGGCTTCAAACTGATAGAGGGTAGGTTTAGATTAGATATTAGGAAGAAATTCTTTACTGTGAGCATGGTGAGGCACTGGCATATGTTGCCCAGAGAAGTTCCGGGTGCTTCATTCCTGACAGTGTTCAAGGCCAGGTTGGATGGAGCTCTGAGCAACCTGGTGTGGGGGAAGATGTCACTGAACCTGGTAGGGGGTTTGGAACCGGGATGATCTTTAAGGTCCCTTCCAACCAAAACCATTCTATGATTCTGTGATTTTCTGTCTAAACTGCTAAGTAGCAAAACTGTACATTGCCAAAAGCTGCTCTATCTCCCCCTCCTTCCCCAGCCCCCAGTTCCTGGCTGTAATTTCATAATCCTTTAGATACAGTATACTTTTCAATCGTGCTGTTCACTTCTTTTTAATACAATGAGTTGTGTAATACCAACAGCCCATCAGGCATCTCGGCAAAGGAGCTTGAGTCACTATGGAAACACAAAACACTTTTATTTAAAATTCAGGGAAATTTGCCAGCAGACTATAATGAGCGTACATCAGGTTTCAGCCTTAGCCAAACAATTTGTCTATTTAATGACTGTATCTGCAATGAAAGTGTTTTGAAGCGTGAAGGTGGCTCTATGTCTTCCCCACCACCCACAGTCACAGTCTACGACAGGCAGATTGACTGCTGAGTTGAAAAACATGCTGAATCTTTAGAAAAACACGGATCACATTTTGAGCTGGAATAAATAATAAGCAGTTTCAGAGGCATCACTGCATTTGGAAGAGTTCCATGCAGGAAAAAACAGCCTGATAAACTAATTTTTTAACACATTCAGAGAGTTCTGATATGCAGGTAATAAATGTACTTTTATTTACATGGCTGGAACTGCCTTTCGGACCTTCAAGCCCAGTCTGGGAGCTTTCTCAAATCCAGGGACACCAAGAAAACAAACAGGGACTTGTAAACCACAGCCTCTTGGTGCTGCAGGAGATTACTTCTAGAAGACGAGTCCATTCTTCCCCCAGAAAACAATAAGCAGTGATTTAGTAAGCTAAGCTGCTGGATGAATTATTAAGAAAAGAGTACTGGAATTTCCTATCTTAACATTTAGGGTTTTTTCAGGTTTTCTTTAAAATTGATTTGTCAGCTCACCAGTATCAGAAGCAATATTGCTAAACTACAGCTAAAAAAAAAAAAAAGAAAAAAAAAAAAAGAAAAAAGAAAAGGGGAAAAGACCGTAAATGAAAGATGATTTTA